>CM067259.1:11567386-12767386 GCA_034195605.1 Santalum album
AAATTATAAACATAACATGTATGAACTAAACACATGTTGACATTGGACAGAATCTGAATTAGATTCTGGGCAGCTGAGTAAGCAATGGGTTTGCTGAGCTGCCCCTCTCCCTGCTTGCATGCACAAGTAGATCCCTTCAGTTGACTCTTCATTTAATAACGAGGGAAGATAGCATGCCAAAGAAATAGAAATTACTCTCTTATCAATAACAGAAGAATCAACCAAAGCAGCCCCACATCATTGTTCCTGGAGAAAATAACATAGAAATTTCAGTACAACCAAGCCAATGTGATATAGGCCAGCAAGGGAATGACAAATAAGTGAGAATAGGAAGGAAGAAGGAAGGCCAGAGTGGAAGAGGAAAAGTGGGGAAGATGGGATGAATAAGGAGATGAATGTGGGGAAAGAGAAGATCAAGAGAATGAGAGAGAGATTTAAAGAATGGAATAATAAAATTTCATTTGGTAAACTGCCTAAATTAGAACAGGATCTCAATTTGATGCCGGAGAGCCAAGCCTAACATTAAAACATTGATTTGGGTTGATCATTCAGGAATGGCATTTGCTCATCTACAAGGGATTTCTGGTAACATATGTCTGAATAGCATAGCCAAACACCTATGTATATGTAGGTAAATAGAGACCCTAATAGATAAAACTGCCACCATGATCCCAAGAGTTTGGGGTTGATCACATGGAACCAAAACAAGAAATTTGTATGATATGAAGCACGGGTGTGGGTGCGCAGTGTGGGGATTTGCCGATGTGCAACTTATGAAAAATGGGGATGCAAGTGAGACAGGGATTTGGAATTATTACACACACACACACACACACACACATTAATTTAAAAAGTATTCATACTTCCATCACTTCAACAAAAATGCTAAATTAGTTCCATTTCATCACTTTAGCAAAAAAGAAAAAAAAGATTTGTAGTTGCATTACTTCCGGGTAATGGGTAAGGGGCTATTGCACATTGTTTTGTGTTTTTCTTTTTTTTTTCTTCTTTTCTTTCCCCCCTTAGTCATTTCACCTAAGGAAGAAAATAAAAATTAAAAATAGGTCAAGCCTGTCCCGACTGTGTCCCAAATGTGTCCCCTAATTTTATTTTATTTTTTAGTAGGGGAACTTGTACTTGGTGAGTCCCATACAAGTCCTCACCGCACCAAAGGCCTATACAAGTCTCACTTGAGGATTCTCCAGAGGGGGGAGAGTCGCTGCTTCCTAATTTGTATATGTAGGCAAATAGAAACCATGATAAATAAATCTGCCGCCTTCATCCAAAGAGTTTCAGGTTGGCCAGATGGAGCCAAAACAAGAAATCATGTCAGGTCATTCATTCCTACCTAAGTATATATCTTCATCTACCTCTCTAAAACTCATGTACTTTTGAACAACTTGCATCAAAGTACTTACCGGTCTACTCCTAGATTTACTAACCTGTCGCATAACGATCGCCTCACGCACAAGTAGGTCTCCATTGCAAACTAAGACTTGACTCTTATCTCCTTCTAATTGAAGCTACCACAGTCAGCATATATCTCTCATTTCCAATCTTCATTTTCCTAAGTCTTATTATACACCATCTTACCATACTCATCATAAAGTTTTTTTTTTTATTAATTGCTCAACACTCTTAGCTATAGAACACGTCATCGTTGTTAAGGCGTCACCTAGGCGATGCCAAGGCGACAAGGCGACCTTGTCAAGGCATCCAAGCGCCCAAGGAATGCCTAAAATCACCTTGGCACCTAGGCAACTATGTAACAAATTAGGCCTTATAGCCATTTTATATAGGGAAAATAACATAATCATTTCTACAAATAGTTCGCAATTATCTAGGCACACTTTATTTCAAACGTATTCTACTGAAAGAAACTTAGCTTTCAGAAATGTATTTAGGATGACACCCATAGAAAACATCATTGTACTTGAGTCGATAAGCCAAGTCATAAAGTGAGGTGAAAAAAACAAAGGACGAACCTCAGAAGAGGTGGGTACAATACAACTGTCATACCTTGAGGTGGTAGTGAAGATAGTTATGTGAAACCTCAAGGGAAATTAGTCTAATTTATTTTCTATCTCATTACATTCCAATGATATGATCTACCCCTCAAGCTTATAGGATTCTTGATTTGAACAGAAGGGAAAAAAATCCCAATCACATTACCTTTCTTCTAGATCACCATTACCATCCACTACCACTTGGACTGTCATCCCTAGGTTTTTTTTGCTTGATGATCCTTTCTACCACATAAATTGCTCTTACAAGAGCCAACAAACACAAAATTAAAGGTACCAAAAGAATGATTGCCACATGGAATGCATCATATTTCCTTACCAACATAGTTGTCACGGCGCCCAAGTGGTCGGCATCGACTGACGACCGCCTGGACAGCTAGGCGTCCTCAAAGCAATCCAAGACTGCCCCTTAATGAAATTCAAGATTTTACCTCCATCAAGCATGCTTTATACATGTTCTTAGATTTGCTAAGATAATGTGCAAAAAAATTATTGCCATACTTAATTTTCTCTTCTTTTGTCTTTTTTTTTTTTTTTCCTTCCTCCTCTTCTTCTTCTTTTTCTTCTACAGCAAGGCGTCCAAGGCGTCGCCTAGGCGTCCAAGGCGTCGCCTAGGCGTCCAAGGTGTCCCCATGGCGCAAGCCAAGGAGTCCATGGACCTAAGGCGCTGCTCGCCATGATCCATGGGGAGCGCCCTAGGATGCCTAGGCATCGCCTATGCTTACAAAAGCCTCAAATTCGAAGAGATCATGCCAATTTGGCCTAGTGGGATCTCCTTCCCTTGCAAGGGACTAGAAAGGTCATAGGTCCTGAACCTATTGGGTGCATGTGCATTTAGCATCTTTTATTTTAAATCCAAGCAATCCATCACCATACCAATCACTTAAAATAATAATAATAATAATAAAGCCTTCCACCGTATCTTCTTAATTGATCTCTCAACGTTCGTTGCTATAGTTACCTTTCTCAGCTTAATTTCTTCTTTACTCTTCAATAAGCTATTTGAAAAAACTAAACGCTTTTTCTAAAAGCTTTTCAAAGACACTCCAATAGCCTATTGATAGGCTTAACTTGACATAACACCCTTGGTGCCCTTATTTTACAATTCATTTTACTGATCAAAGAAAAATAAATAAAATACTGAATTCGGTCATTGTGAAGATAAAAAACAAGAAATCATTCTTCCCAAGCGATATGGATTCAATCAAGCAACACTACACCAAACTCATCCCCTACTCAATCTCCCAGCCAATATGGAGTCAATCAAGCAACGAATCCATCAAACTTAGGTATTCAACATAGTTGATCAGACCAGCTTTGTTAACCACAAAGTTCCCTAAAATTTCTCCACTTTGAACACAAAATAAAATTATTTCTATCCTCCCTTTGACCTCATCTGCACCATTCTCAGTCCTATAATTTAAACTTTCTGGTAAACAATACTATTGTATCTCCTAGCTTTTTACCCCCTTACCTCCATAAGATAGAGTCTTAAACGTGACTTAAATACGTTAGCTACCAAAAAGAACTTGGCCCTGCGCATAGTTTGACAGTCTGATCAAATCAATAAGCTCCTACACTTCGTGTCGCGTCAGCACTAATTTAAAAACTATAGAATGAATGTATAGAATATTTCCAGTCCAGATATGCAATGCATATCAGCCACAACCTCTTACAACAAACTACTGTATATAAATACCACTGCTTTGTCAAATCCTGGTTCTCTGAAAGGGTTTTAGTTTAAAACCCACAGAATTCGAAGATATATATTTGCATAGAGCCCATAACTGCTAAAAATTATAAACCCACCACTCGATATTACATCAACGAAAGTTACACCACATATATAGCCTAGTGAGGTGCATTATTTGGAAAGAAAAAAAAAAGTAATTACCTTGAGGGCTAGTAGAAGCAGAAAAGTCTCGACAGAGTAAAATCCTCTGTCAACAAAATCTCCGAGGAACAAGTAGTTGGTCTTTGGGCAATCACCCCCTACTTTGAAAAGCTCCTTCAAATCATAAAACTGCCCATGAATGTCCCCACATATCTATGCAAAAACCACATCCAAACAGCATTAGCTACCATAATTGGAATCCTAAACATAAAACTGAAAAAAAAAAAAAAAAAAAAAAAAAGAAGAAGAAGAAGGACGTTCTCTTATATTGCTTCTGCCAAACATGACTTCTATTGGAACGTGAATACTTTTGAAAAGGGGAGAAAGGGAATAGAGAATGGAAGAAGATTCGGTTCAATTTTTCACCGGACATGAGAATAGAGATCCAAAGAAACCCCTTTTCACCGATACTCGCCCAAACATGAGCCGGATCATGACCCCGAAACTCAATAGATCAGTAGGATTTGAGGAGAGGGGCTTACGGTGACGGGGGCGTCGACCCGCTGAACGTTGCTCTCCTCGACGAGGATTTCCATGGCTTTGAGGCACAGAGCCTTCACCTCTGACTCCTTCAGCGGCTCGCACCTCTTCAGTTGCTCTATCTGTCTATCTAGGTCCGACATCTTCCCTCTCTTCTTCCTCCGACCAAGCTCGAAGCTGGTCGAATCGAAGTTCCTCCCAAGCCCACCCCTCCCCTCCCTCTCTCTCTCTCTCTCTCTCCCTCTCTCCCCCCTTCGAGGGATCTCTTCGGTGTATTGGATGGACGGCTCTTGTACTGGGTCCCGGAAGAGATTATATAATTACAGTATGCTCCCCTGATTTCTTTTTCTTTTGATTCATGCAACCCCTTCTATTATTAACGACATTCTAACCCATCTAACAGTTCTTTAATAGTTTCGATTTAACCCCTCTGAATTTAAAATGGTAGATTTGGACTTTATCTGAAGCATAGTGGAGATACTTTATTTGTTAACTTTCAGTTTAACCGTCCGTCAAAAATCTTAACTCCAGTCAACGATTTTAAGTATAGCATACATAATTAAAGTGAGAGAATTTTGTATCCAATATTTAAGGAAAAGAAGAGTCCTAGTTTTAAGTGCATGATAAATAAGTCTGGTCAAGGGATAAGCATTATAGACAAGTAATCAAAAAAGGATAAGCATCAAAGAAACATAGTTTGCTTAAAAAATATCTATTAATTTTTTGTCATTTTAAGATGCATTTGTATCTAATTAGGAACATTGATACTCCATAGTGGATTTTTATTCTATATATTTTGCTTCATGTCACGTACTATTATTTTTAGAAAAATCCTAGAAATTTAACGCCGAATGGATTTAGTTGGATAATTTGAAAGGACTAATTACTGAAATTGAATAGGTTTACCTAGAAAGAATCCATTGAAATGAAATTTAAAGTTGAATAGATTTAATTGTGAACCTTACGTCATATTCAATTTACGAAATAGAATGGAATACCTATTTCATACTCATTACATGCCTTTGATAATTAGTAATAATTATTATTTTTTTATTTTTCTTATGGATCGTGAGAGCCATTTTACTTTTATTTTATGAAAATATTATTTTTTATTTATTATATTTTCATCGACATTCACGAATCAAACGCATTATGTGGTTTAAATTCGTAACTTTGGTTAGGTAAAAAAAAAAAAAAGTAATTTGGCTAACTATAAAAGGGGGAAAAAAAACAAAGAAAAAGAATAACTTCGTTATGGATTGGGGTGGGAGGGTTTGTTCGTAGGTAGTATCTCAAATTCCCATCTTACCTTTCTTCCTCTTCCTCCTCCTCCACCGCGAATCGCGATCGGAGCTGGCTGCTGCCTTCTTCGTATTCCGTCACCCCTGTCGATCTCCTCCATTACGACCTTCATCAACCTTCAGAGACGCCTCGCTTTCCCAGATCGTCATTGGGCTTGTTGTACCTCCCGTGAGTTCTTTCTCGCGCCCTACGGTTCGATTCGCAGACTTTTATCTTTCGAATTGATGCTACCTCGTTTTTCCCCTCCACTACTTATTCTCCTTGTCGAATTATTATTATGGTTCTTCTGTGTATGTAATTTTTTCCAATGTTTGCAGGACCTCCAATCGCGGCAGATTGTACACTACTCAATCAATGTAATCTCTTCCGTTGATCACTCAGACTATGATTTCTTTTATGCGTGGAGTGTAATGTTTATAAAATTTGCTATGAGGTTTTTCAGTTTTCTTATCTGTGGCACGCGTTACACAATTTCTTCAGACTGCAGAATCAAGCTAAAACGTTGAAATCATCCTTGGATTTTAAATGCAACCGCTGTTTTGGTTTTCAGAAGAATTCACGATGTTGGCACAATGTCCCCTTATTGAAATTGCATTTACCTATTTTTGTTTATTTGTTCATTTTTAAACCCCAGTCAGGGCAGCTCCCCCGTTCCTATGCATACAGGTCCACCTCTCATGCTGATAATGGAATACGTGGAATCGAGTTGTTATAGGATGTAAACTAATTGAGTTTTTTTGGGCTATGAGGGTCTTGATTGTGCATCATGAATACCCTCGTGGAATTTTTCAGTGTATGATACTTAGCTATCTATGTACATAGCCTAAGAACGAAAGAAGTGCATTTCATTTGTTTCATATTGCAGTGCAGCAACTCTTCCATTTATGAAAAATACGTGGTTTGACTCATGATGGCGTGAATTGTATGCCAATTTGGGCATGAATTTCTGGGTGCATCATGTAGGAGGATATCTTGTTTCATTTAGCTTATAAATTTTGTTATGATTGTAAATCAAGGCCATATATTTATTTATATATGTATGCAGACCCCAAAGGCCAAGTTCTATGATGGAGAACGCTGTAATAATAATTGGACCATGAGTATTGCAAAACAAAGAGCCTGATGATAGAGCTTTTTGTTGGGGCTGGGGCGGAGCCCTGGCCCGTAAGCATAGGGAAATTTTATTTGTTTCCTTGACTTGAGGGAATGGGCACTCCTCGTTTCTCGAAAAGTGAGAGAGCATTATTCGGTGTTTTCAGCTGTGCAGAAGTGATTTGGGATCACGCTGAGTAGAATCATGGGATCACTAGCATATAGAATTGTGGCGTGATCATGATAATGTTCAAGTTAAAGAAAAGTAACGAAAGGGAGCTCTGTGTGGGTCTGTGTTACTCACTGTGTGCTACAACACTGAGGAAGATAATTTGCATGAGATTAAGAAAAGATGCCATTCTCGTGTGGCAGCAAACTGTCAGAATGCAGAATGGTCTACCAAGATTAATAGATATATAAGATAATCTGGAGGGTGATAGCAAATTTTTCTAAATTTTGTCATTTCGATTTACAATAAATAGATTGCTAAGAATTTCTTGGAACACTGTTGACAGTTTTTGTCTAGGACCATGTATACCTTCGATGGCCCTTTCTAATGATCGTTTTGTGGCCACATGTAAGAGTACGTCCAACTTATAAAGGAGCTGATTGCATCTGTGCTGATTGCAGACTCGTCCCTTTTTTGTTCTTTTTTTTCCCCTTTACCCTTTGAGAAAAGGGGTGGGATGGCAATTTAGATTTGCTCACAATTAGTCTTACGAATGAGTGATAGTTTGGGAATAAACTAAGTGTTTCATTTTGGAAGGTTCAATTACCCCTGTCCTTTCTTTTCCTACACTTTTTAGGGGTATGTATACAACCAATATATTGATAACTGGCCACTTATGAGTGTGGCGTGTCTCTTCTCTAGTTGTTAAATTTGCAAATAATTTTTTTGAATAATTTATATCAAGACTCGAATGCATTGAAGGCTTCCCCCCCCCCCCCCCCCCCCCACCAAAAAAAAAGAAAAAAAGAAAAAAAGTTACGTAGCTATGGAATAATATTTTTTGTATTTGACAGATAAATGGCTTCATCTAGCGACCCATGGATAAGGGAGTATCATGAGGCATCAAAAATTGCTGATGATATCAATGGCATGATTTCTGAAAGGAGTTCGTTGCCTGCTTCTGGACCAGAAGCACAGCGCCATTCATCTTCCATAAGAAGAAAGATTACGATATTGGGAACTAGGCTGGACAGCTTACACTCCCTCTTGACAAAGCTTCCTGGCAAGCAGCCTTTGTGAGTATTATGGCAAAGTAGACAAAGATTTTGCAGCATTTTGCACTATTTTCAACCTTAATTTAGATGTGAATACTCTCCCTCAAAATTAACATGCACTAATCTTGAGGTTTTTTTTTATTATTATTATAACTTATAGTCCTGGGTTATGTCTTTTGTCCTAGGCAATGTATTTTCCAATAATCCAACCCTTAGAGTCATCTCTGTATTGCCATCTGCAAGGTTTGTGAGCATATTGTCTACTGTTTAACTGTGTCTCTTAGGGAGGACTGATTGGTTCTCATCAGATGTCATTGAAAATGCAAGATGCTCTATATCCTCTGGAAAGGCAATCCACAGGCATATCTCGCATATAATTTTGGGTCTACCTAGTATAACACTTGATCAGTGTCTGCAAACCCACCATGGCATATTACTGATCAGCTTGTTAAGAATATGAGAAGTGAAGCTGTTCCCAGAGAATCTTAGGCCCTGTTTCTCTATATACTTTTTTCCCATTTTTCCATTTTTTAATCGTTAGGCTTAAATTTCATAGGACTGTTATCATTTTATAGAAAACTAAGCAAGTTGGAATTGTTTTCAAATTTCGTAAGTAAGCTTGATGTAACATGAAATTAAGCTTGGAAACAAAACTAGTTTCCACAATAGTTCCCAAAACTCCTTGCTTTTATTTTTGTGTAACCAGAGTACTCTCAGCTTTGCGAGGCTGGGAGGTGGGGGCATTTTATAGTACGCTGCCGTCCCCTTGTTTTATTTTTTGCGAAGAGGTTTCTCCATGATTTGAACCCATGAGCTTCCAATCACACAAGACCAACCTTGCTGGTTGTGCAATGTTCACCCTCAAGACGGAATAAAAAATATTTCTCAAAGTATTTAATGAAATAGAACTCTAGTTTGGTTAAATCGGATGCACAAAACCATAGTAAGTTTACTGATTTTTTTTTTTATGCCCAGTTGCAATTTCTGTTTTTATAAATACTTGCAAAGTGTAAAAAGCCCTAAAATTTTCCACTACATCCTGTTTTTCACCAATCACTTACACATAAAAATTGTCCTCACTGACCAATTACGATGTACAAATTACAATGTTTGCAACCCCATCTTATTGTTTACCTTATTTAGAGACATTTTCCATGGTTGAAAGTGTTGTATACAAATATTTTATCTAATCTATTTATTTATTATCTTTTACACCTCAATCTTGCTGATAAATAAAATGTTATTCATTAAAACTTTGCATTCCACAGAAAAGTTCTAATCCAGATTATAGAAGAGTTATGCCTGGTTTTATGTTCAGTTCAGTTATTAAGCTTTGTTTTCTTTCTCTGACAAGATTCTTTTGGAAATTTTGCTGTTCTGTTAGCTGTTACTCTTTCTAATATTTCATTTTCATTTTCATTTCATTGTGGTTTTAGTGTGCAGCAGATGTTTTGACATTATTTTTCATTATAACATACACAGAAAAGAGAAGGAGATGAGTCGCCGCAAGGACATGCTTTCAAATTTGAGGTCGAAAGTAAATCAAATGGCTACGGCATTGAACATGTCGAATTTTGCCAACAGAGATAGTCTGCTTGGGCCGGACATAAAGCCAGCTGATGCCATGAGCAGAACAACTGGCTTGGACAACCATGGACTTGTTGGCCTTCAACGGCAGGTCATGAAAGGTTGGTTTCCATCATGTTGTCATCGTGATAATATGTTTTCCTTCATGTAATTTTGTTGTACTTTTACTATATGGATCTATTCATGACATTCCCTTGAGGGCAGAACAAGATGAAGGCCTTGAAAAACTGGAGGAGACGGTTTTAAGTACAAAACACATTGCTCTGGCAGTCAATGAGGAGCTTGACCTACATACCAGACTTATTGTACGGTTCATCTAATTATTTTTTGTTGGCTTGTTATCATCAATTGATCTCTTTTCATTTTTACCTTCTGTAGTTTTAAATTGAATATCTTTACCCTCTATCTGGTGCAGGATAACTTGGATCAACATGTGGACATTACAGACACCCGACTACAGGTAAAACACATGCTATAGAAGTTTTTTTTAGTTGACACTATTACTTAGCAAGTACATGATGCTACTGTGCACTCTTCCATAACTGAGTAGTGTATCTTGGGTTAAAAGTATAAACTCAACTTGTAGGTAACACTCATCTTCTCTGGTTCTCTCTCTTCATGAAAGCTGAATTTAGGTTACAGAAAAATTCAACTTTTTCTTGTAAGAGTCCCCCTTTCCCTCCTCTTTCTAGGTTAAGGATAAGTAGGGGTAATAACATGAATAAATTGTCAAGTCAAACAACTAACTGTTAGCATGTTTTGTGGCATAAAACATGCACACATACCCACATAACCTTCACTAATGATATAAGGGGTGATCTGGTGGCCACCAGGCCCATTATTTGGAACTACTGTTTGTTATTATAGAAGCAGTAGTAATACTTTGAAATGTTTGCAAATCATTAGAGATTGCTCAGAATCTATGGGATATTTGCAGAAATGCATGAATAATATTTTGTTAGTACTTAAGCTCATTGAATGGTTGATGTTAGCAGTAAAATAAGTTAAAGGTCATTTGGAATGAATACCCCTGACCGCAGGAAAGGCATTATGGTTTAGGAGAAACGAAGTCATTACAGGTTTTGTGCTAAAGCCTCTTTGATGGCCTTCTATTGTAATGAAATTTTCACTGGATCTTCATTGGGATTTTGAGATTGTATCAGTAAGGAAAACTAATGTGGGCAATCTTGTAGAGTTGTCTAATATCAATATATCCATAAGGCATCTAAGATCATTAGTGCTGAGTATCAAGAGAATACAGCTAGGGGGAATAAATCCTATGCCAACAAACATCAAATAAGTTCGAAGCATTATAAGCATCGAAGGGTTATCCATTTCAAAAATTGAATAACTTGAGCTACCTGAAGATCTCCTAGTTTAAGAGCACCTATTATCTTGAATTAAATCTTATTGTTAAGAGATTTTGATTTGTATTGCTGAAACAATGTCATTTTTGTCTTTGACCTCTCCAATTTCTGTTTACTAGGCTAACTTTACTGTTTGCATTTTCCATGGTAAATGAACGGATGGTCTGATTTTGATTTTCCATTGTCGTAAAAACAGCGTGTGCAGAAGCAACTGGCTGTCCTGAATAAACGAACAAAGGGCGGCTGCTCCTGCATGTGCTGGCTTTTATCCCTCATAGGGATTGTGATTCTCGTTGTCGTAGCATGGCTGTTGATAAAATACTTGTAACAAACTATAGCCGCGGCAATTATCTTCTTCCTGATTTCCCCATGTGTGTTTGGTGTGTACCGGCTTCTGTTTCTGCCATTGTTGAAAGCTTCTTTTTTCATTCGGGGTCCCTTCGTGCTTTGTGCAACGGATGTGCTTTGCGTGTAACCCAAAACAAAGCTGCAAAATGTGTGCGACTGCTAAATTTTTAACCAGGCGCTGAAAGACTGCAATAATATCTTTTATGTAAGGGTGAGGTTGCAAATTAGAATGTGATGATGTCCTCAGGACTTTGCGCCAATTTTAACCCATTAACAATTCGTTTTTACGCTATGTATGTGCTGGGATCTCTGTGTATGGTTTGTTGGCAGGTCGGTGTTGACTTTGTTGTGCAAGTAGTAGGGATGGAGAAAAAAAGCCATTCATGGCAATAAAGAATTAAGGTGGATGAGAGAACTTATTACCCCTGCCTTGCTTGCTGGAAAGCCTAGTCAAGTCGGTTAAGTCAGTTTTTCTATCCTCATCTTACAACTTCAGTATTGTTAAAGAAATTTGAACCACTCCTTACCTTCTATTATTATTATTAACATTATTAATAATTATTATTACTAATGAAAATAATTATAATTTTTGTTTAGCATTGAGTGTTATAACATATACTTGGTATTAAGCTTATTTCAATTGTGCGAATGTATTGAATCTTTTTTCCAGCGTTTAATAATTACACAAATTAATATTAAAAAAAAGTTAATTTAACGTATATGTTAAAAATGCTATTCATCCAACAATTTAACCAATGACCTGACATTTGGATTAGTGACCAGATGACATATCCCCTTCATTGAGTCAATGTTTGAAAACTAATGCATAAATGACATTTCAGTGAATGGCCTTTAAACACCGGAGAAGAGCAACCGATATGTTTTACCTGTTTGCGTAAAATGGTTTTAGGGTCTTATAAGTTGCTTTGTGAAGGCTTAGAAAATTTGATATGACCCCTAAACGTGTGGCATAACTTGAAGAGAGGAAAGGCGATGGCATTCTACAGATGAATTACTTACAAAGATGAATAACTTACGAAGACACAATGCTTAGCCTAAAAAATAAAAAGACAAACTTACAAAGGCGAACGTTCAGCTTCAATATCCTACAGTGTGCCCCTTTTTCCTAGCTTTTCAGCTGGTCACAATGCTTGATCGAATAATAAATCCTTAAAGAAAGGATCACAGAGCGCTTCCTTCGACGACGAATAATTGCTCAGCCGCTTCTTCAGAGAACGCAAGTCTCTTTCATCTTTCGAAGTTCGCTTCTACCAAAGCAGAGCCCGAATTAGCTCATTTTGGTTACAAAGTAGTAAATTTTACTCCTAAGCAAAGACCTTTTTAAGCACCTACTTACCATGTGTGTGTGTGTGTGTGTGTGAATTGCCAGGAATAACTTACAAATGATTTCTTCAGCAGCAATATGTCCACCAAGTATTGCAGCCATAAAATGTTAGTTTTTGGGAAACTGCAGACAAAGAATACTAAGAGGTCAGCATCCAAAAGGCCTCATGGCTCAGAATAATGTCCATGTTGAGAATATTGAGGAGTGTACGGATGATACTCCCAGACCTTAGGATTAAATCGAATAATTTCTTCCCCCATCCCCCTAAATAAATAGATCTTGTAGAAGAAAGTTTTATAAAGTTGGACCTCATTTAAAGATTTATAAAGTTGGACCTCATTTTTTTTATATTTTAAATATAATAAAATTTCAAGACTATTAAACCCCAATGCGCCATGATATAAAAATAAAGGGTAACAATATCTCAAGAACAAACTTCCCCTCAAGCCTTTTCAGCTATGTATTAAGCATTAGAAGACTTCAACCTTTTAAACTTTGAATAAAGTCATATTCACTGTAATGTCAACAGCTGATAATGAAGAAAGACTTCGCATGGCAGCGGAGATGCCAGAAGGAACATGGATCAAGGTTGGACATTCTTGTGCTGACTTTGCAGTCTACTATGACCCATGACCCAGTCCTATGGTATTCTTAATGGTATCATCTAAGACATTCTATCCAACCCACAGCAATGTTTAACAATTTTCGTGTTAAGTATATATTTGCTTTCTTTTTACAGATAATATGGGTCTTTTTTTAAGAAATGTAATTGGTTTTCATCTCATTAGCTTAATTCCAAAAGCAGGCAATATGTTTGAATTATAATACTAATGATACTTGGAATGGCAGGATTCAGCTCCATCAAGTTGAGTTGATTTTAGTCAATAATCATCTATGGAAGATATCAAGATGGCAATGGCGGTACCTTCCTTCCCAGCAGTCTTTAGTTATCTCCTTCATCTTGCGATATGTATCTGACTACAAACAATGAGACAGATAAGTGTATGCAGGAGGGAGAAGAAAATCACCTGATGATGCCTAAAGCTCCTTTCTGTTCTCTTACCTGTTTATCACCTTTAGGACCCTCAAAGAGTTCTGGGTCCGTAGATAGATCCAGAAAAAGTATGTCTTCCCCTGTCCAGAAAGAACTATTTTTCAGTAAGCTGAATCAGCAGAAAATTGATCTCAGATGTGGCAAACTAAAATCATAAGGGACTTTGGAAATTACCGGTATTAATTCGGGAGAGAGTGAAATCAATTATTGATACAGACAACCCAAATGTGCTGACAGACAGGCGTCTTCCCTCTAGAGTGAATTGCAATGTTTCATAATCTTGATGACTTAGAAGGATGTTCCCCCTGTAAATAAAATTACAATTCAGCAGTTGTACAAAGCAAACCATTTTCTTAACCATATGTAGCACAATAACAACACCAGTGCAGATCACGGTGCTCGAATTCGAATGCAGTTTCTGCCACGGCCAGAGCAGCAGTAACCTGCACCCAGTAATGAAAGAGTTTGGCAATTGCAGTCACATCAGATCAAGACTGCGGAAAACAGCCCTATATAAATGAAGAGGATCAATAACTAACCTGGACTAACAAGCTCTTTGCTTCATTTATGTTCAAGAGGACAAAGCTCTCAAGATCTTGACCACCATGTTCGAGAACAAACACGACATAGCGCTGAAGACAAATTAACTAGAAACTGAGCTTGTGAAAATTATAAAATAATACTACTTGGACACTGGTTGTTTTGAAAATAAAACGGTCATAAAATCTAAGTAGTTCCTGCGTTAATTTAAAAGGTTTATTTTCACAGAACACTTACATGGGGGCTAAAATAAAGGTAAATGAATAGGATATCAAACTCAAGAAGATTTGAACGCAAGATAAATTACATTAACACAGACCTCATCGAAGTGCCGCCAGAAAATGGTGTAAAAAGAAAAAGTGCTTTCCCATGTCTCAAAATAAAATATCCATTCCATATCACCTTTCTTTTTCAATGGGCACCTTCTTATAAAGAGATTGACATCGAATAAAGCATTAAAATACGTATGCATTGAACACCAATTACAAAAAGAACAAAACCTGATGCTCTGAAAACTCTTTAGGATGATCATTTTCTGACCCATGGTTTGCATCCCAATCTTCCCATGCTCTTATCAGGGCAGCATCGTAACTACCTTCGCAAACCTTTAAACTGCAAACAGAAACATGAATACCCATAGGTCAGAATTGCAGAAGCAAGGTTCCTTCCTTGGTTTATCTGGAACTCTCACTCAGTCTGATACATAGATGAGCACATTTTTGTGCTAGTACAAAGAGAAAAACATATTATTGAGAGAAAGGGACGGAGAGATGGAATGGCAGGAACTTAAAAACTCAAAAAAGCAACTCGCCTCAAAATCCCAAAAGTTGCTGGGTCCAAATCCAGCTTTACCTAAGAATTCTAGTGGTTTCAGAAAACAGGAGAATTACTGTGTGCTAGCTAAGCATACTGGTTCAACTTTCCACCACAAGAAAAAGATATCTAGGATTGAATATGAAATTAACTATAAACCTGGCACATTTGCCTAAGCCAAGTGCTGACATGGGGACCCCCCTGATTATAGCCAACACAGAAACCACAGTATTTCCTACTTCTCATTTTTCAACGCCGCTTTCCAGACCAGTAAATCATGTCTGCTGAATGGACTGACTAAACTATCGAGAAGTTCCAGACTGTTTCTTTAGCTGCAAAATATAGCAAGCAAATTATGCAGAAAACGTACTCTATGGTTCTTATGAAGGAAGTGCAAGTGTTCTGGACTTGACCCTCATCCCCTCTTAAGAGATTAAGGGTTTGGGATAGTATGACTTCCTCGAGCAATTCTTCTGATCTCTGTAACATGAAAAACAATGGACTGAATTACTATTTGGCAACTGAGTCAAATACATTGCACTAACGGATCCCATCAAACTAATGAAAGAATTTGCAGTGGGGAAGTATAAGTATCAGAACATCCTACTCCCTAAACAAGAGAAGATACAGATGCAAGTCCATCAAACTGAGGGCTGTTGCTGTAAAACAACCTCCTCTCACTACCAAAAACCATCCCAAGAGAGCAAATATAACATTAATTTTCTTCACGCACACATGGAAGCCGGAAATTTATGTCAGAGGCCATCATTAGGCCAAGCACAATTGGGCTCTAATACCATGTCAAGTTTCCATACTGGAACCAATTGGCAATGGGGAGTAGTCTAACAAGGTACTTCAAGTAGTCTAGCGCAACACTTGGTCCTAGTTCAACATGGGACTCTCAACATGACAAATCAATGAAATAAAAGCGTTTGTGCACCCTCAAAGCTTTTGAGGGAAGCCGCTAATATACTGACAACATTGATGACCATAGCATCCTCATGCATGCACACTTCCGGAGTGTCTATCCCAACCTAACAACTAATCCCAAGTTCATTTGATGTTAATAGAACTCCAAAAACATTTCTACCTTTCTCCTTTGAAAAATATTCCCTTTATTGATGAATGAGTTTAATACAAATAGATGTTGTTGAGCCCTTGGGAATGATGTTTGTCATTGTTCGCAAACCAGAAACTCGAGTGGCAATTTTTTTTGGTGTTCTATATCGATGGTGATATGCAAGTGAGGAAGTATAGTGGTGTAAATTGAAGTAGTGGAGCATTGCATTAAATAATTCAGCCCACACAATGGAGACGCCGCCTTTTTAGGACAAAAAAAGGTCCAAGTTGAAGCAAGTTGCAGCATGCCCAAGCCCAATGAAGTGCAAGCCCAACAAGCTTCTTTTTGTGGAGATATCATTATCAAGCTAGTTGTCGCAGTAAAGAAAGGAAAATCTAGCAGAAGACAAAGTTACAAAAAAAGGGAAACAAGTTGGATTCCTATTCAAGCCAAGAGTCTATAAATTAGGAGCCTCTAGCTATCCTATTCATTCTCTTCAATCCTCCCTTTGGGAGCCTTGAGAGAGATTTTTGAGAGAGTTTTAGAAGTTTCAGCAACATAATGAAGCCCCAGTTCTCTACGAAATGTGAAGTTGCAAGCAAGGTAGTTCTTTTGTAAGTTAAAGAGAGCATTTTTACCTCTATTCTTTTGAGAGAGTTTCTTTACATGCAAGAAGAAATAGCAAAGTTCTCTCATGTGAGAGATCAGTGAGAATCTGGTGAGATCAGTAAGATCATGGTTCAACAAGCAATTTAATCTGCAACAAAAGTGATTTCTAGCGGATACTGGGGTTAGAGTAGTGAGCTCTTCCCATGGAGTAGGCCATCTTGGCCGAACCATGTATCTCTTGGTGTGCTTTACTTTCATGCTTTGTGTGTGCTCTTCGTTGCTGTGTTTAAAGATAGTGTGTGGTGTGTTGAATCTTTTTAGTGCTTTGAGTTTTGTGTTCTAAAGATTCAATCTTGGTTAGAAGAAATATTAAACCACTGACTCAAGTGCCACCTCCCCCCCCCCCCCCCGGGGGGCCCCTCTCAGTACAACACTTGGGACCCTTCAGATGTAATAATTCGGACAGGATAAAAGGAGCAACAAACCATTGAATAGGCGCTTCATCTTTCTATTACCTTCTGTACTTCACCATTCACTCGTAAGTTTCCATCTATAGGAACAATTTTGCAGACAGTTCCTCCAATTTTAAAAGCTTCTCCATATGTACCTTCACCGACCTTGACAATAGTTTCAGGGGCACTGGATCAAATATTATTGGAATTCAGTTCTGACAGTAGCAATTTGTCCCAGTTCATAACAATTAATGCATTAAGAGTTACAGGAATAAGAATAATTATAATCATGAATATGTCCGAGTATCTAGTTTATCCACAGATCTACGACAAAAGGCAACAAAGGATGTTGAGCACCCAATACTGGGTTGCAACTTTGCACTTCGATCCATGGACACCAATCACCAAACAATATTCAGTGAGAGCAAAGTATTCAAAGGAAAGGCGGAACCCTTGCATGCCTAATAACAGACTACCCTTCAACTTGGTGTGCTGATAAAACAAGAATTCATCCATTAGAGATCCAATGCTTTTATGAGGTAATGAAACAGAAAGGTTCTGGTGCTACATAAGGCAGCCTTCTCATGTGAATCTTATCTCAGAAAGATATCTATCCGTCTTTCATACTAGCTTCCGTTTTAGCTTGAAGCAAAAAAGTTTAGGATGGACAGATGAATAAAATCATTACTGCAAAACAATAAGGATTCTGTGGAAATATGGAAAAAATCTGACATGCAAGAACATAGTGGCAGTTGGAGCAACACCGAGAACAGACTTAGCACAAGGATGCCAACAGATTACACATGCGATATTAATGTGTCGTGCGCTGCAAATGATGCATGCATGATTTGTTGAAAGAAAATACCCGTAGGCAAGTCAAAAAAAAGTATCATTCTTCTTCTGGTAAGTTGAGGAAACAAACCAATACTTAGAGAATACATCTGACAGTGTCAAAGGAGTCGCCTGTCCACAAACTTCTAACAATATGTAAAAGGACTTGCTGTGGGCAGAATAAACTGAAGCAGACTGGGATGCAATAGAGAGTTTCCTTATGTCAACTTCCACGTCCTCATAACAGTCTGAACTGTTCTTTTCGAAGCTTATACACCTTTCAAGAACATTGTTAGTCATCAAGCCTGTATTAGATCTGTTTTGAAGAGGATGCACGCCAACCTTATCGCAATGCTGCTGAGAAGTTTTTTCTGGGGTTTTCATATCTTTAGAACCTGAGCTTGTCGATTCCTCAAGTATTTCCGGAGTTTCCAGTATCTTAGATAATGAGCGTAAAGATCCGGCACTGTAACTTGATTTCCTGGAAGACAACCATTTCCTTAACACTGAAGACAAGGGTGGTATGGCAATATTATCACTCTTAATCCCCATTGCCCATGTGCTAAACTGCTTGGGCGAGGGGCTTTCCTCCAATAACTCAAATGCATCAACTTCGTCAAAGTATGCCCGCTCTTTCTCATAGTTTGGAGGCGGTATGGATTTTCCCTATAAACTCCAAAAAAAAATTAGGAGAATGTAGGTGCGATATTAAATATGCAGGCTGCCGTCAAACATAACATTGAAAAACAGTAAGGTGATAGAATATCAGAACCACTGAAAACTCTTTGCATGCTATAAAGTAGCGTACTTTATTAAGGGTAGAAACAAGTACGGAATATCATACTTTGGGTTTAGGAAGAGCTGGCTTCACTTTTCTTTTTGGCTTTTGTTGGGGCTGATAATTGAAACGTGCATCATTTGCAATACTTGTTCTTCCCCTACCAACACAAAGCAAAATGTTAACCTGAAGCTCATAGTTTCCTAAAAAAATTCATAAAAGTAAGCAGTCACTCCATGCACAAACATGCAGATGACACTATTACGTGAATATATGCTTAATAAACTTGTATCAATAAACTTGTAAACTTGTTACTTGTAAACATTTTCTAAACTTGTACTTGTGTCTGGGCAGTTCAAATCCTTACATAGATCCATCAACATGAAACCTTTCAATTCCATTCAACCAAGTGCACAGCAATTGATCTGTCATAGGAATGATCAGCTGCTAGTCAATGTTAACTTGTTCTTCCATTATTGACTCACTGAATAAGAACAGAGTGGTTTCCTGGGTTATGGAAAAAGTTTTAACTTTTTCTGGGAAGTTATAAATATGGGAAGCATTAAAATTTCAAATTCATGGAAAAAAAAAAACCTATAATTGAAATTGCAAGACAACACCTCAAAACTATATTCAAGGTAAAATCCAGAAACTAGATCGAGGAAAGACCCAAAACAAGTTCTGTTTTCTTTCTAAAAATAGTCATTACCTTTTAATTTTTCAAGGAAAACAAAGTGGAAAGGATATTTTATTAAAAGAAATGAAAAAAATGGACAAATTGAACGGAAAAAGGTGAAAAGAGGTAGGTGTTATTCTTGATTGCAAGTTATTGGCTATCTTTGTTTTCCTTCTTGTCTATCTTTATCAAGCAAAGCAAAATGGTCATATCGACCAATGCGGCAACAAGCTAACAATAGTTTTATTTAGATTAGGAAAGAACAAATTAAACTAAACACAATCACTTTTTTCCAGAGATGCCTGTAGCTTCAATAGAAGACGAGACGAGACGAGACAAGGTTGACTAAGGTGGTTTGGGAATTGTGTGTGTGAGTCAGGTGGTTTGGCTATTGTGTGACAAAGACCTAATGTTTTGGTTCCGGGGCAGGATGATCAATTTGGGAGGGTTAGGATCCAGGGGTAGATCACAAGATATCTCAGGTGCAAGTCATAATAAAATATATGAGTTTTCAGGAGGTGGCTGAGGATAGGGACTTAAATCGGATTTGATGGCATGGGAACACTTTCAGTTCCATGTACCCGGCCCCAAACTCTAGGATTATTGCTCAGATTGTGGAACTAGTAAGGAGGAGACATTGGTATGATTTATCGAGTTCAATGACTTGAATGGACTTATTAAAAGCTAAGTACACAAAGCAAAAAAACAGTACAAGTTCGAGGTTTTTGAAGCAATTAATCCTATGATTTATGCCAAATTTTGCAATATTCTTAAGTCTCCTAATGTTTCTATGTCGAAACTCCGAACCAAAGGAATGGGCTAGGAAACCCATGAAAGATACATAACCAAGGCTGAGTAAAATTAACTAAACCTCTGCCGTTGTGCTGCCAAATAGAGCTCCACAAGCGGACTGAAATAGGGAGTCTACAGTTCCATTATTTCTACAAGCACAAAGCAAGCTTCGTTCGGAGACTGGTAATGGGTAGTAACATTTATTTCCTTAAAATATGGATTAAATGAATTAAGTTAACAGGGTATCATAAAAATAAAACAAAAACAAAAAAACTAATGTTGAACATGGAATCAATCTTGAATTGCAAAATGCTAACTGAAACTCAAATAACAATAATAATAATAATAATAATAATAATAATAAAAGAATGCTACTGAGAATACGTGAGACTCGAAGCGGAGGGATGAGCAATCGCTAAAGGCGAACCTGGTGGAAAGGGAACGATTCCAACTGATCCGCTTGCTGGGAGCCAAACTCAGCCGATTCCCTCTGGTGGAATTGGCTTTGAATCTGGCAAAGGAAAAGACCATAAATTTGAGAGAACGAAGTCAAGAACTTTTAAATGTCAAAAATTGGGCAAAAGTTGAGACGTACGATTCCACATGTTTATTGGTGTTGTTTGGTTTTCTCCTTCGATAAATTACAGTGATTTGAGGTTGTTGCTCTTGCTGTGGCTGCTCGGAGGCCACGATCTCGGACCAGAGATCCGCACCACTGGCTCCTGCAACATAGGGGGTCATCAATGGAGTCTAGGGAGAGATGATTCAAGAACACGAGTTGAAAAACTAGGGTTCTTTCTTTGTGTCTCTTTACCTGCTTCAGAACTCATGATGGTAGGGTTTCAGGAGAGTGCGGAGGGAGACTACGAAACCTGTCTTGTCATCCGGAGTCGGAACCTTCAAAAAGTGTGAGGGCGGGAATTTTGTAAAAGAGATTATTATTTTTGATGTAAATAGCGGATAAATAGAATCATACTAATTAAATTGTATAAATTTATCAAAAAACAAAAAGAAAAGAAAATATGGTAATTTGGCCTATAATTCATGTTATGGGCGTGCTTATACTTCTCACGAGTTAATACATAGTTAAGTGTGAATTTAACTCCTAAACTTATCATAATAAAACACTTAAGTTCTTAACTTTATTATTTAATTTATATTTTACGGACAATGATATTATTAAATATTGAAATCATCGGCTTCCGATCATTAAGAACTGATGTGCTAATTGAGTCAATCTTTTTTTTAAAATTTTCAAATCCTTCTGTTTTCTCTCTCCCTCCTCCCCTCTTTTATATCCTCTCGTTTCTCCTCCTCAGGGCGGCTGCCATGACCGCAGTCTCCTCCTGTTTCTTCCTCTTCGTCGGCACCGCCTCGATCCTCCTCCTCCCCGTGCGCCTCCACCCGTGACAACCGTACCCCATCGCCGCCGCCAGCACACCAAGTACGGCGAATCGACGAGTGGTTGATGAAGACCCCGGCTTGTCTGATTTGCCGATGTAGGGTTCAATTGACCGGAGATTCTACTGGAGCTGCGGTTTCTTCGGTGGAGGACTCGAAATCGATGTTGGAATTTGTCAATTTGAGGTGAAATGGGTGTTAGGGTTTGATGTTCAGATGTAAACCAGAATGGGTTTTGGTTTCTCTCTCTTTCTCTCAGTTCTTGTTTCCTCCTCCTACTACTACAATTCCCACGTCCCAAAATCATCCTCCCTCTTCTTCTTCTTCTTCTCAAATCCACTTCTTCATCGTCATCAGACTGGGATTCCTCAAAGCCTGCAAAAATGGAGGGCTCTAAGACAAAACACGAAGAGGGGAAACCCGACTCTGTTTCTCCCTCGTCTGGGTTCGGCGAGCTTTTCCGGTTCGCCGACGCCCACCAACTTGGTTGGAATTTGACGAAATTGGTTCGAATTTGCAGTACGCGCCGTGCTTTCTCATCGTTGGGGCTGCGATTTGCGATTTGGGATTTGGGCGTCTTCTTGGGCAGGTCTGTGTAGGAAGAAAAAAAAATGATTCCTTTCTTGTTTCTGAAACTTGTTCTTAGTGTTGTGATTCGAGAAAGTGAAGTTGGAAAATTGCAGAGATTTCGTGTTGGATGTGGACGCCATTAGAGAGAAGGTGAATGAAATTGTAGACAATTTTACTGTTGAGGTTCTCCGGTGAGCTCGCCGGCACCCTCACGTTGTTCGATAGATACCACGCCGCCGCCGCCGTACGTTGCCATAAGATCCTTCTCCGTCGCAATAGCAATGGCGAAGACATATAAAAGAGGGGAAGAGGGAGAGAGAACAAAAGGATTAGAAAATTTAAAAAAGATGCTTGCTCAATTGCATGAAAATATTATTTGTAAAATATAAATTAAAGGACCATATTATTTTAAATAAAATGTTTGGAGTTGAAGTATTTCGCCGCAATAAGTTTAGCAGCCAAATCTGCACTTAAACCAAAATAAAATGAACTGTTCAATATAAACAAATCTATGCAATTCAATTAGAATGATTCTATTTATGCATACTCTGTACTAATATATTGACAAGTCAAAGTTTAAGTGATATTTATGAGTTTCATTTTAGTCAAATTGTAATAAAATAATCACTTAAAATTAGATTTATTAAAATTTTCAGCGGGAAAGGTGTACAAATAGTATTATCTATTTAATTATCTATATTTTAAACTTGTTTAGACATTTTTAATAAGTTGGGGCACATATTTCGATCTCATATTTAAAATATTTTTAAAAATTTAAATTAAAAGTTCTCATTTTTGCAACTCAATTGGATGAGAGAAAAGGTAAATTAAAACTCATTCATGTATTACCTCACAAATCTAATGTTGGAATCTTGTAATTATTAGGTTGGATGTGTATGTATTTAATGATGAAAGTGACCAATTTAGTTTTTGAAGTTTGTGAAAGTGGTCGATTTGGTTCTAAAACTAATAAAATTATTAGATTTGGATGAAAGAATCATAAAATTTGGACCAATTTGAGCATGTTCAAATAAGTGGGACTACCATTAATCCCAAACCTATTGAACTTAGAAAAGAAATTTGACCAAAGTTTTGCATTGCAATATATATTATATAGTAGCTTATTCCTCTAGAAAAAATGTCCTTTATCTTTTTTAGGCAAGAATTTATCCTATGGCAAGATTACAATACACATCAAACTTATAAACATTTAGGTGGATGCTTGAGTCAACTACCCCATCATTGGGCTAGTTCGAGCTGGAACTTATTAATTTTTAATTAAATAAGCTAAATATTAAGTTCGGGATCGACTTGAGGTCGAATAATGTTTAATGAGTCGAGCCCATGCTCGAAAAGCTTGCAAACCCGTCAAAAATTAAACGGGTCGAAATTGAGCATGGTAAGGTTCAGATCCACTCGTTAACAATTTTACGTATGCAAATATGTGATACATGGCATTGTTCACTCGTTATTGAAGAAGTCCAGCCATCCAGCCCACCATTGTTGAAGCCACCAAACCTTCCACCAGCCACCAGCCACCATTGTTGAAGCAGCCCACCAACCAGCCACCATTGTTGAAGCCACCATTTTTGAAGCCACCTACTCAGCCCACCATTGTTGAAGAAGGAAGCTTCCTTGTTCACACCGGTGGAAGAGTCCCAAAGCCCTCTATAAATAGAGGTGGATATCTCAGTTAGAGAGCATCCTGAAAATCACCAAGACAAGAGTGATTGTGTGTGAGTTTGAGAGTTTTTTTTTCTGAGTTTTGTAAATACTCTTGTAATCTATTCTTGTGAGTAATAGAGGTTGTTTTTCTCTCAAATCCGTGTTTATCAACGCCCAAGTTGATCCTGGTTTCCCAACAAGTGGTATCAGAGCCTGGTTAGTGGCGTTGATTGAGTTTTTAGGTGACCGGCCGAATTTGGGTTTTCTGAGTTTTACTCAAAATCCAATTCTGAGTGCACCATTGGATTCGTCTCGACGAACTGAGTCCAACGCACCAAACGGCGACCTAATCGGAGTTCAAACAAGCCCAGAAATCTCGGTCAAAGTTTGGTCAACTTTGCCGGAGAAGACCACCGTCGCCGGAGATCTGCCGGAGAAGACGACACTGTTCACCGGAGATCTGCCGGAGAAGACGACACTGTTCACCGGAGATCAGCCGGAGAAGACGATACTGTTCACCGGAGATCAGCCGGAGAAGACGACACTGTTCACCGGAGATCTGCCGGAGAAGACGGTCGGAAATACTGTTCACAGCCGGAATTTGCAGTATTTCTGAAAATTGCAAATTGACCCCTCAAGTTTTTTCAAAACTACAGTTTTGCCCCAGTAGTGGAATTTTGGCCCTGTAGTGTCTATTCCACCTTTTTCGACCGTTCCGGACGCAACGGCGGGCTCCATTTTTCAAGATTCAACCTCGATAGTGTTGAAAAGATATTTGTAAGGTGATAATGTTCACAGAAGAGTCAACATCATCTTCCGGAGCCATGATTATGCTTACTGCCACCAACTACACTCTGTGGAAACCTCGGATGGAAGATTTCCTCAGCTGTAAGGATTTGTTTGATCCCATCGAAATGAAAGGTACAAATCCTGATCCCGCCAAAGAGTTGGAGTGGAAGAAATCAAACCGAAAAACTATTGGTCAGATCCGTCAATGGATTGATCATAGTGTCTTCCACCATGTTGCACAAGAGACAAAAGCATATGCCCTCTGGAAGAAGCTGGAGGACATGTACCAAGCCAAGACCGCTCGGAATAAAGCTTTGTTGATGAGGCGTTTAGTCAACATGAAGCTTAAAAGTGGAACTTCAGTTGCCGAGCATACCAGTGAGTTCCAGAGCTTGGTCAACCAGTTGTCGTCTGTAGAGATGCCGCTTGGCGATGAAGTTCAGTCGTTGCTACTACTCAGTTCCCTTCCCGATAGTTGGGAAACGCTGGTCGTATCACTCAGCAACTCAGCCCCTAATGGCAAACTTACCATGTCAATGGTCAAAGATGCCCTTTTCAGTGAAGAAGCAAGGAGAAAGGACATGGGCACAGATCAGACCCATGCCCTTGTCACAGAGAACAGGGGGAGACAACAAAAGAGTAGCAAAAGCAAATGGAGAGGCAGAAGCAAGAGCAGGGGCAGGTCCACTGATGGCAGAAAACCAACATATAAGTGCCATCATTGTGGAATAGAGGGGCATATGAAGAAGAACTGCTACAAATGGAAAGATGAACAAGGTCAAAGCAGTTCACAGCCGAAGAACAAAGGTGGAGAAACATTAGTTACTATCTCTGGTGATGTAGCTTATTGTTCAACCCAAGATGAGACATGCCTTCACGTCTCACGAGAAGACACGGATTGGGTGGTAGATACTGCAGCGTCCTACCATGTGACTCCATACAAGGAATACTTCACAACATACAAAGCTGGTGACTTTGGAGCTGTGAAAATGGGAAATTCCAGTTCCGCTGGGATTGTCGGAATTGGTGATGTCCAAATAAAGACAAGTTCTGGAAGCACAATTACTCTGAAGGATGTCCGCCATGTGCCAGATCTTCGGCTGAATCTACTTTCTGGTATAGCTCTAGACAAAGAGGGCTATGATAGTCATTTCAGTAGAGGCACATGGAAATTGTCAAGAGGCGCTATGACAGTCGCTCGAGGACATATTTGTGGCACGCTATACAAGACTCATGTGAAGATTTGTACAGACAGCCTCAACGTTGCAGAAAAAGAGGCTTCACAAAATTTATGGCACCAGAGACTCGGCCATATGAGTGAGAAAGGGCTGTCTACCCTAATAAAGAAGAAGCTTATCAATGTAGACAAGGACGCTGCACTAGATCCTTGCAATCATTGTTTGTTTGGTAAGCAGCATAGAGTCTCGTTTAATTCCTCTTCAACGAGTAGATCAGAGTTACTCAGTCTGGTACACTCTGATGTTTGCGGTCCCTTGGAGGTTGAATCACTCGGCGGCAACCGATACTTTCTGACGTTCATCGATGATGCTTCTCGAAAGGTGTGGGTGTATTTTTTGCGGACGAAGGACCAGGTATTTGATTACTTCAAACTGTTCCATGTCATGGTAGAACGTGAGACAGGAAAGAAGTTGAAGCGTCTTCGATCCGACAATGGAGGTGAATACTCTTCCAGGCAGTTCGATGCCTATTGCAGATCATATGGCATCCAACATGAGAAGACGGTTCCACGCACCCCTCAACACAACGGTATAGCTGAAAGAATGAACCGAACAATCATGGAACGTGTTCGGAGCATGCTCAGTATGGCTAAGCTGCCAAAGCCATTCTGGGGAGAAGCAGTCAGAGCCGCCTGTTACTTGATCAACCGATCTCCATCAGTACCATTAGATTTTGAAGTTCCGGAGAAAATTTGGTCTGGAAAGGATCCATCATACTCCCACTTGAGAGTATTTGGGTGTTTAGCGTACGCACATGTATCCAAAGAGCTCAGGCAGAAGCTGGATGCAAGGACCACTCCATGCATATTCATAGGCTATGGAGATGAAGAGTTTGGATACAGATTATGGGATCCAAAGGAGAAAAAGGTGATCAGAAGTAGGGACGTGGTGTTCCATGAAAACCAGACAATAGAAGATATTGAAAAGCCCACAATATCTCGGAAGTTGAATGTTGCTCCTCAGGTGCCAGAGGCAACATCGGAATCATTCGTGAGAAATGATGATACAGTGCCAGAAGAAATGCCAGAAGTAGAAGACAATGAGGAAGATGACGGTGCTGAGCAGGGGGAGCCACAACCCCAGCTGCCAGACGTTCCAGAACCATCACAAGGCCAAGATGATGGTGGTTCTCCTCAGATTGTTCCAGAAGTTCGTAGATCTGAACGAGGTCAGATTCCATCAAGAAGATATCCAGAATCTGAGTACCTTCTACTTACTGAAGATGGAGAACCAGAGAGTTTCCATGAAGCATTATCTCATAAGGACAAAGAAAAGTGGTTGCTCGCAATGCAGGACGAGATGGAATCCCTGCAG
This sequence comes from Santalum album, assembly GCA_034195605.1. Lineage (NCBI taxonomy): Eukaryota > Viridiplantae > Streptophyta > Magnoliopsida > Santalales > Santalaceae > Santalum > Santalum album. The sequence continues at coordinate 11,594,632 of CM067259.1, forward strand.
AAAAATCAGACTTATGAGATCGTAGAACTTCCACGAGGGAAGAAGGCACTGAAAAACAAATGGGTGTTCAAGCTGAAAAAGGATAACAGTGGAAAAGTGGTGAAATACAAAGCACGGCTTGTAGTCAAAGGATTCCAACAGAAGAAGGGGATTGACTTTGACGAGATATTTTCACCAGTGGTCAAAATGACTTCAATTAGAGTCATACTTGGATTGGTCGCAAGTATGAACTTGGAGCTTGAACAGATGGATGTGAAGACAGCTTTTCTTCATGGAGATTTAGAAGAAGAAATCTACATGGAGCAGCCAGAAGGTTTTGAGGTTTCAGGGGATAACCTCGTTTGCAAGCTGAAGAAAAGCTTGTACGGTCTGAAGCAGGCACCTAGGCAGTGGTACAAGAAGTTCGACTCTTGCATGGTGAGTCAAGGGTACAAGAAAACTGCAGCAGACGAGTGTGTCTACATTCAGAAGTTTTCTGATGGAAATTTCGTTGCTCTTCTACTATATGTAGATGATATTCTAATCGTGGGGAAAGACGTAACGAAGATCAACCAGCTGAAGAAGGAACTCTCTAAGTCTTTTGACATGAAAGACTTAGGAGCGACTCAACAAATATTGGGAATGCAGATCACTCGAGACAGGAAGAACCGGAGGTTATGGCTATCTCAGGAGAAGTATATTGAACGAGTGCTTGCACGATTCAATATGAACAATGCCAAACCAGTTAGCATTCCATTAGCCAACCATTTCAAGCTGAGCAAGAGTTCCTGTCCCTCATCCAAGGAAGAGATTGGGGAGATGTCGTCAGTACCATATTCTTCAGCAGTTGGAAGTTTGATGTATGCTATGGTGTGTACGAAGCCCGATATTGCTCACGCAGTGGGAACGGTGAGTCGTTTTCTCTCCAATCCCGGGAAAGAGCATTGGGAGGCGGTAAAATGGATTCTCAGGTACCTTAAGGGTACAACGAAGATATGTCTTTGTTACGGGGAAGCTGATCCAATCTTGGAAGGCTATACTGATGCAGATATGGCCGGAGATCTTGATAGTAGGAAATCTACTTCAGGGTTCATTTACACTTTTGCAGGGGGAGCTGTTTCATGGCAGTCAAGACTACAGAAGTGTGTTGCTTTATCCACAACCGAAGCAGAATACATTGCTGCCGCAGAAGCTGGAAAAGAAATGTTGTGGTTAAAGCGTTATCTCCAAGAATTTGGAATCAAACAAAAGGAGTACAAGGTACATTGTGACAGTCAGAGTGCTCTAGATTTGAGCAAGAATTCTATGTACCATTCCCGTACAAAACATATTGATATTCGCTATCATTGGATACGCGAGGTAATAGATCGACAACTGTTGAGACTAGTGAAGATCCATACAAAGGAGAATCCTGCGGACATGTTGACGAAGGTGGTGACTCGAGAGAAGCTAGAGTTATGCAGAGACATAACTGGGATGTTTTCGGATATGGCTGGAGGGGGAGAATTGAAGAAGTCCAGCCATCCAGCCCACCATTGTTGAAGCCACCAAACCTTCCACCAGCCACCAGCCACCATTGTTGAAGCAGCCCACCAACCAGCCACCATTGTTGAAGCCACCATTTTTGAAGCCACCTACTCAGCCCACCATTGTTGAAGAAGGAAGCTTCCTTGTTCACACCGGTGGAAGAGTCCCAAAGCCCTCTATAAATAGAGGTGGATATCTCAGTTAGAGAGCATCCTGAAAATCACCAAGACAAGAGTGATTGTGTGTGAGTTTGAGAGTTTTTTTTCTGAGTTTTGTAAATACTCTTGTAATCTATTCTTGTGAGTAATAGAGGTTGTTTTTCTCTCAAATCCGTGTTTATCAACGCCCAAGTTGATCCTGGTTTCCCAACAGTTATAACTAGTGGGGTTTGATGTTTGTGTACCGACTCGGAAGGCTGCTCTGGGTCCGGGAAGCTCGTGGACGGGAGAAACAGCAAGGAGAGAAAAATGGAGCAATTGATGATGTAAAAGAGGAAGCGTAAAAAGATGAGCATGGTGCCAAAGGAGACGATCGAGGTCATTGCCCAGAGCATCGGCATCCCCAATCTCTCCCCTGGCGTCGCCCTCGCTCTCGCGCCCGATGTCGAGTACCGAGTTCGCGAGATCATGCAGGTACTTCCCTTTCTCTATCCCTCAAAACTCTTCTTTTGAACAGCTCAAATTCCACGCTGTTCTCTTGCTCCCGAATGATCTAGGGTTACGGACTTGTGATTTGGAACTAATGTTTGTTTACGCGATAGTCATGGCTAATGTTGGAGCATGAAGTGGTTTTGAGAGTCCGGAAGGGACTTATTGAACGGTTGTGGACTGTAATTGCAGGAGGCGATTAAGTGCATGCGCCATTCGAGGCGAACTTCTTTGACAGCTGCTGATGTGGATGCTGCACTTAATTTAAGAAACGTGGAAGTAAGTTTCTTTCTTTTTTTTTTTTTTTTTTGCTTTACTACAATTATATATAGCAAAGCCATGCTTTTCATTTGTCGAATGATGCATATTTGCCGGTATTGCTATATGATTAGTTTTAGTGTGCAGGTTTCTATCCTTTTACTTATGGGTCAGCTTTTCGGAAGGGAATGTTACTGCCCATTTTCATATATTCTTATCAAATTTTAACATTCTTATTTGTAGACCTAAATTGGGCACGATTCTTAATGGAGGCCTATCATACATCGTACTTGATTAGCATTGTTTGTGGATCGGGTATTGTTGGATGCCTAATAGGGTCCTTCATGTATTATCCTACTCCTAAAACCAACTTTGTCTACCATATTGTAGAGCTTTTTCTTATGAGGTTTCATGCCTTTTACTTAATCTCCTTAAAGTGTTTCAGTTTAGATTTTTGTTAAACGTGTTGGATCTTTGATTTTCGTTAAACGTGTTTAGATTTTCATATGTGTTTTCCTGTCCAACCCAGCCAAGGCTCTTTTGGAACAAGTGACACTCAAGTCACTCCTCTATTGGCTTATTTTTATCTCGATCTTGCATGCATGTCTGTATATATGGTATTCTTTTGGTCTAGTAAAAGGAAAATTGTCTCATTTATTTTTAAAATATTCATCTTAATTTGCTATGGGTTTTTACTGGCTTATGTGCCTACTCTACCTGCTGCAGCCAATTTATGGTTTTGCTTCTGGAGATGTGCTGCAATTCAAAAAGGCCACTGGACATAAAGATTTGTTCTATGTTGATGACAAGGACGTAGAATTCAAAGACGTAAGGTGTTGTAATGATGTTATGAGCCCTTGTAGATAATTTTATTAGGCAATTGTTTTGGTCAGCATTTTGAAATAGATTTTTATTGGTTCTTAGATTAAGTCAGTGCAGTCTGTGATTTAGTGGCAAAGAATTGCTAACTGGATGATGCCCAAATCATTTCCTGGCATCCATATGCAGGTGATCGAAGCACCTCTACCAAAGGTGCTTCTTGATACTGCTGTTATTCCTCACTGGCTGGCTGTTGACGGAGTACAGCCTGCGATTCCAGAAAATCCTTCAGTTGAAGGCATGTTCTCTAACTCAATTACAATAGCAACAACTTTTGTGAGGTATTAATATGGTTTTTATTCTAATTCTATAGCCCAACCCCCAATTCCATTTGGATTTGATCCATCTATATATTCTCCTTGGTGCTATAACCATTTATTCCCTACCACACACTCACTGGCATACTCGCATGCACCAAGTTCAAGAAATCAGTAGGTCAGAAATTCTGCAGAAGCTCAATTATTTTTTTCTTGAAATTTTAATTGAATTTAATTATTGATAAAAATGTTAGCTTTTCTCTTATAAAATACTTTTAGCATTTCCTTTGAGGATTCAGTTGGTCAGAATTTGTGTAGGAATGTAGTTGTTTAGCTTAAACTTTTGTTGGAACTTATTTTAATGGGAATGTTAGTTTTCTCCTTAAAGATATTCTGAAGTGTTGTCGTTTCTGAAATAATTTTTCTAAAATACAACACGGGTCTTCCTCTTGATTTTTTTGCCCTTAATTGTTTTTTCAATTGGGTGTGATACCCAACCTTTTAGATGTGATGACAACCTAGTATGTACCTCCTTCATACTTACATGTTGAGTTTGAAATTCAGTTTGTCAAACGTGTGGAGAAATTCTATAATAGTTCTGTTTCACTAGCTGTTTAGTTTTAGGCGGAATTATTCCGACTGAAAATGTCATTCTTCATTTTAAAGATCCTGGAAATGTGTCTGATAGGCTGAACTCTTAAATTGGTCTGTCTGTTGGTATTTTAGCCCCTGTATTTTCTTAATGGGTGTAGTAAACGGTTGCTGTTATTTTGTGACAGGGTAGTTGATCTTCGCTTAATTTTCTTTGATTGAATGATTTGCTTTACTCTTTTGCATAATCTGTACGAGAATTAAATTTTGTTTTAGCTTTTTGCAGTGCCTCTTGACAACAAAAAAACTGAATACAAAGAAGATGGACTTCTCGTTGACATCAGGTTCCCTGTTAAGCATATGCTATCAAGGGAGCTTCAGGTATGTCTTCTATCATTCGCCAGACCAAAAGCCTTCTTGATTTTGGTGGGATATTTTACACGAAGTGTTTTCTTGTTGCCTGGTGCAGCTCTACTATGAGAAAGTCACAGAGCTTACTGTGAGTAGGTCTCACTCTGTCCTCTTCAAAGAAGCTCTAGCGAGCCTGTCCACGGATTCAGGACTCCAGCCTTTAGTGCCAAAATTCACCTGCTTTATTGCTGATCAGGTGGCCTGAAGTAACATATTTTATGGTGATATATGTTCTTGCTGTGCATTACTGATATTGTATCTCTTTTGCAAAGGTCAGGTTCAAAGAAAGTTAAGTGATTTTTCTCTCCTGTTTGCTTTGATGCGTCTTGTCTGGAGCCTTCTTCAAAATCCACACATTCAGATGGAGCCTTTTGTAAGTTTAGTGTTTACAGTTTTGATTGATATTTTGGTGCATATATATTAAAAACTGTTTATTTTGAGATTCAATAATGGCATACACTTATCTGCATGAGATTGCTAATTTTAAATGTGGAAAGATTAGTCTTATTTGCCCTGCTTTGCATATGATGTGAAGTTGTGTGCATTGTTGCATCACTATAAAGGTTTCAAAGAAAATCCTACCGAGTACAAAGTTCACTTGTCTAGATGGTGTTATTCGGCTTTTTAAATTTTCAGGACTATAAACCCTAAAAGAGAAGATATCAAAGGATGTTCCTGTGTCTGAGAGGTTGACTGCTCACTGGAATTTTCCTGATTATAGTTTTTGCTCCTAACTTGACTTATGCTGAGAAGTGGCAGTGAAATGTAGTGCTGTTGTGTTTGAGAGTCCCTGTAAAGCTCTGCTACTATCTCTAATAGTGGTTGCTTTGTTCAGCTACACCAAGTGATGCCATCTGTGATAACGTGTCTTGGCACCAGAAGGTTGGGAAATAGAATTTCTGAGAGTCATTGGGAGCTCAGGAACTTTGCAGCAGACCTCGTTGCTTTGATTTGCAAGAGGTGAGAATTCTCTTCTAATTTCTTTTTCTCTTAAACGCAAGTAGTTTATAATTTATCAATTGAAGCCCTTCTTAAAGAAGCGTATTGTTTAGATTTTTTTAGGGTTTCAGGGATGACCATAATTTTGATTAGTGATTTCTCTTACAATAGGAAATAAGAAGGGATTTTACTAAATGCTTTTCCTTTTTCTTCTTAAATTTTCATTTTAGTGTGTCTTATTGAAACATGTTGCTGAAAATATGCATAAATATATAAATATTTAAATTAACTCTGATATCTTTTTATAGGTTAGGATTTTTATTGTTCACTCCATAACTGCAAAACCTAGTGGTCTGCTGGAATCAGTTAATAGCATGGGTGATGCAGAGGACTCAGCGGCCATGGAAGAAGATAGGTACTTCTCAAAAAAGTATTATCATAAGCCCAAGGCCAGAAGTTTGGACCAGTCCAGGCTTAACCAACCCTCGTATGCCATGCAGAGTTTATGAGTATGTATGAGTCTTGAAGTCAAAACAATTATAAATGTTGGTTTAGAGTCTCTTGAGTTTTCAAATTTGAAGTCAAAATAAGTTTTAAATTAGTTTTATTTGAGTCTTTCAATTTCTGTCTTGGAATTCCAAGGGTTTTGTCTTGGAATTCAAAGTTGGACTTATGTAATTTGAGCTTTCTTTGAGCCTCCTTTATCTATATTAAGCAGTGCTCTCTGCAGAAAGGGAGACTGAATTTTGGCAATTAAAAAAGTAACTTTTCTCCGAGAATTATTCCTGTGAGACGCAAGAAGCCCTGGTGAGACTCCTTGGTTGGGCCTAGGTGGGACTGCTATGGCTGGACAGCTAGTGAGACTCTAGCTTGTCATCTATTTCTTCATGTTTTTCTCCATTATCTTCACTGTTTCTCTGCCCAGAGCTTAGAACTGATCCTGGGAGTTCTGGATCGTCTTGATGCATTAATTGGTGACGGAGTAGGGTATTAATTGGTATTAATGCAGGGTAAGACTTTCCAGCGCTCCCACCTAGGCCCAACCAAGGAGTCTCACCAAGGTCTCTTGTGTCTCGCAAGAATAATTCTCAGAGAGAAGTTATTTTTTTAATTGCCAAAATTTAGTCTCCCTTTCTGCAGGGAGCACTGCTTTATATAGATAAAGGAAGCTTAAAGAAAGCCTCAAATTACAAGAGTCCAACTTTGAATTCCAAGACAAGACCTTTGGAATTCCAAGACAGAAATTAAAACACTCTAATAAAACTAATTTGAAACTTATTTTGGCTTCAAACTTGAAGGCTCTAAACCATCATTTATAAGTGTTTTGACTTAAAGACTCATAGACTCAATTCGCATACAAGGGTTGACTAAGCCCTGGACTGGTCCAAACTTCTGCGCTTGGGCTTATGATAATACTTCTTTGAGAAGTACCTATCTTCTTTCGTGGCTGCTGAGTGCTCTGCTTCAATGGGTTAGATGCTGTCTATGAAGCATGGGTACGGATACGAATATTAGATACCTTATGAATCCGGTATGAAGATTCGATAATTTTTCAAAAACTGGGATACGGATACGATATATTAAAAAGATAAAAATAAAAATTTATGTCTGTGTGTGTGCACGCACTAAATTTAAGAGAAATAACATAAACAAGGAATTAGCATGATCTATATTAAGTACATTTTTAGAGTTCAACCTTGAACTAAAATCAAGCTACATTTAGATTAAAGTAGGCTAGTAGCTAATTGACCAAATAGTTACTTACAATATATATAAAATTAAAATAAAATAAAAAATTGTGTCCCGCAAATTTCATATCCCGGTAGTGTCTTTTTGTATCCTAAATCGTATCTTTTATGTAATTTAATTTTAATTATTCTGACACGTTCCGGACACGTATCTTTAGCGTATCTTTGTGTATAAGTATCAAAAACATACATGATACAAATATGATGGCTTTCTTATGGTATCGGTGCTTCATAGGATGCTGTATATTCGTTTGCTACGGATACACAGGCTTGAACACATTGATTGCATTTCCACCTGTGTTAAGTAGCCCAGAAAGTTGCACTATTTCACTATAAGAAACTAAGAATCATATCAGGAAAAAAATTTTCGCTTTTGCAGATTTGGGCATGCTTATAACTACCTTCAGTCACGTGTGGTGAGGACTCTGCTGGATGTTTTCTTGGACCCGACAAGGGCATTACCTCAACATTATGGTGCCATTCAAGGGCTAGCGGCCCTTGGACCTAGTATGGTAGCCTCCTTTCCTATGCTTTGTTGTGGTCAAATAACGAAAAGGGTTTTTCTTTTCCATGGAAAATTAGAAAGTACAGTATTAACAAGTAAGCTTCGAAAGTCCACTTTAATTTGAGAAATTTAGTAGCGTTATCTCTTCCCTAAATTTGACAATAGTTGAGGTCCTTCTGCTGCGGGGGTCTTGATTTCTACAGAGCCCCAATTTTCTATCTTAATGTTTTTGGAATAATTTTAATGTTTTGTTGTGTTCTTCCCACGATTGAACTATAGTGTTTGTTTCATTTTTAATTGTTGTTTGAAGTAATCTCTTTGCCCATTTCAAGGAAATCCTATATGTGTGTGCATGCTCTTAACAGTCTTCAATTTTATATTTAGGTTCATAATTTTGTTCTACCAAATCTGGAATTGTATCTGCAACTCCTGGTACCAGAAATGCAGCTTGAGAAGCAAAAGAATGAGGTGAAGAAGCGTGAAGCTTGGCGTGTTTATGGCGCCCTTCTGGTGTGTTGAATTATCATTTTGGTCGAGTTTTCATTCTTTTTCATATTCAGGTTTTCTTCGCTTAGACTAACAAGCAATAATTTCCAGAACGCAGCCGGTTTGAGTGTGTATGGCCAAATCAAGATCTCTTGTAACTTCTTATCCCCACCAGCGCATGCCATCTTGAAGAGTAACGTGAAGATTGTGACTACAACATCAAGTACTAATTCTGCTTGTTCTACGAGATTTTCATATTTACATGTAGTCATCATACATGTGTGAGAACTTGAATGTCTATGCATATGCTCTTTTTACTTCCAAATGAGCATCCTAACTGCAGGGATGATGCTAGAACTTTTCTTTATTATGACTTATGCTAGACAGACATGGTAGGAAATATGCCTTTAAGGCTGAAAGGAAGTTCAATAGACCCTTTTAGGGACCCTGTTATTGTATAATGCCGAGTGTCGGGCAGTTAAGAAATAGCGCGAGCACAAAATGAGTGGCAAGATGCATTGGCATGCAAGATTATCTTTAGCTTCAATTGAAGATAAGATGAAAGTGTTGCCTAAGGTGGTAATATGCAATGGAAACCTATGAGTACAATAGTTAGAAGCGAGATTTCGGGGTGGCGAGTAGACCTTTACAACCCAGATGCAAGTTGTAACAATGGACAGGGGTGGCATAGGGAGTTCTATCAGCGACCTCATCTAATTTCTGGTTTTTTTTCCATGTAATTGACCTCAAACTAATGGATGAAGGCTCTGCTTGTTTTCTATTGAACACCTTTTTCAGAATACACTGGACTCAATTTTTGTATTATGTTAGGTTTTAAATGAAATATGATTGTGTAAACCTCTGTAATACGATAGTTCAACATTGCCGCTTGAAGCTGCATTGAAGCAGACCATGGCATCCCCATTCTATTTATTATTTCTTTTTTTGCTTTTTCATCTCACTTTATGATAGACCCAGGTATTTCAAATTGAATTGCTGCATTGTTCTTAATTTGCATGCACCTTCATAAGCTTTGTCTTGGACATTTATTGTGCACTAATCTATACTCTTATCCTTGTCCTCCTCTATTTAATCAAGATAAGCGCAAAGCAAGCATGGACAATTTGATGCAGCAGCCCACACTGAAGAAAGTTGCGACAGATAGTGTTATACCAATGGACACTATGCGGGTCGATGTGCAAGGAACAACTGGTAGATTTCCAACAGCTGTTGGGTGTTCCGAGGTGAGCGTGCCATCGGTTCCCAGACAGTTATCGAGTGAGAACGTTTCAGGAAGCAATGGCAGTAGAGAGGCAGTTGGGGCTCGGGCTTTGAAAAGATCAGCTGTCCTTGCTCTGGCTTTGAATGAGAAGATGGACGCTGGGCACTTGCTGATGTCTCTGTTCGAATTGTTTGGTGAAAGCATGCTTTGTTTTATTCCGTCGAATGAACTCTGTTGCTTCCTGTGATTGATTTTATTCCTCCTGTTCGTTATGTGCTTGTAATTTCTCTGTTGAACTACAGTTTCTCGTAGAAGATACAGTTCTAATTTAAACGTGATATACAGTTTCGTCGAAGCAGTCAACAAAGGTCGCATCTTTTTTTTTCTTTGTTCAAACTGTTTCTTACTACGGTTTCTATCGTCATCTCTATATAGTTCTATGAATTTCTCCGTCAATTCCATTATCTTATCCTATGAATAAAAATAAAAAACAATACAGCTCTTTTATTTTTATTTTTAATTATAATAATCAGGACCGTTGATTTTGTTTTTCTATTGAGATATTTGCTTGAGATTTGTGTCTAATGAGTCGTCAAATTTGAGACCACTAGTAAGATTGTTTTATGATTTAAATTTTCCTTTGTAAATTGGTTCCAAGCTACTGTTTGGCTATTGAAACTTCCGTTTTTGGGCTAATTTCTTTTTGTCGTGAAATTGCTAGAGGGTGCAACCCACCTTGGTTACTCATTATTTGGTTAAATTTTAATTCTGTTTTGTTTTAAGAAAAGTATGCTATAATTCTGAATTTTAATTTTAACTATTACTATATAAATGTTACTACCAAAATGGTTCAATAAGTGACCAACAGTTGACCTAGTGACCCGATCTCTTTGCCGGGTCAATCCCCGTGACAACTGCATAGATAATGATTGTACCTTTTCTAAACCAAATGGCTTCCATGCCTCGGACCATTGAACAAAATTTAGGCACTTTTAAGAAGAAAGGAAGAAAATAATGTGTTTCTTTCTTCACTCACAAATCCAAGGAAAAATAAGGTCATCACTTGTGAATCTGCTTTTATGAATAGGGAATAAAGGCATGAATTTAACCCTAAGACACCTACAATTTTCACCTAATTTAATCCCTTTCACACCTTCCAAAAGAATATATATAATCACTATTTTGCAACCCAGAATTAGAGGAAAAGACATGCAGACTGAAGAATACAATGACATCAAATACAGGAGATTACAAAACGAATTCAAACAGTACAAGAACTGGAAAAGGGGAACCAAAAAAGAAACGGAAGGCTGAAAATTTGTTAAAAGAAGAGCTTCCGCAAAGGCGTCCGAGACATAACAGGAGGTGAGCTTGTATACTTCGGCGATCCTTTGCTTTCCTGGGAACCTACTCCTTTCTCGACCTGTTTCGCTGCCTTTGGGTCCATCAGAAGGGTCTTCTGGAATGACTGAGAGAAGCCGGTAGCAATTATAGTCACATGGATCTCTCCATTATAGCGGTCGTCAACGACCGCCCCAAATATTATGTTGGCAGATGGATCGGCTAAACTTGTGACGACCTGAAAAATACATGAAGAAGATAACATATAATTGCGCACCTCTCCAACGGTGTGAAGGAAAATACTTAAAAAGCTCTATCAACCTCAAAAGGACACCATTAAAAGCTCACCAACAACCTTTTGTAAAGATATCATGCCAATCAAAAGGTCCACCAGGGTGGAGATGTTAAGAAACTGGGTAAAAATGGATGTTTAGTAATTATCCAGTGGTAGGGTGTAGCATTGATTTCCAAATTGGCTCTCTAACCTAATCCTCAGTTTTAACAAAGAGAGGCTTTGGTGTCATCAGAAAAAGATGCAGCTGATTTGCCCCTTTATGATCCTATTGATGATGGGAGGGGGTCAAAAACAGAGAGAAAAATGCACCCCACAACCATGTGTGAATGAATGTGAAAGATTATAAACATAAATAACATGCTTTTTCCAAAAGACATTTTCGTGTTGTATATTCACAAAAGGAATCATTATCAGCACAAACCTCGGTGTCCACTAAGCAGTTAAGAAAACTTTTTTTTTTTTTTCGGTGAATGGCAGTTAAGAATAGTTTGCAACAAAGTCAAAGATTTCAAACTAACATTTATGCACGAAGACACTTGAAAGTGCCTTATCGTATTATAATATTTAAGAGGGAAACCCCCAACTCATACCTGAGACACTCGATTCACCTCTTGCAAGGTTATGTCCTTTCCCCCCGTAATATTATACACAACACCTGTAGCAGATTGGATTGATGATCCAATTAGAGGAGCTAAAGTTGCTTGTTCAGCTGCTTCTTCTGCACGGTTTTTGCTGGATGAAACCCCCACTCCAAGCATCGCAGTTCCAGAGTCCTTCATGACTGCCTTTACATCTGCGAAATCCACATTAACCAATCCAGGAATCTGCAGATCATGGAAAACAAATTCCAGTTATTTGGGTTGATTTCAAAACCTGGTTCCTCCACGAGGGTTGAACAGAGGGTATTAAGAGGAACCCAGGCGATATGACCAACCTTGTATTCCGACTAGGCAGTCAATGTTGGGAAGCCAGTTATAGTTTTGGGGGAAAAAGTCTGGGAATGGATTGACATGACTAAAAGCAATGCCTTTTTTTTTTTTTAAATGAACAATTTATGGTCATCCTAAATAGAATCTCAGATATTTGAGCATAACTAGGTTTGAAACGTCCGTTGCTTGTTAATACACAAACAATTCTTCATGGTTGAAGTGACTAATTAAAACAGCTTATTTACCAAAATACATTCAGATAGAACCTTTGATATTACACATTCAGCTAACAACTAAAATGATGCGGCTAACACAGGTAAAGCACAATTTATAATAAAAAATATTTATAAAAAATACCACCAACCGTGATTATATCTGAAATTCCTTGCACCCCTTGGCGTAGAACATCATCAGCAAGAAGGAAAGCATCCTGAAGGGGTGTCTGCTCGTCAGCAATATCCAGCAAACGATCATTTGGGATTACAATAAGTGTATCAACATTTTTTTGTAACTTCTCAATGGCCTCCAATGCCTGAAAAGTAGGGGAAAATCTATTTGAAGCTAAAGATGATAAAATGCGAGATCCCATTTGAAGACAAAAGACGTGTGATAGTTGCCTATAGTGCGATTTATAAGCCAAATATGACATCTTCACAGTATAGATTACAGAAACAGCGTGTATGGATCATTCTTAAGATTATAACAAATCATCTATCCATGAGCACACCCTGAAACATCCCTTGCACAAAATTGATTTATAAGGGTGGAAACAACATAATCAAATTGACCTTTCATTACTGATATCTAACTACGATCAGTGAAACAGACCAGTAAGACTCAAACAGGGCAGCTAATAAAAAAGCATGTACACATACCACTTCTTGTTTTACCCTAAAATTCTTGGAGTTTCAGTTCTTCCTTTGTGAAGGAAGTCATAGAATATATCATTCACAAAAGTCAACCAAGATGTCTATTTTGCAATTATACTAGAAACTTCCTTAATCCTTTAATTTTTCATCTTGAAATTCAATCATGTAGAATATACGATAAATGTCCCCAACTAGATGATCGACACTCAAGCCAAGGAAGTTACTCAAATTCTTCACATATATTTCATACAACGATTTTTAACTTGGAGGAAAACAGGATGAACAAAAGAAAAACTCTTTATTATAATTCAAGTTCAGATAAAGTAGCACCTGCCTGCAAAGATCTTTTGCGTCCTTCAAAGCTGAAAGGATAGGTAACCACACCAACAGTCAAATAACCTGCTTCCTTTGATATCTGGGCAACAATTGGAGCTGCTCCAGAACCAGTGCCACCACCCATACCAGCAGTTACAAAGACAAGATCTGAACCCTTGAGAGCATTGGCAATGGCTTCTTTTGATTCTTCAGCAGCTTGTTCCCCTAAAAGTGGGTTCCCGCCTGTGCCTGCATCTCTATTAACCAATTTAGATCAAAGGACACAATACTACACCAAATAGGTATAATGGGGCAGAACCTTAATCGTCTATGTTACACACAAACAAAACCTATTACTTTGCTGATTCTCCCTCATCCTATTCTAAATTTCTAAATTCTATATCAAAAATCAAAAGATCAAGATTCCAGTGAAGTCTAGGGTTCAGAAAAGAAATTCACAGATTGTGGTTAGAGTTGCAGACCTAGCCCACGAGTCAAAAGCTCCCCAATTTGAAGCGGGTATTCAGCAGAAGACTGTAATAGGGCTTGGGAATCTGTGTTTATGGCATAGAAATCAACACCCTGATAACCATAGCATGAAATTAGTAACCCCTCATTACAAGACAACACAACGTGCATGATTTAAAAAATACAGAAGACAAAATGTAAATCCATTATCGTCTATGTATTAACCAGATCTATTTATCGACAAATTCAATGTCATCAACCGTTACTGAGAAGTTACTACCATTACTCACATGTAAGTAGCAACTGCAGTAACCTATGCCTATTGCAGGAGCACCCTCTAGATTCTCTAGTCCATTAGCTAGTTCCATTTTTCTAATAGCACTTAATTTAAAGTTAATTTAGCAGTCAGATTGTAAGAAATCACGAGGTTATAGCAATAGAAACGGGGATTGCAAACAATAAAAACCCAGGTCCAGAGATACATAAATCATAAGTACAATGTGGAAAGGTAGAAGGAAGGGGTCACCTGTAATCCTCTACCAATCATGCGATTGACTGCATTGTTCCCACCCCCACCAACACCCACCACCTTAATCTTCGCCGATTCAACGGGTACAAACGAGCACGAAACACCAGACAGAAGTCCCCTTGACGAATTTTTCCGAAACCGATTTCTGACAACACCAAATGATGCTGTGCTGTGACAGTGGTCAGTAATGGGGTTTGTGAGCTGAAGGGTGGCCATAGTAGAAACTGGGTTTTCGAGTTTCACCCTACAAACCGCGATATGAAGATCGACAATGCCACAAAATAAGCGAAAACGGAAGAATTTTCTTTTAACCCTTGAACTCACTGAAGTGGGGGTTCGTTCTTGAGGGGAAGCGGAAGAGGTTTTAGTGGTCTAGGGTTTAGGAGCATTTGTCGTTTCTGGTAGCGCAACAAAGATCGAGTGGACCCTGCCGCGTATGGCCATTTATTTACTCGGGCGACTGCACAGAAACGATGCCGTTTTGGCCCGGATTTCTTACCCCCTTCCCTTTCTGCCTATTTTTTAAATTTTGAGACGGTACTTAAAATTTTTAACTGTAATAATTAGGGTGTTCATTTGAAAATTTTGAGAATTTTCTGATCAAATTTTAATTTTTTAAGTTTCTCTCGAATTTTATTTTTTATTCAAATTCCTGATCGAACAAAACTTTTATCTAAAATTTTTCGATCTAGAAATTGGGAAATTCAATTTCTCGATTGAGCTTTCCTCCTAAATTGTATTTTTATAATAGTTAAGGAAAAATGAGAAAGAAAAATAGGAAATCTAAGAAAATACTTAAGTAATTTTTAAATTTTTGGGTATTTCAAATTTTCAAAAAGATTTCCAAACCTATTTCCCGGTCTTCGAATTTTCTTAAAATTAGTTTCAATCTCTTACTAAATTTTTCGAATTTCTCTATTGAATTTCTCGACCGTCAGGAAATTTCTCAAAATATCAGAGATTTCCAGAATTCTACTGACTCCTAGTAAAGATAGAAAGAAAATGAAAAAAAATATATGTACATAAATTTAATTTCATGAGATTTTATATTGCATTAGTTTCGTATTTTAGTACTTGAATATGTGAGAAATCGAAACCTTCAAAAACTATAGAAAAGTTTCGAGGCTAATATTAACATGTTTTAGATTCTTTCAAGTATTAAGAAAATTATCTCACCTCTATATTTATGAATGTTATTTAAATTCGTACGGGTAGAATAGTTAAAAAAAATCTAAAAAAAATTTCAAGCCCAAGTGAATTCAAGAATATTTGATGAAAAGTGCATTTACCGAATAAGGGATCAAATACTATTCTGATTTCTCACCATGTTTACTTTGATTTCCACTTGCTATCTCTTTGAAATAATACTTCATATAAATGATTGATTGTAAAAACATATGAATCTAATACTACTATATTCATGCATTTTTAAAAGTATAAGTATCAAATAATTATCGAAACAACAACCCATGCCTTACACTTGTAATACTCTAACAAGCGCAGTGATTCATTAAGTGAAAGATGCTAACCGAATAGTTAGATATGCCGCATGCAAGGATCCAACTTGTTCTTAGCCCTCCTTAAGCTTCCTTGAGATCAAACCGCAAGCATTTCATTTTTCATAGACGACTGCATCAATAAGAAGAAGAAGAAGAAGAGAAAGAACCTACAAATTATCCACCACATCATCTGATGGAGAATTCGGCACTCCACAAAAATTACAAAACTTTTCTGCACTTCTTCTGCTGCTAATACCTGAGCCCTTTGTGGCGGTCATAGTCAGTGTCGCTACAAGGAGAAGGTTTTGACAACTTTGGAGCTCTTCGAGCTAATATTTTCATAGTTTCATATCAAAACACTGACATTCTCTTATTATGAATCAGCTTACACACCCGAATCACAATCCGCAGGGCACGGAACAAAAATTGAATAAGAGATGAGCGACTCTCAATAGTTCAATAATTCAACAATATCTGCACCCATAACTATTACGTACAACTCCTACATGAAAATGAAATAAATCCGGATCTGGAAGCTGGAATCCTCTTTCTTCCCAACAGAGCACTAGCTTCAGTTCAAATTGTTCAATGCAGGTGGCACCACGAAAACATTGAAAGAGGTTAAATCTACATTTCATTATAAATGAAAATAGAATTTATTGTCATATATTTGTTTAATTAGCCTCGTTCCCAAAAGGATTTAAATTTCTGCCACAAAGCGCCTTATTCCCCTTCGCTTAGGATAGGTACTATGAGCGGGTTCATTTGAGCGAGATACACAATTGCCCACCTGCCCAAACCATGAGGGTTAAGACAACTATAGAATAGTAAGAATATTGCAAAATCAGGGCAACACCATAACAAGTTCTACTATCAGCACTAATGAAGATGAATGACAATAATATAAGATATATGTGGGCTCCTTTATTTTTGTTGCTAGGCGGGTGCCCCAACAACAAGGGCATCATCATAACTGGAAAATCCTAAAACCCCCTCCTTTCTTCAAAAAAAAAAACAAAGAAAGAAAAAAAAAAGGAAAAACATAACCATCGTCATAATCCAAATGTAGCAACATAGGATAGGAAAATTCAGACGCATGGTGTCTATCGCAGCCAATTCAAAGGAAAGAGAAGAGGTGTCTCCATTGTCCATCAAAAAAAGCAGCAGCTGTCTCAGTGTGGTCCACAGAATGGAATGGAACAGATAGGTATTTCATAAACAATGAGAGGAGTACTTGAGGAATACCTCTTTTCAAGACCCACATATGGAAAGGATGAGTAATAGCTATTACATCCTTGGCCGTTGGTAACAGCTATTACTTGTCTATCTTCTTTGTAGTTCATGGGAGTAGCCATTCCACTTATGCTCCATGGAGATATTACTCCCTACATGTTATGTTTCCATGGAATACCTATTTCATTCTATTCCACAAACCAAACGTGTGGTTAAGATTTGAAGTATTCAAGCATCAACTTTCTATGTTCACTTTGTGCTTAGGTTACAATTGCCTCAGAGAATTTCCCTTCAATCTATTGAATTGCTGGGTGAGTAAGAAAATAATATTAATGCATTAAACAGGTAAATTCATAAAAGTGACTCAAATTCAAGAAAATAAACGCTTGAGATATCCTACTATAATAGGAAATGTAGATAAAGCAAAAACTCACATCATCCAGCAGCAAACTGTTGCAGTAATAATCAATGTTAGATGGAACCTGTGCATCATAAAGTGAATGTGAGCCATCTGTAATATTGATCAAAGAAGGCTACACATTATTTGATTCAACTATTTAAAAGGAAGTAAATAGATGTGTCTAGCTTACCCTTTCCCAATAGCAAGTGAAAAAAAAAAAAAAAAACTCTTAGTTTCCCCCAATTCATGGATGAATTGGTTGAATGCAAATCAAATAGTACTCATACTGTATACTGATACCTAAAAACCATATTTAGATGAACAAACCATAAGTTTGACGCAAAAAAAAAATCATATGAGCAAATAATATCAACACTCGCTGTTAGAATATGCACTTTTTCAAACTTATATAATTTGAAGGTACGAAAGGTAGAGAAAAATAGAACACCCAAATAAACAGGGGAATGAGATGATGAAACAAAATATAAACACTACATGTAAAATAATAATCGATTGAAAAACCTGAAAAGATCCATGATCTAAGTTTTCTAATCCTTGCATACCTATTACACAGCAAAATTACCTAAGACTAAAGATATAAATTAAACTTCAAAAAGTTTCAAGGACAAGGGGACGAACCAAAGGCTGTCAGTTGACTAAACAAGAAACGAGATCACAGTCTAAGCCTCACAGACAACATAGCCTTAGATAGAGTGGATTTCTAAGAAAGGAGGCAAAAGGCTTTTCAAGACCTGGAGAGCATTCCTAGAAAGTACAAGACCAAAAGCATTCCTTTGAAACATTATCTAAAAAGTAGCAGAAATACGGAAAAATCTACAACATGCATTTGCCACCCACCCGCCTAGTAGAGAACAAATCGAAAACAGATAGGATCCTATTACTAATACGATTTAAGCTAGGAACGAAAACCCAAGAATGAATTGTAATTTCTAAAAAATGAACTGCACCATCACCACAAATACCACCAATCAGGAACTGAGAAATGCTTCGCAAAGGTAACCGAGAACAGAAAGCGCCCGAATTTTTTCATATCAGTCTCGATAGTATTTAACAGAAATGAAAGATAAATCTGAATTATACTTGAAGACTCCATAACATTATATCTAAAATTTAGAAATGTTAACAATTTGAATTCAGGAACGGAAGCATACAAATTCGTAGAAGGTCCTCTGTTGCAGCAGATTCTGGTGCACAGAGACGCAATGATTCCCGTAACAAAGAAAATTAGGGTTGTTACCGAAAACCCCATTGTTAATCAGATCTCAACGGATGACAGAAGAAATTCCCAATCAGAATGCCAGACTCGGTTCCACTTTGATCTGATAACAAATTATAACTCCGATTACACAAATAAAAACCCTAACAATTAACTGATTGATTAGAATGGACAAGAGGAGAAAGAGAGATTTCTTCAGGGGATTTGAATCTCCTCGTCGTTGTCTCGCTATCGATCTGAAATGATTTTCTTTTTTTCTTCATCTTTTCCTTTTTTTGGGTCGGTTTTGCGGGCGTCTGCCCACCTTGGCCCAATCAGATGCTTCGGTGATGTTTTGATAGTAAAGTTATTTGATTATATATTTAAATAAAAGTTTTAATGATATATATTTTTAATTTTATGCTTATTATTATTATTATTATATTTATTATTAAATTATACATTAATTAAAATTAAAATTCCTAAAATTTTACGATGTTCGATCTTTTCATTAACCTTTTTTAACTCTCTTTCTCTTAAAGAAAAAAAAAAAGGTGAAGCAAAAATAAAATGAAAAAAAATGAAAGCAAGTAAAGGGGGTCGAAGTTAGAAGTGGGAGAGAGTGAAGTGGTTTTACTACCAAAAGAATTTGAACTTTTGTTTAAAAAAAGGTCTCTTTTTATAATTTGATTCCTAAAATGAACAGTATTCAGCATTCAACACTAATTTGAGTTTTAATTCACTCAGAAGTCATTGAGAGCTATTCAGAGGCATTACCAAATACTCTGAATGAATTCACCTTTGACTGATTCAACATTCAGAGCCATTCAACACGAATTCAGTGCAAACAAACGCCACCTCACTATCTTTCGGTTGCATATGGATTGGTTAGGTTGGGTCGAAGAATAACAATAATTTTATACACACAAAGAATATCACAATAAAATTACAAAAAAAAAAAAAAAAAAACCTATGTGGTACAAATTTAGTGAATAATATTTTAATAAATGACAACTTGAATTCTCATAAATTTTTGACACAAGCTTTTAATAATTTTACCGTAAAATTTTCTATATTCATAACATCATTCTAAGAAGAATCAGTGGGATTTAGACGCTAAGTTTAACATTTCATGTTTTTCAAGAAATAAACGGAGAAAATGATTATTTGTTCTTAGTGAGATTAGGTGGATAAAACCACGTCACATACTTTGACCAGGACTATTTGAATCAAGCAGTAATAAAATAAAATAAAATATAGAACGGTCAAAATTTCATCAAATCGCCACTTTCGGTGTGAAGAGCATGTTTTAAGATGTAGGCGTAGAATTACCCTCAATGTAATCTAAGAAAGTGGGTCATCATTCCTTTCATAACCTCCAATCCTGCCAAGCTAACAAACAAACATCCAGAATAACTAAGAAGCTGGGTAGTGAAAAGAAGACTATGATTAAGCAATAAAAAGAAATCGAGCTCTTGAATTAAATCTCAGTTCATCCTGCAAAGTTGTTGCCTAACTGAGAGTACAAGCCAAATGAAGCCAACAAAAATGGTTACATGCTCAACACTACTTAACACATTTTTAAAATTGGCTGAGCAGCAAGAAGATTCATCAGACAGTCCTTGTTGTACCTTTCAAACAGTCATTTCATTAAAATTATTTCACGTAAACGAGGAAAATGAAGGGCATATTACCCTCACAATTAGATTAGTTGCACATAATGACATACAACGTGAATTTTCCGTTGAAAAGAAGGTATAAATTGCGAATCTCATTAACACTTGGAATAAATGACACAGGGAGACAGGCTGCTGATCGAGTATAATTGCCACGGTATCAAAATCTGAAGTCGGGATCTACATCCATCGACCAAGCAAACTTCGCCAGAAGCGACTTGTTGAATAGCTGCAGAAAACAATTAACGTCAGGACAATAATTTTATAAATTCACCATTTCTTCCTTTTCTTCTTGTTTTTTTTTTGCAGAGCTTGGGGAGGTCAACTTTACTTCACCCCAGGTCTGGAGCGCATTTCTTACACTTTTTAAGCTCTGAATCTATATCTGATATATTTCTTGCATTAATAACACCATATCCAACGCAGATCAAAAGCAACTGATTGAATTTGGAATCTTACTACTACTTCCAGCTTCAAAACAACTTTTCCGATTCAGACAAATGAGTGGGGGATGAGGTATTAAAGTTTTACTAGTTTTAACACAAATTGCATGATATGGAGATGATTGAAGGCATGCAAATTTTGGGTCCTTAGCAGTCAACCATTTCTTTTGACAGACTAAATTTAATTCATACATTGCAAGAACAATTTCACATTGAAAACCATGAAGCAGTAAAAAAATGGTTTGATCTCAATTTCATATATGTTATTCACACTGCTAACCTTCTCAATGGGAACTTCATGACGCTTGCACCATGCAACTGTGATCCTAGGATCAAGGTAATTGATCTTAGACGTGCCCAATGCCACAGTCTTCAGATCCTCCTTGGTTTGTTTATTCAATTCCATTTTCTCAATCTTCACATTTGTTTGTTGGATCTTCTTCTGTATCCTGTACATCCTATATATGTTAGCAACAAAGGGACGTTAAAGAATAGTGTAAGGAATTGTAAATGGGAAAAAGTTGCATTACGCTTCCGGGGTCAAGTTCCGCTTCTGCTTTCCATCAGCATCCTTTAATGGGGGCTTTCCTTTCTTTGCCCTAGCCAAATCCGTTCTCAGGTCTTCAACAATGGCCTACAGACATAATTACAAGGTATAAGAAGCATATATCTGAAAATTGCTACCTATGCAATAAGAAATTAATTCAAAATCATGCGCAGGGTAAAATACAAAAAAAAAAAAAAATCATTACTTTCAGTTCATCTATCTTCTCAGTCAACTTTGACATCTGAGCACTGTGAGACTTTGAAACAGTACGTTGATGATTGCAAATAATTGCAACCTGCAAAGGTAAATTCAGAACTTGTGATTGATTACAACGAACTCACCACAAAATCAAAAGATTTTTCCTGAAACTGGGCTCTATACCTGCTTGTTTGCTTGCTGATAAACTACTACTTTCTCTGCCACTATGCCATCCTTAGTTTCTTTATGCAACTGTCAACAGTCGAACAAAATTAATAAATGAAAGATCTAAGAAAATAAGTAGTTTCGACTTGCATTAAGATATACCATCTGCACAAAGGAAGACTTTAACCAAGAGACTGTTAGGAACAACGAATCTCTCTATGATGACCAGACAAACAGTCACCACAAGCAAAAACTAGTGTCAACAATCGCAAAACACTCGTGGATAACAGTGAAATCATTTTTGCTTGAGGTAACAGTGAGCATTTTCTTAGGGGCAAAAATGAGGGGGAAATCACAAATTACCATGCAGACACATGTCCAGCAAAAAGATACTATCAAAAAATTGAAAAGGAAAAAAGAAACAAACATCCTTCTACTCGGTAACATGAAAACAATTGCAGAAAAGTTAAAAAATAAAGAAAAGACAAAATTAATTATCAAATGTTGTTTCTTCAGCTTTTTTTTTCATTTCTTTTTATAACTAGCATGTGATATGTCACATTAGAGCACACATCAAAAAAGACATGTCGGAATAATTCTAGCTGTCAAAATATATGTCACTATAACTCATAATAATCAGCACTGCCCTTTGTGCAAAGTTTTCTGCTTTCAATTTTATCTGATAGACATCTGGTCAAAGCATCAATAACAGTGAAAAACTCAATGCTGGGGTCTTTCCACCCATCAGGGGGATGACAGGCGTTTAGTCTCTTGAGGGATCAGGTGTTTTTTTCTTGTATGCCTTTTTTCTCTTTCTTTTGTGCTTTGCTCTAATCCTTTCCCTCTCCATCATCAAATCTGGAATCCAAAGGTACCATCCAAGGTTAAAGCTTTCTCATGGTTGGTATTCCCCCTGTTTGTTTATTTGGCTTTGGCTAGCTTTTGCTTTTCGGTTTCTTTTTATTTTGGAGGATCTCTTGCCCTCCACTCTGTTTGTATTATTTCTCCCCCAAATAATATTCTTCTTTTATCTCCCCCCCCCCCCCCCCCCCCCAAAAAAAAAAAAAAAAAAAGAGTAAACAACTCAATGTGCATGAGTATCTTACCTCACAGATTGCATTAACTGAAATGATAAATGATTTGAAGGAGCAAATGCATAATGTCGTCATTGAAGCAAGAGAATATGGTTTAATAACTAACAATAACAACTGAAGTTGTAGTGAGCCGAATTTTCCGGTAAAAAAAAATGAAGAAACAAAGGGCCAAATTATAAATGCAGGCATAAGAAGTCCTAACTTGTATCTTACCATGTCATCCAATGTGATAGACGCATTATATGTACGGAAAACTTTTGCTGTTAGGCCTGGCATAAGCTCCTTTAGATGAGCATTCAGTTTACTGGTATCCAGCTTGTCAAAAAGATCATCACCCTCACTTTTTCCTAAGGAAATTATGAAGGACATACTCATGGATCCAAACCAAGAAATAACGAGACAATTTTGAAGCAGTGGGTCTATTAATTACCTTTTTGGAATTGTTCAATCGCCTTGTAGACAGGAAGCTCCACCTCAACTTCATTTTCGTATCTTATCGAATCTTTACCAAGAAAATCAAACTGAAATAGAACAACCCTTCTTTGTTACAACTTGCACTAGAGCAGTCTGGCACTGGTCTAGCAAAGTCCATTCAACATCTGATCTGGTAAACATGACTTGAGCTTAAAACCTACGGACATTTATAAGCAACACACAATTATGATCACCTTTAAGATATTTGGTGGCTTCGGAATAACATTGTCAACTTTCAGCGTGCAGCAACCTACAGTGTCGGCCTCATCATCATCCTACAAAATAAGGAGAAAAAAAAAAACTGATTTTTGAACATGAAAATTTATGGCTGGAGAGCAAGGACAGGGCAATCAACTAGATCACTTGCACCTTACCTTTTCATTACCGGCCCTGAGAGCTAGTTTATCAATAAGATAGGTAGCGACTGCTATTTGCCGCTTCGTAACATCTTTACTAGCAAAATCTTTTGTATATGCTGTTCTGATCCCTTGTATGTAATTCTGCACTCAAGTAGTTCATTATAGGTACTGAGTGACGAGTTACAACAAAATCCTTAAAACTACAAGAGAGTATCTCAACTAGATGACACTTAGATCAACATATGGCGAGTACCTTTAGCAGCCTAGCTTTTTCATATTTCTCCTTATCACTTTGCCCCTTTAAGGAACTGCTAGCAGCCAGGAACACATATTTGAACTCTTTAGAATTGATAGGATCATTCCAGAAAGCCAACCATGTGACAGTATTGTCATGTTTTATTTCTTTCCAGCTGTCAAAGGAAAACACTTTCCAAAATTTGAATCATTCAAATAAATTCCAGAATGATACAAATCCTTTTCAGTTCAGAAATTGTGAGGGAAAAGAACCTTTCACCAGGAATGGGACATTCAGGAATAGGGGCACCTTTTCCAATATTTAAAGTAATGTCACTAGGTCGAATGCGTTTTTTAAGCATTCCCATCTGCCAAAATGCACATTAGCAATCAACACCAAATTCCACATGGGAACTCAAAGAACATATGCAAAAAGAGCCACCACATATAAGAATATTCCAAGGTGAAGTATTTCTAAGGTTTAGGTTTGTGGTAAAAATATGTGAATAAAACCTTTGGATGCTCTCCACGACCTCTGAACAATCCAGGTGGTTCAACTCTAAAGTTTCCAACCTGAGATTGAGAACAAAAATTAAATCTCCCATAGGAAAAAATGCATTATCTATTAGTAATAAGCTCTAAATGACAAAAAAAAAAAAAAACCTTGATCTTCAAATTGATGCAAGCAAATGGAACTATTTGATCACAATTTGAAACCAAATGAAATCAGTCAATTATTCAGAGCCAAATGCTATCAAAAGTTGGAGGAAATATATGTTCTAAGCAGTAAAACTGAAAAAAGCACATGAATTGCAGAAAATATCAATTTGTTATGGGACCACAAAAAAAAAACTAGTTTTTTTTTTTTTTTTTTTTTTAACAAAAGAGAATGAGATCTTAGACTACCTACAGCTACCTGGAAACACCTAACACAATGCCCAGGTCGCAGGCGAGGCGCTTAGGCCATGTTTTAGAACACTGCGAAAATGTTGCAGTTGGAACCAGATTATGGATACATAGGATGATAAAGTAGAGCATACATTGTAAGAAAAAGAAAAGAAAAAACAAAGCCAGGCACAGTTGAATGTAGATATCATGAATGCAAGATGCAGGATACCAGGCCAAGCAACCTGGCAACCACTCCCTGAAGCACTGATTGCTACAAGAGCAACCTAAAGGGGTCTATCACAAGGGATTATCCTAATGCCCAAATAAATGAACCCCAGAGCATACTTATCAAAGTCTGGCCATTTCATAATGCGGGGTCACCTGTCAACCCACCATCATTATTTTCCATAGGTCGACCCACTATCAGTTTTAAGCTGAAAAGGCCACAACAATCCATCTGCATAGGTCAAACTTGAATTTGATAGCAGTAAACCAAAATTAGCATGTGAGACCTCAACTGTCATGTTTGCTGCCATGAGCAAGGGCCTCAATCGCAAGGGAAACCCACATTTGCCGGTCTACATGATAATATGGAGTATACTGAAAGACAGGCCATGTTTATACACATGAATGATGTTTTCCTGTCACTAGAACCATTCAGAATATTGCATGATTTGTAACACGAACAAATCACGAAATTTGTTAGTTGGAAAAAGCAAAACAGCATCATATATACACATACATACATACATATGCATATATAAATACACATACATATATATATATGTGAGTGTATGCTATGAGCAAGAGCCTCGATTGCAATGGAAACCCAAATTTCGGGGGCCGACATGATGATACGGAGTATATTGAAAGATAAGTCAAATAAAAAAATTTATACACACATGAATGATGTTTTCCTGTCACTAGAACCTTTCAGAACATTGCAGTGTTAGTTGCAAGATCAAACCACGGATTTTGTTAGTTGGAAAAACTAATCCGCATTATGTATACACATACATACAAATACAAATACATACATGTATGTATATATGTATGTATGTATGTATGTATATACGTGCATATGTGTATACACATACACACGCGCGCGTGCACACACTCTCATGCATACACGCACACATGCATATGGATACACACAAATACACGCACAAACATATATATGAGATCAAGAGATAACCTTCTCCTTGACACCATCAACAATGGCCCACATGAACTTCTCCTCCTGTTTCATTTTCTCTTCTTTCAAGGCCTTCTTTTCCTGCACAAAAACAACTGTCTGATGCAAACCAACAACAAAATGAAGTACAAGAATGCATATATATGTTAGAATGCATATAGGTCTTGCTAAACTTTGCAGACACATCTGAAATTCTCTTCATTCATACATTTATTTGCTGCTGAAAAACAAATTTTTGCCTTTCAACGAAGAAAGGAGGAATAAATATATAAGATAAATCTATCTGAATACTCTTCCATTGAAAAATTTATATCCTTCAGCCGGAGGATTAGAAGAAAGAGCACCTACAAATTTCCCTAATACGACACAACTGTCCTCTAGATGCAGTGCCAGGCTGACAAATCAATGAGGCATGGATATATTAAACGGTGCTCTTTATTTATAAACTAATTGACGTACCTAACCTTCTATCAACAGCCTGCAGTACAAAATATTTATTTTAAAAAAAAAACATTTGGGATCACCAACTTACATCTGCACTCATTTGTTTCTTCTTCTCCTTCTCCTTTTGATGCCAGTCATATATTGGAGTGAAATCACAACGTGAAAAATCCTTGATCACATGGTTTTTCCCAAGTAATTTTCTCCAATCATTCATAAAATTCTCTATGAACCTAGGCTTGGTGGCATAATCTGTATCTTTCATTACGGCAAACATTGTTGCAACCTGCACACAGAAACTTCTTAAGTAAAAGAAACAACAACTTGTTTCCAATAAGGTCAACAGATGAAAAATTGGCCCTTTTACACGAATCAGGTTGTCAAAATACAAAAAAATTAAAATTTTCTATTACGCATCGCTGTGTCAGCCTCTGTGCATGTGTATGAGAGAGAGAGAGAGAGAGAGAGAGGGGACCTCCTCTTGAGCAGGAGTTAAATCAACTGGCTTCTTATCATAAAGCATCTTAACTCCATGAGGGGTGTATGGTGGTGGAAAGATGACACCGTTATGGACCAAAGTAGTCCATTTCTGCCCTTCACCAGAGCCAGGTGGGACTGTCGTTGACTTAGAGTATTTCGAATTATTTGCCATTTTCTTGGACTTCACTGTTTTCTTGAATGAAGAGGATACAACTTTTGTTGCTTTTTGTTTTGCAAGCGATGATTTACCGTCTGATGTAGCCGCCTTCTTCATCCTCTGGCCAATGGGAACGTGATCATCATCCTCTGCCTTCATTTCTGCTTTAACAGATACTTGCTTAGCTTTAATTGGTGCGGACGCCACCTGCAACTTCATCTTTTTAACTGAAGACTGACCAACAGAATTGGTATCACCAAGAGGCCTCTTATTTGTGGAAGATTTCCCAAGTTGGCTACTCCTTTCCACAGATCCATTCTGGTGAAGCTTTGAGACCAAAGGTTTTTTTTCATCATAACCATACTGTTTGCTAATAGATGTCCCTGCACTGGATTTCGGTTGGAACCTATATGACAGAGGAATTTCATCATCTGAATCTTCAGAAGATTCTTCTTTCATGCTGACTTTAGATTTCTGCAAGAGAGATGAGACAGGAGGTGACATACTAAGCTCCTCGTTGGCTTGGATGGGGCTTGCCTTCAGCATTCCTGTGGTCATTCTAACACTTAGTGGTTTATCATCCTCTGAATCTTCAGAATTGCTGTTCTCTGCAGCTGGAGGCTCAACTCTATCCTCCTTCAAAGAAGATGACGCATTCATTTTGGATAAGCCATAACTTCTATGTGCAGCCAGAGGCTCAACCCGAACTCTCTCCTCCTTAACAACAGTTGCTGATGTATTCTTTCTAGGCAAAGGTTTTGATCGATCAGCTGATAATGTAGATACTTTTGAATCCATTGCAGGTGACTTCACTGGTGCGGCAACAGCAGCGGATGAAGTAGATGCCACTGGACTTATGGCAGGTGATTTCAGGGAAGATGGTTTCGTAGATGACATTGTCTTACCATTTTGACTACTAGAATTATGAGGATCTGAAGAACGGGTATCAGAATCCGGTCTTGCATCATGTCTTTGAGATGACGACTTTTTTGTTGAAGGGCCTAGACTTTGCTTAGATGATGCATTACTTCTTTTAAAAACTACGGGCCCATCATCATCAGAATCATCAAACATTGTTTCTACTATACAAGGCCGAGTGGCCTCTGCGCAGCAAGTAGAGTTTACACCATATCAACAACTCATATGTATCCGTGGCTACAGTTCTTAAGGAATGTATATATCAACTGCAAAAGAAACATTGCTCAAAAAATGAAAATTACATCTTAGGACCATTATATGCATTTCAAAAGAAAATGACATTGAAGAGATATGTGTCCAACTATGGTCTAAACAGGAGTCTGAGGCAATCAAATACAATAGAAAATCAATAATAGAAATAATGAACATATGATTATTTGGCCAAATCATTAAAGCAGTAACTAAGACCATTCGACCCCAGGCTCATTATTAATGGAAATGCCACTGCAGATTCATCAAAAACACTGTTATCAAATCATCCAAGGTCTACAAGATATGCTCCCAAGCGCCTGGTCCTAGGGCTTGGACATTTCAACTGGGTTCCACCTAGGCGTTCTCAGCACTCCTAGGCAAAACGAAATGCCTAAGCAGTTCAAGAAGTTTTTGTAAGTTAGAAATAACCTAAAACTTGTGTGTGTGGGTGTGTGTGTGTGTGCAGAATGTCTCCAAATTTGTGATACCCCCCATCCCTTGCAGCTGGAAGCCTCAACCAAATGGACCGCAGAACTTGAACTTGGGCCACCTACCCCTTTCTTTAGAAGTAATCGAGCAAAGCCAGACTTGACTTCTTTTCATCAACCCCGTGTCGGCATCATACACAAGCTCAAGCTGCTTACATGCACTTTTTCGTCCAGAATCAAACACCACCTTACACCCCCCCCCCCCCCCAAACTTCAAACTAGGCCTAAATTATAACGGTCAAATTACATAGCAGCCCCAGCTGCAGCAAATTTGTTCAACAATCTATTGCAACTTTCCAGATTCAAACGAGCAATTAATTTGCACTAACCCCAGCTTAACAACCGCAAAAGCGGAAAATACGTATTTATAACAAGTACGCATTGAAATCCCACGACAACCTCATAGACGTTACGCTTTCTGGTTTCCATATCGATCAGAGCGATTGTTGGACCACAAAAAGGAGATAAGGATATGCATAGATATGAAAACCCTAGACGGGTGAAACCGGAAGCATTGTGCATTGAAACCCGATTCGGATCTCGGATGATTACCCGATTTCAGCTGCGAATCTGAGAGTTGCAGGGGAGACTGGGAGCGGAGCGTGGTGGCCTCAAGCTCCAAGAGATCGTCGGGGTTCGGTCGGTCCGGTGGCGAAGAAGCGGTGAGGGTTTGTTTGGCGTATGTTGGGGGCGAAGATGTCAGAATTTTCCTCCTCCTTGTCGCGCAAGGCTTTCTAAAGTGAGAATGTAGGAAACGGATAATCGCACTGAGGCCCCTTGTTTCTAAATTCTTCTCAGTCCAATCCTCAACTTGTAACTGGTTAAATTTAATGATAGCAAACATTCTAAGATCTTGTATGCATTATATGGGGATTATCGAGTCTCAAACTGATGCCCTTCAGTTTTGTCATTCGGTTATCGTATTTACATTAAAGATCAAAACTCAGTTAAACAGTGTTTGTTTGAAATGATAACATGGAGACCCTTTCGTTTGATTCATATTTTATTATTTAATAATGTTAAAATTAATGAGATGGTTGTCCCCTTTTACAATAGCCATCCACTTTATGAGGCTATGACCATTCTATTATTTTACATTCCATTCTCATTTCAATTCTTATTTTGATTTTTACGTATTACCATGCATGCTGTATAATGAAATTGGGCAAATTGTACTTAACTTACATAGTGGTTTGACTAAGTTACTGAAAATCCTCTAGTATTTGAAAATCAGCACTTAAAGTCCCCGTAATTTCACTAGTCATAATAATTAGCTTTTTCATTAAAGTAAAAGGTTTGTGCATCCATAATTGTTGTAAAATGATTGGAGTTAGGCTTTAATGTCTCAAAAAACTTTTACTATACTCCTTAATATCTATTAAGATAGGGATATTTTAAAACATAAAAGTCAACTTTTTTCCATTTTAGAACACTTGGGGTGCACAATCCGTTAATTTTAATTGAAAAGTTAATTGTTGTATTTCCAATAAAAGCAAAGCATGAGAGGTTAAGTGTTTATTTGCAAATTCACACGTATAATTTTCTCAATTATTTTTTTACTTTTCCAAAATAATCATTATAGTAAAAGGACCTGGTAATTATAGTATCGCGGTGATTAAGTCCATCTTCTATATATTTTTTTTCCCCAGGGATGATCAAAGCTACCTCGAATTTTCTAGGTGTTTTCTTCGACCTGAAAAATTAGATCTTATCTATTTGCTCCCTAACTTTTTCAAATTTCAGTAAGTACATTAAATAGATATAATTTATTGACTTCCTAGAGGCTAACTTCCCCCTTCGTCAGTAAATTTCGCCCAAGCTTGGTCATCATTAACAAGGTCTGGCCTTTAAATAAAAGTTAGGTAATTGTCTATTTAGAAGGATAAGTTATGATTAATCCAAGATATAATTTGGAAAAGTTTTGATAGTTCGAGATCATACCACTTATAGGCATGATAATTTTTCAAACTTTAGTATTAAAAAGCTCTGCATAATATGACCACGTGATCTTGTACCCATGTCCCCACCCTTGGTGGATGAAAAATGTTAAGGTCCTCGTTGGGGGACATTCTTGTAATTAGACGGCTACCACCTAATAAATTAGGTGATATTATGGAGATTTTAATTAAGTTCCAGATAAAGTAAAGTAATTTGGGGTATAATGAAAAGGATGTTTTTTCCTTTTTTTTTTTTGAATTTTATCATGATATTCACCCCTAAATTTAAAACATACATGAAAGGTTCGTCATAAAATTATGTTCGAAAAGATTTATAAGTATTTAATTTACAAGAAAAACTTCTTCGATACAATACTTAGAAAAACTTCTTTGATATAATACTCACCCACTAACGTAATAGTACATACAAATAAAATCACTATACAACAATAAATTACATATATTTTTAGCCCACTTTCCTTTTTACTATTATAAATTCACCACTGACACCCTTATTGTATTCTTTTTATTTTTACAAGTGGCAGTGAGTACCCATTTTATTAAAGGTGTGCTCATTTTTCTTACTTAATGGTTAATTACTCTCTCCTTTTTCCTCCATACCTCATTTTCCTATTTTCTGTTTTGTTTTATTTTGTCTTTTTCTAGTTATTTTGATTACTGCATGATAGAAAATACTTTACTTTTCATTGTAATTTCATTTAGTTCATTTTGTAATTTTTTTCTTTTTTTTCTTTATTTAGTTATCCACATTAATTTTTTCAAGATTTTTCTATATGAAATTATGGAATTATTTCAAAAGCAGTGTCGCACCCCATTTGGGTCCGACAGGCGGAAAAAAATAAAAACATAACAGAGTCGCCACCCTACTTTTTAAGAAAAAATAGAGAAAAACCTAAAACAATGGGTTTGGGAGTCTAATTGAGTGCGGGAAAGGTTATTAGCACCCCACAACACCTATCTAATTGGATAGTTACCATCTTTAATTGTATGCCAAAAATAATTTTAAAAAGTATTAATTAGTTACTTCTTGGTATGAAATTACAATAAATTATTTAATTTTCGGTTCATGTGAAAGGGTACAAAGTCAAAAAAATAAGTTAATTTAAATGAATAAAAAAGGGGGTAAAAATAAGTAAATGGGGGCTTTATTAAAAAATTATATAAACTAGGAGGGCCTTGAGGGTAAAAAGTAGAAAGAAAAATAAAATAAAATAATAGAGAGAGAAAACAAAAAGGGCAGTCTTCTTCTTCCCCACTACGGG
This sequence comes from Santalum album, assembly GCA_034195605.1. Taxonomy (NCBI): domain Eukaryota; kingdom Viridiplantae; phylum Streptophyta; class Magnoliopsida; order Santalales; family Santalaceae; genus Santalum; species Santalum album. The sequence goes on from CM067259.1 coordinate 11,626,404, forward strand.
ACTGTACGAGGAACAGGGGGGTTTCGGTGGCCAGCTCCAATTGCAACGATGGAGTGATGGAGCGGCGAGGTTTTGGTCATGATAGGTGGAATGGAGGCGGCGAGGCTGAAATAGAGCGTAAAGATGGGAGCTTGCGGCGTTGACTTCGCCGCCAGGTGACGCGGACGTAGACTTCCATGGCTTAGCTTGGGTTTGAACTTCAGCGGCATGGTGGCGGAGCGAGAGTGGACCAGAACAGGTGAGCCCTTGCTCGACTAGGATTCTGGCGAGCGACTAGGATTCTGGCGATCAACTAGTCGAAGCTTTCGAAACCGACTGATGGCGACCTTGAGGCCACCGCTGCCACCATGGCTGCAGCCGGATCTAGGTATTCCGGCGTTCTCTGGACGGTGATAGTGAAAGAGTGGATAAAATTCAGCCGCGACCTTACACAACGGGTCTTCTCTGATCTCCTATGGGGGAAAATTCCGAGGAAATGGATTCTGGGCGTGAGGGTGCCTGCGGCGTTACTTCGCCGCCGGTGATGTGGATGTAGCCGCCCCGGAACTAGCATGGGTCGGACTTCAGGGCATAGTGGCAGCTGCAGACAAGGATGTGAGGAGGAGGAATCGGTTCTGGGATTAGGAGATGGAGTATATATGGTGCTGATTTTTTTGTGGAACTTGGGATATGGCTTTACTTGATGGGGATTTGATGGAAGGAGACTTGGGAAGGTTGAAAGCCATGAATCAGGTGGTAATGCAGTTCGGATTGGGAAAGAGAAAAACCATGGGAAGCTTTTGATTTGGATTAGGAGGTCGGAGAGAGGAGCGTCCGGTGATGGAAGGGAATCGCACGCTCGATGCAGTGATACTAATTTTTCGAGTTTATTCCCTTTTTAATTATAAAAAAAAATTTCTTTTAATTTTTTTTGGTGAAAAACTAATTTAAACAAAATTAAGTGGAAAGAGAAACATGTTGGCTATGAATTTTCCCTTTCTCAAGTATAAGAAAAGTTCATTCATAGTCCCGTTTATTTTGTGCCCACAGTTAACAATGTAGAATAATATAATAATAATAATAATAATAATAAAAGAATCTTTTTATGAAAGCAAAAGAATAAAGATGAATTACAGCTCTATACTTTCTTAAATCCGAAGATATGGGCATATTTCATAGCCAACATTTATTGTAAAAATGATAAAAATAGATCTCTAAAACATAAATAAAATAAAACTAAAAATGAAACAATTGAACGAAGATCGACCTAACGACAAAAAATTCTTAAAAAAAAAACATTTGTGTACCTTGTTCCACTAGAACCAAAGCTCTCCTAGATTCTCTCATGTGCTTCTAGGGCTTCACAAATAAATTCGAGGACAAGAAAGGAAGAACGCCAGGTTTTTTCCTAAAGTTCTTCTCCAAAATCTCCTCCTCTTTTTTTGTATGTGAACCTTCCCTTATATAGCAAAGGTTTTTGAATCACTATCTAAGAGATTAGTCAATTAGATGTCTATCAATCTTGCAATCCTTATCTCCTAGTGGTACCATTAAGATGAGAACAACCTACTATTTTCATATTAATTAATTAGTTCCAAGATAGGGATCTAATTTATCCTTTGAAAATGATAAATCCAAGGAAACAAATTAATCATTTGAAGATATCAATTACAACTTTCTAATATTTTGGAGATTTTCAGAATTATAAAAAATACACGTAGTTGTAAAAACACGATAGAAGCCAAAATAAAAGTCAAAAATATAAAGTAAAAATATTAATACAATTTGGGTCCATAATAGAGATCCCAAATACATCATATGGATTATAATGCATTGGGCCTCTATTGGGCTATTAATTTGGACCACAATAAATAAGAAAAAAAAAGAATGAAAAGATAAAAAATTTCATGTTCCTCGAGTGAGCCCGAACGAAAACGGGTGTCAACAAGCAATTCACTATAAATTATTTTAAAATATAAAAAGTAAGTGAACCCTGACACATTGAATTATGACTATATCCGCTATTACGATATTCAAAACTTATAAAAATTTACATATTTCCAAACTAATGAAACTCGCAATTCTTTTCTCTGTATAAATAAAATTATAAAATACAATTTCCTAAAAAAAATATTAGTTATTGTCTAATAGAAAATTCATGAAAAGTTAATGCAGATAACCAAATAAAAAAAAAGGAAAATTGACAAAATTAACTACCTAAAATTATAATTAAAGTATAGCATTTTCAATTATACAACCAACATAATAACTAGTAAAAGGAAAAATAAAATAAAACAAAAAATAGATAAAAGGAGGTTTGAAGAAGAAAAAAAAAGTAACTAGTGAGAAAAATGAGCACAACTTTAATAAGAGGGGTACTTACTGCCTGTTATAAAAATAAAGAAAAAAAAATATCAGCAGTAAATTTAGAATGGGTAAAAATGAAAACGGGACAAAAATATATGTAATTTACTGTTATACAGTAATTTTTTTTGATCTGTATGTCAGTGGGTGGATAATGTACTAGAGAAGTAACCCATAGTAAATAAAAATAATAATAATAATTCAAAAGAGGCTCGTTTGTTGAAAACGGACGCATGGTTGCGGCGGGGGAAGGTAAATCCGAATGTACCAAAAACCAAAGATGTAGTCCTTTGTTGAAAGTGGCGCATTTTATCAATTAAAAAAATAGGGATTGGGGAATTACTGCACCATAATATAGTTAATTTATCGATTATAATACTCAAAATAATTCAGTTTGAGATTCAAGTCAGAAAATTTTACAGCACAAGCTTAATGAGTATATAATTTTTTGATATATAAACTCTTTTATTCATAGAATTTAATTATTTAAAACAGTTATAACTATTCTAGATATCTTTATAGTTTCGTATTATAAATGATAATTAATATATAATAAATTATCTAAAAATTGGAATGTTGTTATATTTTTTATGTCCATTTAATTAATATAGTTGAAATTTTCATAGTGAACCTCAAACTACTCATTTTAGAGCATGACGAAAAGTAAGTTATCTATGCCACTCGGTAAACACTTCTCCTTTAAAAAATTCAACGGCCTTTTTTTCTCCCTCCTATGGCGGGCGTGGAATTGCCGACTACTCCAATGCTAGGAAAAAAAAAAAAAAAAAGAAAAGACTATCCAGCTTGCCTTAATTGGGAAAAAAAAAAAAAACTAGTCAACTTGGCATTAACACAATTTTTTTTATTTATTTAAATACTAGTCCACTTGCCGATCGACCGATGTATGCATATATATATATATATATGTGTGTGTGTGTATGAGATTGATTTTGGTGCAACACCTGCATTTATATTAGGTACAGTGCATAAAAAAACACAAGATCCGATATAGTTTTGGGACTTATATATATATATATATATATTTTGAAACACTAAGATAGTAGTGCAGCTATTGCATATTCATTTCTCTCTCTCTCTCTCTCTCTCTATATATATATATATATAATATTATGAGCAAAACGTTATTTGAACACATATTAGTTGAACTTTATCATAAAACAATCAACTTATACAAATTAAAAGGCGTTAAAAAACAGGATCAATCAATTTTAGATAATTTTGTGATGCTCAAAATTTTTCGAGGATCTTTATTTTACCTTAAAGATAAAATTAGCAGCTATTTAAAATTTAGAGAGACTAATGGCTTACTTTTAAACATGAGGAATTAGATTGAGACATACCTAATTTAGTGCATAAAAATGTTAATTCTCTTTTTATAATAATATATAAGAATTTAAGTTTTTAATTATTGTTTATGGAGGTGACGGCAGGTATAACTATTTTTTTTTTTAATGATTTGATTAGTCTAAAAGTTAATAAATGGTCGAAATTTCTTAATGTACTACACACAGTCCATCCACGTGGCAGAGTACATTTTTCCGCGCCGTAAATGTAGACAAACCCGATTGCTTCTTGAGATCGTCTTCGATAACGGACCTACATACCAACGGGGAGACAAGCCATTGAAGGTTCGTCTTCCTCGCATACACTGCAACTCTCATTGACTCTCCAATGGCTTCCTCGAGCAACAGTACTCCCCAATCCCACTCCCAGCGCGCCTACTCGTACGAAGTGTTCCTCAGTTTCAGAGGCGAAGACACCCGCACCAGATTCACTGACCACCTCTACTCCGCGCTGCTTCGGAAGGGAATCCGCACGTTCCGCGACGACGAGTCGCTCCCACGGGGGAAGCGCATCCGCCCCGAACTCCTCACTGCGATCGAGTCGTCCAAATGCTCGATCGTCGTCTTCTCCCCCAACTACGCCAATTCGAGCTGGTGCTTGGACGAGCTCGCCAAGATCATCGAGTGCATGAGAACGAGGGGTCAGCGAGTGGTTCCGGTTTTCTACGATGTGGATCCGTCGGATGTGAGGAAACAGAAAGGAAGTTTCGCTGAAGCATTTGCGAAACACCAGAAGGATCGGTCCAAGGGCATTGCTGAAAATCTGAAGAGGTGGAGAGACGCCCTAACTGAAGCAGCCGATCTCTCTGGCCATAGCTGCTCTCCGGATCGGTAAATTTTTAGTTAGTCTTTACTGATTTTCCATTGCCATTTTAACAACGAATTAGGGCAATTTATTACAAGTCAAGACCCTTTGGAGGATTTTATTCATAGGGTTGGTGAATCTACTGCGAGAGGCACAGTAGGTAATTTTTGTCACCCATTCTTCCAATTTCATCCTTAAGGATTGAATGCTCGTGAAAAATAAGATGGCATATGCCAATTTTCATACAATTTCATCATAATGTATTTGGTTCCCATTTATGTCAATGGCTTCTATTGCGACAATCAATAGATCTAAAATGTTATTATAACTGTTTTGAATATTAAGACTCAATGAATGAGCGATTTATATATAACCAAATTGTATGAAAAATTGGCAATTCCCTCTTATTTCTTTTATGCCCATTCAATCCGTACGATTGAAATTTGCAAAATGGAAACTCTTTTCCCTTTATTACTCTATTTTCACTGACTTTATGATTAAGACAAAGGTGAGGTGTAATCTTGACAAAAGAAGTCCAGTATGGAATGTGTATTCTTTGTCATGAGGGTACGAATGTTCATTGCCACGGGTTAAGTCAATTTTAAGTTATTAGGGAATAACGATGGAATGTCGTGTGGAAATGACAAATGACTTCACCCTTCCATTCCAACATATCAAATGTAGCTTTAAGGATTACATGGTTTTGGCGCATGGCACTAGCATTAAATTTAAAACCCCTAAAAATGCTACACGATTTGGCTTGGCTATTAGTGAGTATGCTATAATATGTAGAAAATATGAAGGGTTCTATTACTACGATCTTTACAAAGTCACCTCTGATGCACTGGGGTTCTGGCTGTGGCCCCATCAATTAGCATGTTCCTTTTATGTGGTAATTTGACCTTTTTACTTCCATGTTACTTTTCTCTGACAATATCGTACTTCTTTAGCGGGCTTTTGGTGCTTTTGTGATTGGCAGTTACGAGTCCAATTTTATTGAGAAGATTGTTCAAGATATATATACTGGGCTTGGTCCTAAACACTTGCATGTTGGTGAGAACATAGTTGGAATTGAGTCCCAACTAAAAGAAATCGAGTTGCTCCTAAATATTGGATCAAATGAGGTTCGGATGGTAGGGATTTGTGGGATGGGTGGAATAGGCAAGACAACTATTGCCTTAGCTGTTTACAATTTAATCTCCAGCCGATTTGAAGGTAGTTGTTTTCTGGCAAATGTTAGAGAGGTTTCTCAAAAACAGAGTCTATGTGTTTTAGAAGAAAGACTTCTTTCAAAAATTTTCGGGGAAAGCAATCTAAAGATAACCAGTGTAAATGAGGGGATTATGGAGATAAAGGAGAGGTTCCGCTCCAAAAGAGTGCTTCTTGTTCTTGATGATGTCGATAAGTCCATCCAGTTAGAAACCTTAGCAGGGGGACATGACTGGTTTGCCCCTGGGAGTAGAATCATCATAACAACGAGAGAAAGGGGTATGGTAGATAGGCATGAAGTGAATGATATTTATGAGGTTACAAGATTGAGACATCAAGAAGCGAAAGAGCTATTCAGTTTGTTCGCCTTTAGACAGAGTCATCCCCCTGAAGCTTACGTGGAGCTCACCGACAGTTTCATACAGTATGCTAAAGGTCTTCCATTGGCGCTCAAAGTTTTGGGTTCCTACCTACGTAAAAAGAGCACTGCACTATGGAGAAGTGAATTAGAAAAACTAACAGGACTTCCTAACAGGGAAATTCTTGATGTTCTTCGAGTAAGTTTTGAAGGTCTAGATGATTTGGAGAAAAATATTTTCCTTGATGTTGCATGTTTCTTTAAAGGGGAAGATATAGATGGTGTTACAAAAGTGCTGAATGGATGTGGTTTGTTTGCAGATGCTGGGATAGCGAATCTTCTTGATAAGTGCCTCTTAAGCATTTTAGATAATAGAGTTTGGATGCATGACTTGCTTCAAGAAATGGGGCGAGATATTGTTTGCAGAGAATCTCCCAGATCGCCTGAAAAGCGAAGCAGGTTATGGAGAAGTGAGGATGTCTACCATGTACTGATGGAAAATAAGGTGACCATCTTAGATATTACGTTCTACTGAGTTTCTTATCTTCTTATCCATATATACAAGCAATTACTTATTATTATGCTTTACTGTTTGTCATAGGGGACAGAAGCAATTGAAGGCATAATTCTAGACTCACTTAGACCAGAAAAGTTTATCTGTACTACTGAAACCTTTGCCAGGATGGAGAAGCTGAGACATTTGATTATATATTATCCACTTTCATCAAAAGTTGAAGACTTTAAAATTCCTTCTGATGAGTTACGATGTCTCCTTTGGCATGGTTACCGTTTGAAATCTTTGCCTTATGATTCTCACCCAAAACACCTTGTTAAACTTGACATGTCTCGTAGTGGCCTAGAACAGCTCTGGGAAGGAGATAAGGTATGCTGTTTTCCAGTCATTGTGTATCCTTGATTCAATTCAATTGTTTCCTTCTTTAATGAATTCTAATTCATTTCCAACAGGTTTATTTGAGCTTGAAGTTCATTATACTTGCTCACTGCAAAAACCTGATGAAAACCCCCGACTTTTCCACTGTTCCGAATCTTGAGGTACTTGTTCTCGAGGACTGTGCCACCTTATCAGAAGTGCACCCATCCATTGGAGATCTCAATAAACTTGCTGTCTTGAACTTGAGTAGCTGCAGAAATCTTACCAGTCTTCCGAGCAGCATATGCAAATTGAGATCTCTTGAAGATCTAGATCTCACTGCATGTTTTTTGGTTGAGACTTTCCCAGAAATCTCTGAGGGTATGCCATACTTGAAGAGTCTTAAGTTAGGTCAAACAGCCATACGCAGTCTACCTGAATCAATAGCTAATATTTCCAAACTTGCTAGCTTTGATTTAACCTATTGCATGGATATCGATACACTTCCAAGCAGCATATGGAAATTGAAATCACTAGAAGGTCTTTATCTCTCAGACTCTGGGATTAAGAGTTTACCCAATATAACCCACAATATGCCTTGCTTAAAGGATCTGAATCTATCTTATACACATATAGAAGAACTTCCTGATTCTATCGCACTTTTGAATGCACTTGTTAGTTTGAATTTGACAAACTGTATAAATCTTAGGAGTCTTCCAAGCCAGCTTACTGATTTGAAATTCCTGGAATGTCTTCGTCTCAATGGTTGCTCTAGTCTTGATAAATTTCCCGAGAACTTGGGAAATCTGGAACGATTAAAGATTCTTTGTGCTGCACGAACTGCTATAAAGCTGGCACCATCCTCCATTGATAACTTAAAGGATCTTGAGAGATTAAGTCTTAGTGGTTGTGATCTATCAGAAGAAGGAATGCACTGCAATCTCGGTTGCCTGTCCTCGTTACGCCGTTTGAACTTGAGCAAAACTCATATTGTGAGCCTTCCAGAGAGCATGAGCCAGCTATATCAGCTCAGAGTGCTTAAGTTGGCATTTTGTTGTAAGCTTCGAAAGCTGCCCAAGCTTCCGCCTTGTATCAATAAAGTGGATGTGCATGATTGCCTGGCATTGGAAACATTTTCTATTTCAAGACCGCCTCCATCCCCAAACCACTCATGCGAAATCTCACTTTCCAATTGCATCAATCTGGTTCAAGACAATTGTGCTGCAACTATGTTAATAAACAATTGGCTCGAGGTCTCCCCCCCCTCCTCTCTCTCTCTCTTTAAACTTTCAGTCTGTATCTAAATATGATTATTTTCATTTTCATGGCACAGGGGATCTCCGCTGGTGCATATTCTCATTTGGATGTTGTCCTTCCAGGGCATGAGATCCCACATTGGTTCCACCACAGGACAATGGAGTCGTCGTTAACCATAGATATGCCTCGAGATACATGTTCTAGTAAGCTCAAGGGAGTATCCATCTGTGCTGTTTTTGCGATGGATGAGGAGATCAATAAATTTTCTGATTTATCTTGTGATCTGAGTTTTGAAGATGGCCGATATACTTATAATCTTCAATATTCCATCCCAGTAGCATACAACGAGAATAGATCCATCGAGTCTGATCATATTTGGATTGCGTATTATACTATTCCAAAAGATCAATTAAGAAAGCTGGAGCCCTTGGACAATCTGAGTCATATTGAGGCTACATTCAGTTTCTGTTGCAAACCGTTTAGGCCGTATACAATGAGAAGAGTATCCTCGGAGATGAATAAATGCGGGATTCGCTTGGTATACAGAGATGATGAAGATCTGGGAGAGAAGGATTCAGGCGCCCAAACAAACCAAAAAAGCCAAGATGACAATCACAACAATGAGCCGTCTCAACCCGGGGTGAATGTGGCTGAAACTCCTACCCTTCTTGGATCTATTGGCTCGTTTCTTTCAAGGATCTGTGCTTGCTGTTCCACAGCTTGATTCCATTTGTCACCCACCCCGAAGTTCTCCATCAGTAAGGTGCACCCTGTTTCTATTACCATGTCAGTTTATTGGAGTTAACCTTTTACGTGACTAGAGCAATACATTTTCATCTGCATTGGATCTCATTGTACAGATTTTGTGGTTTTGGTGACATTTTATTCGGTTCCTGCACTCAGAAGGGGGTGAGGAAACATGGCATCATGTTACAAGCGTGAGCTAATCCAATTTGAATGGTGTAGACCCTGTTGAAGCAGCAGAGCATGTTGATCTTTTATAGTGCTGCTGAGATGGGTTGTTTCGGTTTATTGTGCCTTTTCCTTGGGAAATTCTCAGAAACTAACTGGATGAACGGTCTAAATTATAATTCCACTTGAAAAAAAATCCATTCTTTTTTCCCCGAGATGAGAAAGTGGCCCTTCAAATAGACGAAAATAATTTGTTCTTCACAAAATCAGACACAAAGTAGTACTCTTCTATGGCCTTCAGATCCACCCCGTTCCTCGTCATCTGCGGCAGGAATAACCACGCGCCGGTGACCGCCACGAAACCCAGCGCGAGCGGCCCCGAGACCACCCCCGGCAACCTCCACGCGCCGCCACTCGCCGCAGCCACCTTCTTCTTCACGACCACCTCGGCGGCGGTGCACACCCCGTGGAGCACGAAGAAGCACGTGACCTCCCACGTGGGGGGCGCGCGCGCCAGGTGGAAGAAGATGAGCTCGTGCATCAACCCGGAGACGGCGAACGCCGCAACCGACCCCACCGCGGTCGCCCACAGCGGCCCCATCGCCGCCCGAGCGGCCCGCCGCACGGGACCGTAGACGGCGGCGTGCAGGACGGACGGGACGGCGAGGTTCCACCGGCGGCCCCAGAAGTCCTGCAGGGACGTGGCCAGGTAGGGCTCGCGGAACTGGGCCTCCGTCTCGAGGCCCGTCAGGGCCCGAGCCAGGCCCGCGCTGAGGCCCAGGACCAGCTCCACGCCGAGGTAGACGTGGCAGCAGTAAAGCCCGAGTATCACATAGCCGTGCAGGTACCGCCGGTAAGTGTAGGTCCGCAGAATCGTGTCGAAAGCGAGTAGTTTTCCGGCGAGGAGAAGCGATTTCCCGGGGAGATTCAAGGAAGGGTTTATGGAGTAGGGTCTATGGGGAGGTGGGGGGACGGTGGGGGTAATGATGAGGGGGAGGGCGGCGACGGAGACGAAGTGGAGGAGGGGGAGGTGGTGGGGAGGGGAGAGGGGGCCGAGGTCGAAGGAGAGGAGGAGGAGCTTGAAGTTGGCGAGCCATGTAAGGTAGAAGGCGGTGGGGCCGCAGAGGTGGACGGAGGAGAGGGAGACTGGGAGGAGGGTGAAGAGGGAGATGACGGGGAGGAGTGAGAGGAGCCTTATGAATCCCTTGGGGAGTCGCCGTGGGATGAAGTAGCAGTAACACAGAGACACTACTGCTGTGACCCAGACATTGATGAACCTCTGTATCTCACCCTCCATCTCCATCTCTCTCTCTCTCTCTCTCTCTCCCCCCTGTTGCGCTGGAAACCCGCAAATGTGCATATTAAATAGTGCTTTTCTATTTTATAATTTATGACCCATATCTGGCATGTTAGATTCTTGTCCTTTTCACTCTGTTCTATATTTATTATTATAGTCTTTTCTTCAAATTATAATTATATTATATGTAGAGGAGGAGAGGAATAGCAGCGGACTTTGTTATGAGCTCACGTGATATATAAATTAGAAAAATATGAGAGTTAATTTTCTTATAATTAATGTTGATATACATTAATCAAATTTGAAGGTAGACAACAAAGAAGTGAATAATAAATATCACAAATTTTAATTCTTTGACTAAGGCTTTATTTATAATCCTTTCTTTACCTTACCAACTCCTCATTTATAGCACATTTCAACGGATCGATGCACCACGTAGCACGTAGTCAGTTTCTGTGATCCGTGTTGCTTCAAATACAATTTCATTTTTCTTTTTTCAAAAAAGTCCAGCTTTCCAAAAAAAAAAAAAAACGAAGTCAAGTAATTAAAGCTGTCTTTGAAATGAGGTGGTTTTTTCTTTTTCTTTCTGAAATGAATCAAGGGAAAATTGAGCCTCGGTCAAAAACCATCAATTGGATATAACCAACAAACAAGACAGTTTGCCATTTGTGTCAAAGAGCAATTATCATTAGCATCTGTCCCTGTTTTTCAATAAAAAGGTAAAGAAAATTAGAGAAACACGACCCGGACAAATCATAGAGGCAAGGAAAGAAGTCACCGCCGGATTCAACTTCCCAATACAATTAGAGGAGGAATTATAATGTGTGCTCAAGTGAAGCTACAAACACAATCTCAGGCATGAAGATGAGATTAAACAGTGCACTTCACTCAAAAGAGACCTAAGGTCACTGCCCGAAAAGCTACCATTCTACAAATATGATGAACTGGTAAGCTAAACATTGTTCAACATATCCGGTCGCACATCAAATCATAATACCATCCGGTTTTAGCCTTTAGACCTACGACACTTCTTTCCTATTAACCAAAAGTTAAAACAAAAGTTGATCTACTCATTTATCCAGCCTGATGAGCTGTTGTATGAAAACGGGAGATAAGGTCCCTGAGCAAAGCCCATGGAGTCTGGCCTGGGCCTTGACCTAGGCACTAGATGGTCATGCATGCCACCATTTCCACCAACCAGGGGAGCCGCAGGCCCTGAAGTGTTCCTTCTAGCATGGTCCAGTTCATCTAGTCGCGGTGCATATCGCTGCATAGCCGATGTGTTCAAGCTATTTAAAGACAGTTCAACCGGTGAACCCAGATGATGGGCATAAGAAGAAGGTGGAATTAAAGGGTTGAACTCAGGATAGCTGTCCCTTTCATCTTGTTGCCCATAGAGTTGGACTTGGGAACGTATATCTTGGTTCTCCCCAGTACAAGGTCTATAATCACGACCACCTGTACCACGGCTAGTTGGGCGTCTAGGTGTTCTACTTGAGTAAGGTTCCTGACTATTCAGGCTGTACTGCCATGCAGGGTCAACAGAAATACCAACACCAGTCCCACCATATCCTCCACTAAAATGTGGACCTGCTGAAGACGTGCCGTGCTGGAAATGCCGATAACCTTCCTCCCCAAATCCAGCATGAGGAGCCATCACATGTGACTCATGTGCGAGGCCTCCCAATGAGGACCTCGGATTGGTCCCAGTGGATGGCGATGGGCTCCCCCTATATTCTCTAGAAAGCTGCGGACCCGACGCGAGCATGTCGTGCTGGGAATGCTGGAAACCTTCCATCGCATGCCCCACATGAGATGGCACCTCACGTGACTCGAATCTGTGACCTACCAATGAGGGCCTGCTGCCAGTCCCATTGGGTGGTGACAAGTGGTTCCTTCCTCTTCTCGTCTCGCTTCTAATAGGTTTCCCACCACTTGGGTAATTTTTTTGATCACGCCTCCTCCTCGACTTCTCATTAAGTTGATTTTGATTATCATCTTGATTCTCAGGATGGTGATGGTTTCCAAGGGGTTCACTTCCAATGGCACCCAGGGAACTTTCGGTTTGCTCTGTCACAACTATTTTACTGACACCAGCTACTGGATCATCAATTCCCGTAGGATGATGATCTGGGACCATCGGCACAACATCATGGCGGTTGCAGATGTCCTCCAGCGGGAAGTGTTTCTCCTCCGGATGGTTAAGTTTGTCCTCCACAGGGATGACGACTTGTTTAATTTCTTCCAAATGTGACTCCTTTTTGACACTTCGTAAGTGCCCATGTTCTCGAGCTATGGCTCTGTGCTTATTTGTCCAATCAGGGCGGCTCCAAAGATAAAGTATGGGCGGTGTTAAATTCCATTGTTCCATTTGTTTGTCATTTTCATCAACAGATCCAGGCAGGTAAAATGACTGGAAGTTATAGAGAACACAGCATAAGCCACAAGAAAAAGTATGCTTTCCAATGAAAATGTTTAGATTCCACCAGAAGTAACTTATTTGTTTTACCTTGCCTGAGAGTTTCTCGTCATCCTCCCAAACCAGGTCATAAGGTGATCTCTTCTCATCTAACCTGAAGAACAGAAAAAAGTTATCAGCAAGAAAGGGGGAAAAACAAGAGGGCCGTGGGGAAGAAAGAAGGGATATTTCAGACCTTTCCGTCTCTGGTGGAACAATAAGAATAAGAAGTTTTGGTTTGAACTCAAGAGCTTTGTTGATGAACTGGTTTGCAAGAGATGCTTTAACTCCGAATGGAGGATTTAGCCCCATGATCTACTCAGGAAACAAGAACAGAAAGAGGATATTTCAGTACTTTCAGCTCCGTGAGATGCTTTAACACAGAAGTTTTGGTTTGAACTCTAGAGCTGCCAACTCCAAAGCATCTATCTACCACATTATATATATAGGCTTACCAATTGTGATCCTGTTGGCAATTCCTTCGTCTTGACAGTCATCCAATCCCTCTTCTCAAAATTAAAATCATCCTGCATCCACATGCAAACAAATACAAGGACCCATGCCAAAGATCAATAATGATATAGCCCAAAAATACTGGAGAAATGATCAGAACACATCTAAATAATGGTACAAGGCAAAAATACTGCAGGCATTATTTCATACAATAGATAAAACTCTCGCAATACTGAAGTCACCATCAGGCAGTAACTAAGGAGAGCAATACAAACTGTATGGTCAAATGTTCCATGTCAGGCCCACTGATCGAGCCAAGGATCAAAATCTACCAACTTCAACATCAGCTGCTAAATTAGCCAGAACCCTATAGATCTCCAAGCAAGGTGTTTTTACCCTTTGTAGGAAGGGAGACCAGTACAAAGACAAAGAGGACAAGATTGACCATCTCTAGCACTTCAACCAAGGACAGAAGCACAGAGGATTAATGAAGAGAATTTGATATTAAATTCTGCACAAAGAGATCTTCGCTGGACCTGAACTTGCAAGGGAGAAGTCTAATGAGTTTGTGGTGAAGAGCTTTCTGATGGAAACTGATAGGGACCATGAAGGTTGGGTGGGAAAGATGGTGGTAGAAACATCTCTTGCCTCTTCCTTCACGTCTTGGCTTTGTTTTGCTTTTGGTTATGTCTTCACTTTTCTGGTTGTTTTAGTTTTTGTTATTGTTGGCTTATTCTTTTTGTTTGCTATTTCCCTTCTGGCTTCTTCCTGATGAGAATAGTGGATGGTGATGATGCTGATAACCATGACGGTGTTACAAGATGATTGTGGTGTTGTGAAGTGACTGTGAAATCAGATTGGAGATCAACGGGAACTTTATTACTCTATTACTCCTGAAACCTGCAGGGATGAGCTTCCACTATTATATCTAAGTGATGTGGATGTACTGCAGTTCCAAAAAGAGAACAAATAGTGATATCAAAGTTTAGACCATAACGCATATACCCCCCAGGCAGAAATTTAGAGCAGATCACTGTAGAACATCAGCCCTTGCCGGCAGAGTGGCATTTGAACAAAAACTATATGCTGAATAGCAAAGAGCAAAATAGTTGGTTTGCATCTGAGAAATAAGTAAAGCAAGGCATTCAACATCCTCACGCCCAAGATGTTTACCAAACTAACTTATGCACCAAAAGTTAAAGAAAGCATCAAGTTCAGTGAGTCAGGAGAACCCTCCATAAAATCAAAACAAGAACTTTTAAACTACAAAAACTAATTGACTACCCAGTTGTCAGGGTGCTCTTTTCATGGTAATATCTATTTCATCTTGCGTCGATTCCTATAGAATGGTTACTAGCTTTTGGTTCTTTTAGAAGTCCTAAAGGGTTATTAATTCAGGCCTTGCCTATTTTATCCAGTGGAGTCCCTATCCTCCCATTCTATTCCATTCCAACCAAACAGCAATAGATTGAACAATAATAATACTACAGGTTCCCCTATTCGACCAGGTTGCTAAAAGCAGACATCACACAAAAAAGTTAACAAGAGAGGTAAAATCCTAGGAAAAAGACTAGCTAAATTGGTAGAGGTCTCCAGCATCATATCTAATTCCCACATGATGATATGCCAATCAGAATTTAGTTCTATATTTTGGTCTATATAAAATCAACACAGAGATAACATGGGGGATGCACTTGAGTTTTAACACAATATGACAATCTAGTGCAGTAGGCTAGGAAGCATGAACACTCAAAAATGGCCAAGGAGTCACATCCTGAGGGCGTTTGGGAGCTGGACACATGTGGAACATGCTCTGACCATGTCCAGCACATACCACTAACCCTCTTTTTTAAATAATAATAATGGGTGGAAACATTTGGGATACGCACGGGACAAGTAAGTCCACTTTTTCCTTTTTTTTTATTTTTTTATTTTTTACAATAAAATATTTCCCCTTCTTACCGTAAAACCCAAATCTAAACCTTAGCAAAAAGAAGGCTCAACTCAGCCTCCTGGTACTCTCTCATATCTCTCTCTCTCTAACACAATCACACACACAGCCTCATCCAAATACACCATTTGCCGCCTTCTTTTTCTGTTTCTATTTTTCAATCAACTTGAATTTTGGATCTTATCCATCTCATCAAGTCTCTTCCCTAAAAGAGTTTTTTTTTGTTTTTTTGACTTATATGTAATATGAATTTGAACTTGAGGTCTTAATTTAGGTAATGAAAACTTCTAAGTTGCTTTTTTTTTTTTGGGTTGCTTTAATGTTGAATATGCTACTTAATCATATGTATTTAAAATATATATAACATAGTGTGTGCAAATGGGTCGAAAATCTGGTGATTTAAGATTTATGTGTCAATGGGTCATGAGCCATGTGTCATGCATTCGTGCAACTTATGAGCTAATCTAAAGGTAAAACAAGAAAGGAGTATTCACTAGATTGTCTGGAAAACCACAGTTTTATCAAAGACTAGGCTGGGACAAATCTGAAAGCACATAGTCTCACTTTTTTATATTTTAATTTCAAAACAATCCAAAAGCACTACTTTTTCTCACTAAAAGATCATATTTTGATAACGATAACACTTATTAATAAAAATGCTGCATGAGGTGTTCCTGAAAAGCACTTATTTGAAAAACTAACCAAAAAATAACAACAAAAATATGAAGTCCGCACTAGATGCCCACTGGTTATTAAAGCATACAATAATATAAAAATAGAGGATAGATGAGTAGATATTATATACAAAAACAACATGAACAATAAGAGGACTATGAGAGAAATAGCTCCTTTCAAAACATGAAATAACCAAGTAATAACTATTTACACCCTTGGTCCTTGGTAATAGCTATTCCTTATTTATTCCCCTCATGATCCATGGAAGTTATTATTCCACTAGTGGTCTATGGAGATATTAATCTTTACATGTTATATTTCGATTAGATAGCTATACCATTCCCCTCTATTTCTGTCCCGTCAACCAAAAGAGTCGCTAATACCTGAAAATGCCTAGCATGTCTCAAATAAGGAAGATAAGGTTACCTTTGCCTGGAGAATATCATAGTTTTTATAAAAGCACTTCTTATTTGTCACTTCAAGTTTAGTTTTCATCAGACAACTGAAATCATTAGCACCACAACAGAAGTCAACAACCTGTTTGAGAACGGAACTTGTTAATAGATAGTCAACACCAAAAGTTAACACGAAAGCAACAGAACTTTACATGCTTATGTGCAAAGACTCCATTTAGAGACATCCACAACTACAGTTAATGGATTCAAAAATAAGATGGTCAAACACAGGAAAAATTCCACCTAATCAAATTGAAAAGAAAAGCATTATCATGATTCCAAGTGCAATCCCATCCAACAGAATAACAAAAAAAAAAAAAATGAGGATGCACAAACACTACATACCAAGTACAAGAAAGTAATTACCAACATTTTATGATAATAATAATAAAAAATACAAAAGAAAATAAGAAAATAAATGATTTATTAATAACAAACTATATGTACCATGTAACCCATAAGAAAGTAATCTAGCAGAGCAAAGAGATAAAAGAGAAATCCTTACAATCAATGGACTATATATGTAATTTTTGCATAAGCAATACCAATTAAACAAGTGGCTCAAACGGCATGACAGTGGACAACTAAATAGTCATCTTGAAAAGAAGTTATCCATGTAGAAACAAAGTGGAACCATTACAGGATTACCACACATAGCAAACATAGAAGAAAGGCTTGTAGATTCGTACCATGTCACCGTTTTTGACATACCAATGTAGCATATCAACAATCTGCATATGAAAGTCAGGATTTTAGTATCGCCTATAGATTAATAACAGCCACAGTTATCAAGTTTCAACTTTTATAATCAGAATGTAGCACAACTTAAATCCAAGAGAGTAAATCCCAAAAGGTTATTCAGTAAAACCTAAGCTAAAATCATATAAACAAATAAAGGAAGATAAACTGAGCATTCCAGAAGCAGGAAAGAAATAGCACAGGCTTATAATGACAGAAATAAGGTCATCTACAAAACAATGTTGAAAACTATCTTAAGGCAGCTTATTGAAACCGTAAGAAGGGAGGAGACAACTCCAGCGATTGGAGTTCCGAAAATCAGTATGACAAGGAGAATAGGAATGATGCTTACAATGACAGAACCCACAGTTCTATGATAGCTCTGAGATTTTTATTATGGAATTAAGCTGCATCAAGATTCTCCAAGAAGAGTTAATCAGGGTCCAAATGTGTGCAAACCACTTTGTATAACTAGTTACTGCTTCTATGAAGCAAACCTGATGGCAGTTGAAATGAAAATAAACAAAGCCATTTATTAATGATCTAATCATGTGTTCAACAGAAGAAAATAGCTAATCTTCTGGTGACCTACAAGGTCCCTGTGGTTCAAAATTGCAGTGAAGGGTAATAAACATAAATGACATAATGTCATAACAATGCTATTTTCAATTTTCACTTTTCAGGACGCACATACAAATTAAGCATTTGGAACTTCAATCTACGGATGATGGGTATAGAAATGAGGCTTGTAATGAGAGAGTGAGGTTGTATCTTAACAGACGTGTGGTCTGCAGTTAACTCAATGTTTTGTAGTATCCTTGCTTCTTTAGAACTAGACCTTATGACAATAATTGACATTTTGATGTTCCTTGAAACCTGACCTACAATGTCCCCAAATTGTGGTAAAGGGCGAACTTCACTTAACAGTTGAGGGTGTGATGGGAAGCCTGTGTATAGATTTTCATTTTTCTTTTTATTTGGCAGACGCACAACCTTGCTTTTTCAAATGTTAAGGCCCTCTAAAATGAAAGACTATTCATGTTAATATGTTACACTTTCAATAAAAAGATTAAATTATACAAGTGCGCTAGAGTGGAGAAAAACTACACGCACTGAACTCACATTATACTACTAAGATAGAGGATGAGCTTTGTCTCATTAAAAAGCTGGGCCATTTGTGAGCATGTCACATGTTTAAGTCGTGGAACACTGGAAAAATAAATAATAAAAAAACAAGGGAGGGCTTATACCCTTCCCAACTCTCACCTGGCAGGCGGCCTTGTCCACCAGACTCTGCCTTTTTTCTTCACACTACTACGATAATAATAAAAGGCAGGACCCTAGGAAATGACTATGGACAAGTTTGCAGCAGTTGGCCTCAATAGAAGCAACAAACTGGCCCCCAGATCCAACAGCAGCGCATGGAATCCAATCAAAAGAAGAAACGTCCAAATAATGCCTGGAAGATGTTTTACATTGTCCATTCATTGAAAACCGAGAATTCTATGGCACCTACATGAATGGTCTATCGCTGTCAGCTCTTTTCTTTTCACTCTTACACTTTCATGTTCATTAATTATGAAGTCCTCAAAATGCAATACACTCTCCCAAAACAAATGATCACTTGAACTCATCTTTTAGGTTCTTCAATCAGCAGATAGCTCTCGAAAATTGGAAGACCACTTGGACTGATCTTCCAGGTTCGGCTCTCTCTCTCTTCCCCCCTGACTGGGAGACAGTTGGACAGCTTTGAAGGAAATAACTGCTATAAACAGCCATTTTAACTCCAAACTCAAAGTTCGCTTCTGATGTTGACTGTAATTGTACCGCAATTTGAAATTTCTTTAGCTTATAAAGGACAGCGTCCTCCCAATCTACTTCTCTAAGTCGAGGGATGCCCTCCTACCGAAAAGGACTACATACCATCGACAAGGACCACAACCATCAATTATAAGTTCCAACAAATAAGTTGAGAACCAGAAATCTAGTCGAAATACTAGCAGATGCTTTTCTTTGGCATAGTAAAAACCAATAACACAACTATTATAAATGCAATCTCTGTCAAACAAAGAAGAATTTAAATGCACATTCCAACTAGCACTGGTTAAATTTAACTACAGTTACCCATGAAAGTGAGATGCGATATCTAGTTGAATAGATTAACAGCAATAACTTAAAGCATTGATAAAACGAACTAAGATAGAATTGGCAAACAAGACACCAACTTGCCTCTTTAAGCTTTGCCACATTTGTAAAATGACGACCAAAAGACGTATAGCGCATGCCATGAAGAAAAGGAGAAAGATAAACTTTGAGCTTGTTCTACAACAAACGGAATTAATAAACTAATAAAACAACCTGATACCAAAAGCCAGTTAGTAAATTAACACGAAACTCAGTTAAAAAGACGTGGAAAAAAGGCAATAACAAGGATTATAAATATCTAAATTAAACATTTTAAGCACTACTACAAGAATTTTCCGACCACGATGCGTGCAAAGGCACCCAAGGCATGTATAACCACAAACCACCAAAAAAAAAAAAAAACACTTCTAAAAGGGAAAAGGAGGGGGGATGGGGGGTGGGGGGGAGGAGGAGGAGAGGAAGGGGGGGGGGGGGGGTTCAATAATTATACATTTCACCTATACAAATTGATTAAGTCGACATAATAACCATGAAGCAGGCAACTATAGCCAGCCATATTTCTGAGGTAAGACAATGATCAACAATAATCTTATTCCTAAACTAGGGCAATAAGCCTTTTATAACTTCTAGATTCTCAACGCTACTTGCCGATGAAAGATACCCTAATAAATAGGATATTTCTCCCAACAAAAACTCTAAAAAGTAGAATAATAAACAACATAGACAAACGATTACTTTATTGAGGAATAGTTCCAGACTAAAGTGAACCAAAGAGAACGATTCCCAGAGAGTAGGCATTAGAGAATCTGAATCAGAAAATTCTTCTACTTTCAATTAACTGATTATCTTCTCTTCTATGCTTCGTAAGACTGTTGAACATAGATAACTCTAAACAGCACAATAATATATTACCATGATCGTTCTGAATTTAGAGTAAATTATATGACTGAGCATTCCTTAATGTTTGTTTAGTAAGACACTATGAAAAAGATCGATTAGTTCTACATTGTGTAATACCACACATTTTTGGTCCCACTCAAAGGAATGTACCAAAGACATAACATACAACTGAGCCCACAAGAAATTACACATTAAAAGCCCTTTCCACCATCCTTTTATCTTTTTATTATCAAATATTATACTCATAAGGAGGAAGAGAAAGGAGTGAGCATAAAAAGATCCTTCAAAACGAAATACAACCATACTCAGCCAATCTCTCTGAAAAAAATGAAGAAAGACCCCACATATTAAACACCAACTAAAACATCTAAGGTCAGAAAAACAAATGTTCCCGAATTCAGCATTGAATCATGTTTCTTCCACAAAAAAATCTAGCATTCCTTTCAAGAAAAATGCACCCACTGGTGGCAAACATAGTGCAAAACCACAAAATCTCATTCTTCTTTCATTTTCCAAAACCCAAAGACCAGTAGTCAGAGCAACCCCAAGGCCGAAGCCCAAAGTTCCCAAAAGAAACTAATAACAGACTCCAAAAGCTCAACTTAAGAGCAGTACAAGAACCAATAATCGCTGGGCTCTGAATCCGCAGCACAGTACACGCATCTGAGATAGGATTTTGTGTGTCCTCCTTGTTCACATGATGTCATTAGCATAAATACTTGTTAGAACCACTATCCAAGCAAAGGTATTAATGCCCCCAAACCCTAGCATTTCCCACTCAAGAAAATATGCAACTGAAAATACGGGTAGTTTGTGAAACGAATTTCAAGGGACTAGCAAAAGTAATATTGGAGAAAAACATCACATCCCTTCTTCATTTTAGTTGAATCCAAAGAACTTAAAAAACATTCCCATTTTCCTTTCCTGGTTCCAAACTACATAAACCTTGTAGTAGAAAAGAAAAATACACGTACGCAGTACACTCTTTATAAGGAAAAACTTACAGAAAAAAAGAAACTACTTTTGTCTAAGGCGAGCATCAGATATGTTTATGGTATTATCTTGTAGGTGCAGGCAGCTAAAAACATCTCCATTCCGTGGTAGCATTGCCAAAATGACATGGATGCACTAATCACATTAACACTCAAATTGGTACCAGATAAAATTTTTACTTGGAAGAAAAGCATTTAGTAAAAAACTCCAAAAACAAATTGGTATCAGATAATGGAAAAGGTATCCCAACCAAATAGGTGAAACAAGCAATAAAATATTACCAATTAAAGTACCAGAGTTACAAGAGAATGCCGGTAGATGGGGGCTGGCAAAAGAAATGTTATCAGGAAATAGCATTTAGAAATAGACAACACCTTCCACCGAGCTAGCTGATACAAAATCTCTGGCTCACAAACAGCTTTTGCATCCTCAATACTGCACCCTTTTTCAAGCTTCTGTACA
The DNA here is from genome assembly GCA_034195605.1 of Santalum album. Classification (NCBI taxonomy): domain Eukaryota; kingdom Viridiplantae; phylum Streptophyta; class Magnoliopsida; order Santalales; family Santalaceae; genus Santalum; species Santalum album. Next base: position 11,648,050 of record CM067259.1, read on the forward strand.
GCTGCTCGAACAGCCTGCATTTGTAAAGCATTTAGTCACTGAAAACAAGTACAATTATGTAGAAAGTTAAACCAGCGTCTTAAGCCTTACTGACACCAGAATAATTAGACCATATACCTTGACAGTTCCCTCAACCTTTCCCTGAGTAATAGTCTTGTCGACATTATTTCTTGAGAGGTAGGTCGATGGAACTTTTTTATTTTTAATGACACCTTCCAAAGTAATAGAAGATGAGGATTCTTCCATCAATTTCAACATTCTGTAGAGCAAGAAATCAATGTGAGAATGTGCCTTAGCCTATCACTAATCATGACAGTCTGCAACCAAAGGGAAGCAACACAGCATGATCCTCAAAGAGCATGTCCTTGCAGTGTCCTAGGGGCAAAGCAAGATGGTTACACAGCCACACACAAATACACATACCACACTCATGCACGCGAGCACACATGGAGAGAGAGGAGTATGTAGTAGGGGAAAGGGGAGAGGTGGGGGATCACATAATAATCCATTATTGTATAGCAAGTCACCTCTTCTCTGAATCTGCATCTAACTGAAAGTCACCGGTTAAAGTCCTCTTAACAGGCTCAAGTATCATGGTCTTGTCAGATGCAACCAGAGAATCCAACCTCCTAGATGTACCTGGTTCAGACCCTTTACACCATAATTCAAATAGTTGTTCCCCCAAAGATGTCCCATTTTCGTCAACTGTGGAAGACTTCTCCACCTTGCAGACAGATTTTGTATTGCCATCGAAAGGCTTCATGGATGCTGCATTTACTTTGTTATTTGACGAATTTGATATCGGTTTTTTCTGATTTCTTCCTATTGAATCAACCTTCTTCAAAACTGGTAACGATCTTTCGGCCTGATCAAATGGTTTTTTAGCAGTTCTTTCTAGGGCAATATCTTCCAAAGCCAGACTTCTCTTCTTCAGTCTAATCTTCTCCTTGCCAGAAAGAGACTTTGACACTTGCTTGTTCACATTTTCCCGAATAGCAGGAAACTTTATGTGGTCTCTTATTGGAGTACCAAGCTCCTCATCAATCTCATGTTTTCTGGTCAATATAATAGCCAATAAGTAATTTTTATACTACATCTAGCAAAACCTAGAAGAAAGCCATAATAGAAGGCTCACAAGCAGTAAATCAAGATACGCTTGGGAATAAGATTCTCCCAAGCCCTTTGTATGATATCTTCATCGTCTTTATCTTCAAAAGCTATTTCACTGAGAAAAATACTCAACCATCAATATCCAAATATAATTATAACATAGCATCCATGAATAATAATGAACAAAAATAACAATAAGAATCAAATACTGAGAACCTAGGCAAACATTTTCTGTGGTATGACTTTGGACATCGTCTGCACAAAGCAAACTGCAACTCAGGAACATTTTTGTCTTCAAGTGTTTTACAAACACAGCATTTGTGGATGGGACAAGTAAATGATTCTCCTGAAGCAATCCTTTTGCTGATTTCTTCTGTTGCTGCTTCATCGAGGACTTTTGCAACACAAAGGGGGTGGTAAAAAAGGCCACATGTTGCATTAACACATCTAAAAACCTAAAAATAAAAAATAAAAAATTGAAGGAGTAAGCATAATCAAGAAAGTGGAATTAAATATCGAATTTATTTAAGTAAAAAGAACATGAGATTAAAAATAACCAAGGAAGGCGAGACACCATTAATCCAGTTAAACAAACAGTAAAGCTTTTTTATACACCAATTTAAAGATACCAATTTTTAATGGCAAATGAAATTACCAGCGATATAAAGCTTTTAAAGATATAAAACAAGAGTTTTCCTTGGATTCTAAAAATAAATCTATTCTCTTGAAACTGAATGGCGCAGGCACATTTGATCCAAATTCCAGTTGAGGCTTCTAGTATTTACAAATGTTAAGAGCACAATCAATTTTTTCCAAGTAAATATCATTCTGGATTTTTTATTAACAAAGGTTACCCCCCGCCATTAATGGTTGATTTTAATGGAACTACATATTAAATAAGTTTACTGTCAACAAGAAAAAGTAGATGCTTGGTTCACTAACCCACTCAAGGGTAGAAATCCATAGACCAGAGTGAAGTGCACTTTTTGGCTAGTTAACCAACTTAAATAACTAAACATGTGGCAAATGATAAGAACAAGAGGAACTGGCCTTCTACAATTCCAGGGAACAATGAAAATATCGAATTAACATATATAATGCGCAACTTTGTTCTATAAAAATTATATAAACCACTGCATAGAAACATCCACTAAGATTAGTTGATAAAAACCTAATGAAACATTGATCTTGGAAAAATAGGTCATAGCAATGCATGTGCATATGATTCCAAACAAAAAGTATCCAACATGATGACCATAACTGGATAGGTCAAGCCATGCAGACAACAGTGCTTTCTATAAATGCGTGAGTAGGGGAAGGGTAGGGGGAATCACATTGGCATCTCTATGTTGACTGGAAATGTCATAGAACGCCATCCGAGGCCTAACCTATGTCCAATAATTAAAACTTTTCACAGATGCTACCTCTTTCCCGATCAAGGAGAAGAGCAGTGAACATCAAACTAAAAACCTTGTTCTTATAGTATACTTCAGCCCTGAACAACTGAACTTACACTAACAATTGAATATCTATTCCAAGTAATCACTAGGCATATTGCAAAACCAAAGGAAAAGAATAAACCACCAACAAAATCAGCATTTAAAAATCTAGACCTTAGCACCAGAGGCTTTATCAGAAGAGCCTAACTTCCGGCAACAGAAACACTGATGCTCATTATATTGACAATTCTTACAAATAAAACTTTGCATCGCCTGCAAATAAAAACATGCACATGAAAATCAGGAGGCACTGTAAAGCTATAAAATACTAAACACAAATGATGAAACATACAGAAAAATATAATTATACGAAAAAGAAAGAGCATACTTTAACTTGTGCAGCAGTAAACCCAAGAGATTCACACCCTGTATCAAAACCTGCTTCTTTAGTTGCATGAAACGACCGCAAGCATTGTCCATCACAACTGCAGGTGATAACGAGAAATCATACTCTTAACATTTAAAAAGTTAATCAAATTGATGCAGACCTAAATGGAGGACAAACGTCAGCCAAATAAAATCCCTGAATTAAATGCAACCTAAAAAAAAGGGGGGGGAGAGACATTAGGCATTTCACATATTTTGCTAGATGTACAAAACCTTGGGAGTTGCATATAAGATATAAGGTCAGCCCAGTTTCCATAAGGCAAGGAACTTCAAATTGCTTTCCTTTTGCATCGGATACTTCCCTAGATGTATCTGATAGGAAGATAATAATCCTGAAGGAGCGAGAGAGAGAGAGAGAGAGAGAGAGAGAGAGAGAGAGCCAGTAGACATCGACATCTTCAATCAGCTTTGATCAGTGTAGGCATCTTCCATCGACATTGGGCTACAATCACCTTCAATCAGCACCTTCGAAGGACAAACAATGTGAATTTTGGCTTCTTGTCTTTTTGTTTCCTAAAGTGTTTTTCTTTTCTTTTTCTACTAACTTGGACAACATCTTTCAAAGTGAAATGGGCTAAATGAAAGACCTGGGCCAAGTGTTGCGAATGATTTTTTTTTTTTTTTTTTTTTTGTTTTCTTGAGCTAGCCCATCTAAAATGCTTTTGACTCTTCACTCTTCACTTTTAAACCTTTGCACCTCAGCACCTCTGTGAAAGGCGTGTGCCTCAACTGCCACAGCGAGCACCCCACTGAAGTCACAGTGCCTCGACTGTGGCGAGGAGCATTAGTGGCATCTTCAGCTTCTGGCACCTGAGACTCTTTAAGAATCAGTTCCATTCTTCGGTTATGTATGGAAATATAGGAATTAGATATCAAAAAAAAAAAATCGGTTTTCTTAAGCCAAAACAACAAAAATCCTGTTGAAGGGACTATAGAGGCCTTTGAAAACGCTGGAAATGAGAAAACACAATGATGATGACCATGACTTAAGCAGCAAACCTTAATTAACTGTATATCCTTAGAAGATGACACATCAATATGAGCTACGAGTTTACACGTAAACATGAAGACGCGCAAGAAATCACAGGTCAAACCATGAAACGAGCAAAATAATATGTACCATAGGAGGTCACCGCCATTATCACAAATTGCACAGACAGAGCCAAAGAAATCATCCTCTTCATCGGATGCATCATCATCCACCTCATCCTCATCAACAATAAAGGCAGGTTTTACAGAAGCTTGAGCAACCTGCCAAACAAAAAAACTTTGCTAACTCAGCACAACAGCAGCATTAAAAGATTAAAAAAAAAATACTTGCAAGGATAAACAGCCAAAGAAAAACAAAAGATATAGAAGTATAACCTTGTCAAATTTTTTCCTCTTTTGGGGTTTCTCCTTGAGAAATGAGATCAAGAACTGTCGAACATATAGACTGTCAATATAGCAACGTATTCTTTTTTGTGTTTTTCTTTTGGGTAAGTATAAAGGATTCATATAAAGAGAACAGAAATACAGTATCCATAGCCAATGGTTATCAATGACTTTGTCAAAATTGCTTTAAAACCTTAAAACTTTAACTTCGGAATATGGAAGTCACCAGCACAAACAATGGAGACACTCAAATTACTAGCAATCACAACTTTATTAAGCTCGTTTTGGTGAAAGGAACGCCTCACATGAGGCTCAGCCTTGTGTGCCTAAGAACCCATGAAGCAAGGCAAGCTCTATGAGACAATATAAGGCACAGTTCTTAAATGCCCCACCATGTATGATGCTAATTCAGCCTAGAAATTGATGAGGCAATACCTGATACTGTTCTTAAACGCTCCCTGATGGAGAATGCTAATTCAGCCTAGAAATTGGTGAATGATACAGGGGAGCATGGATTACATGGGCATGATTAAACTGTCTACTACCTGGAGCATCAAACCAAAAACTAATTGAAAATGGGTCAACCAACCCCAGGAGCTCCAGTACTAAATTTCTAGACTTCGACAGCCGAATGTGGAATAGTGTATATAATCATTAGTCTTTCTAAAACAGTTTAGCAGATGATCAAACAAAATAATAACTAGTGACAGATAAAATTCATAAACAAGAATAATGAACTACAGAAAAACACCTTGGATTTCCCTAGGGTCTCAACCCTTTTCACAGCTTCACTGATTAATGACATGTGATCTACAAGGTCATCTTGTGAAGGTCTGTCATCATATGACCTGTAAATCCCATCAAACAGTCAAAATATGAATAAAAAGGTGAGAATTAAATAAATAAAGTTAAAATGGGAAAGTTAAAACCTTAAGTTTTTCGCCAAGTGGTCCCACAGATATTTTTCAGACATTTCAGGATTCTTATTGATAAAGTGAAGGCTGTGAATCGTTATCAATATCGACTTAATTTCGTCCTCATAGCCCTTCCTTGGTTTTTGAAGCTTGATCCAGTTATTTTCTTTGAAGACCACTGATATCTGAGGCACTGCTTCAGAAAGACTGAACTTCCATGCCTGTTACCGGCTTATATATTTTCTGAAGCCCATCGTCAGCAACACCACTCAAGAAAATCTCCCTTCCCTTGCCATTTGGAAGCTCACCCTCGCCCCACAGAAGTGGCAAGACATAAAATGCAACAGGCTCGCGATTTTCATCTTCAAAATGGAAATCTGAGACAGACTGCGGCACAGCCTCAAACTCGTCATCTGAAGATTCCATTTACTTCAGTGCCAAAACAATAACAAAGTTCTGCAAGTTAAACAAGATGGGGGCGGAATTATTTTGGCAACCCATTCAAACTTATACCATCCAGAGTCATCTAAGGTGGATTCCTTGTTTGAAATGGCATCCAAGAACTGAATGAGATCCTCCTGGTATTAATTAAGGCCATCCAGGATACATTCCTGCTGCTACTATCATCATCCAAGTTGGATGTCCTATTCCATCAGTGGTTGATATTCTAATCAGTGTTACTTCCAAAATGAATAATAAATACAAATATCTTGATTTCCAGTTTCCACCACCGGAAACAGTTTATGAATAATAAACGTACAATATCTAGTTAAGTAAGTGAAGAGTTCAAAGTCATGTTAACCTGCAGTTAAGGTTAACATGCTTTACTACTTAAGTTGCAGCGCATCAATGATAAACAAAGAAAAATTGCATAATCATGCACCGCAATAATACTGGCCATGCTTATCTAGAGTCATTCAGTTCATGCTAAGCACGCACGACATGCAAACTCTCAAAACCCTATGTCCGCTAGCTTGATTACATGGTTTCTCGGCCTTTCTCGGCAACGAAACAAAGGAGGTTCAAGAATTACAAGACACAGAAGGAAGGGGACGCTCGAAAACCTTTACCAGTTGGTGATCCACGGGTAAACCCTAGATTTTCCCAGAGAGAGAGAGAGAGGCAGAGGGAGAGGGTGTGTTTGTAAACGGTAATCTGAAGAGTTCGTGTCGCCAATTTTAAGAGCGCAAACCGAACCGTCTTCCCAACATTACACGTCCTTTAATAGTGCCGCTTCTTCGTACGGGAATTGTTCCCCTGTGAACGCATGCGAGAGATATACTTTCAGTGTACGATTGATTTACTCTTGTGATATTATAAAGCTTTTTATTTTTTTTAACCAAAGGACTTGTAGTGCAATAAATACGGACAGGGCTCTTCCTTTTCTTTTTATTTTTCTTTTTCTCGCTCGGGAGCTCTTCTTCTTCGTTATTATTATTATTATTATTTTTACTTGCATTACCTCAAACATCAATTTAAACTCTTCAGGAAAAAAAAATAAAGTCTCAATTTAAACATATAATTCTGAAAGTTAAGGAAAATAGATTGTATTTTCGCTTCTGAAATTTAAAATTTGTCGTCAATAAATTAAAGGGTTTGATGAATCGATTGTATCATCCTAAAAATAACATTTTTCATGTTTAATTTTGGAATCTCAACCTTATTGATTAAATGAACATGAAAAACTAAATTATTATGACTATTTTCATACAATGGCATCGTATATTGAATTCTTATTTATATTACAAATAATCAAGAGATGTAAATTATTATAACCGTTTTAAATATTTAAACTCAATGGATTTGAGGCGTATATATGCCAAAATTATACGAAAATTGATAATATCCTCTTATTTTTTCATGTTTATTCAATCTCTATGGTTGAAATTTATGAAATATATCCAAAATGACATTACTTTAAAGTGTCTCGGTGAATAAATTATTTATTGTGTTGCAGCACAAACACTCTTTCCCTAATTTATTCAACTTAAGTAAACTAGAAAAAAATATAGAAAGAAATAAAATTCCTAAATTGGCGGCACAAACCCAAGTACTTTTTTTAACTGGGGACTTTTTTCAATTCTTTTCAATAAACTCATATTTAAAGCATTTATTATAATCAATTATTCTTCAACATCTTGGGTTACATCAGAGGTAACTTTATTGCTACGCGGATCAGATTGAGTAAAACAGATACGTTTAACGCCACTTTAAATAGTTACTCCAACCATCACCGAACTTCCGTTACACAAAACTAACTACTTGACATGAATAGACGGTAAATAATTGTAGTTCTTAGAGAATAACAGTAAAAAGTGACTTTAAAAATTTGAAATCATTACCTTTGAATGCTTTCACTGAGCTAGGGCCTGGCTTTTAGAGGCATGTGAGGAATTTAAGCTTCGAATTTCCAAAATGGGTAGAGAAAACATTTTCAAGATGGCTGGCTCCGTAAAATTGGCCAAATTAATTACCACCCAGTAGGTCCAACATGCTTTTATTGCTCCCACGCGCAAGTAATGTGGGCAAATTTCAACGTGTATGCCTTCCGCTATGAATTTGATTAAATTTTAAACACTAAATTTTATTTTGTCATAAAGTGAATTTTGGAGTTCTAAAGTTTAGATGCATGCTAGTCAATGAATTCCACTGCATGCGATGATATTTCAATATATTTTTTTCGTTCATTGAATAAAGTGATTGAATTAATGCTGAATGCACTCACTCTCTAATTCGGTTGAAAGTAGGCTCATTCAAAGTGTTTTTCTTAATGCAATAAACTTTAAAGTATAAATAACAAGAACGTCCATCATGATAAAGAAAAGTTTAAATGCCTCTACCGGTGAAACCACTTTAGCCTCACAGAACTAAATTGAGTTTGATTCCTTCCAGTCCTCTTCCCCGTTCTACATCCCTTGTCACATCTTCTAACTAATCAGTATCAATTTAGCTTGCTTTAAGAATTAAAGGCTAATCAAACTTATATATCAAATGCTACCTAGCACTAAAATGTAATAATTAAATTTCGAACTTGAAAGACTCGAGCCTTCAGGTTTTTGAGATTTCCCATGAATTCCTTTTGAGATCATGGCAAGGTAGTGGAAGAACGAGGACAAAGAATGCTCATTTCTATTTCTAACCCAATTGATGGATTCCCTTTAGAAATGGTAGAATTCATCGCATTTGAATTTTTACCTTTCTAATATCTTGAGAAGGAATTAATTATTCTCCCGTTAAACTTACCCTTTTCAATTATCAATTTAAATAAAATTAAATGGCACGAACTTATTAAATTATTTTCATAAATATAAAATGCTTGATAAAAAATTAAAACTACATTGTAGGTCATTTTAATAATCATTCAAATTTCTAAAAATTAATAATTTGATTGGAGGGTGATCTTAAGGTCCCCACCAGCGTAAAATGCTTATCCTTAATGAGATGGTAAGTAAGGCTAACTTGTGGCCGAGCGGTTCATCTACGATCCCGAAAATATCCACCAAATACGCAACGTGGCAAAAGATGACTTGTCCATGGAATCACCCCCGTCAACGTCATCGTCACCCAGTAACCTTCCGTGGAGGGCGTGTTTGGTAATTTGGCAACCTACAAAGAACGAAAGAGATGCGGAGAGAGAGAGAGAGAGAGAGAGAGAGCGACAGAGAGAGGGAGAGAGAGAGAGAGAGAGAGAGAGAGAGAGAGGGTTCGTTAATTTGTATTTATATATATGAAGGAGTTCTGAGGATTCGCAACAATGGTGTCTGACCAGCAAATAGCCGAAACCCTAGACTCCCTCCTTCGCGGTTCCACCCCTAACTCCTTCAGCTCCTTCAACGACGTCGTTCAGCAGCTCCAGTCCAAGGCTAGGGTTAGACCTCTCCCCCAAGGTCGACTTCATCAGCTCACAGATCCAGCTCTTCTACGGATCTCAACAACCATCTCCTCCGCCGCCGCCGCCGCAGCAGCAACAAACACCTCTCCTACAACGGCCGGCTTCGATCCAGCACCGACACCAACCTTCCGAGGGCCATTTTTCCCCAATTCAGAACCCTAATTTCGCTCCCAATCCTTCTCAGTTACCACCCAATTTCCCTGTCCAGTGCCCCGATCCCCCTCACCCCAAACCCGTGCCCAAACCCGACCCTGTTGCCGCTCATGCCGTCAGCGCGCCTGAGGCGTCCAAGCAAAGGTTGGTTTTCCCCTTTGTATGCTTCTTGCTAATTTTTCATAATGACGGTAGATTTCAAATTTTTGTTCCTTGGTTGGCCGTAAATTTAAAAATAAAAATAAAAATTCTCGGTCCTGACTGCGTGCGTATGTTATTGGGTCTCGATTATATTTTGTTAGAAGAAGATCAATTTTCACTTCATAATTTATGTTGCGTTTGGTGTCTTTGGCAGAAGTAAACTCACTTACTTGAAATCTTCTGATAGTTTATCTTTCAGAAATGACTCACTTGGAGTTAGGTTTCTTCTTTTACGCGACTAAGCTTTCCCTGTCTAAGTAAAAGTGTCGACAGCAATGTATGACTAGTCGTTGTAAGGAATCAATTGTCCCACAGTAGTATGATATTTACCATGTGTGTTGTTAAGCCTTGGGTTCTCTCCCTCTAACAGCAACCCCAGTTTTGAGTTCTCGGTGGCTTCTAGTTGTAAGCTTCGTAGCCTACACCACGTCCATCAGCTGCTATGGTGTGGAGCAGGAGTTGACTTGGCAAGCGTCTGGGACTGTTGCTTGGTGCTATGGCGTGGTGAGGTTGGGATTGCTTATGGCTAGTGTTCATGCAAATCCAGCCCACAGGTGGTGACCTAGGTTTGACTAGGACTATTGTTAGCACAAATCCAGGAGGTTGATAATGGGATTTCGCTCATCCGCTGGTACTTTGGTAGCGTAAAGTCATTATTTATGTTGGTCGCAGTGGTTCCTATTTGTCTAGGTAGCTCCTTGATTAAAATCTTACTTGAATTGGGATCTCCAATGCCTTGTTTGGTACGCAATAAATTCATTGGGAGTAGAGAAGGATTTTTCGGTTGTATATAGAATATACTGTTCTTCGGATAAGGATTTTTGGGATGTATATAGAATATATTGTTCTTCAGATATGAAGATATAATAGCTCCTTAGATTGAGATTGAGAAGAGTTTTGATGTTTCTTATGACTTTGGAAAAAGTTATGTGGGTGTGCATTTTGAGTTTCAATTTATTTAATACAGTTGACATTTTGGAATGAAATCCACAATCACGATCGATCATCCAAATATGAACCTCACCAAGTCTATAGACATACCTGGTAATTATGTTCCAAATTGAAACAGGAATGTTTAATAATGTGCTGAGTGTTCTGATTTTTGCAAGGAGGGGAAGATTTGATCCTCCATCTGTGTACACTAATTTTGTAGTCGCATTCAATGCTGATTTTTTTTTTTTTTTTTTTTTTGCTATTCTTGTTTTTTCATTTCTAGAAGAAAGTCTTCGTTTCTTCCCATCCACATCAAAATTACTGCACTTTTTCTTTCTTGTGCTGTGGCCTTACTTGGAGCCATCATCTTGTCAGTGACTCAGTGAGATGCCTTTAAGATGTTGTGACATGTTGTGTTCGATTTTAATCATGGTGATTTGATGCTTATGCCGTGTGCTCTTTTTGTAATCTTATTATTGCAGTGCTCAGACTGGAACTAAAAGAAAAGGTGGTGCTGGGGGTCTAAACAAACTTTGTGGTGTTTCACCTGAACTTCAGGCCATTGTTGGCCAGCCAGCACTTCCAAGGACTGAGGTTGAGATTATTAAATTTATATTCATTATGGTTTGGCAATTTATTGTTTCTGTGTTAAAGAGGAATTTATGTATTTACTTTTTTTAAAATTTTATGTACAGATAGTTAAGCAGCTGTGGGCGTACATAAGAAAGAACAACCTCCAAGACCCAAGTAACAAAAGGAAAATAATTTGCAATGATGAGCTGCGGTTGGTATTTGAGACTGATTGTACAGACATGTTCAAGATGAATAAGCTGCTTGCTAAACATATTATTTCACTTGAACCTTCGAGTATGTATCTTCCACAAATGCCTCCTGCTTCATCCTCCCTTTCTGCTCCAGTGGTTTTCCTGTCGTATTAAGCACTGAATATTTATGTTCTTGCAGAACAGGCAGGTCAACATTCGAAGAAAACAAAGGTAGATTCGGTGCCAGCAGCCAAAAGTGCTGAGTCTGGCCCTTCTGTAATAATTTCTGAAGCACTTGCAAAGTTTTTTGGCGCTGGTGGAAGGGAGATGCCCCAGTCAGAGGTTTTAAGAAGAATTTGGGAATACATAAAGGCCAACCATTTGGAGGTTTTACACTTGTCTAATTATGTCTGGCTTGTTATCTTTCACAAGGATTCCTTGTCCTATGCTTTGCATTTCCCTCTTTTCTCTCCAATGAAGTTCTTTTATCTGAAAAATACTCCCAAGTTTTTAGTCGTGAACATTTTGTCCTATTCCATCAGCAGTGATTAAGCTGCAACTGTATGTGAAAATGATGGAAATTCTTAATTTTTTTTTTCCTGATGCATATAGGACCCCCTAAATCCGATGGTGATAGTATGTGATGCTAAGCTTCAAGAGCTTTTGGGATGCGAGAGCATTTCTGCTCTGGGAATACCTGAAATGTTGGCACGCCATCATCTGTTTAAGATATCATGACTGCAAATCTTGATTTCTGGTTAGTGTACTTTATGTATCACAATTCTGTGATCTGGGACATAATATTCCTGGCCTCTTTCTTTCTGCTATTCTTGGCCTCCAGTGATGGTTGAAGTTTTCACTTACCATTCCTTTGTGACAAAAATGGCACAATCATCATCTTTGAAAATGACACCCTCATATATCAGTCTGGGAGTTAAATCCTCAAACTGAACCGAATTAGTTTTATATGCCCTTTTTGCATATTTTACTCAGCGACTTTATCAAGGCTACATTTAGGTTAAATTCTATCTCAGATTTGTCTTTCTTATTATCCATGTATGTATTTGATTGAATTTAAGATAACATAGCTCCAGGGAGGCAATTACTGTTAATATTAAAATGGTCTTTAAACTTATTCTTAAAGGGTGATCATTTGTTGACTGGATATAACACTCAATAATTGTCCATTAAACCGGTTCTATGCAGTTTTTTTTTTGGTTGTGAAAACTAATGTAGTGTTTTCATTGATTGCAGATGTTTGATCTTATTGCCAGTCCATACGTGGAAGTTCATTTCATTTTCTTTGTTTTTTAATTGTTATGTTAGGTGCTCTTATTTTGTAAGTAACGGGACAAAGTGAGAATGGTGATCTTTAAGCTGCAGCTGGTTCGCAGTCGTAGAGTTTCAGCTGTCTGACTTGGCTTCTTAGGCTACGTTTTGTCGTGGGACTTCTAACACTTGTAAGATGCTGACGGTAGGGAACGACATGGGAATGTGAAACACAGTTACTGCCCTTGCCTCCTCAGTTCTTTGAAGAAAATACTATCTATGTTAGTGATCTGTTGTTTAGGTTTATGCATTGAGGTCAGTGTCATCTAAGCTTGGTGGTGTATTCATGCAAATGGTGCCACTGTCTCACAGTTTGTTGTGTACATATAGAACTTATGGGAATTTCTCCCTAGACTATGTTTCATTTCTTTGTTGTGCCTCAGCATCTGGCTTACATTCGTCCACTATTTTAACCACTTGAGATACAAACCGCCGCACTAAAAATGGAATGAGAATCAACATTTTAATCCTCTGCGGTGTTTAATGTTGTGATTCTGCGGTGTTTAATGTTGTGATTCATTCACATTCTTTAATTCACTAGTCATTTTATTTTCCCGTATTCATCTATTTCGGGAAGCTAAACGAATGTTTTGTTTTCGTAAATAAAGAGTCGTGCAAAATGATTGCAAAAATCTAGATTGGAAGATTAGCATATTGCAACAAAATACAGGGGATGCCCACTTGAGTTGGGGATGTTGGGGATTTCGTTTAACATTTCCAAGGTCTAAGCTAGAAAAAGAAAAGAATGTCACATTTCATGCACCAGCTTCAGCTGTTCGCACGTAGTTCGGTTCAGTCGTGTTGTTTTGTGAGTGCACACGAAAGCTGTATTTTCAAACTTTCCAATCCAACGACACACGCGGACTGGTCGTGTTGTTTTGTGAGTGCACACAGAAGCTGTATTTTCAAAGTTTCCAACCCAACGACACGAGCGAGTATCCGTCGGGTTCTATTTTGATCCATCGTTGTTCGATTTTTAGGAACACCTATTTTTGTTATATAAATCTGCCCAATTTATAGGTATTGCCCCTCTTCAATATTTTTATGTCGTAATTTTTCTGTAGAGTTAAAGCAAAGCAAAGGATCCAATTTCTGGTATCGAAGAGTAGCTTTATTTGTTTCTTGCACTCACGGTAAAAGATTATATCTACACGCCTTCACTTAAATACCACCACCCTTATCTTCAAATTTAAAGAATAGTAATGAAATTTCAAAATTAGTTCAATGATAAAGAAAAAGTTTGGAGGAGTTAATGTCGATTTAGTTTTTGGACCTTGTCTGTCATTAATTTATTGAATTCAAATGGTTATGGAGGTGGGACTCTCATTTTCACATTTAGGAAGTCCTCTGTCGAGTTTTTCCTCTACTTAAAATTTTTCAATAATTTTAACTGTATGGATCGAAAAAATATACTCAAATACACAGCTATGTTAATTTTTAAAAGGTTTGAAAATAGATAACCTACTCATTCTAAGCATTGAAATTTATAAAAACTAGGGATTTTTTAAAAATATTATAAATTATTCGAAATTCTCAGTGATAAGAATGAATAGGCGGTGTATTTTCAAATTTCATAAAAATTGACATACTTATCTTAATTAAAATGATTAAAACATTCATTAAAATTGAGTAAATAAAAAACTCGGATGGAACTGAGGATCCTATTCCGATTAAGGTGTACGTTCCACTGCTATAAAAATAGACAAATTCTCATAAATGAAACTTTAAAATGAAAAACATACGAATAAGAAAAACGTAATGCTACCCGTCTCGAAAAAAAATTATCCTATTACTCGCATACAGTAAATTTTATACAAACCCATCTATTAAATGTGTGATGAAATTTAAGCTGAAATTCTTTTTTCGGCACAAGTAACGTTCAACCGTGAGAAAGTAGATCCAAAGTTTGCAGTTGGCCATTTATAGCAACACTTCAAACGAAAGTCATTAATGTTTCCCAGCAGCCGCATTTATCACAGAGCCGTCTTCCAAATGGGGTTGATTGCTGGGGCGTGGCGCCAAAAGACGTGGGTACTTGTTCCCTCATTTATTTTTTTTCTCGTTTTCCAATATAAAATAATAATATCAATACAATATATGGAAAAAAATATATATTTAAAGCACTCATGTGAGTGATGTGGATCATTTCAGCATAGTTCCTTTCACGTCTTAAAATGTTTAAGCTGGCTCCAACCTTTTAATTTGAATTTATTTTTCAATTCCTATTCATTTCTTATTTATTTGAATTTTTGATAACAATGCCTCCAAAGAAGTATGACTTGTAACTTGTTTTAACTTTAAAATTTCAATTTTAATCCTTTAATAAATTTTTAATTTGAAAATTTTAATCCTAAGTCTCAGTTTAAAAATTAGAGTTTTGAAGGGAGTTTTAACTCCTGACTTTTTAAATTTTATTTTAATTTGCAGTCTTTGGTATTAAAATAAGTTGCTAGCTGCGACTGTTTGAACATTCAATCTCATGAATTCTGAATTTTTCCAAATGAAGGGATTGCGAGTGTTTTGGATATTTTTATCAAATATAAATGTAAGTAATGGCCAACCTCTCTCTCTCTCTCTCTCTCTCTCTCTCCGGACGAACAGCTGCATCATCTTCTTGTTTGATTCTTGTGCAGCTCAAATCTCGCATTTCCCCGTTGCGAATCCGCCCCCAACACAGCTAGCGGAAGTTGCAGAGCTCCGAGAAGTCTCCAGCGAACTTCTCCGGCAATGCGGGCCTCTGAAGCGCTCCTCTTGTTCTCTTCTCTTTACTTGGCAGCTCTCGCAGCCGCTCAGGGGCCTCATAACTCCTCCTCTTTATGGCAGACCTTGAGCGGTAAAGCCTTCAGCTCCTCCAGAACTCTCTCTCTATCTCTCTTCCGCTCTGTGTTTGCGTGTATTTTCACATTTTCCTTTCTTCATCATGTGTTGGTGAGTAGAGAGGAGTACAAAATAAAAAACAAAAATATTAGGGGACTTGATGAGATTCATTAGATGAATACCTTATGTGTAGCTTCTGAGCCATATTGAGCTCTGTTGATCCTTATGAATGTAGGATTTTACTGATGATGGCATTTCCCATTCACCTGCTCCCTGTCTGTAAACCGTTGCTGTGTGTAAAAATGGGTGATGCGTTTTTCGAAACTAGAGCTACTTGTGAGAGAATCATATCGTGTTTTTGCTATCCCCAATTCTCAGATTGGTTTCGTTCTTTGGCTCCTTAGTTTGTTCCAGGCTAGTTATTGTAGTTCTGGATATCTCTCGGAACTTTTCATAACTAAAAGCTTGTTATCCTTCTCCGAGCTTGCATTTTACTTTTATTTATTTTCTTTTTCAGGTCAACCTCCTAAAGTCGTAGCCCGGGGTGGATTTTCCGGGCTATTTGCTGATTCGAGTTATGGTGCGTACAATTTAGCACTCACGACGAGTTTACCGGATTCAGTAATGTGGTGCGACGTGCAGCTAACAAGAGATGGCAGAGGGATTTGCTTCCCAGGTCTCAGGCTAGAAAATGCTTCCAACATTGCACAAGTTTTCCATAATAAGCTCAAGACGTACATTGTGGATGGGGTTCCTCTGAAAGGATATTTTCCTGTGGATTTCACAATCAGTGACCTAGCAAATGTCTACTGTAAGTTTTATATCTTTTATTTTCTGAATTTTTCTCCTTGAATGTGAAGTTGGCCATCATAACCGTTGTTTGTTGTGGGTTAAGAAGCCCATCAATGGTGTAATTTGAAAAGCATTGAGCTGTCAAGCACGAAGGTTAAGCCTTAAAATTTTAGAAAAACCGTTTAGTGCAAACTCGCTAACGATTCATTTCAATCATCCTGGACCTTGCTTGGTGCCACCAGCTAATGTTCTTCCTCGTTGTACTTAATAATGCAGTTAGCCAGTTATGGCAATTCAGTGCTATGTTCTGTAGTTGACAGTTGTTAAACAGATCAGGGAAGATTGCATCAATACTGTTAGCATGGGATGAGTGGGGGGGGGGGGGGGGGGGTGGGTTTTGGGGACTGTAATTGATGCTCATAACTGTGATACCCGGTTTCCTAAAGTGGCAAGTCTGCATTATCGCCAACTATTCTGCTTCAGTTAATGAATCTTTGCAGTTTTGTGATATATGTTGTTCTGTTGTCATAGTTGTGCTGTGCACTTTTCCATAGACATGTTTGTTACATTTTCCGACAGATTTTATGCAATGCCTTTTTTGACTTATTGAAATATTGAGCAGTCACAAATTTTTAATTAAAGCTCACCTATAGAAGAAGGTGTTTGTATATTCTGATTTTTCAATGCCATTTTGCTTAGTCTGCAGTAACAGGTCATTCTTCCCTGGTCAAGTAGTTTGATAGTTCAGCAAGTTGGCTAATGGTCAAATAGAGCCTCTGAGGAGTCTATGCTTTTAATGTGATAACCTCTTATGTGTTCAGGGATGTGTAATTCTGAAATACTGGAACTAGATGCCCATGGGAAATAGTTTCCAGCTTTCTGCTGGATTCTAGCCAGACTTCTTTCTTTCTGAGGTTAAATATTGTAAACAATTCTTATAGTTACTTTGCATCTGGACAGTAACTCAAGGATTGTTTTCTCGAACTTATAAGTTCGACAACAGTATGTTTCAAATATTAACTGTTGAAGAAGTGGCAAAGATGAAGCCACCAGCCTTGTGGTTGAATATTCAGGTGAATTCTGAGCCCTAAGATGCTTTTAGCTATTTCTATGCTTGTTCATGAAATGTAGGGTGAGGTTGGGACTGAATTTACTTTTTGGTGCAATACTTTTGCAGAATGATGCATTCTTCAGACAATCTAATTTGAGCATGAGAAGCTTTGTAATATCTGTATCTAGGAATGTGGTTGTTCACTACATCTCATCGCCAGATGTGAGTTTTCTGTGCAGCATCTCTCAACAATTTAACAACAGCTTGACAAAATTGATCCTCCAAATTTTAGGACCAAATGAAGTTGAGCTTTCAACCAAACAGACTTACGGTTCTCTTTTAAAAAATCTTGCATTTGTCAAGATGTTTGCCCAAGGAATTCTTGTACAGAAGTCTTCCATATGGCCTGTGGATAACAGTGGATACTTACTGGCTCATACATCTAGTTGTGGCTGATGCTCATAAAGAAGGGCTGGAAGTTTTTGCATCAGGTTTTGCAAATGACAATATTATCTCCTATAATTTCAGTTCTAATCCGGTGGCTGAGTATGAGCAGTTTATTGACAATGGTATCTTCACTGTTGATGGTGTAGTATCCGACTTCCCCATAACTGCATCGGCAGCCATAGGTAACTCCTAAACCACTCTTCGGTTAAATAAATTTGCAAATAATGCTATATGAAAATTTTAGTTTTGAACAGATGTTACTTAATAATTTATAATATGCTGAAGTTTGAAATATATTGTGAGAAGTATTTTATATGTTACTTTTGTGATGTATGATGCTATAAAAATGTGGATCTTATTTTAATTTTTAATTTCCCCCCAAATATTTCAGAAGTTCAGAGTGTATTAGTTATGTCCAAATGCCAGGTTTCAAACAGCTGCTGTTTTCTTTCAGAGTACACTTATGGAAGCGCTTTTAATATATTTTAGAAAAAAAAAATGGTATGATGCCGCAGATGTGATATGGGACTAACTCAAGATTATCTTGGCATAAATTTATGGCATGAAGTGGCACCTGAAGAACTATGCCACAGGTTCATTTTTACACAGGCTCACTTAAGCGTAGAGGGTCAAGCATATTCTTAACAACTTCAATGATTGGATGTAAATATCTTTATACATTTTTGTATTCATGTGTCAGTTTCAAGAAATATATGCTTCCATTTGCTGATTACTTTTTAAAATTTCAGATTGCTTTTCTCACGTGGGCAGAAATAATTCGGAACAAGGTATGCATGTTTTCATATTTCACGTTTCAATTTCTTTTTTTGTGCCTTTCTTTTTTTTCTTTTTTTTTTTTGTTATTTTTAAGGTTTCTCTTCTTCTCTTTTGTTTTTCCCCTCTTGCTGATTGCTGCTGTTTCTCGAAAATTATTAGGTAGATATCCTGGAATCACTGCTAACAGTTTTTCCTGTCTGTGCTTCAGCGAGTCCTTTGATTATCTCACATGATGGAGCAAGTGGAGATCACCCTGGTTGTACAGATGATGCATACAGAAATGCTATTATAGATGGTGCCGATATTATTGACTGTATGGTTCAATTGACAAAAGATGCAATACCATTTTGTGCCAGCTCTATAAATCTTCTAGACAGCACAAATGCTGCTCAATCAGATTTCATGAACCTTATTACAACCATTCCAGAGATTAATGTGGCCAATGGGCTAAGTACATTTAGCCTCACATGGAGCCAGATCCAACAAGGCTTGAAAGGTAAGTTGAAGTTGGTTCTTGCTTATTTGTTTGAAGGTGTAATGTTTTTGTATTGCTATATTTTCCTCTCCCTCCCTCTCCCTCTCCCATTCCTTGATATCAAGGAGGCTTTGTGTGTGTTACTCAAGGAACATGCTTAAACTACTGGTTGAAGTGGCAAACTATAACAGAGCTTAGAGAAGTGAACAAACAATTCCCTGCAAACTTGTGCTTGGAAATAATACAGTCTAGCCATAAATTCGCCTTCCTAACAATCAAAACCCTAGTTTGAAGCCTCTAACCCCTAGCCATATAGGGGTTACTCTTATGACAAACCCCTTAACCCTGACAGCTCAAAACCCTAATCAAGGCCAGTTATTTGTTGCGGTTACTGTTAACAGTGTCCAGGACAGCCATCTCCGGTCTGTCCTGCATCATTATTAGGAGACATATTTCCTGATCCCGAACGATATATGGCTTCAGGCCTTTTAGGGAGGAAACATATTTCTTGATCCCGAAAGAAAGATGGCTTCAAGCTCAGTCATTGTTAAATCTTGTCATGTCAATAATACTTGTGTATTGGGGTTGGCATCTGCTTGGCGCCTTTTGCACATCTTTCAAGAAAACTGTATTTGGATTTGCAGTTGCATATCTTTCAAGAAAAAACTACTGCCATCTTGTTAGTCCTATGACCACATATGTAGCTACCAAAACATGGAAAATTGATCCAGAATGGTACAAACAGCCTTTTGAAAGGTCGTCGTGGATGCTTCTTTTGTGTTACGTGTCCCAGTTGGAGCTGTTCTGTTGGCCCTGTAACATCGAGCAGAGAGGCCTCCTTGGGAAGACCACATCCCTTTCCTCTATCAAGAAGGGACCTTATCTCAGTTCCTTTGCCCCCTCACCCTAAACAAAGAACTTGCACAAAAAACTTGTATCTGCTTGTTCATTTCATCGACTGCCTTGCATATTTCCTTTTGTTCCATTAATAGCAGTGTCTTAATCTCCCTGGACAATGTACATTCAAACATCCCTCTAACCATTTGTTTTTAATTTCAATGCAGCACAAATATCAAATCCATTTGCAGCCAAATATCAACTTTACAGGAATCCAGCCTCCAGAAACTCTGGGAACTTCTTGAAATTGTCTGAATTTTTGGGTTTAGCCAAAAATTCTTCTGTTTCTGGTGTTTTGATCGGTGTAGAGGTGAGTTTTTCATTGTTGTTTTTCACTTTTTCCTTTACTCCCCTGTTTCTGGGGTTAGTTGCTCCCAAAAATTCTGTACTTCAGACTGGTTAAGAATGTGTTCTGTACTGCTATACCCTTCCAGTGTCATATCCTTTCACAATGACCTTTATTCTGTTTCCAATGTTCAGAATGCAGCCTACCTCGCGGAGAAGCAAAATTTAGATGTAATCAATGCAGTAATTACTGCCTTGAGAAATGTTGGTTATTATAACCAGACTACAAAGAAAGTAATGATTCAGTCCAGGAATAGTTCTGTCCTCTACAAATTCAAGGAGAAAGGAAACTTTGAGCTTGTCTACAAAATAGATGAAGATATCAGCGGCGCCTCAAACTTAGCCTTTGAGGGCATCCAGAAATTTGCTCATTCTACTGTCATCAGCAAGAAATCTATCTTCCCCACAAGCGAATCCTTCATAGTTGGTGCCACTGATGTTGTACAAAGGCTACACTCATATAATCTCTCAGTATATGTGCAACTGTTCAGAAATGAGTTTGTATCTCAAGCATGGGACTTCTTTTCGGACCCCATGGTGGAGATCAACACATTTGTCATGGCAGCTGGGATTGATGGTGTCATCACAGACTTCCCCAAGACGGCTGCTGCATACAAAAGTAAGTGTGTTTGGAAAATTATAATTGGAAATGCTAAATTTTCTCACATTTTGTTCATATTTAACACAAAAAAATCACACAATTTGCGCATTACTTGGAAATCAAAATTTTATATCCTAGCATGCTGCATAAGAACCAGAGCTGAGTATCTGTTAAATGTACCATCTTTTGTGGTAGTTTTACTGAAAATGCATGCCAAAGGAAATTATTTTAGATACTACTTGAGAAATGTTTGAAATCAATTCAGCTGTTCGATATGAACTATTGAGTGGTAGTTTGGCTCCCACTGAACAATGTTATGCCTTAATGCAGAGAACAAGTGCTTAGGGCTGGGCAATGACACGCCGACCTACATGACCCCAGGTTCAACCCGGTGGTCTCTTGCAAGTCATGGCACCTCAGCTGTTGCCACCAGCCGAGGCTCCATTACCGGTGCTCACAGACACTGATGTGGCGGAGCCACCCTTGTCCCCTGTGGCAGCGAGGATCCCAAATTCCAACGCCACCTCTTCTGTAGCCAGAGCTCCAACTTCAACAAATTGGCACCCTAAAATTGCAGTATCGCACTTGCTGTCGGGTTTCACTATGCTGCTGGCGACCGCTTTTCTGTTTTGAGACATTAGTGGCAGCACTTAACAATATGCTTCCATTCATTCGCACTTCACTGCTTTGATTTTCAGGTCAGTTAACACTCTGATCAACATTCTTTGCCCTCAGGGAGTTTTTCCTGTTTATGTTTAATGTTTATGCCTTCCTTCCACTTGTGATGAATTTATGCTAGAATCTTCCCCATGTACCTTAAAACCCCCCTGAGAACTACATCATGAATCCTTTTTGATCAAGCATTATTTATCTTGTGTAATCTCTGCACAGAGACCCACCACTGAGTTGTATAATCACCATGAGAGGGTGCTGGTTTTTGTTAGTGTTAAGAGTTTAAATTAGGGTCCACGTTTCTTTGGAATTTCTTTAGGAACGCCTAAATTTCTGACTCTGGATAATATCAATGCCATTACTGATCAATCTTATGTAAGTGCCATGATCAAAAGTTGATTGCTTTTTTATTTATTTATATATATAGCATATTAAAATTTGTAGTATATGTTGAGGATATTCTATATCCTATTATATATGTTCTAAATATATGTTACATAGACATGGATTGGGTCATATGGGCCTTACAAGGTAATGCCCGTTAACCCAAAACTCCCTGATATATTTTATATAAATTGGCTGCAGGCAATGGTCTAGGTATTCTAAACTCGATACATAGGGTGTAATGCTTTGAACGATCGTTTAAATCCTAATGGTATATTGTATCCCAACATCATTTATTATTAAAGCTTAAAAAATAGCAAACGATGCTTATACACACTTTATTATTATACATGAAAATGAATATTAGTTATGCTGTCAGTGATGGTGTCAGTAGGCGTCATGCCGGTGCACTAGTCAACTAGATTCTTTAGTTCGGTTTTTAAACGTTAGGCTAAATTGGTCCTATTTACGAGATAATTAAATTTCCTGGTTTCCTTGGGTCCACAGTCTGAGGCTCTCTCCATCCATTAATGACAACTTCGTCCTCTTCTTATCTTACTTCTGCATCATATATTCGTATTAATTGCTGTAAAAACACTAAAAATAAAAATAAAATCAAGATTGCCTCATCACCAAGACAAATGACTTTGAATCTTTCAATTCACGACTTTTTTTAAAAAAAATTATAATTATGTGTGCACAACTGTGAGCTACAGCTTATTTTAACTCGCTTTTGATGATGCACGTCTGACGCCTACGTGATGATGACACTGTTCTTCTTGTATCGGCCCATAACCACTATTCATTGCTCAAAAAAGCCCTCACTTACTAAGATAATTAAGCGCGTTAATGGTACAAATTATCTTTTTTTTTTTGGGGGTTGGAAATTTCACAAATTTGCATCGAAGTCTTGATGCCCTCCTCAGAGTTTTAGTTCTTGTATTTTGCTTGAGTCGAGCCGAATGAAAAACAAGCCTTCAGTGTCCAAATAATAACATTAAAAATTATAGATGCAATTTTGAGTGTACTGGAAGAATAGAACTGTTTACTGAAAACTAGAAGAAATTACATTTAAATATGAATAATTATTTTATCTTTTCCTTTTAAAACAAGATTAGCCCATACATATAGATAAAAAAAATCATAGTAATTTAATAAATAAATGAATCATATAAATAACTAATTAGAAAAATAAATTTGGCTTGGAAAATTGAGGCATGGCACTCGCTGACCTAAAGAAATTGTTGCCGGCTTTTTATGTAGGCTCTTTGTGGCTGTCACTTTCAGAGTGGTACAGAAATCCCACTCAGGGTCAGGATCCTCCTTTGCAAACACGAACAGAGATATGATATAGCCAATGATCTTAAACCTTCAAATGCTCAGCCTCGTAGAATGAATAACAAAGCATATGATATAGAGAGGAATGTAGAAATCTTGTTTTTATTTGGAAGTGTTCCGCTTGACCCCTTATATACAATATATACAAAGTTTGTACTGAAGAGAGGAGCGTAAAGGGTTTTAATCTGTAATGAACCCACAACATAGAGAGGAAAGACCCGCAATTAATGTATACATTAAACTGAAACCATAAACAAAGACTTAAAAATGGAAATAAAAGAAAATGCCCATTGAAGCCATATTTGTTTAACATTTTTTATTTTTTTTTGAAATATATATATTCCTAACGTATGAAAGTATTGTTCGAGGTTGGTTCGTCTTTGTTTGTAAAGCACCGGACAAAGCTATATGTGAACAAAAATCTACCATGCCATTTGTCATGGAAGTATTTTTTTCAATCTTGCAATAGTCTTAAAGAGGATATGGCAATAATTACAAGACTGAGAAAATAACACATAGGGTGTGAACGTAAGACGTTATATGTATCCTCCGATTGATCTAAAACAGTGACGCATCTCACTCTCTCATGGGATGGAACTCGAGCAATCATCAATAAGCATCACTGCTTTAAAAAAAAAAAAAAAAAACAGTTCATACTTTAAAGAACACATAACAGCATATGAATGAAGTTACTCCGTATGTTATGGGATTAGAGAAAGGTCAAAAGTAGGCTTATCGTTTGAATATGGATTTTACAGACTCCAAACGCGTGGAAACTTTTATAACGTGAACGCATGCAGCGGTTTATGTGAAAACTATAAACGTACAAATTAGACTTTAGACCATCTAAGTAATTTTTAACTGTGTATTAAGATTTTAATAATGCTCCTCCTGTAGTAATAATACACATTAAGAAGCTGTTGAGATCGCATCATCTCACGTAACTCAGATCTCATTCATTATCATGTCAAAAGGCATAGTCTTCCATGCCAGCATGAGCTTTTCTTTATATATTATATGTTTGTTGTTATTATTCAAACTGAGCTCATGCTCACCCAAAGCTTAGATCTAATCCATTATTCATGACCGAATTTATCAGTATTTTGTGTTCAAAT
The DNA here is from genome assembly GCA_034195605.1 of Santalum album. Lineage (NCBI taxonomy): Eukaryota > Viridiplantae > Streptophyta > Magnoliopsida > Santalales > Santalaceae > Santalum > Santalum album. The sequence continues at coordinate 11,672,317 of CM067259.1, forward strand.
CTCGATAGTAACCAAATTTTGTGGTTGTTTAATTAATCCTTCTATTCTAATAAAGAGCAATGGTGCAAGTCGTTCGGAGCCTACTCCTTCTCAGGGGATGAGGCCAATGAACAGATTGCTTTCAAAATAATAAAATGAAGCCAAAGTCCAAAAGAAAAAGGGATTTTCTGTGGAAAAGTTTCCATGGAATACCCTACAAATATGGCCAAATTCCATCCTCTATTATCGACAAAATACAGCCTTTCATTCATCAAGGCCCGGGGCCAGTTTGATGGAATAGGAAATTATAGGGCCGAAAATTTTAAATCAAATCATTGGTCGCGGTCCGTGCCCCTTTATTGATAATTTTCGTAAAAATTTATGTAATAAGATCAATTTTGCTTTTAAAATTTTGTGCTCTCAATTTCTGTTGCATGTTCAATGGTTGTAACGGCTTTCAAGTAGTCTCTTGCATAAAATGTAAGCTTGTTATTTCTAAGCAAAATCAAATATTTTGATTATGTAGCCACTTCACTTGGTTCCAAATAGGGATGTTAATGGGTCGGGTCTGAATCCAATTTGCCTAGACCTATTCTGGACCCATCAATTTTTCCCAAGGCCTAGACTCGACCATTTAAACAGTGGGTCCAAAAACTGAAACCAAACCCAAAACTTGCTAAAACCATTAGGTAAACGGGTCTACCCTAAACTCGTTTACAAGACTTCAATTTTATTTTACTATTTTTTTAATCTTTATTCCATTTTCTTTTTCTACCGTTTATATTGTGTAGGCGTGCTCGGCACCTTATACACCTGCTTTGAAATATTCTAAACAATATATTATTGGATAGAAGACCATAATATTATATATTAAAAAATCATAATATAAATAAAATTATGCTCCAATTAGCTTTGTATCTTATATTAAATTAGATGACTTTATCAATGAATTTTTATTAACTCAAGTTTGAATAATTTTAAATTAGAGGAAACGTTGAAAATGAGGACTAGAGCATTAACTGCAGATGGAGGATCATGCTCTCTATTAATCAACAAAAAAATCTTCATTATTAAAAGGAAAAATGAGAAAGAAAACAAAACCATAAATAACCCTAACAACTCATTTCATTTCACTTGGTGGGACAATGGTAGACTTTAAACCATCTTAAGTAATTTTTAACTGGGTGTTGAGATTTTAATAATGCTCCTCCTTTAGTAATAATACACATTAAGAAGCCGTTGAGATTGCATCATCTCACGTAACTCAGATCTCATTCATTATTATGTCAAAAAGCATAGCCTTCCATGCCAGCATGAGCTTTTCTTTACGTAATATGTTTATTGATATTATTCAAAATGAACTCATGCTCACCCAAAACTTAGATCTGATCCATTATTCATGACCCAAATTTATTGGTATTTTGTGTTCAAATCTCGATAGTGACCAAATTTTGTGGTAGTTTAATTAATCCTTCTATTCTAACAAAGAGCAATGGCGCTAGTCGTTTGGAGCCTACTCCTCAGGGGATAAGGCGAATGAACCGATTGCTTTCAAAAATAATAAAATGAATGTGGAAATGTTTCCATGGAATATCCTACAAGTATGGCAAAATTCCACCCTCTATTATTGACAAAATAAAGCCTTTCATTCATCAAGGCCCGGGACCTGTTTGATGAAATAGAAAGTTATAGGGCTGAAAATTTTAAATCAAATAATTGGTCGTGGTTCGTGTCCCTTTTAAATTTTCGTGCTCTCAATTTCTGTTATATGTTCAGCGGTTTGTAACGGCTCTCAAATGGTCTCTTATATAAAATGTAAGCATGTTATTTTTAAGCAAAATTACGTAATTTGATTATGTAACTATTTCACTTAGTTCTAAATGTAGAACTATAATTTTTATTCTAAAAATGTAAAAAAACTTAATTAAGAATGACAATTAAATAGATTAGATTGGTCATGAATCAACTTAAGAAATTTAAGAGTTGGTTAAGATTATGAACAAATTGAATCGGATCGAATTATCATGAATCATGATCACTGCCCCCTACTTTCAACTAAATACAATAAATGGCTATAGAATTCCCCCACCCAAAAGAAATTGTATCATCTTTACTGTGACATAATCAAGGATTTCCACCCTGTTAGGTTGTGCGTCACGCACCACGGAGCATGACCCATGCGTCCTGAAAGGGTAAGGTCCAAGATCGGACACGTGGCACGCATGCAACGGCCAGGATTAAATGGAAACAAAACAAGGGGCCGAAGAAGAGTTGCATCATCAAAACGTTGCCATGACGAATGCGAGAGAGAGAGAGAGAGAGAGAGAGAGAGAGAGGGGAGTCTCGGTTTCCTTCATTCCCATATGTCGCTCGACGAAATGCCTCAGTGGGCCTCACCTTGTTGGTCGCCTAAAGGGTTATTTTTCCGCTTTGACTTCGCAATTTCCCTCACAACAGCTATCTGTTGCCAACTCTCCCTCTCTCTGTCTATAAATACATGATGGAGCTTTTACTTTCCTTCTCAGCAACACATCAGAATCGATTCCGCATTCATTCATTGTTGACCTCACTGAGCAAATTGATCATATTGGGCCAAAAAGGAGAGATTTTTTTTTTTCCTTCTTTTGCACAGGAATTCGAAATGCCTGAAACACAGGGATCTAATAACGGTCATCTTCTGAAGGATCCTCGTTCGGTGGCGAGGAAGTTCCTGGCGAGGCCCCAACACGAAGGAGTTGGAGCTGTTGTCAGAAGAAGCATTGGGCGGTAAGATTTTTTGAATGTTTTGTCAAAGTTTTACAAGTTTTTGATCGAAATGATGAATGAATGGGAATTCTGTTGGGGATTTGAGCTCTTTAGGTTAATGGGTGTTGCGATTTCCTCAGGTTTGAGCTGAGATACTTTGATCCTTTCCTGGTATTGGATGAATTCTCAAGTGGGTATCCATGTCCCTCCTTTTCTTTTGTGATCCATGGTTTAAGGAAATTTAATCTTATTTTTCTGTTTGAATACTAATTGCAGTTACTGCCCCTGCTGGGTTTCCTGATCACCCACACAGAGGTCTGGTTCTTGGCCATTTGTTTTAATTCAATACTACAATATACAAATCCCATATATTATATAGTCTCTGTTTATTGGGATATGAGAAACAGGTGTTGATTCTGATTCCCTTGTTCTCTTTTAACAGGATTCGAAACAGTCACCTACATGTTGCAGGTATGCTTACAATATTTTCTTGCTTTTCTCTCTGTCTGCAATTGCAACTCATATATATATATATATATATATATATATATAAGAGAAAAATTTTCAAAGGTCTTGGTCTTTCAAATAGTCCTAATGGAAAATTTCAAAATTCCAAATAGGCTCTGACTTTTCGGGAAGTCCAAATGCATTTTGCAGATCTTGTCAGACGCCCTACCGGGATTCTTGTCAACAGATGAGCCCAACAGATGTATATTGGCTAATGGGTTTGTTTTATTGTTTGGTAATATTACCAGGGAGCAGTGACACATGAGGACTTTGAGGGGCACAAGGGGACAATAGGGGCCGGTGACTTGCGGTGGATGACTGCAGGAAGAGGCATTGTTCACTCAGAAATGCCTGCCGCACAGGGAACCCAGAAAGGCTTACAACTCTGGATCAACCTTTCCTCCAAACACAAAATGTAAGCACTCCCACCCCCAACTATATACTTTGCTAGATTCTGCACTGCACTTATAATGCACAATTATGCAAAATAAAATCTATTATTACTTGACGATATTATCTAGTGCCACGTTTGGAATTTTGAGCCTTGCACTATTTTATATGAAATTTTGAGACTTGACTCCACCATTGCCAAATGATTTTTGGTTGAATCCCCCAATGCAAGATACTATATCCTTTCAAAAACGCATGCCGTAGAGAGCACGCTAGGCGCCACCCCGACAACATTCTAGAACACTCTACATAGTATCAAGTACTACTGTGATCAAGGTAAATTGCATCGCTGGTCCCCAAACTATATGGAGCATTTCATCTTGATCCCCAGACTTTAATTTCTCTCACCTGCTCTCTCCGTCCTAATCATTGGATGGAGGCTGATGTGGCATGCAAGTGAGCTCTAGTAGGAGGCCGTTGGGCGACTTAAACCCCTCACTCCCTTCCCTTCTTTCCCAATCTTCTCTTGCTCACCCTTCTTAGAGCCCCCCAAATCCTACTACCTTAAACACTGTTGGGGGATTTTTCCCATCCAAGCCCTCAATAGAGTCGAGTTGCCACTTCAGCTTCTGTCCACAGATTTTCATTGAGGTTTGACGTGAGAGCTCGACAGAAACTTCTTCCACCGTTTTAAAGCGGCACAAACCGAAGTTTGGGGAATGAGATGAATGTGCAGCATAGCATGGGGACTTGCAGCAGATTTCAATGACAAATTTCCATGGGGATGCCTTCCCTAAGATGCATTTTATCATGTCTTTCATAGTTATAGCTAATACTTGGTAAAAACCAATCGCAGGATCGGGCCGCGGTACCAAGAAATACTGAGCGAGGATATTGCAGAAGCCTACAAAGATGGGATCAAAGCGAGAGTGGTAGCCGGTGAGGCCTTGGGAGCTAAATCCCCAATCTACACGAGGACCCCAACCATGTACTTGGACTTTACTCTCAAGCCAGGGGCCCACCTCCGCCAGCCAATCCCAACATCATGGAATGCGTTCGCCTACGTTCTGGAAGGCGAGGGAGTGTTTGGCAGCCCAAAACAGTTGCCAACGTCCGCCCACCATCTCCTCCTTCTAGGCCACGGTGACGGGCTCGAGGCGTGGAACAAGTCCTCCAAGCCCCTGAGGTTCATTTTGGTGGGGGGTGAGCCCTTAGGTGAGCCTGTGGCGCAGTTGGGTCCATTTGTGATGAACACACAGGAAGAGATTGACCAGACAGTTGAGGATTATGAGAGTTGCAGCAACGGATTTGAGAAGGCCAAGGATTGGAGATCAGAAACTGCAGTTGAGGTTGATGTTTATTAAGGTTAATGAGTGTACATTTGTCTGTCATTCATTGGTTGATAATGAAAGTAATGAAATGGGGAATAAGCGCTTCTATTTTGGGTCAATTCATGTTGTTGAAAAAGATCATCTGTGTAGAATTGATGCCCATGACATATATTTTCCCTTTGGGATGAAGACATGCACGTTAACCTTTTTCTTTTTTCTTTTTCTGCAATTCAAACAAGTTTGTAATAGACACGTGTCTACCCTGATGAGCTATATATATATAAAATCATTTATAGTGTAAAAGTCAAATGCACTTTCACTGGACAATTTTCCGTCACGTTGGTTTGGTCAAAGTTAGATTGCGCACATCGATACAGGTTTCGATTTCAAGGATTCTCCTCTTTGTTTGGCGGGGAGATTCTTTAGCAATGAACATGAAGCGTCTGCTGTAAAAGACTTTCATAGCATTATTTACACAAAATTATATTATAGAAATAATATGAAATTCATATAACATCCATTTTACATATTGCAAATTGGCTAATGCAATAAGGATAAATAAATACAATAATAAGAAAAAGTAAGAATATCCTGGGCAGGAGTAGAGGCGCGGCATTCGATGCCCTAAGAAATAGTCGCTAGCTTTTGTGTAGGCACTTGGCATCGGTCACTTTTAGAGTGCTACAACAACCCTCTCAAGATCCTCCTCCATGAACGCGAATAGAGTAAGACGTACTCGGATGATCTAAGACATTCACATGTTCAAAGAAAATATTTTAGGGGAAGAAAAGACTTTCACTTTATATCATTATTAGTATATATCCCAAAGTCTTGCCTATCCCACAAAAGTTCTGGGTTTTGACGCATATAAGTATTGTTGTTGGAACGTTGGGTTGATTTTATAACTCTCATAGGACCTTAATGAGTTAACTAAAGGCCTATTAAGTACGAAAAACTAATGGAACAAAGAAAACTGGAAAATAAAATTCCATTAATTATTTTGAATTTAATTTTTTTCAATTGAAAATTCCAACGGTCCCCCAAAAAATAAAGTTCAAAATAATTTAGAATATAGATAATAATTTGAGCATCATATATTATGCAACACCTATAGTGAGAATGTTTTGAGCCTAAGGTCCAAGGAGGATGCGGGATTTTCCTCCACTATATAAGCAAAACCCTAGGGTTTTGGTGGAGGAGAACACCCTGGGCATTGTAACGGAGAAGGAGACGGAGAGAAAAGTTAGGCAACTCTACTCTTCTTCTACAAAAGGTTCACCGAATCACTGCCAATGGTACGGTGAGGACAACCTTAGTGAACTCCATGACTCTATGAGCTTAAGAACTACATGGGTTTGATTCTCTTATGTAGATATATAGAAAACCCTATGGGTCCAGCTCCTAATAACAATAAACCCTATGTTCTTCTAGTTCTACCTCATCTTCCTCCACTCTCATTCTATAACAACCCTTGTTTCCTTTGTTTTTCTAGGTCCATGGCCATGTTCTTCCTTTTGTCCACCCAGTGTTTATCCCTCGTCCTTCACAATCGGACCCATGGTCCTTATTTGCTCCCAGCAGATTCTTCATATTCTGGGTTATTCGCATCCTCAACGAATCTTAATCGAAAGTTTTTATTGCCCAAGGCATTAGATATAGACAATCAAGTGAACCCCTCAAAACAAAAATTGATGAGTTTGCAACTCACTAAAATCCCGCAAACACTCACATTAGGAAAAGATCAACCATCCTACGTACACCCGTGAAAAGTCTCGATATACTCTCCTCAAGGTTTCAGAATTTTCCTATCAATAAATAGCAAGCTTCCCATGTCTTTTTAAGTAATCCATCGTTTAACTTTAGTCAAAGTATCACAATATTATATTCTTGATTATCACTAAATAATAGAACCTTATCAAATGTATTCATTTGATCAATAATGAAGCAATAAATTAGATTTTCAAATTTGAACTAGAAGAGACATGATGAACACATACTAATACAAAATTAACCAATAAACATGAGAAATTCCTACCACACAATTCCCGAATTTTTCATTTTTATATTTATTTTGTCCTTATTCCAGGATATTGATGCAAACAAAATTAACTAAAGAAAACACAATAGAAATTCATACCGTTCCCAATAAGACACTAAAAATATCAGAATAAGTGTACCAATTGTACATGCTAAACAAGAATTAATTCCCTAAGAATTAAGAAACGCTTTTCTATTGAATGCAATCCGATATATAAGTCTCCGACATAGATCTATTTCCTTAGCTGTTGGAAAGGACTCTTGATTTCCATAATATTACTTACACGAAATTATATGATATGAATAGTAAGAAACGTCCATATTACACATTACAAGTTGATTAATATAAATAAATATAATAAGAAGAAAAAGTAAGGATAGCCTGACTTAGGAAGCGCGACACGGACTGTGCTAAGGAAATAGTTAGCTCTTGGTGACGAGGCCTCAAAGAAAGTACTTTGGGGGAAGAAAGATTTTTCACTTGTCAGCATATATTGGAAAGTCCTGCCAAATACACTTATAAACTTATATAGGGGGTTGGCTGTGTAACTTTTGGTACCTTAATGAGATAAATAAAGGCCCATTAATGGGACAAAGAAAACTAAAAAATAAAACCCCATTAATTATTTTGAATTTAATTTTTTCAATTGAAAATTCCAACCATGTTTGATTCCTTTAAAAACATCATTCACGTAAAATTGTTTATTTTTATACCATAAAAAAGCTCGAGAGCCCTGAGATGGAACTCATTCCTTGACGCGCCATTATGTGAAAGTGGACAATATTGCCCATAAGAACTCCTAGGTCCAATTCATTGCGTTAAGCATGGTAATACTACTTAGCTAATGGATTTTTTTCATCTCAAAATCAGTTGTCATTGGGTGAGATGATCTCAATATCTTATTAATTGAATTCTTAGGCTTTAAATTCTGCAGTGCTAGACACTACTCTCAACAAGAAAATATGAAGTTGTCATGTATATCTCTCTCTGGTGTTAGCTGTTTGACATGTTTTGCAATCTACAAAGCATGATGCACGTGTTGCAGTAATTCCAGGGATTGCAGGGTTAAGATCTTACTTCAAATTCATTTTCCATATTAACTTATTTCAAAATTCTAATTTTACGGATTAAAAAATCATTAAAAAAAGTATTCAAGTAAATTTTGGTAAAAAATTAGAATATAATCACATAATAATAAAAGTTGAGCAATATCATAATTTTAATCAATGGTCTGATTGAAAAATACAATTTGATTTGATCATCAAGGACTATATGAATTCTAAAACTATATCTAATTTAGGAAAATATTCTTGTAGGGAATCAATAATTATACGAACTCAAAGTATTTTATAGCAAAATCACAAAATATTTACGTAATACAAATATATTAAAAGCTGTTTTAATAAATAATAATTTATAATTTCATAAATTTGTGATACATAAGATTTTTATAAATTTATTATAAATTTTTTTATATCCATACTATTATTTGTAGGGAATTATGATTCATTAATTTCTCCGAAAGGGCATCCTAGAAAAGTAACCGTCATTCCAGTGCGGATTTTGTCTAATACTGAAAACCCAATCCGCATTGTTCTTCTTCTTCAACGGATCTTATCCAAAAAGAGTCAATTATGTCGGTGGACCCAACAGATTCGATAGGGAAATGAAGAATTCTCTATGGAAAGGAGTGAACAATCCCATGTGCTTGAGCTCTGCAACTCCCCAAGACCTTCTACGGCTACGATCCATCCCATCAGAGACCCAATTCCCGTCCCCAAAATCTCCCACCCACAAACCAATTTCCTTCAAATTGTGAGCGAGTCATCTTCAGACACTGTTTGGCGTGTCCGAGGCCCAAAAAGGAAGGAACTTTGTCGGAATTGGAGGGCTTTCGGATACATGACGACGTCCGTTTCATGCTTATCCCCAATTCTTATCCCAAACGCACCCATCCTCTCTCTTTCGATCTCTGTTGTGCTGTCAATTTTCTCGACCCCCGAGAAAGGGCGAGAAGGGAAAATAGAAGGCTTGTGGAAACGCCGGATCTCCGGTGATGCCCAAGAAGCTCATCCGCAGAATGCTGCTTCGGAGTATGAGTAAGGGTCTCTTCAGGTCGAAGCCCAAGACTCCGGCGGAGCTCGTCCGGCGCACTCGTGATCTTCTCGAGTATTTCGAGGGCGGCGGTTCCCAACGTGGCGGCCCCAAGTGGGAAGACAAGGTTAGATTTTCCCTTTTTTTTTTTTTTTTCTTTCCCTGGAAATTTTGTTCCGATTTTTAAGGTTGGTTTCAATGGCGGGAAAGGAATCATCATTCCATTACCTTTTATATTAATCAGCATTTCCTGTTTTCATTCCCATGCGCGCCATTCAAATGGGTCCTCAGAGAGTGTTGTGGGTTTTTTTTGCGTTTTTAATTTCAGTTCGCTCCTTCTTCGTTATCGTTACATTGTAAAAAGCGCGTAAGTTTATATATTTGAGGTTTCTAGCAATTGCATAATCTGATCTTACTGTTTTTTCTATCATCTTGTGGGATGGCCATGTTTTATTAACCTCAGTGAAAGTTTTAAAATGATTTTGATACCCACGAAAATCATACGATTGATTCTGGAAAAGACATGCTGTTGTTTTGACGGCGTATCAATAATTGTGCAATGATGAATGTACTAGTCCATGCATAGTAAGGTTGAGTGAGATCTAGATATCTATAAACAAGCATGGGTTACCTTGCAAAGATTTGTTTCGGTACCCCGTGCACCTTACCATGCCCTCGTTTGTGATTAATGATGTAATAAATATTTAATTGGTGAATTTTCAGTTTTGCAAGCTATGAATACCGTGAATTTGTTTTGACATGCATGCCTTGATTTGTCTCCACAGATGGCAGAGTTGAATAAACTCCTCAGGGAGTTGAAGACAATCCTGTATGGCCAAAATGAATCTGAGCCAGTTCCTGAAGCGTGTGCACAACTGACCCAGGAGTTCTTTGGGTCAAACATGCTGCGCCTATTGATTGTTAGTCTTCCAAAATTGAAGCTGGAGGTGTGTTTTTCACAATTATTTAAGTTCACGTTACACACATTAAACCATATATTATTTCTCGATTAATTTTCTTCGTAGAGAAACCCACCTGCATCTATGTTTATCGATAATACCCACTGTGCATTGTCTTTTATCCACCTGATGGTGCTGTGCTTATCGTGAAGATTACTTTTCGTAGGCCCGTAAAGATGCAACCCAAGTGGTTGCGAATTTGCAGAGGCAACAGGTCCACTCGCGGCTAATTGCCTCTGATTATTTGGAAGCTAACCTAGATCTTATTGATCTTTTGGTGTCAGGGTAAGCAGTTGCCTGATGAAGTATTTAAATTGTTGATTTCTGTTGCTACGGCTGATGCTATGATCATCATCATCATCATTGTTGCTATCTATGCTAGTTATTATTGTTTGCTATTGTGATACTTGCCTTTCAAGTCTTCTTGTGGCCAACATTTTTGTTGGTCATGTTTAGTAATTTTCGTGTTTTTTTTTTTCTTCTCATTAGCACCAAAAAATACTTCTGCATACGTCCACTCACCCACAAACATTAATGAGAATTTATAGCTTATTTTTATACCTTTGACAATTCTAACTTGATTGAAATTATAGGGATTAGAGATAATACTTAGTTGTGTTTTGTGGCTTGGCATAGCTTAGCAGCGTTCCATAGCTGTTAAAGAATGAGCCCACTATGAAATATTCAAAAGTTGTCTTTCGGGAGTTTAATCATTTTTATTTTTCCTTAAATTGTTGATTCTTAGTTATAAATCTAATAATTCAAAGGCCCATCTAGGTATGAAGATCCAGGTCTTGCTTTACATTATAGTGGAATGTTGAAAGAGTGCATACGTCATCAATGTATTGCACAGTAAGTGCTCTTGAAGTAGTTCATCTTCAATTTTAAACTGTCTTTCTGCTATACTACAATATAGTTTATCTTCTCTTTTATATATCTCTGGTTTTTTCTACAGACATGTCTTGGAATCAGAGCACATGAGGAAATTTTTCGATTATCTACAACTTCCAAATTTTGAAATTTCAGCAGATGCTAAAGCAACTTTTAAGGTTGATTACACTTGCCAATTGTCTTAAAATATAATTCATCCTCTCTCTCTCTCAAAATATATTTTTGTTGCTCATCAATTTGAAGTAAACAATTTTGTTCTTCCTGTTATTGATGAATAATCAATTTTGCTTCTTATGTACTATTACTGTCAAGATGGAGGTTTTTGGCCATTCACGGTTATATTCCTACATTGAATCAAAACAATTGATCCCTTATCACCCAATCAAGTAATATTCATTTTTAGTAAGTACAAAGGACCATATACTTTTCATGGTATTGCCATTGCTGCCATTACATTTTATGCAGAAAAATATTTACCACCATCATTCATAACTTCGCCTGAGATATCAAATGCGGAACTCTGGCCCAGATGTGCAAGCCCACCCACCCAGGCATATATTTACTTTAATTTTGATTAGTATCAATCTCATGAAACTTCATTTTTTCTCCATCTTGTTTTACAAAGTTTGCAGAAAATAACAATATCCAATAGTAATGCTACTTCTGAACTCTCATCCTTTCATGGAAACACTTGAACAAAACTGTACTAGGAAAAAAGACATCAAATTCTGAGTTGTAGAAAACTAATTGATTAAGATATTCAATTCGAAACAATTTGAATAGGGCTCTCAGCTTATGCTTGTAATTTTAGGGACTTGCAACTTGCTATCATACCATTTGGTTCAGGGACCACCATAATTTTTGAGAAGTTTCTAGTGCTCGGTTATGCATGGATGATGGTGAGGCAAAAGATTTGCTTAATACAATCTCTTTTGGGTCTAAAGGATTTGCTTTGCCGAAGTTTTGAAAATCGTCATATCTGTTCACCCTTTTTTTTAAAAATTTTTGGTAAATCATATCCGTTCCCTTTTCCTTTACAATAGAAGAAAGAAAATAAAAAATTGTCACTAAGGATGAGAATTGCATCAGTTTAGGAGTTCAAATCGCGAATTATTCTAGCTGTACCAAGTATTTACTAGTGATAATATTTCTTAGTGCTACTGTTTCATAAGCACATGCATGCTGATCTATTTCCAGAACTAATGGCAGGAGCTATTGACTAGGCACAAATCCACAGCAGCTGAGTTTCTTTCTAAAAATTATGATTGGGTTAGTTATTCTTTTCTTCTAATTTCTGTGTACATGATTTGCTTATGCAGGGATGTAATTTTACATCTTTATATTTGGGTTGGGTCAACTCGAATTGGTTGAGGACTGACTAAAATTAGACAGAGTTTGTCATTGACGAATTATGAGTTTCTGGTACTAGGATCCCACACACTTTCTTTTTAAACAATCTTGTTTTCCTTGCTTTTGTTCGGATGAATGGTGCAACATTGAGTTTACTTGTTCGGTTCATGCTTGCATATGTTGGTGAGGATTGAAATCTGTGAGAAGGTGATATGGAAACATGGTGCAGATGTTTTTTTTTTTTTTTTGGGTTCATCATATTGCACTTTTGATGTTGTAATTTAGAACTTTTTTTCTTTCTTTTTTTAATTGAGGAAAATGTTATATTCTTCTCTTATAGAAATATGCTAGTTTAGTGGAATGCTTTTGTGGACTATAGATTTTTGGGTTTTCCACTGTGATTTGTTGGAAGATAAACGGAATAAAATATGACTCGAATAAGATCCTCTCTTACAATACCAATCAATTAATGAAACATTGTCCCTGAGAGAACACCTCAGACATTGTAAGCAAGAGTCTTCCTTGTGTGTACTTTGCTCTATCATAGATCTTTTGATGTACGAATAAGGAAGCCCATACACTTTCTATTACTACATGTTGCTTCATGTGACTTGGAACTCTTTTTTCTGCAATTTGCATTTGTTTTCATTAAAAAATTTCACATTTCTTGGTGGTTATAACGGATGCTATCCATATGTGCCCCTCATACCAGTTTTTTCAAGAATACAATTCAAAGCTGCTGGAATCTGAGAACTACATTATTAGACGACAAGGTGTCAAGGTTTGTATTTTTCAGATTTATTGCATCATTATTTTTATTGACTTGTATGATAGGCGAAGATAAATGTCTGGCTGCTAGGACAGGAGTTTACCCTGCGAGATTATAATTTTACCAATTTTCTCAGGTTTAATTGCTGTTGAATTTGAGAAAATGTACAAACTTTCTAGTCTCTTTCTGATATCTGTCTTCTTCCTGCACAAAAATAATTCTATGCGTACGCATAATCATCCAATTCAATTATCATCGTTCATGGTTTTGTGCCTGCTGAAGAATGAATTCCTATGAACCCAAAGATAATGTTAAACAATGGTAGTACTAGTTGTGTATAAATATACACTGTTTCTGTAAAAACTATTGTAGCATTTCTTAGATTTGTATCCTCTTCATCTTTTTCAGTTGTTGGGAGACATTTTACTCGACCGTGCAAATTCTACTGTGATGGTACGCTACGTGAGCTCAAAAGATAACTTGAGGATTCTAATGTATCTTCTCCGGGTATGTATGCTTTAATCTTATGGACCGTGTTTCAATCTGGACAATTGTGGATAAATAATGGCTCATGCATAGGAAAATAATGATAATAATAATAATTAAAAAAATAATAAAAATAGTGGACACTTAATGCTTTTAAATATTTTAGCTCAATGGTAATAATAGCCACTTTGGATTCCTCGTTTGCAGGAGCCGAGCAAGAGCATCCAGATAGAAGCATTTCATGTGTTCAAGGTTCTCTTTCATATTCTCACACAACCCTAGATGACAACCGTTTCTCTTTGTTGATTTAATCTTTTAATGAACTATTTTCCCATTGTTGACAGCTCTTTGTTGCTAATCAAAATAAGCCTTCCGACATTCTCAGCATACTCATTGCTAATAGAAGCAAGTTCTTACGCCTTTTGGCTAACTTTAAAGTCGATAAAGGTAAATCTCGCCAACAATTGTACAGGAAATTGAGTCGACGGTGTATTATTTGTTCATCCGAAAGTTTATCTAGCCTCGCATTTGAATTGTTGCAGAGGATGAGCAGTTCGAGGCAGATAAAGCGCAGGTTTTGAAGGAAATTGCCGAACTTGAGCCCAACGATCAACAGTAAATTGTTATGGACAAATGTATTGCCTTGGAAGATTGAAATGATAATTTTTGCATTTGGTCTGTGCGAGTTATTAGCTTCTGATCATTAGCAATGCTTCTTCCATTGGGCAGCTTAGAGCAAGGGGGCGTTTTCTGTTTTTGTGACAGGCTGAGGTTTTTAAAAGAAATTTCATGCTTATGCAATTATTCTGAATATTGCCCAATGAGATGATTTTGCTGGCAGCATGCTACAGGAGAAATTTAGATCACTTGTGTTAGCTTCCAGTTAGTCACTCAAATTGTTTCTTATCTTAAAGTACCCTCCAGTTGTATGGTACCCTTCCCATGAAGTGGTCTTTTGTAAGAACTGGTAGTTAAAGTTAGGGAGCTGGGAATGTGAAATGACCCTTTTGTGTATTTCTCTTAAAACCCATGTATTGGTTGGATGGTGCTCTAATGATTTAAATTCATTGACAGAATAAAGAAGAGCTCAAACACATTATTCCAGTATCAGTCTAATTGCATCAAGTAGAAAAGGGAAAGCCAGGAAAAAAGAACTTGATGCATTGCAAGGTTGATGAGTCTACAGATTAGCAGGCTTGATTTGGAACCATTGAGTTTCAAATCATTAACCTGCTCGAATAAGCTCTACATTTTTACAAGGATTTTGTGAGAAAGGACTCGTGTCGATGACTGTAATGAGAACAGAAATGAAAGTGTTGATTTTTCTTCCATTGTGTGATGATCCCCTTGCAGGGATCATTCCCATATTCCAATTTGTCATTCCATCCAAACACAACCTAATAGTATTGTTAATGAGATGAAGAACACTTCAAGCATTGGAAGCATAATCCACACAATTTATCAGAAGCAAACAATCCCGGGATATTCTAATTAGGCATTAACAAAATAACAACAACGAGTTTAAGCTACGGCAGCAGAATCAAGAATCGATTCATCTCAAGTCTCAAGCCCAATGCCTAGAAAGACGCACTAACATAGTAGTAACCCAAAATGGTCCACACGGAACAGAAATATTAAGCAGTACCCTTCCCCTTCTTCCTCTGGAGCTTCTTCATGTAGAACTCCAGCTCTTTGCCCTCAAGGATATATCTGTCACAAACCATTTTACAATCACATTAGGGGGAAAAAAAAAACCCAACACAAAAGAAACAAAAGGTAAAGAGAAAGTGAGAAACCACTAGCTTCTGCCTAGCAACGTCAAAATGCATGACAATTATTTCATGTAATATGTGAATCATTAGTGGGCGGCAACAGAGTAAGCTACACTGGAAAAACTTTTAAATGAAAATATCTAGATTGACAAAAACATGGGGAAGATGATCACAAATGACACAGGGTAGATAAAGATAGCAGCTCAGTGCTTCTTAAAATATATAAGCAAATATCTACAAATAGATAAAATATTTATTAGCAAGTAATTCAATATGGAAATGTTTTGCAACCAAAAGAAACACAAGAAGAGGAAAAACACGTACCCATCAGCACGACCACACTGACCAGGCCGAGATGCAATTGAAGCAAACAAACGGCCACCCGCAAATTGGTCCTCAATGTGTTGTTCAAGCTTGCGATCCTGTTGGCGCTTCTCGAGTTTTCTTAGGACATGGCTACTCTTCTTCACCTCCTCAGGAGCAGCAGCATCAACTTCCTGTCAGCCAACAATGAAGACAATAAGACTACATAAATTCACATTATTGGCAGTAAGAGTAAGATTGATCTGGTATACCTTATCTAATAACGGCTATTCCGAGTATATTAAAAAATGGGTTAGTAAAAGCACAAGTGGATGCAAAAGACTTGTCAGACGACCTAGGTCAAATCGATTTTGCTAATGCAAACCAACGAGCTGTAAGGGCTCAAGCTATGCCCTGGTAAAGGATAACAAATTCATAGATATGGCAGATAATCATTTTTAATTTTTTAAATAATAATTACTTACAAATCTTCAAATTTAGGCAAAAAAAAAAAAAAACAAAATAAGCCAACAATCAGATTATATGAAGAAATTATATTACAATTTCTTAACATAAAATATTCTTGTTTGCCTACATTAGGTCTGATTTAGTAATCTAGCGAGTAACGAGGAATCTTTTTTGAGAAACAGAGATTTTTTTAGCCTAGCGTTCAACAAGTCTAAGGGCCATTTTCCCATGGAATTTCCATTTAGTCTCAAGTCATTTTTGGAGATGATGCAAACTTAGAAATGGTAGAATGATGACACTAAAAGATGGTCAACGAAAAATACATTAAAAATCAATAAAAAGGAAAAGGAAAAAAATAGGCAAATGCATTACGAACAAGCAGACCTTGAGAGCAAAATCATTGCCAAGTAAATGAACAAAATATTAAAAATTGGAAAAAACAATCCACAATAAATGTCATCAATTAGATAACCATTCCATATACTAGAGAATAGAAACCAGCAGTATATTTCTAAGACAAATACCAAGACAATAATGATACTTAAGTAAAGAGTTCATTCAAGACCGATAGCATCAGTAATTATCAGGAAATCAAAAATCAATATCCAATGTAAACCCTGCTAGGCACGTAGTATGGAAAAACCAGAGCAAGGAATATGGCAACCCACAAAAGTTTTACAAATTAGTGCAGGGTAAAATATGTTTAAAAAGAAAAAAAAGAAAAAGAAAAAGAAAAAAGCGCATCAGCAGAAAACCAATTACTAAGGGGAAAGAAGCTAGCAGTATGAGGCATAGTCAGACAACGGTAAATGAGACTTACAAATATAAACAAGAATTAAATATATCAAAACTAAAATCTTCTATATACCTCTTCTTTCTTAGCAGAAGCAGCGGCCTTCTTCTTGCGGCCAATGTCCACACCATAATGCGTGAGATACCACTGCTTGAAGGGTGCAGCATCAACTTGAATAATGGCACCCTTCACCAAAGTCTGGGTACGGACCAGCTCGTTGTTGGAGGCATTGTAGACCACATCAAGAATTCTTGTCTTGCGGGTCACAGCCTCACTCCCCCAGGAGAAATTTCCTGTGTCGAGCCTAAGAGCACGCCATTTCACATTACCACCACGAACCCTGACCCTCCTGACAGTTTTGTTATTTGATAGCTTGGTGTTAGCTGGTTGCCTCCCAAGCTCGTACCTCCACAAAACCAAAAAAATAAGTTTAATAAGACACATACAAGAAGAACCGAAATCAATGAAGCTCCATAAACTTTTTATTCAGTTTGATAGAGAATAGAAAATATTAATCAGAGGATTGAAATGGTCAGTTTGACGTTGCTAACTAGACAATCTATCAGAAAATCAAAAAACTCTGTACACTACAAAGGGGGATAGTTCCACGAACAGAAGGCAAAACAAAGAAATACTGAGCACAAAAGGTCACATTCCTTACTAAAGTTGATAGAAAAATGCGGTTGGCTATCTCCAAACACTAATACAAATAATCCATCACGTAACTAGATCTATAAAGAACATATTTTTTTTACAGCAAAATCACAGCGACTCCTCAGCTAAAAAAGAGAAGCAAAAAAACAATCATGCACTTCCTTTCTTTGAAAAACACACCGACCTACTGTTTAACAACCTAAACGCACCCAATCGTCCAGAAAATGTAACTTCTACTTTTACGCCTTTCAAATGTTCCAAACTCTAAGGGGCCACTTCCCCACCCAAAACTGGGAAATCTAATCCCTATAGAGATGAATCAAATCGAGTTGGCGTTTCAGGCTTACTTTCGCTTCTTCCTCCAAGCTTTCTTCTTGCCTCCAGTGGCACGCCTCTTGTGCATGGAATCACGCGAAATACCTGTAGATCAATACCAAATCTCGAGATAAACACCATGAAAATGATGTCGGAATACGAAAATCGGTCGAAATTCATGGAAACCAGAGCGATTAGATGATACCCATTTTCGCAGAAGAGGGATTCTTAGGGTTGCTCTGGTCCGGCGCCTCCTCCTTACCTGCAATACACCTAGGGTTTGACAGGAGAAGGGACAAAGCCTAGTGTGCAACTATATATATACATGTGTGCCCGTGTGTGCAAGCGCTTGAAACCCTACTACAAAAATAGCCTCAGCCAAATTGAGCTCGGGCCGGGCCCATTCCTGGTATTATGGGCTAACGGGTGATTGGGCCTTATAGGCCTTAACTTCGTAGTCGCGAGTCATTTCATGTACTAAATGTAACGTTATTTACAAGATTATCCTCCGATATGCGCGCATGTGTTTTTTCTTTTTTTCCTTTTTATGTTTTTGTTTTTTATTTTTGGTTTTCTTTTAATTTTTTTTCCTCTTGTTATAAAGGAGGTTAATAACCTAGAAAAGGAGAAATCGAAAGATACTTTAATTATCAATCCACCATACAGGGGCAACTACTAGTGAAGCTAATATTTGCCAGCTTATATGCATGTGTTTTGAAATATGGTATCAATCTTTAATTTATACAAAAATATTAATTTATAAACATTTTAAAGCCAACTTTTAAGGGAATTTATATCTTTATTATTTTTTTAGGAAGGTTATTACATGTATATAGGTGTACCTAAATAAATATAGATGTGTGGGATGCCACAATTCACGCAATTTTAGTTGTGCAATATTTTTAGAATAAGGTGCGATTTATCATTCGTCTCTTATAACGGTATTTTTGAAACGCTTATTGGGGTCACTCATCTTAGATTTATCATGTTCAAATGACTAGAAGAGATTGCTTGGACCCATAGGTAGTCAATTCCAGGTGTTCCCTCCATTATCGATAACAAATTGAAAAAATAAGGGGGAAGTGTCCACTCTGAACATCCCTAGACCAAGTTGCCATAGTGACCATAGAGCTTCTTAGCATAATGACGCCTAAAATGGTCCTCCCCTCCCCAAATTGCTCCAAGATCATAATTGAGTCACTCACATAGATCTAATAAAGGGAAAATTACATTAATCCTCACGTAGTTTGACCAAATTGCAAGGAATCCTCCTATGATTTAGGTATCAGAATTTAACCTCGTACTTTCATTAGAGTTGTAGCTTTCTCTATTAATGTTAACTTGTGCATCTTAAGTATTGTAAAATGGTGAAAAATACTTTAATGCTCTAAAATATCTTTACGTTGATAGAAATTAAAGACTTTGGTAAAATCAATTTGGAGACACTAAAGCCTAATTTCATTATTTTACAATACTTTGGATGCGTAAACCAGTAACTTTAATTAAAAAATTAACTCTCACAATTCTAGTAAAGTACTGATTTGTATGAAGAGAACAAGGGAGGCTCGGAAAGAAAACATCCACAACCATAAATAATAGCATCGACACACTTTCAAAGTAATATTCAGCATCATTTTGGAACAGATGAATGAACTTGATCAGATCAGATCGGTAACAGACACGATTTTATAACAAGTGACAGATTAGAGAAGGTGAAGAAATGTAGAAATCTAAAAGAATTGATATATTGCTTGGACCCAAGAAAGATCCATTGCAGGGCAGTCCTGTTTGCTGGTTCAAACTTCAAACAAGGAGTTAGTAATGGTCCTGGTATATTGCCCCGAATTCCGCTTTCCATGCCTGATCGTCATATGCCGCTGAGACTGCGGTCTTGTTCGCGCTGTCAGAATCCTCCCTATACAGTGGCTGTAATGCAGATTCTGGCAACCGGCTTTCTGCAAGGTATTGTTTCATGGTGATCATCTCCATCTTGTGCTTTCTCTTCACTTTCTCTAGCTGCTTCTTTAGCTTCTCGTTCTCTTCCTGGCCCCTCGTATAATTTTCCTGTATAGTTTGAAGCCGCGAACAAAATCACAATGAACATCACATGTGCAAGGAACAACTACACTGGAAAAAACCGATAATTGATTATGGCAACACAATTCAAGCTCGGCTAGGATTGCTTATTCCCATAGTATGTTTATATATATTTTTTTTGGTAAATGGTATGTTTATATTTAATTATGGCAGGAATGGAAAATGAAATGAGATCCTTCAAAGAGAAAGTTTCTTGTTCTTTACTATCCATTCCATTTTCCCACTTCATTTAAGCATATAAAATGTAGCTCAACAGATATAGCTTTGCATGTTTCTAGAGTAATTTCGAAAGGGAATCTCAGCCAATTTATCACATTTGAATTTAGAATCTCAAAAGAACTTAGAAGAAAGTTAAGTTAGTTACCTCCGCAACTGCGGCTGCCGCTTCGGCTTCTCTCAGTCTGACAAGGAGCTCTCCAGCAGCATGGACAGCTTCTGCAGTGTCTTTTAGTTGAATTCTGAGACTTTTGTTCTCCTTCTTCAATTGTTTACACTCTCTCTCCCTCTCCAACCTCAAGGCCGAAAGCTCTGCAGCTAGAGCCTTCGCGAAACGAGGTCCATGACCCTTAGCTCCTGCCTTTTCAGCAGCCCTTTTCACCTCCGCCATTCCTTCCATCATCACCCGTTGTTTTTCAACCACTTCATTATGCTTTTCTTGTAGTTCGGCATAGTGCTCAACCATTCTGGCGTGCCCGAGGACTGCTCTCTGCAGTACATCGTCCAATTCCTCAGTGCACTTCTTCTCTGATCTCAATTCCATCTCCACCTTCTCAGCATGCCTGCGGTGGGATTCTAAGTCGATTCGAAGCTCATCGGTCAATGAAATCCAATCACTCTCCATTTCTGTCCACCTTTGTCTCTCCTTCTCGAGTTCTTCCTCACTATTAGCCTGGAAGTCTGCAACACTTTTCCGCAGTTGGATTGAGCGAGAGATCAAAGAGGATCTTAATTTCTCAACGGACTTGTTTGGATATATATCTGCATTTGACTGCAACTTGCTCCTTAGACTTTGAATTTCCATAAGAAGTGCTTCCTTCTCATTTGATTTGGAGGATGTGTCCCTGTACACAGGATTCACCCCTTCCAGGACTTCCTTTATTTCACATTTTTCCTTGATTATTTCTGGTTGATCCTCTTCATAATTGCATCCCAGAACCTGCAAAGAATACCAATCACAGATCAGATTTTTTTTCTTTTTTTTTTTCCCTTAAATGCACCTAGTGATTGATGCACAATGTCTGGACATTTGAGGGCAAAACCTTGCTTTCATTCTTTATTGAACAACGTTCGTCACTTTTGAGCTCCTCAAACGGTACTATTTCTTGACTGTGTTTTGAAATAGAAGAATTTTGTTCATTCTCACGTCGGTATTGCTCCACCTGCCATGTTTAATGTGTCAATGTGTTAAGATCTATCAAAAACAACTAATAGTTTATATAGGAGAAAAGCTTGAATAGGAACATCACCAAATGATTCAACTCCTCAATTTTAGCCGCTTGTTCCATGCAAACTTGTTCGAGATCAGCTCTCTTCATCACTTCTGCCATCTCTTTTCCAGCACCCTGGTATGGGGAGGAGAAAAAAAAAAAAAACAAAGATAATATATTAACTGAAACAACTGTTATACATTAAAACTAGGGTTAGGCTTTAGTTTGTACATACCATTTGATTCTGTGCTTCATCTGCTGATACAGTCCACTTTTTCAAGCTATCTTCCACTTCATCAGTGCCATCAATTCCTCTTTGCCAACAAGATGCACACAGAAAAGAAGCAGATGGTCTATTACTCGGTATCTCTTCTGATAATGTCTGGCTAGAAGCATTGGCCTTGTCAACTTCTGAGCTTGGTTTCAGTGTCAAGCGTCCAAAGGAGAAGGAAACTGAAGATTTATTTGGCATGGCCTGCTGTTGGTGATAGTCAATAATCTGCAAGCCTCTTTGAAGACTAGCAGCCAATGATTCAGTGGGGCCTGGAACTGACTTGCTTGACTGCACCGAATGAATGAGATCATTTTGTATGAGTGAATTTCGCAATACATTGGAAGTGAGCTTGGAGCTCTCTGAGATATCTTTCTGACTTGCCCGAAAATTTGATGAGAGGGCCGTGCTTTTCCTTTGTGTAGTCCCAAATTTGGGAGACTCAGACAAAGGTGGGTCTTGAAGGACGTCAGAGTTACGGCATGAGGTAATTGAAAGGCTCCCATTAAATTTGGCATCAGTAGTACTTGGAAAGCTCCCTGCAGATGAATCATCTTCCATGGGCGGGAGTTCTGAATCTGAAACTTCCAAATTCCCTTGTTCAACAAGATCACTTTCTTCCAGACAGCTTAAGTCATGTTCACTCATCAAGTTCATTTCACAACTTTCTTCTTGCTTAATCCTGCTTCTCTTGCCAAGTGGATCCGCTGAATTTTCTTGAAAAGAACTTTGTAAGGTATCTAACTGCATGCGCAGTTCCTTTACATCAGCCTCATCAAATTTGATTTCTTCCTCGGAATCATTATCTATACTGGGTAGTATCAAGGAGCGATTAAGTCTCACCCTCAGCTGATTTAAGCTGTCACGTACACTTCTTCCTTGAAAGTATCCGCTACTGCTAATTGAGTGGCTTGACTTTGCCCTTATGAGTTCTTCCTGCAACCAATATGTCAACCCACAGTTCAGTTTAACTGTTTAAGGTAAATATAGGACCTCTAAAAGAAACTAAAGCACAACTCCTGCAGGGTGCCTTTGAACCTTTAATTGGCGTATCTGATCGCTCAGATCATTAACATCGTCCTCTGTTATCTCATTTATTACTGGCAGATTATGTATGGCTTTTGCTCGCTGTCCAAATCTGAGTGTGCTCAATGTTTCGCCAGTGCTTCTGCATTGAACAGCAACAACACCATTATCCAGGTGGTAAAAGATATGAATCTCGAACTGGTATAAAAAAGAACAACCACCAATTACTCCACATTAACTGAAGGATCCCCATCACTGCTAAGAACGGGTATAAAGGCCAAATACCTGTTATCTGATGCAATGCCACAGATAACTGCGAGCTTGGCATTCCCACCTAGTGATTCTCTCAGTAAATGTGTTAGACAAGAATTTTTGTATGGAACATTTTCTAGCTTCCCAGATTGAGTCCCCTCTGCAAGTACATTCACCACATGCCTGCACCAATGAAGCGCAAACGTAATTAAAGAGAAATATTAGCTGTATAACTCAGGCACAACTATATACTGCTAAGCCATAATCCATATGTTACAAGAACAATACATTGAACACTACATCGGTACTCATCACATTGAGTTAATATTACCAGAAATTTGATATTTTCACTGCAAAATGCACAGGATCTGAAGTTTTAGCAATAGTGGCATTTTACTGCTAAACAAGTAGTAGCATTTAACTAAAGAAAATGATTGAAGCAAATCTCATAATCAAAAATAAAACTATGACTGAGTATATGCTTTTGAACCAAACTACTGCCCTTTATACAGCTATTATTTAACACATGAAACATACTCTTCATGAAGGAATTCCAGCGGTGTTTATGTACAGAGGGTTAGTATAGTGAAAATGAAATGAAAAGAATTTTCAACCTCTTAAAGGTGCAAGTCAGCGGTGTAGCCTAAGAGTAAAAAGGAACATCACTTGAATAAATTATACTTATCAATTAAAATATAATATTCATGAAAGGATTCCAGCAGCATTTTTACAAGCGCTGGTATGTAATTTACTTTGCTCAAGGGAATCATAAAGACGGAAATGAGAAGAGCACATTGCTTGAAAAAGTAACACTTATACAAGCAGACCTCTCTGTAATAATTTATTACCTATGAAATTTAGAAGAAAGATTTTCCAGGATGGAACTTAGGAAAACAAAGGCCTTTTAATGTTGGCAGAGTATCATATCCACAATTAGTAACTGGAAATTTTATATTTACAGCAAGTAAAGAATTATACCCAAGCTGTGATAAGGACTTTTTGACATTTTTGCCTTCCTTTGTGTGCTGTGAACTTGCATCATCGAACCGAGTTCTGTCAAGGCCAGCCAGATCTACAAGGGTAATTCTGCTGGTCTTTGAACTACTAAAACAAGTTGATGAATTTCCCTGAGGTATAATTATGCAGTGAGCGAAGTAATATAGATATGATCACAGTCCTTTATCTGTGTAAACAGTGACGATTGACAGTAGCTTCTGTGCAAAGTTCACTAAACGTATGACATAAAGCAGTAAATCATTTGAAACAAAGCTAAATCTGAAGCATACGCAGGCCCAACCCACCCATGCTTCCATTGCTATGCATGGCAACAGTTATATAAAGTTTTTGACCAACCTAAGATTTCATTGCTATACACAGCCACAGCAATAATAAAAGCTTGCAATTTGCCTAAAGCATCCAGCTTTTTATGTACCAAGAAACTGGTCAACTTTGGAGGAAAATGTATTTCCTCAGTGAGTGACAAATTTTCCAAAAATTGAAGATAATGTTGTATGTGTTCAGATTAAAAGAAAGAGCTTATGGTAAAGAAGAGCATAAGAGTGGGAATCCCACATCAGAGAAGGAAAGAAAGAGGAGTTGCTTTATACTCAAAGCACTTGAAGGAGGTTCTTCTAGTACAATTGGTGCACGTGGATGCAACGCAAAGTACTGCATTGTCGCACAGACCCAAATTGAACAGGCACTAGAGAATCAATATATATATCCCATGAATTTTCCCGTTCCGGGCATTCCAAAATTTTAAAATTCTATCTTTCTCTCTAGAATTGCAGCTCTTCTCTCTTCTTCCCTGCACACGTATCTAGACTCAGCTTTTTTGCAGGCTCAGACTCTGGACAACAATTTTGAGATATTCTTATGAAGTGCACAGGTAGCAATTCAAATAAATATGTTTCACATATAAACCGAACTGGGGAAAAGTATATAATGATTTCCAAATGGTTAAAATTCTACATTCTGTATTCATTTTTTTTTTGATCGGTAAGAATTGATTTCTGTATTCAGTATAAAATATATAAAATATAATTAATTCCAGATGCAGTTAAAAACTCTTCTGCTCAATGGTACCTTGCGCCAGGACTCAATGATACAAGTAAACACGACATGAGAGCGAGAGCTCTTCGAATTTATGCTTGTTGCTCCAACCTTCCTACTTGAGAGCCCCTGCAATAAAAGTGTAGAACTTCCAGTGAGAAGAAAAGGCCGTAAATGTAAATGAAAAGTAGGAGCAAAAGTGGCAATGTAAGGAGCATGGTCATGGGATGGACAAATTCTGTAGGTGTCCTATATGCAACCCACTCAATATTGTTAATTGATGTCTATTTCCTACCTTGATCAAAATTTGCAGGACATCCTCAAAGCTAGTCACATAATCCTCAGTCAAGTTCTCAACATAAAAACCATTTTTTGCGTCATCCTTTATCTGAGATGAAAATTCACATCTATTGTTAGTGAAATCTACATCAATGACTATATGACAAGAAATAAGGAGTGATAAATATATATACTGAAACTACAATGATTCCCACCTCAAGGTCTCGATGAGTTGGATCAATCAAGTCCCCAATTTTTTCATTGTAAATCTGTGATGACAACCAGTGTTCATGACTCATTATATGTGAAGCAAACCGCTATGGAAATTTAGATATTAAAAAACACACCTCAAGGAAAGAGCAACGACATTGGTAATTTATATGTTTCCCTTCTGAATTATCCTGCTCCTGAATACAGTACAAAATCATGATCTTTTTCAAAATTATAAAATCTTTAGCTAAAAACAGAATGTTACAGAACCAACCCGTTGAATTTCTGAAAATAGCATCTGAAAGACCCGAGGAACAATGCCCTGGTGACCACTACTCGAGTTACCATCAACCATGGCGCTCGGTGGACCCCACATTGTATATGTCTTTCCGCTCCCCGTCTATATTGATCCAGCAGTATTAGTTCATTGCAATTCAAATATATATAATAAATGAAAGGAATTGCATGTAAATAGATGGCAAAATGTAGAGAAAAATGTATCCATACCTGTCCATATGACAAGATTGAAGTGTTGAAACCGGCTAATGCACTTTTAACCAATGGAATGCCAACTAACTGAAATACATCGTCCTGGTAGGAACAGAAAAACCGAATTTAACTGAAAATTATTGCTACACAAAAAAAAACACTTGACAAAAACGAGAACAAATAGAAATTTAAGCCTACCCTGTTATCTTATATTGTGTTAAATAGTGCAATTCACCTCAAACAACTATACAGAGCCACCTTGAGTAGAGGATTTTGTCTGAGATTACAAAATGGAAATAATTTGAAACTTTAGATCATTTTTTTTAACAAAAAACTGTTCCTCCATTTTTTCGGCAAAAAGCCTGAGAAATTGACACTAAAATTCCAGCTTCTCATGTATCCGTAGAGGAAAAATTGAGAACGACATTGATTGTCCTCAGGACTGTAATCTCAGTAATTCAGAGAAGACGAATTCTTAAAAAGTTGACTATTGTTGAGCTAGACTGAGCAGACAATTTTTTTTTGCTTTTTTCAGTACAATACTTAGGGTTTTTTTTTTTTTTTTTTTTTTTTTTTTTCATTTTCTCGGTTTAAAAAACAAATAGAGATCTACTAGATCTACTTGAAACTAAAAAGAAATTGAAGAAGCTTTATAAAAGAATTAAAAGAATCCATACCTGAGTTGAATTTGAATCCAAAACCGAATCAAAAGTAAATCTCCGATCCCCAACTAGTAAGGAGTCCGACGAAACCTTTCTCACCGTCCAATCCCCCTGTCTCTCATGATCATTCACAGGTCTAATTCTCACCACAACCTACACAAATCATAAATGCTAAAACTAGCTCCAAATTTCCAACAACAAAAAAAGAAATCATTGATTCAGATTTAAATCGGGAGTTAGAGTGAGATACCTTCACCGCTGGATCTGCAGGAGGTGGCAGCTCTTGTCTACTGGCCGATCTGGGTGTCTCTTTGTACGACGGTGCCTTGTTGATAGTTGGAGTGAGAGCTTCACTTTTCACAGCCGGAATGTTCCGATCTATCGGTGGAGTGTTTTCGATGTCCGATCTCGATTTCGTACGCATCGAGTCCCCCTTGTGCTTTTTGGGGAGGAGATTCCTAATCGACGACGTTGAAATGCTTCCCAAGAATCGATTCTCAGAGATCGCTGCGCCCGGCTTCATCTTGTGTGTGTGTGAGCGAGAGCGAGCGCGAGTGAGAGAGAGAGAGAGAGAGAGAGAGAGAGAGAGAGAGAGGATTCAAAGCGAAGAGAGGGAAAATGTAGAGATGTTTGAATTGTGAAAAGCGACCGTTGGGCAAGGAATTTTATACAACGTTTATAGGGTTAGAATTTGGGGGAAATGAAAAAAATTGATTTAAATTTGAATTATTTTTAAGCTCTGCATGACTAATTTGCCCTCGGATTGAGGGACGAAATCAAAAGGCCTTGGGCCCCACCTGGTAGGTGTGGCGTAAGCGCATGGTGACCCCTGTTACGCTCCAGAGATTTCCATAATTCCTGGTATTTTTGTGTCAATAATAGAAAAAAAAAAGAAAAATGTTAATAAAAAATTTGTGGGGGGAAAAATAATCTTCTGTGTGTTTTCAATTAACCATGCTTTTCCATCTGCCCTTAACGAGCCTATTCTCAAATTTATTTAGAAGTAAACCTATTTAGATTATTCAATACATACTTTAAATATATTCTAAATACATCTAAAAATTGAATAAATTGTTATATATAATTTGTCCATAATTCTCCATTCAAGGCAAAAGATAATTACCCTCAATTTTTTCAAAAAAAAAAAATGACGTGCGTCCCTCTCACTTTTAATCCCAAAAAAGTCTCTCTCTCATTTATCTCTCTCTCTCTCGCGCGCCTCCAACTCTCACGCCTCACGGCTCCGCCACCTTCCCCAACAACCCATAACGGCAACGCCCTCCTCCGCCACTGCTGCGAACGACAGTCACCTCCTCCAATCTTATGTTCCTTTGTTTCATTTTTTCAGATTTGAGAATATTAAAATTTAAATTTAGGGTTTCTTTTATTTTATTTTTTAAAATTTGAGAAATTTTTGGTTTGAATTATAAGTTTTCGTGCTCTATTTTTTCAGTTTTATTGGTTTTAGGGTTCAGATTTGGGGTCTTTTTATTGTTCTATTTTCTCAAATTTAAGGCTTCTAGGTATGAATTTCGGGTGTCTGCTTGTTCAATTTATCAGATTGGGGGGTTTTGGGTTACCATTTGGGGTTTTCTTCTCCGATTTATATAGATTTTGGGTTTTTGAGTTTAGATTTAGGGGTTTTCTTGTTTGATTCTTTCGGATTTTGGGATTTAGGGGTTCGATTTAGGATTTTCTCATTTGATTTTTGTAGATTTGGGTATTTGTGGTTTTAGATTTAGGGGTTTTGATAGAGAGGTTTCTGTATAGAGCAATACTACATATACATCATTAACATAATTTTCGCACCTCATGACAGAATATTTATGATTTTGTATTATTATTTGACTAAAATATCACTTAAAATGAGTACTTATATTTTATCATGTCACCTTTTTCATCCTTAACCTTGTGTGAAGGATGTAAATATAGTAGGGGGTAATCCAGAGTTCTGCCGACCCAGAATGGTGATTAATGGGCCAAGCTGCATGTGACTGCGATTATGGGCCTAATTTGGGCTTTGGATCCGGAATCAAGCCCAACGTTGTGAGAGGGACATGGACAGTTCGGGGGCATTCACTTGACTTGAATCTGTGACCGTTGTGGGTCCTACTGACTAGGTCGGAGCGGACCGCGTGAGGGAAGGCTACGGTCACCAGGCCTGTCCCTTTATACCGTGAAGTCTTATTTTTTTATTTAATTATTTAACAATAAGGAAACACTTAGAGAGTCCTCGCACTCTAGCATTTACTGGCATCATAACTCAGAAAAATAATTTTAAAAAATGTGAGAAAGAGGTTTGAGAAAAAAAAAAATAAAGAGAAATTATTTTACTATTTAATAAATAAAAACTCGACTACTTACCTTTACCATTGAGGGGCAACGAGCTAATATTTTCTGATTTTATATCCCTTTTTAATAGAGAAAACACATCATATAGTGTACTTATTATTGCAAACATATCCCGAACATATATCATATTATTAAATAATTTTATTTAGATGAGTTTTATTTTTAAAACTAAAACTATGCAGAATAGTGATATTTATCAATAAGCATCACTTCAGCTAATAATAATTCGTTATTTTATAATAAAGATGAGAGATTTAGAGAGATATATTAAGTCCGATTTAACAAAATAAATATGGGGGCAAGGCTTGCCTAAAAGATATTTTTAGAAAAAAGGAAAAAATATTGGTCAACATATGGGTGGGGTCAATTCCCCACCTCATTAAACAATACGTGAATGAAATACTATTTATTCTATAATTAATTAGTCTATTATAGGCGATCAAAAGTTATCCTTCTTATACGATTAAGGGTTCAATGAGACAGCTGATTAAAACAAACCGCCATTATTTTAATCAGGGACAATTAAGCATCTAGAAAGTTGAAAATTATTTTTTAAAAATTTTAAATATTTTTATGAAAGTAGAAAAAACGATTTTTTGATACAACTTCTTAAAACAAAAAATTTTTACCTTCAAAAAATAATTAAAAGTAACTTCTCATACCCTTTCCAATCTAATCCTTAGTTATCCATAAATATTTTAAAGGAAAGTTCAAGATTTGCAGACCTTTCCTTTAGTAAACCCCAGTGAGGAGATTATTCAAAACCTATTTAAATATTTTAATGCCTATTTAATACCTAGCTTCTATATATATTATAATTTTAGAATTAACAATTTTGTCGGTGTGAAGAGACCTAAGCATTAAAGGTTCGCTACGGAAGAAAAGAAAAATGGCGCAAGTGATGATGATTTTTTCATGGAGTCTCACTACACTCACATAATTCACTAAAGAAAGTAAGAATTTGTCCAATATTATTAAAATATCAATTATGTTTATTACAATTACATCTTATGCCACTTTAACCCTTGATTATTTTTATTTTTATTTTTTATTTTTTGCAACTCGAATATGAGTCTATAGTTACAGTTTTAAAGGGGATCAAAAAAATTACATGCATAAACCTTATATAAAGTGCAGAAATTTGGGCACATAAGAAATTTGAGGGCAATTAAAAGTTAGGGTTTCTTTATGGGAAAAAAACATAAAAGAAAGGACAAAACTATTGTTCATGTCAGCTTAATAATTGTAAGATCTTGGGACCATTTCTTATCAATTTCAGTTCATTTCAAGTGGAAAATTCCAAATTTTATCATGATAATGGATACATAGTTCACTAACATGTTGCATGACCTAATATAATTGTTTGTGTATGGTTCAAATAGTGCGATGTATGGAAGGTATGTTGAGATTATAATCATTTTTCGCGAGGAATTATAACGTTGATAAGATCTCATTGTCACCTGATTTTAACTTGTTAAAATTATTACCCATGAAGTTAAAATTGATCTTTTTCTTTTTTAACATTAAGGGTTTTCTTTCAAATGGCATACTTGATGGTGCAAATTAGGGATTTAAACACTTTGAGATTTATTTATTTTTCGGCAATATTTAATTGCTTTGATTTGAAATTAGTTTACACTGCAACTTGTCCATTTTGGTTTCTTCCATATTAGTTCATTTGAGTGTAATCGCAACCTTTTATTTTTATTCTTTTTTCCTTTCGATTAAAGAGAAACGCCAAGTATTTATCAATTGTGTCACTTTTATAAGACTCATTGTTTTACTCACGAGTGACGATTTACTTTGTAATTTTTTCTTATTCGTATGCTTTATGAAATATATTGATCTTTAATGCCTAATACACACAAGTGTGCACCCTATGGATAGAAAATAGCCCTCATTTTATAGCTTTAAAGACTACACTAGAGAGCCTAGTTTAGTGGTGTGGGATTGCTTAAGAAATAAGATTCTTGCATCCTGTGGAAATCTTTGTCATCTTGTGCATAGAATAATAGATTTGCTGGTTAAACACCACCTACTCTGTTGAATGTTGAAAAATTAAAATATTTTCCTTGAAAAAAGGGGAAAATATTTGAAAAAATTGGAAATAAAGAAGAAGGAAAAAAATAGAAAAATAAATGGATGATGGGTCACGGGAAAAGAAAAGGAGGGAACAAAAAGAAAAGGTTGTGAAATCAGCCAATCACTGTCCTTGAGGGGGAAAGAGAAAGCATCCTATCTTCTCTTTAAAAGTCTACTTTAGATGATATTTTTGATTTTCAAAGAGATGGTTAAGGATCATTTAATAGGGTCCCTCCCCACCCCACCCATGATTCTTTGAATAAAGGCCCACAAGGCCCCCACTCTCATAATTGCCCTTTGATTTCTACAGTCCTCCTTGGCTATGTATTTGGTTCATGGCTCTATAGTTATTTTATTTATAATTTATTTATATGAAATTATTATGATCTTATTTTGTTCATGTTAAATTTAAAAATAGATATTTCTATTTAACTCTTATTTAAGTCAATCAAAAATATTCATTTCAATCATGTCTCGTAGATAGCTATGGAACGACTATTTTCATTCATTCTCTATTTCATTCAACGCGGCAAGCATGTAGTTATTTGTAAGAGTTTCTTCAAGGAGTATTCTTAAACCACTTGTATAGGAAGGAAGTCATTTATAATTGGGAAAGCAGAATCTGAGAAGCTTCTTAGATTTCTTATCTATGAAAAAATTAAGCACCCATTATTTAGGTTATATTATGAAAATTCTAATCGTACAGATGGTAAGAATATGAAAAATCTCTATATAAGAACTGCTAATTTTCATGTGGTTTGTTGATGTATACGCTCTCATCAAAGCGATGAAATATCAAAAGATCCAAACTAATATAATTATTTTCAATTTTTAACCTTTTAGATGCTAGGTGTGTGGTAACACAAATTGCATGAGAATTGGTGGGCCTTCATAATTTTTTATGTTCTTTCAATCCATAAGGTTAGAATTTTCATAACAGGACTGAGATAACGCGTGCTTGCCTCTTTCGTAGATAAGAAATCTAATAAGCTTCTTTGACTCCTTTTTCTCTTTATAATTTCAATATGTTAGTATAATAATTCTTAAATTTCAATATCTGACACATTTTTTCCAGATATAAATATACAATAATTCGGATCCTAAATCTTTTGTTAAATGATGCCCCAAAAACAACAACAAGGTGATTAAAAATTGTATTACTCTTAAAATCATTATTCAATATAGTGATATTGTTTTGGAGTGTGACTTTAACAATAACACACCATAAATAGCTTTCTCTGTAATTTTTAGATTTTTTTCTTGGGGAGCTTTGAGCTTCTTTATTTTCTTTGCCCTTTTGAATTTTTTCGATCTTCTAGATTGTAACATACGAGTAGGCCGCATCATTTAATATTGTTCTTCGAAGACCTTTGCTTTAGCAACTAAACAAAGCTGTTCCAATGTTGAAAAACAATTAATGATGCTGCACGCTTTGTGAATTTTCATGAAAAAGTCTATAGCTACAGTCTTGTAAAATTAAAACTCTATAGAGAATTGTCATGTAAAAGTCTATAGCAATAAACTTGTAAAATTCAAAGGATTCCATAGAAAAATATGGGATAAATTCTATTAAAGGTTACTCAACTTTAAGACTTGTCTCGTAATGATGATTGAATTTTGATTTGTCTTACTTTTCATACTGAATTTTCATGATATTATAATTTCATTACTACTGTTAAGTCTCTTCAGAAGATTGCCAGCTCCTTTTCATTTCATACATCAGCTTCTTCTTACATTTCACTTTCTTAGTCAATTTCAAACAATTTTAACCATGCAGAGTGAGATAACATTCAAACATACATGAATATATGAATTTTCATGAGATATACAAACATTGAACATGTTCATCATAGCCATTGAAAATTTAAGGAAATCAAATGTAAAATATATAGAATTTTCACTACTTATGATAAATATGTTCTGCATTTATAAAATTCAAGAAAATTGATAATCCTAGGATTGGGGTATGTTATTTCAGTCTTTATGGTTAAAATTATTTAAAAATATCTTCAACGTGACTAGGAGAGTAAAAGGGGAGGAGAGAAATTGATAAACCTTCAACAAAACTTAACAGCAATGATGATGAAATTGTGACATTACAAAATTTCAGTATAGAAAATGAGACATATTAAAGTTTCAGTGAACATTTTGAAATAACCCTCAAAATTTAGTGACCTTCAATAAAATTTAGCTAGAAATATGACTATAAACCCAAAATAAGAAAGTGAGAGGACAAGGGGGAAGGAACATGATCCATGCTTTCCTCCTTTATTTTTTTGTTTTATTTACTTTGGAAATTTTGTAAATAAAGTAAGAATCTTTTTCCTGAGCCCCACATCTTTAATTTTAGGTGGCCTCACCCTAATTTTGCAAACTTTGGCATAGCCTTTAACTATTTTTCTACAACTGAAGTGGCAAAGGAGAGAGTGAACCACTACTTCATGTGCTGTTTGGAGGAAGAAAGTGACTTCTTTTTTTAATGGAAAAAATGGTGTTATCCTAATAATTCAAGCAAAACAATTAGTATATGTGCATCTCTTGCCTATATGCATATTTTTAATACCAGCAGCACATGAAGAACATAATGATAAAGAAATTAATACTTTTGTTTGGTCCTCCAACTTTCATTCAATTCTCAACCTGATTATTTTACTTTCAATTTGTTCAACTTTTGGCCCCTTAATTTTTCTATCACCAACTCAAATGTCTATCAAAGAGAACTAAAAGGGATACAAATTAGCATAAAAAGATTAGAGTAAGCCAATAATAAAAATCAAATCTTTAGCCGGGGGGGGGGGTTCACACCTAGAAGGGATTAAAACATCTCAATCACATTGAATCTATAACCAAATGGCCCAACTTCAATCTTTTGCACACTTGCCCCAGAAAAGGAGACCCAATAGTTTCACACTGATTTGATTAGTAGGCTTCTTACCGTGAACTTTGTGTCACTGCAAGAGAAAAACAAGGGGAAGAAACCAAACCCAAAAAAGAAAAAAGAGAGAGGGAAGAGAAAAGGACACACAGCTTTGACAATTACCCGCAAAATCAGGACGCTTTCAACACAGCCGCGGGCCACGCTCCTGCGAAACGCACTCAACATCTCTTTTCGCCATTGGTGTAGCCGTGAGTATTTTGGATTAGATGACCCAGAAAACCCATATTATATATATATATACCAGTACTATAACTTTGATAATGGTGGTATACACCCACAAGTAGTAGAATACTACATGACTTAGGGTTCTTCCTTCCGACAAAATTCAGCAGCCCATCCAGAAACCCCCGTTGATTTTATTCTCATATTATTATATTATCTTTCCGTGTATTTGTGACTCACGACCCCTGTTCTCCGAAACCCATCTTGATTCGCCAGCTGGGTCGTCAACAGATCTCGGATTGGGGTTCTACGCTGCACGGATTCAGCATAAATCTGCTTGACTTTGAAGCTCAAGGCAAGAAAAAGAAAACCCATATCCTCTCTCTCTCTCTCTCCCCCTTTTTGGGCACTCTTGATCAGTCTCTTCGTGGCTGTTTGCTTTCATTTCTCTGTTTATTGCTGCCATCTGCTTTTAAAAGGATTCCAAGGTAAATTTAAAACTGTAGGGTTTGAAGTTTGGGATGAGATCTGGGTTACTGTGCTTTCTCTTGCTTTCCCTGTTTCCCTCCCCTTGGATTCCGGTGGGAGTGTTTCTATGAAGCAAAAGTGCTAGCTTTATTGGAATCTGTACATGCGTGACTATGACCTTTTGATGCTCGCCCATTCTATTTGAACCCTGTGTTCTAGTCTTCGGAGTGGTTCATCTACTGAGTTTTGGGAATTCTTGTTTCTCTCAGTTCAACTTAAGTTTGAGGTGTGTTGGTGTAATTCTTCGTTTTGGGATTTGCTTATAATTGAGTTTAGGTCCTGGACTTCTTCTTCTTCTTCTTCTTTTGTTTTTGGCGTTATAATTGGATTTGGACTCTAGGTTTTTGGGATTATCCGTCTGAAAACTTCTTATTTTGAGATATCGGCTATTACCCCTATAATTTAGGTTATATTTGAGTTCTAACAATCATAATAACACAACAATTTATCGTTTAAGTTCTAAGGTGTTTGGTCCCACTGTTTCTTATGGCAGTAGTAGTTTTAAGTTTCAATTTAGGGTTCCAATTTAAAATTGAAGTCTTTGTCAAGTTTATAGTACTACTTCAGAGGGATTTCGTGTTCAGTAATCTTGGCTCTCTTATCCTTTCTCTTCTTTCCAGGTTTAACTTCTGATTGCTGCCATGGATTCCCCTCAATCCGTTGTGTCACCATTCAAGAGCTTGTCCGTCAACTCTGAGCCCGCGAAGCTGTCGGATTTTCTCTCTCGGAATTCCGGTTCCATAGCCAAGGGAGGAGCTGATTCCCAAAGGAAGGGGGAGGCTGCAGATCACAACATGGATGATGGCTTCATCGGAGTTCTCGAGGTATTTGTTCATCAGGCCAGGGACATTCAGAACATCTGCATATACCATAAACAAGATGTTTATGCTAAGATTTGCCTAACCAGTGATCCTGAGACCACAGTCTCCACCAAAACCATCAATGGTGGAGGTAAAAATCCAGTCTTTAACGATAATCTCCGGCTCAACGTCCGCACAATAGAATCCTCCCTCAAATGTGAGGTGTGGATGCTGAGTAGAGTCAGGAATTATCTCAAAGACCAGTTGCTTGGGTTTGCTTTAGTGCCTATGAATGAAATCCTTGCTAGTAATGGGAAGTTAGAGAAGGAGTTCACTCTCTCCTCCACTGATCTCTTCCATTCTCCAGCTGGGTTTGTGCAGCTATCTGTTTCATACAGTGGGGCTTCTCCTGAATTAGTGGCGATTCCTGCGCTGCCGAAGGCTTTGGCTTCAAATGCAGCTGGAGATTCGGATATATCCGAATCAGACACGAATGATTATAGCAAGATTGAGTTCCCGGATCCAAAGGTCGTGAATGAAAACCATATGATGGTTTCGGAGTATTTTGGGATCCAATGTTCCAGTCTCGACTCTCAGAGCTCGGAGAGCTATGTCTCTTCGGACAACGAGAATCAGCTGAGTTCAGAGGTCGGTGTTCAAGTTGTTGAAAGCTTCTCGACAAGCATTGTGGATTCAGCCCATCTTCAGAAGCCGGACTCTCCACAGGGCAGTGTTTCAACCGAAGGATCTTCCCCTGGTTCGGTTCAAGCGAGTTCTCAGGCTTCTGGTAATCTTCCACCTCCGAAATCTCCAAGCCAGGAGCAAGTCTCTGAGCTGAAAGAGAAGGCCAATAACAACTCGGGAGACGGCGAAACCGATTCCTCTGCTGATGCACCATTTGTGAAGCCTGCTGTCACGGTGAGTGTTGAACCGGAACAGGAGGTTGTTCAACAGGACATAGTGGATATGTACATGAAAAGTATGCAGCAGTTTACAGAGTCGCTGGCCAAGATGAAGCTCCCCATGGACATGGACAATAATGTACAGACCAATTCAGCGGATTCAAGCACCGATCAGAAACTGCAGGCACCAAAGAGCAACGGCAACTCCCGTGTGTTTTACGGGAGCAGAGCTTTCTTCTGAGCTTCTGGTTTCAGTTGCTGGTTCAGAGGAGGAAGCTCAAGTGACTTAGATTTAGAATGTGGACTAATGGTAGTAGTGAAGTGAAGTGGAATAATGTGCTGGGTACTGTGGAGTTGTTTTCACTTTGTATGTTGAGAGATGTTTTAGCTGACTGGAAATCATGACTAGTATGTATTACAAACTTTGTGCTGTTTCCACTGCTGTCAGTGTATATGAGATCATCTTCTTTCATGTTCCCCTTTTCAGTTTAGCAGTTCAATTACTTATGCTTTGTCCTGATTCCAATCTCAATTATTGTGATAATCATTTCTCATCTAGCAGTACTCAATGAAAATGTTGATGTATGGATTTGATGAGTTAGCACTGGAAGTTCTTTACTGAAAGCTAAAGTTCATATTCCTCTAGCGCATTGAGGCACTTTTCTGTGATCTGATACATGGATGCAATCAGAGAACAATAATTAAACCATAAAAAAAGGGAAGGGCCACTTCAGATGGGAACTTCAATTATTTCATGTGCTCTAATGTGCAAATGCCTCCTGCATATCCATGCAACCTGGCCATCATCTCTGTATCTCACTCGCCATAATCCGAACTTCTCTGCGATTTCTTTCCCGCTCGAGCACTGCTGTTCCCTCAAGAAATCCATGATCCACTGCTGTGCGGTACTCAAATCTTGCTGAATGTTCCCTGACCCTTCCCTGCTCCTGCCCCTGTATCTGCCAACTACCTGTCCGGCCGCTGCAGCCCCCAGTACCCCAGCTGCAGCTGCCCCCGCTCCTCCTCCACCTGCCCCAGACACGAGCGACGAATTCATCAGATGGGCAACTTCTCTGCCCAAATCCGGTATCATTCCTCCCATTCCGGCCACGAGATGCGCTCCTATCTTCAGAGCGCATGTCAGCAGCGTCATGAACTTCTTCGTGTAGGGAGCCAAAGAATTGACCGTTCTATTATCAACCTGCATTAGCTCACACCCCATCTGATCCTCCACGACGTGCATTTCTTGCCGGAACTCGCACAACATGTGCAGCCGGAGTGCAGTCATGCCAGGAATCATGTTGGTTACCAGTCTCCTCGCATAATTCTCCGTTTGCACGAAATAAAACATGTTTGGCACCTTCCTCTCTTCGACCTGTACATTGTATGTCACTAGGAAGTTGACTTTGCGATTGAGCTCGAGCAGGAGCCTGTGTTCATAAAATCTCAGCCCTTGGATCTCCTGTTTCAGATCCCTTATTTCCTGTTCGATGATCCTCAGCCGCTGCAGGACCATCTCCACGCCCTTGGCGATTCCACCGAATGAAGGTTCAACCACAGTCGGAATCTGCAGCAGTGGCTACCACTGCATTTTCTTCTTCAGGAAGTTGCAGCTCCTCAGCGAGGTTGTACAGGTCACGATATCTTCTATCCAGCACTTCGCGGAAGTCATCGTCAGATAGAAGATCTCGTGCGAAATCAAATCCAGATCTTAAAATAGATTTACCAGACGCCAATACTTGATCCCAGGTGTGCTGATAGTCGTACATGCTGTCGGCAGGGACTGAGAGAAGCGCCTCTTTCAATCTCTGCAGAGGAGTAAACTGAGTTTTTCGGTACCTCGGGGGTGTTAGATTTTTCACACATTCCGGGCGAATGATGTTTTCAGTCAATGTGATTCCATTACAGAGGTTGTGGATTGCTGGGATGATGAGTTGCTGGAAGAGTCTTAAGGTTTCAGTCAGGTTCTTGGTTGAACATGCGAGGATGTCAATGTGGTAACCCAACTTCCCTCCAAGCTCCACTCTTACATAGATTCCATTCATATTTATTGAGATGAGGAATTTCTCAAGGCTGTAAGTTGCTCCATGTTGGTTCTTTAGTTCAATGAGCCTGTTATGGAGATGCACCTGCTTTTTCAAACAAAGGATATGCATACATTTGGCTTCTTAGTTACTGTTTAATATATCAGAGAGCTTCTACTGAACATAGTTAAACACAATGAACACTTCAATAAAATTGACGAGCAAAATGCACCAAATTCAGGGAGCAAGAATTTAAGATATGGTAGATGTCGCAGAAGTCAATAAAGGCATCAAAGAATGATGATTAAGATCGACTAAGGTCTAAGAAACACGCATACACTTGCAGGAGTTATAGGGACAGCCCTCATACGTAACGTCGAAGAAAACATGGCAGACTGAGATCACTAATCTAGGAATATCAGGATGAGAATAAGTTAAAGACGTATTAGAGGTCATATTAAAATGGGTTATGCTGCAGGGCATCTTCACCTGCCCATAGCATATAATCCCAAGACGTCACTTTCTATTATGTTAACATTATTTTAAAACATTGTAGCCCTTTCCTGGCATAAGCTTTAATTGGATAGAAAGCAGTGGGTATCATAGCCTAATTGCCTATTAATCTCTGTGAAAGCTGTGCTGTGAAAACTCATCGTCTGTGATGCTATGCACATATGTATCAGTTTCAAGGATTCGAACATAACGGAAGCCAAGAGAAAGGTTTTTTGAGATTTCATGTTTTTTATGGAGGGGTAATAGGAAAGGATCTTGCCTGTAAGTGAGGAAAGAAACCCGGTGTTAGGAACATGTGGCTTGAATCGTCACACTCTAGATGTCGCCCTACGTAGAGGCAATCCGATGTGTTCATCTCCCACCTCGGCCTTGCCTTGCCTTCCTCGAGAATCGAAGGGATCAGTAGCGGAGAATTGGGACTGGATGGGTCTTGTTCATAACATAGTTCCAGTTTCAGCATTATACTCACAAGGTCACTTGCATTCCAAACTCTCAAAAGCCCTAGACCCCATCCCTGGAATATGACCCATCAAGTTCACTTTCAAAATCTTCTCCAACTCTTTCCTCCTCATAAAACCATTCTCCATTGAGCTTTGCTTTCGAACATCCAATCTCACTAGCTGGCTAAGAACATCCCCGCAAAACCACTCACAGTCTAAGACCAAAAACCCGAGATCGTCAAAATAGATCACCTCGCCTATACCATGGAGACAATTTACCACTGCCCGCCTCCTCATCTCCACCTTATCCTTATTATCGTGCCTCGACCGGATTCTCAAGAATGGGACCTTCACTTGGCAAAGCTCACTGAATTCGCCCCATTTCATGGCTGGCTTGTTGGAGTTCTCCAATCTCCAATCCAATAATATCTTTATCAGATCATTACACAGCTCGTATACGCGGGGGACTCTTTGGAGTATTGTCTTGCTTGTTTTGCGAAGGTGGTGAGCGAGTGTACTCACAGATGCTGATGACCTGGCATCAATAGTGAACACAGTCGGGTAGAATTCCACATACCCTTGGAATTTGTCTCTTAGTCTCTGAATCGAATTCGCTGCGGCCAGAAAGTTCGGTGAAGGTTGACTAATTTTGTCGAAGTGAGTTAGAACTATGGTGACATTGGGTAACATGTAGTGATGGGAGCCTTTTTTCCTTGCGTTGGAGATTATGAACCTGAGCCAGTACTGGAGGTCCTCTTCTACCTCTGCAGGGGTTTTGGGCTCTTTATTTTGAGGTTTTCTGTAGAGGCTGGATACAATAAGGAACATCGACGCACTCCCGTGCCCCGGAAACATGAGATCATGAAAGGAGAAGAATTCATGTTGGCCACCAAGGTTCCATATTGAAATCTTGGTGTCTTCATCACTGAATGTTTTGATCTTCATTCCTCCTGTTCTCACAGCTTGCTCTACGGGGCTTACCAGGGTTCTGACTTGGTCTAAATAGGGAAGCTTAGAACCTGAGGAGAAATTCTGCGCTACAGAATTGAAGAGTGTGCTCTTACCAGCAAAGTCATTCCCACAGAGAAACACCCTGCAGCTCTTGGGCACAGTGAGGGCCATATCCTTGAGCACATCAATTTCTGATTCAATCTCAGTCTTTCCATTCTGACCCAGTTTTTGGTAAATTGCTTCCGTCTTGCTGGAATTCTGCAGCGGTGTTCTCGATAGATCGATGTCTTCAATCCATGGGTTGACCTGTAAGATCTCCAAAATGGTCTCCAGAACCGCGTCTCCTCGAACCCCCTTGCAGCCCTGCAGAGACAAATATCTCAAAGAAGCATTCCTCTCCAAGGCCCTGAAGATCTTGACAATGTCTTCAGGCCTTAAGCTTCCATCATCATGTATCCCTAATCGGGTCAAGCTCTGGTTGGTTGTGAGCATTCGTAAAATCGGGACGAGGCCGCCCCTTCCAATGTTCGTTTTTCTCCCTCCAAATGTCACTGATTTTAGAGTTGTATTGGCTTGGATTTGCAAAGCCGAGAATCTGCTCAGGGGACAGAGTAAGTGCTCCAAACCAGTCCCAGAAAAGCAGTTTCCATCAAGATACAAGCTCTCCAGTCTCTGGTTCTTGAAGAGCCCGGCGCCCAGATAAACAATGCCTTTGTCTTTAAGGAGAGTCTTTGACAAGGTCACCTCTCTGAGAGTCTGATTCTGTTCTAGCACCCACCTGAATTCCTTCGCCCACCGCGACTTCAGCCGGACTCCGGTCATGTCCAGTGACTTGACCGTGTAGTTCAGGCCTAAAGCGCAGGCAATCCTACAAGAACCAGGAAAAATTGATGCGGTAAACCCGCAGTGCACTGTTCTCGGGGACGAATTCTAATACCTTGGAGCTGCTCCCTGCATTCTCCCCACTCCAAATATGAACTTCCATTGCTCTGTTCCTCGCCAGAGCCGCAGAAACAATTGGGGTCGCAGTGATTGAGCTCGAGTCGAAGA
Organism: Santalum album; assembly: GCA_034195605.1. NCBI lineage: Eukaryota > Viridiplantae > Streptophyta > Magnoliopsida > Santalales > Santalaceae > Santalum > Santalum album. The sequence goes on from CM067259.1 coordinate 11,713,668, forward strand.
TAGTCAACCTCTTCAGAGTGGAGTTGACTTCGATCATATTCGAGAGCTCTTCGGCCCCTGTGGACCCAATGGAGTCCTCCCATATCTGCAGCTCCTCCAATGTGTCGTTCACCTTAAGGGCTGAAGCCAAGAGCTCTGCGCCGGCAGCACCGATACCCGATTCGGAGAATGTGACTTCTTTCGCAGCCCCATTTCCCTGCAGAGTTTCCGCGAATTCGCGCAAGCATTCGAGATCGAACCGGTTCCTCTGAAACCCTAGTTGCCTGATGTTGGGATGGTCCTCTAGAAGGCCTCTGAGGCTCTGCATTTGGTTCGGTTCCCATTGGACAAGGTGGAATTCCAGACTCTGGAGGGATTGAGAGGATCCTAAAGAAGAGAGGAGGTGGGAGAAATGGGGGAGGGAGTCCTTGGAAATGTGAATGGTTATGGAGGTTTCTGTTTCCTGGTAGCAACAGGAAGTGGGTTGGGAGAGGAAGAAGGAGATGTTCTGGAGGTTGCAGAGGGTTTGGGAGTTGATGGATTGGAGAAGCCATTGGAGGTCTCTGATGTTAGGGTTTGATGCCATTAGTGGTGAAAAACACTTCTAGAGGGGGTGGGGTGGGGGAACTTATTATGTGTTTTCAACAGTCTTCATTTGTTTTTGGATGAGTTCAGTTCACACTGTATTTCTCACTGAATGGTTTGTGAAATTATACCCCCTTTTATGGGGAGTCCAGCATTTTTCTTCATGTAATCACCTATTTTTGCATTTTGAGGAATCCATATCTCTCGCGATTTGGGAGAACGAATCACGAGAGTATACAATCAGCTCAACACTTCATTCATTTTCCAACGTGGGACAGTAAAAGTGTCCCCTAAGTACTCATTTGCTGGATTGGATCACAGGATATTACACTCTCCTCAAAGCAAGGTAATATCCGCAAGGTGTATCGGACATATGGTGTCACAAGCAATGCATGTAATATTAAATCTAATATTTTTTTTTTGGTGATGAGTAAATGTCCCATGGAGGGAACCTAGAAAACCCAAACTTACGCTAAGAATCCAGTCCCTATGCCCACCAGGTAAATCGTGAGTAATTTATTTACTAGCGATGAGTTTCGAACTTTCAGTATTGTCGCCTATCGCCCAAGTGACGTACATCAAATGATCACCACCTTTGCTTTTTTTTTTTTAGAGACTTTTACCTGGTACAGCTGGAAGTTCTGGGCTCCTTTTTCTTGTATTCCCATTGAGTCTCCACTGGGAAGAAGGAAGAATCCTATAAAGGCAAAAGAAAGGGCAAATGGATTAACCACTCTTCAAAGGTATCCTATCCTTAATAATGCAAGCAATCTTCTAAATTTCCAAGTCACATCTACATCATACATGCCACCTTGACCACACAAGGATTTTAAAAATATGAAAGATTCATGAACACATGATCTGAGAGCCCCTTACTCCCATTAGATCATTCCATTAAATAGAAACAAGCAGCCACTTCTTTTATTCATAAAAGAAAAAGACACCTTTTTACTTATAGTAATGGACAAATCTATAGTTGCGTTCACAAGATTTTAATCAACAGTTACGAGTCGATCATGAAATTAACAAGCCTTATAATAGTAGCATTAATTTAATTTATTGTGTACCACATCGCACATGCAAAAACAACACGTACAATGCCCATGTACATACAATAATAACACATTATACTATCGACTTATTAGAACAACGTGTTGATATTTTAATTCAATGGTTAAGATTCTGTTTAACACTCTCTTGTTGCTCTTACATCGTCAAAATTTTCAGACAGGAACATGTGCTAACTCCGCAGTCACTTTAATATAAATTAATCTGTTTTTTTTTTTTTTCGAGTTATCTAGAAACTCATGAAACGACTCATTACCGACACTCAATTTACTCTTTCTTCTTTTTTGAATGCAATCCTCTATAGTTCCCACTTGTAAATTCTTCCCTTGTGCGAGCATTAGACAATACAAGTCATGAAAGTCCAAGTCGCCATTTTCCGAAGTAAAATTTAAGATGAATCAAAGAACAAAGTAATTATCAAACATATATTATTCAGATTAAGGCATGTACACTGCACTTGAGATTTTGATTTGACATTATATAAATGATAAGCTCTAGAAGTCTTTGAAGCAAAAAGAAACACAGACCGAATTAATGTTATGTATAGGAAGATGTTGATTTCATTATCTACTTAAACATTTAAAGGGAGGATTACTATCATGTATAGAATCATACTGGTTTTATTATTTGAAATGTACTTATTAAACAAGAAAATTTATCCTTTTTGAACATCCTCAGTGTAGGAAAAAAAATTCAAAGGCGAATAAAAAAAAAACTATAATTTGGAAAAGCCAAAAAAACGCATATGTGGAGCAAAGAGGATAAACCGAACGTTGCCATTTTAGAGTTTCTCTTTACAGCTCTGGGTGAATCAGGCCCAATCTTTGGGCCAATTTCAGCATGAAAGCCCTATTTCATTCATTCGGCCCATTTTCAATTGCATGAAAAGCCTCACCTACTCGGCCCATTTCCGAAATAAGCAATGATGTGAGCATCAATGAGGGCAGGAGCTTAGTTCCCCTCCAACAATATGCTAAGTTCGAGTCTTGGGAGAACTTTGCCTCTGCGATGGGTTCTCCTCAACTCGAATCAGATTTAGTTAAAGTCATTTGATTTTCGGATACCTGGTGGCCAAACCAAAAAAAATAAGTGGGTTCATGGCCCCATGCCAAGCTCATTTGGGGTTGACTTGGTCAGAATCCTTTTATCTTGATTCCTTCTTCTTCACTCCTCCTAACAGGTGGCTTCAAGAAAAATTGCAAGGCGACCATGATCTTGAGAGGCGACATCCTGTAGTGCGATATTTTTGCTAAGACCTGTTGGAAAATTTTGGAGGCTTCACTGTAGTAGCCTATTAAACCCAGGTTTCAGCTACTCTATAGATGTTTGCACCTCTATTATGCAAGAAACTATAGATATTGGCAAAGCTCTCAACCTTAGCTCTCATACCCCTAAAAACAGGTCGTCATGTTGCTTGAGAACACCTCACCAAACTGGGTCCAAAAAATTAATTTTGATGGCGATGCTAGGAGAGCACCCGGTCCTGCTGGTATGCATGGGCTTTGTAGGGATTGTGAAGGGCGCTGGTTATTTGGGTTTGTGGAATGCATTGGTTGCTGTTCGAATAATCATCCTAAGGTGTAGGCTATACTTAGAGGTCTTGAGATTACTTTGACATTGGGCTTTCGATATATCATTCTTGAATCAGATTCACTTCCCTCTATCCTTCTCTTGGAAGGATCCATTGACAAGCTCCATCCCAAATGGGGCATTCTCCACAGGTGCAAGGCAGTGATTAACAGAGATTGACATTGTAAAATTCGACATATTCATAGAGAAGCAAACAGATGTGTTGACTTTATTTTCCTCCACAATGCCCCCTGCTGTTGGTTGACCTCCTTGGAATTGTCCGTCGTCGTAGACCTCTCATAGGCTAGTTAATGTGCTCCCCCTCCCCACCCCCCCCTCCAAAAAAAAAAGGGAAATACATGCTTGGGATATCGAGGAGGTGCCCCCTAGCATTGCCAACCACTAAGGCCCACTCTCCTGTGATGGAAGGTACCCTCTTGATATCCTAAGCCTGGTTAAAAAATAATGAGATGAATTGTGTTTTTTCGCCGCTAAAATTTGGAGTCAGTTGCAAGAAAACAAATTCCATAATTTATTTCTCAGTAGAACATATTCTAGATTTTTAAATTATGATGTTTCATGGCTGAAATTGGATGAACATCCAACTTGAGAACTCCAGGGTTTTATGTGCTAATACTTAATTCTCAAATTGGACGACCATCAAATGTTAGATTAGTACTTGTTCACCAAAGAGAGAGAGAGAAGGAGGGGGAGAAGTAATGAAAACAATAATCAATTAACCACCTTTTACGTATTAAACCAAAAACAAGAAGGATTCAGAAATAGCACACATGACATCAATCGTCCACATATAACTATATGCCTTGGTACAAATTAAGGTAACAGAGATGTACCTTATCATACAGGGAACTGAAGGACTAGTCCCACGGCTTTATTGCACTCATAAATGCATTCTATTAATTACATTACTACTGTGTCACTCATCATCACAAACAAGATGCTGAGTTTAACAACGTTTAGTGCAGAAACATTTGCCACTGAGTACATTGCATTGGCCTTTCTCAAATCCTTCCTTCTTGCAAACCCTACTGCACAGCAAATCCAAAAAGCAACGGCTTCCATCCTCCTTCCTATATCTGCACTCCTTTGCTGCTGCCGCTGCCGCTGACGTCTCATCTATACAAATTACAGAAGCAATATGCAATGTACGTATGTATGTATGCATGCATATATGTGTGAGTAGGATTGCTTTCACGTATAGAATTACGCTACTTTTTGTTAGTGATGGGGGGTGGGGGTGGGCGCTATTTAAGAAACATAAAAGCTAAAGTTCTCTATTTCAAATACGAGATGTGTGTTTATGGAAGGACTTATAACTTGTGGTTGCATTAAACAACTTCTGCTTTGAGTGGATAATGTAGAGGGAGATGGCCACCTTAGTCAAGGGCCTTGGTTTTAAATAGCGGTCGTGACCGCCATCGCGTAACGGTCGTGAGTGTAACGGGACGCAGGCGTAACGGGAGTTTTGTAACGGGACGCGGGTGTAACGGACGTGAATTATGAGGCGCGGCGCACGATAATTATTTTTTAACATTTTAAGTTTATAAAAATATTATAAATGATTTTCAGACTATTTTGACCCACTTTATTTATCAAGCAAATACTGGTACATATGACTTTTGGAATCAAACAAGGCTCTTACGTTAGAGAAAATGGGTCTTAGAATAGAACTTAGGTTGGCGTAGCGGCCGTTGCGGGTGTCGCGACCGCTATAGCGGCCGTCGCGGCCGCTACGGATGCGAATCGACCTCGATCCGCTAAAGCGGACTGTAGCGGTATCGAGACGCACCAATACCGTAGCGGCCGCTTTTTAAAACCATGGTCGGGGCAGAGGAGTCACGACGAACCGTTCTCCTAAAAGAGAGGTCTAGCATTCGAATCTCGCAACGGTTAGACTCTACGGTGATTTCTAAGCAAACCAATGCCTATCGTTTTGTAAAAAGTAGAGGGAGACCCCTAGTTGTTCGAATTGGTAGTACTAACATGCATACTGAATGATCTACAAACGAAATAATGAAGAGGAAGAGAGGGACACTGACGGGAAACAAAGAGAAGGGCAATGAGGAAAATGAGTCCGATACATTTCCAATCCATAGTTTACTCTCCTTGGGCTCTTCTTCCACTAATCTTTCATTTTTTTTTTTTTTTAAGTAATGGATGGATGAATTTACAACAACACGCATGAGTGCACTTTTGTAGTGTTGGGATTAGAGGAAAACAAGGTAGCCTAATAAATAAGGTTGTGAACAAGATTTGAAGTGCAATAAATGAGATGGCTAGTTTAACATTTTTTAGTTTAAACCCTAAAAGTCTTCTTTTTTTTTTTTTTCTTTTTTTTTTGGAGAAGAGTAAATTAAATGAGATGGTTAGTTTAACATTTTTTTTAACTTTTGAAAAGTTTAGACCCTAAAAGTCGTCTTGTTTTTGGAGAAGAGTAAATTAAATCAGATGGTTAGTTTAATTTTTTTTTTCTTTTTTTAAGATTTTGAAAAGTTTAAACCCTAAAAGACTTATTTTTTGGAGAAGGGTAAATTAAATCAGATGGTTAGTTTAATTTTTTTTTCTTTTTTTAAGATTTTGAAAAGTTTAAACCCTAAAAAACTTCTTTTTTGGAGAAGGGTAAATTAAGCACCCAAATATATCTCATTATGAACATTTTCTTTGAACATGGATTGCGTATAATTAAACTCCCCATAACTTTAATTTTTGTGTGTTGTAACCTTAATTTTCTGCTTTCCCTTTTCTTTTAAACCCCCCCCCCCCCCCTTTTTTTTGGGTATATCGTCTTTAAAACAGCCAAATTCAACCCACTTCATACTTAGTATTAATAATGGACAAGTGAAGCTTGGATAAATGTGATCATTGCAGGCAATTTTTACTCTGAATAATTTTTTTATTGAAAATAATAGGGTCAGTTTAAACTTGCACTTTGAAAGTGCCGAGTTTAATTTTCCCCAGGCAACGGCACTGGCATATGTATCAGCATGCGCAGGTTTGTCAATATGTTGGGAAAAAAAATAACAGAAAAAAAAGAACTCACACTTTATACTGAGAAAATGGGGCATTTTTTAAAAACTTTGAAAAAGTAGGGTATGATGACAAAGAACTTTAGAATTTGAGGTATTCAAAGAAAAAAATTCAAAACTAGACTTTAAGTAGGTTAATAGAGAAGTCATCAATAAAAAAATTGTAAAGCAACTATCAAAAAATGTATCCTCATTCATAATAAGATGGGACTCAAATTTCAATAACTATTAAAACATAGGTTGATATTTTAATGCAATGTTGGTTTTTTTTTTTTTTTGGCTCTTATATGAACTCTCTTTGTGGACCGACTCTTACGAGAATACTTGTCTCCCTGACCATTTAGCATTTTCCACCGATGTGGGTCATGTATGATTACTTGCTTCTATTGGCAACTTAAACACATGTGCCATCCCCAAATACCAGATGCATCTCTCAATCACAAAGAATGGACTACAAATTATGTGCTACTTTAGTGCTTGTGCCATGTTACCCAGAGAGGGGATGGTTGGGGGAGAGGGGCTAAGTGGTAGCCACGTGCAATGTGTCCATTGGCGGTGCTTTAAATACAAGCAACTGAAAGTGGTGTGGAAGGGAAATCAGAGCACATAATTCTGTATGTACAAAGGATTTCATAGAAAAATTACAAAAGGTCTACGTAATACAAATTTAGTAGATAGTATTTTAGTAAATGATAACTTATGACCTCATAAATTTGTGGCATATAAGCTTTTTGTGATTTTGTTGTGAAATCCTTTATATTCATAACATTGCTCAATCAGAGCACGCCTGTTCTATACAATTTTGGATAAGAGTGATGTCTAAGAGTGATGTCCACCTTGGAAAATCAACTAACAAAGAGTGGCAATGAGGAGAGGAAAGGCAATGAACAATAATGCGCACATATACACACACAGAGAGATGTATACAGATGTCAAGGAAAATATAGTCAAATGTTCATTTTGTTCACAAATGAAGTAGAATTTTCTGATAAACAGTCTCCAGAGAGTAATGAATCAGTCTATCAGCAACCCATTCAATGGGAAGCCTAGATGGGCATATCCCTTTACTGTTTTACACTTGCAACACAAGTTCACACACACACACACTCTCTTCTTGAGGGGAAACCAAGAAAAGAAATCCCAGAAAAGGGAAGAAACAATTAAAAGAACAAGAACCAACAACTTTACCACACACATGTATAAGGATTTGTTTACTCCTCTTTTTTTTCTTTCCCCTTTTTGCGAGAAATAAGGGCCAACTCATAGCAGAAGCGCAATATATTTAAAGGGAGCGGTCGTAGCTGTATTCTGCTGTCCAGTTTTGTACCTCAATCCATGGAAGAAGGGGAACTAAGTTTTGGAAGATAAAACTGAATAACTTAACAGAAACTCTCTTGTAACCATTCTCTCTCGTTTTATATGCTTTGAGGTAAGATCCATTGGCTGTAAAGCATCGATGATTCGTAAGCTAATATATGTATCATGCGGGAAATGTATGAAAATCCCAGTCCTCCATTTGCTTCACCAGGTTTCACTTCACCTACATTTACCTTTTCCATTCCAGATAAACATATCCTATGCAGCAACTCCTGGAAAATGTAAAAAAAAAAGAAAAAGAAAAAAAATGAGTAAATGCCTAGCTTTTAATGTATAAGAATTTCAAAATGTGATACTTCTCAATTAAGCATTCTTGGCTACTGGTAAACAATAAATTCTGGTGCATTCTGTCTAGGTCGGCAAACATGCAATTCGTGATTAAGGAACCCAATCATTAATATTAATGGGAACAAAGCCAAATGCATTTTTAAGGCCAAAGACAAATTTATGCAGAATGAAAAAAATATTCTAAGTGAAAGTAAACTGGGAAAAAAAAAAGTCATGAAAATTTTAATACGATTGGGTGCTTGATTAAGCATAGAAAGGAATGCAAATTTCCTGCAATCACATAACTATGGAGGAAAAGGTTAGATTTGACCCAGAAGAATACTGAAAGGTAATGACCTAATGAGAAGCTAATCGTTATACTTGAGGCTATAAACCTTGTCAAAATCAACTCTGATTAGCATTGCATGTGTTTGTATCCGTGAAATCAATTGATGTTTGTGTTAAAACCACTGACAAGAAGATTCTTGTTTGTTGAACATCAAGGCTTGATATATCTACATGAATTTTGCATGCCTTGCACCAGCAAAAGATGAAGTAAGCATCTAATTTAAGCCTTCACTCAAGCTGTTAATCCCCTTTAAGTAGCAATAGAGGGCTAATGGAAGCAAGGTTGTGTTCATCATTATCTGACATTTAAATTTGTTATTCATTCTACCCCTAGAGTACAAGCAGCTTCTACTGTATATCTGGCTTTTCTAAGACACCGAGAATTAAGTTTAAAAAATAAAAAAATAGTGAACATTTAGTAAAGCTAGAGTTTAGCAAATAACAATAATAAATAGAGCTGGAGAGTGTTACCTCTGTTTGACTGCCTGTTTGCAATACTGAAACTTCCAATGTAATCTTCAGAATTTTTTGCCATTGCATCTGACGTGCCACTGTCAAGACCAAATACAAATGAACCGCAATCGTCCAACACGGAGGAGGCAGAGGCAGACTGCCAAGCTGAGTCACTATAGTCTGTATTGCCGTACAAATTTTCATAGGATCCCTCATAACTAGTGGCTGATGCAACCAATGAAGACAATGGTGCCACACCAATTCCAGTGTTTTTCCCATACATTTCTCCTAAGCCATAAGTACTACCTCCACTTTCAATCTCATCAGCATGCTCAGAAGAGCTACGTCCACCTTGAGCAGAAATAAGAGTGCCCCAAGTTGGTCCACCGTTTCTAAAAGACATTCCAAAGGTACCTCCTACAGTCCCTGAGTAACCACCTGTGCCAACAAAACTTGAGGGGTTATTAAGGCCCTGATCTCCCCATACAATCCCATTCATTGAACTTAAAACAGAATCTCTCCTGCCATTCACCCCATTGTACCCAACTGCCGCATTATATCTGCTTGAATTGCCACTAGAGCAAGGACTCAACATCCGCCCATATCCGAGATTATCACTGAAGTACGAACTCTCACTATAGCTTGGGCTCATACCAGAATCCAAATTCACACTCATTCCATAACCAGAACTACCTAATGGAGTAAACCCACCTCTATTGCTAGAAACTGGACTAAATCCACCACGCATCCTCACGCCATAGTCTTTGATTGAGTTTAAATTATTATTGAGGATGCTATTAGTCCTACTCAAATTATAGTTATATCCAACCGCGGGGCTCCAGCTGGTCCCTGAAGACAGCTCCTTTGGGACCGCCCTCTTAACTTCCACCATTTTTCCATTGAGCTCATGAAAAGTTTTATGTAGGACTCTATCAACTGCTTCCTCTGAGTCATAAGTGATGAATCCAAAGCCTCTTGGCCTCTGGGTGTTGTGATCATACATTACAACAACATCAGTAATTGTACCAAACTGATCAAAATACTTCTTGAAATCGGTCTCTGTGACTGTGGACGCTAAACCTCCTACAAAAATCTTCTTGGTGCGTCCGGGTCCTGGAGATCCATGAACTGCTATTAGAGTTTCTCTGTGAAATATGAAGATCGTCTCTTGGAACGGCCTTCTTTGCTTCAACCTAAAAATTTTGAGAACCCAGTGATAAAATCTAAAACAGTTATAATACCCATATTCTAAATGACCAACAAAATCCATTTTCCTTTACTTAAATTCCTTTACTTAAAATCAAATTCAGAAATTCTTTCTGAAAAAGAAGTTTGATATTTATTTCTTTGCAGTTAGAAACAGACGGAACATGAGATTTAGAACTTTGCCTTAGTTTAATTTGAGAGCCCATGACACTTCTTTTGCCTATGGCACACATTACTATATCAGTCATCACAGTCTAATTAGATAATTGGACAGAATGAATCTCCACAATATTCGCAACGTTTGTTATATGTATATATACATGTATATATAGATGAAGTACTTACTTTCCGCCCATCAATTATGTGTTTCTCCATGACAACTCTTTCTGCAACTGCCGGATCTGCAAAGACAACAAACCCAAAGCCGCGAGCACGCCCGGTGATGCGATCCCTCATTATCACCGTCTCCACCACTTCTCCATATGTTCTAAAGTACTCCTTGAGGCGAACTTCATCGGTGTCCCAAGGAATCCCACCAACAAACAGTTTACCAAGCTCCAATTCCATCACTTCTGCAGAAACCTAATGACTCCCATCAATCAACAATTCCACTTACATACACATAATGCTACTAAGAATGAACATTCCCAATTGCGTTTAAAACTAAATAAGGTCCCCCATCCCCGGCCCCCCAAAAGAAAAAAAAAAAAATCATTATCAATATAAAGAATTCACATTCAAGTCTACATAGAGAAGTTTTCTGCACAGAAACAATCCGAAGTTTGTAACCATATATGCGGTTAATGGCTGAATATTATACGGATAAAAAGGATGGGAACTTGTGATACAACAGACTCAAGTGCCAAATTCCAATGATGAAGCAAGAAAAACAATAACTTTTACACAAAAATAGACAATATCCAGTTGGTGTTGGGAAAATTACCAAGTGGGTGTTGTCAAAAACAATCCAGGAACATCCGATCCTTCATGCATTAATCATAGACTGACCCATGAACCCCTATAATCTAAAAAGGAAAAATTGAAGCATATAAAATCCATCACCCAGAAGCCCAAAACATTAGAACAGGCTTCGAAGAAAAGTATTAGGGAAAAAGAGAACACTCACCATTCAAGGTAACCAACATGACAGAATAAGGGAAAACTAAGATCTAGGAAGAAGAGAGATGAATATTATAGAAACAGAGGACGTGCTCGTCCCCTTTCAAAACCTTTCCTTTTTCTTTCCCATCTGTCATTCATGGTTGCTCCTCCACTCCGCTTAATTAAACGAAAAGAAAAGGAAATCCCAGCTGAGATGGGTAGGAAGAAATATATATTATATATAAATAAAAATAGAAGAGAGAGAGAGAGTGAGAGAGAGAGAGATTGTTTTTGGAGGAGCATGGAGGAGATGACAGGGAAATATATTTTTGAAAATGGAAGGAATTCATTTATCCGTTTGTAATAAATAATTGAAAATTTGTTCCTTCCATTTTGTGATTTATACTAATCAAAATTAAAATATTAATAATAAATTGTGCAGAAAACGTTACCAAGGAATTTCGTTGAAGTTTCAAAAGCCTGTTCAGGGAAATTCCATGCATTACGTGGATTATATCTTACTTATTATTATTCATACATTAAAATATTAAATTGAAAAATAAATCTTATTTTAAAAATGAACAAAATCATTTTCAAGAAGGAAAAATAAAAATTTTCAATCAGAGTAAATCTTCTCTCTATTTGTGCATTGGCAGTGCAAATATTATCTTGGAATTACACAACCAAACATGACCCTTGAATTTTCTAAATCTCTTTTGATAGGTATTCATCTTAAATTCCAGATCTTCATTTGAAAATTAAGAAAATAGAATAGTAACCAGTAAAGTAAGAGACATCAACATCTACGCTTCCCTTCCCATTGTTTTAAAAAAGATACTCACACTCCTTATTTCTTTCAAAGTGACTTTTTTACTTATAGTCAATTGGCATATGAAAAAAAAATAAAATTACTATGTTATTATTAATTTAAAATGTCATTTATTATGTTACTATTGTTTTTGTGTCTTTTTTTTTTTTGTGTGGAATAACAAGTTGTGATATCAATTCCTTATTTTATAATTAATAAAAAATTGGGATTGGATAAGGCTTTCGTATTTTTTACAATTATAAAAAAAAATAATATATGTACTTTTATCATTTACTAATTTATGGATGGGTGAAAAGGTCAATTTGAAAGAATCAGGGGGTGCGAGTGTCTTTTTGAAAACTAGAGAGGATGTAAGTGTCATTTTCATAAAGGCGAGAGAGTGCCAATGCCTTTTACCATAACTAGTAAGATGCACAAGTGGCTCAGAGTTTTCTCTCTTTTTCATTTTTTTGCTAGTTGGTTCTAAAATTTTTAATCAACTGAAATATTGAATAATGATTTATTGAATAGAGTGAGTGAATTGAAGCTCAGTTCTCAGAACCGAGGCTCTAAAAATGATATCGTTTTAATTGAAATACCTTTGTGTTTGATTATTTATAAATAATTTAACATCCTGGGCAATCATAGGAGGGCTCTATTTTATTCTAGTGGAGTTGGGTGTGCTCTTTGGTAGCATCTGCACATGAGTTAACGTGTTGAGAAGACTTCAAATACCCCCAAATTCCTTTGCTTTTCTGAGAGAAGCCCAAACCTTATTTTGGAATGGTGAAAAGGTTAACAAAACACATCATCATGTTGTTATAATGCCTATTTATTTTACTTTTTTTTAATTCTTGCATTAGCTGAGTGATCAAGCAACACTAATCTTTGACTTATTCCCCTCATGATCACCCTAAGTTGGGTCAAAAGATTTACCTAGGTTGGTCTATGCTCTATGCTCTATTGTTTTATATGGTGTCTGTGGCACCAATTTAGGTTAAAAATTCAAAACCTACACTTGAACCATACTCATGGAAGGTGACGACAGTGATAAGAATAGCGTATGCTACATCTGTAGCTCACTCCCCTTCTTACATGCCTTATGTTTACAGTCCAGACTCTCTCTCTCTCTCTCTCTCTCTCTCTCTCTTCTCTTTCTCTCTATAATTTATTTGTCTAAACCTCAATTTGCAGTCAATAAAGGTTGCATACTCTTACTGAAATGCCCGGAAATTATGGGGAAAGTGGTGGGTTTTACCCTCCCCTTTGTGATGTCTCATGAAAATTCAAGGAAAAGATGTTAGAATACAAAATGATTCTTTTAACCTAACGACAACTGATTTTGGATTATAGCTTCATAAATCCAATGGAAAAGGTTCACTTGTATGCCGAATTGAATTTAACGAGTCATTTGACTGCTCCATCCACCGTCTGTTAATTTTATGGTAAAAATATGCCAATTTTTTAAAAATATTTCTTTTTAGGAAGCATCCCTCCAATGGTTTGATTACAATCATCTCTTGAAGAATGGAATCAACCAAACCCCACCACTCTCCCCTCAAAGGGATTGAAAGGGCACAAAAAACAAACCAAATCCATCATTCAAACGTATTAATTCTTACTTTCTGTTCCAACACATTGGAAGTCTCTGTGCCACAAGTTGCACATGCTCCCTCCCACTAAGCCTCTTTAATCAGAGCTGGCTGCCACATAATTGCACCAACATGACACACAGCTCATTCAACCCCCTTGACTTTTCTTTCTTTATTCCTTTCTTCCCTTTGACTATGCTTTAAGAAAACTAGCCGTGGGGCACAAGTAGAGCACATTATTAGAGGAATTTGGGAATAAGAGGAATACAATTTGATGATGAGACGAGACTTCACCTTGCAATGAGAGAGGAGACTTCAAAGAGATAAAGATTGTTTGATTTTTGAATACTGAGAAGAAATCTCATGCCTTTACGTCAAGTTCATATCTGAGTGTGAGAACTCTACAATCAATATAAGGTGGATGAAATCAAACCATATTGGAATACACTTGAACAGGCAAAAAAAAAAAAAAAAAAAAAGAAAACCCTCCCAATGCACTCCTAAAATCCATAAGAGCAATGAGACAATAAATCAGCAATGGCTCACAGGGTGCCTATACACAATCAGAGGATACAAATCATGGGTTTCTAAGATAAAATACTGTCATAATTTTCATCATCATCGATTCCGTGGAAGAACGGGTCTTTTAGCAGATTGGATGCTGTGGGTCGATCCCTCGGCTGCGCGAGGCACCTCTCGATGAATGCCTTGACTTCGGGGTCCTCAACCTTGTTCATGGCCTGAGGCCTTACCCCAGAGGTCACCTTCTTGTAGATCTTCGCAATGCTGTCACATTCACTATAGGGCAGTTCAAGGGTAACCATCTCAAGCACACACATTCCAAATGAATATATGTCCACCAATTCCGTGTAATCCTCCTCGTACAGCTCGGGAGCCATGAATTCTGGCGTACCAAGGATAGAATGAGCGCAATGGCTCTTCCCCACAATTGCTGCCATTCCCAAATCACCAATCTTCACCTATTCCAAATGGAAACACACTCAAAATCTTGAGCATATGTGTTTTGAATAAATCAACTTGGACAAAAATTAGAAAAACTACTCAATAATATATGGTCAACAGGAATATTGAGACAAACAACATAATATATGATTTCAACATGATATGAAAGAATTTTAAGGCACTCTTTTAAATAATTCCAAGACTACAAAAAAGCATGAAGAGACCTAGTATTACTATCATGATACTCGTACACTTTAGTACTTAAATATAAGTAAATCAAGGCCCTCTGAAAACGGTCCTATATTTTTGATGCTTAGATCAACAAATTTCAAATTCTCGTATCTCATTAAAGTATCCATTCCCAAATTTTTCATGAGGCAAACAGATAAGAAATGAGCAGGGCTTTAAAGAAGAGATCGTCACCTGACCAATGTTGCCATTGATGAAGACATTGCTGCAATTGAGGTCTCTGTGAATGACACAGGGCTCATTGGTGTGAAGGTAGTCCAAGCCCTTGAGGATCTGTTTGGACCACTTCTTCAGGGCCTTTATGGAAACATGCCTGTGCTTCTTCCTGTACTCCCTCAAGTTCCCAGAAGTGCATACTTCTGTGATGAAATTCAATATGTTTCGTTCCGCATCGCGCCATACACTGTACAAAGAAATAATGTTCCTGTCCTTCAGTGTCTGCAGCAACCGGACCTCCGAGTAGAGTCGGTCGACCATGGCCGAGTCCCTGCACAAGCTCCTCAACTTGACTTGGTTCCATGCCACCTCTATTCCCTCTTCCTGATCAAATGCTCGATATACCCTTTTCACGGCACCACAGCCCAGCAATTCACTGTACCGGCCATATCTCCCCGTGGGATCAGCCTCCACGAATGGCTCTGAGTCCGGATTGGCCTCATCTGGGCTTACAGTAGGTTGGCATCTTCAATGAATAACAAGCAGCAGCAACAATTAACAAAGAGGAAAAAACAAGGAAGCTCTTATCAAACAGTATGTGATCACTTTGTTCAAAAACAAGACCCATTAATGTCCAACGAAACAGATACGGTCATGCAATTGTTAATTAAACAAATTAAGATCAAATCAAAAAGTAGACTTACATCTCAACTCGCATCTGCCAACAATAAGAACCAAAAAAACACATGGTACTTCTATCAAACAGTTTGTGATCACCTTCTTCAAATATAGAGAGACCCACTAAGGTCTAATGAGGTGAATATTGTGATGCAATCGCGAACTAATCAAATTAAGATCAAACCAAGAAGGAGACTTTCTCAAGTCATGCCTATCAACAATGAGAACAAGAAATAAGGTCCTTTCTTCAGAAAATAGAGACCCTTCAAGGTCCAATGATATGAATATCGTAATACAGTTGTTAACCAAACAAATATAAAATTAAAAAAAAAAGACTTAAATCTCAAGTCATATCGACCAACAATGAGAACAGGAAATAAGTTTCCAGACCTCTGACAAATCAACTACCCAAAGCAAAGAGTTCCAACTCTGTTGCACCAACCAATTTCAGATCATTTTTTATAGTAGAGAAAAAAAAAACATTGACAAAGCTGAAAATTAAAAAATTTCCAGGATTTTGTTTAGCGCAAGGTCTGAATGCTTTGATTGATCAACAAATACCCAGAAAAAATAATAAAAAAGAGCATAATCTTGGGGAAAAGTATGGTGACCATTACCATAAATTGTGAAGCTTTCAACCCTCGAAACTTCAATCGGCTACTTCAAACCCAACCAACTCAGCGAAGCAAATCAACAAACGCAGAGTAGAAAAAATAAAACAAAATATGCCAATAACCCAAAAGCGAAAAAAGGGATTTCAAAAAAAAAGTAGCGCGACGCACCAATGGGACATGGAAAGGCTTCAGGGTTCCGGGGAAGGGTATATAAAGGAGGAGGGGTTCTTTCTTGGGTCAAGCAGCTTAACTACTGGTAAGGTCGGTTGCGCTGACCATGGTTAAGTGGGAATTACTATTGGATTAGGACAATTAAAGCCCTTTAATGATCACATTCATAAAACGGAAAGTGGAAATCTCTCTCTTTACATATATCTATATATATATATATACACACACACATAATCAACGTGTTTGGGTTGAAGGATTCTTTGAGATTGGTGTTTGAAACACGGAGGAGGGTTTCCATACATGTTGGATAACCTATGGTCAATCTGGCTAAGGTACCACAAGAAAGCTTGGATTAAGGAGTCCGCCAACAGATGGGTTTGTATCTGTTTAAGCGACCCGTATAAGTTTAAGTAAAATCAAATAGAAATAGCTAAATTTGGTCAACATCATGTTATTCGAATCATGGTCCAAATTAACAAACCAAAAAAAAGAAAAAAGAAAAAAAAGAACGTACTTTAAATGGACACCTCACAGTAAGTTCATTTTGGATCGGTAAATTTTAACCATCTAGATTAGATCAACATGAAAGGATATGATATGCTAATTTTTCATACATCATTATATATAAATCTCCTAGCTGTTGGGTCTAAATATACAAAACAGTTGATTCAAATGTCTTAATAATTTACAGTATAAATGAGAACCAATATATAATGAAATTGTATGAAAATTGACATAACTCCTTGTTTGTTCGTGCTCGTTAATCAGTAAGACTGAAATTCGAAGAACAGATATTAAAGAGTCATTTTTAACTATTACAATAACTAATTTGCCTCTCTCCCTCTATGTTTTTTTTTTTTTTCGCTAGGAAGCTAATTTACCTACTATTGTGAGACTACTATTGTGAGAGAGTCGATTCACCCCGCCATTTATTTATTCTTTTACTATAAACGCACGAAATGGATAAAATCGAAAATTAAATACATTTTAACAATTGGAGCTATAACAAGTTCTTTAGGGTAGGCCATAAATTTCTATAAATACATTGAAGATGCATAAAAGATTTATAACTCAGCAAGAAGTATAAAATATTAATGAAAATATGTGTATGTGTTCGAGCCAGGTCGCATTCCTTTATTTTTGGACTCTATAGAGCAATTTTAAAATTAGTATCTCTTTGATATAATGTTAATCTTCTATATTCATTTTTGGAAGTATTCCACCATGAATTTATTCGGACAAGATCCCCTCAATTTCTCTCATGAGTTTATTCCCTATTCAATTGTAATGAATTTTTTTAAAAATTAATTTTATAAATTAAAAATAGATATAAAAATACACTAGGTTAGCAAATTTTAGGGGATTTGGACATTCATAACTTATTCGTCCAACGGATTAAAAATAAGAAAAATAAAATATTTTTTAAAAATACTCTGAATTTTCAATATGTAGAATGAATTAGTTATGCATTTCTAAATCTCTTGAAAATTGATAATTTCATGCATTTTTTGAATTTTTTTCGATCCGTAAAGTTAAAATTATTGAAAAGTTCATTAAAATTGAAGGCTCTAAAATTTTGGGGATCTTGATTTGAATTTATTGCTCATAAAAACAAGTTAAATCTAAATTGTTAGAATTAGGGTTGTGCGGGGATTCTTTTAAATACATTTCTACGTTAAGATCCTTGCCATTCAAAAAAAAAATAAAAAATTAAGGCACCTTTGAATGATTTGATCGTATAAATAGAAAGAAGATAAAAGAAAATACATAAACATAAGATTATGCTACTTATACGTGTTAATAGTTCTAACATACATGTACAAAAAAAAAAAAAGGACAAACCTAAAATGACATTTTTTTGAGTGTAGGTGAATTTTTTTCTTCTTTTTTTTAAATCATACAATACAACTTCATCTAATTTATATATTGCTACTGTATATTAGTTTTTCCTTTTATTAATTTAGTTCAATACATTTAAGATATTAGAAGTAACCTTTTAGAATATATTTATTTTATCCCATCAGTATTAGATAAACCATTAGCGAAATCATGTTTTACAAGAAGTATAAAAACTCAAAGGGTTAAGAAAAACTTCTCTGGTACAGTATCTCCTTGCTGACTTGGTGGTACAGACCAATCAAATCATTTCACAATAGCAAATTATATATTTTTGGCTTATTTTCCTTATTTAATATTCTAAATTTATAACTCACACCCTTCTTTTATTTCTTTATTTTCACAACAGGGAGTACAACAGGGAGTGATACCCCTTTTATTAAAGTTGTGCTCATTTTTTAAACATAGTAGTTGATTACTTCTTTTCTTCGAAATCTCCTTTTTTAATTTTTTGTTTTGTTTTATTTTCCCTTTTTTCGGTTATTCAAGTTACTGTATAATTGGAAAAACTTTAGTTTTTATTATACTTTCAGGTAGTTCATTTTGTCACTCTTCATTTTTTTTTTCATTTGGTTAACCGTATTAATTTTTCATGATTTTCCTAGGCAATGACAATAACTTTTTATGAGGGAAAGTTATTTTCTTATTGTATTCACACAAAAAAAAAATTGTGAGTTAATGGTTTAGAAATACATAAGCTTTATCAATACTTTGAGAAAAACAACAAATGTGTAATATTTTATTTTCTAAAACATAAAACAAAATGAATCTCTACCCACAAAAAATAAATTACAATTACAAAAATAAAATAAGTCCATGTATACTAAAAGATTATTTGAAAAATGTCGACTATAAACGCATAAGCCAAACTGTTTTATATGTTTATACGTTCATTTTAAAATAATTTAAATAAAATATTTTTCAAATAATTTCATAATTTCAGATAAAAAGGAAAAGTACAAAATGAAGTACTTGAAATTATAATAAGAATAAAGTATTTTCAATTATACAACAACTAGAATAACAAGAAAAAGGCAAAATAAAATAAAACACAAAATTGGAGAAGGAGGTTTAGAGGGAAAAAAAATTAACTGCTGCATGAACCTATTGTGAAAATAAAGAAATGAAAGAAGGGTGTCGGTGGTAAATTTAGAATAATAAAAAAGGAAAGTGGCTAAAAATATATGTAATTTACTATCATGGAATGATTTTATTGGTGCGTACCACCGCGTCAATGGATGGGTATCATATAAGAAAGTTTTATTCAACTATGAAAGTATTCAAATTAGACTTCAATTTAATCAACAGGCCAACAATAAGTTACATAAAGTATGACTCCTTCCCCTCCTGATGAAATCACCCTAAAATGTCTGACCAATGACCAAGTTCATGTTAGACAGTACCCAATCGTTTTATATGCCATACATCCACTTATTGACTAGGAAATGCATCATATAATTCGGTGTTGGATGATTATTATATGTACATTAAAAATTTTAGTCACTCATTCAAATAAATAACAATATTTTGGGTTCACGTTAAACAGAGCCTGATCGTTTTATATGTCATCCATTCACTTACCAACCAGGAAATGCATCTTATAATTCGATGTTGGATGATTATCATGTGTATACAAAAATGTTAAATCACCCATTCAAATAAATAATAATGTTTTGGAAAGTTTAATTTTGAGTAGGCTTGATAAGTTTAAAATTTGAAACGAAAATCATGTAACGCTAAACCATGAAATTCTTTTCCCGTCCTAAATAGCGCATCAAAACAAGTTATAATAAAGATCGTATAGCATTCACATGTCTAAAACATGGTGCTTCCTCTTTTGCCCTCGACAATGGACCTAGTGAGAAGGATTCAAATCGCTTCAATAAGAGGTTGTGCATTTAAGTCCCTGCCATAACAAATAAAAAAGGGCAGTCTGAGATGTGGGTAAGTCAGACGTTAATAACCATATACCCTTAAAATGACATAAAATTTGATTTCTTTTTATTTTGCGTAGTCTTTACCTAGAGAAGAACTCATATGGGTTTTTTTTTAGCGTACTTCAGCTCAATCACAGGAAAACAAAAAATGGCTTAGGGAAAAAAATGAAAAATGAAGCCTCCTCTTCTAAGAGACCATTAATTGGGGTGTGTTGTTAAATTCAATAAAATAGGTCGCAATCAAAATTTTGTGCACCATTTAGAAGTTAAAATTTGGTTGTACAAACAATTTGAATCACAAGGACCATAAGAAAACGATATTTTTGTAAAATATCCTTTTACCTCAAAACCCATGAGCCAAACATGTGAATCAAGAATTTGACATTTCTTTGGGACTAAACTATTCCAAACATGACTATCCAGAAACATATGAATCCTTACAGCTAGCTATCATCTCATATGGTTGGCATTTATGATCCAAACTGGGGGCAGCAAGTGAAACTAGTTACCGAAGAACATGAACACAGATGATGTTGGAAGCTACGTTCATACTTGTTGACCATTGCATTAGCACCCAAGTGTTTCTTTCTGGCTATTAAAGAGAGAGAATTCAGATCTGAATGCAATAAATTTATTGAATTCGTGGCTGCGAAGGAAAGAGTTGTGTTGTGTTTATGAAGACAGGAGCAGCATGTGAATACGTGAGTAGGTGCCAACTTGGCCCCTTGGCTCACAAGTTACAAAGCATGGCTACGCATGTGAAATCATCAATCGCATGAGCTTTCAGCTGTCTTTTGTCATCCATTACTCCATTTAATTTCTTGAAAGTGAATATAACTTGAGAGAGAGGAAAAAGTGCTCGTCTCATCTCGCGTTTGGTCTATAGCATTTAAAATGATGTCATTTTCAAGAACAAAATCGAGAATTTTAACCAATGGAAACAAGTCAATACAAAGTCAATATACTTAGACACAGCTTACAAACATGCTAAAACTAAACTGCTTGGATAAAATTTCTGAAACTAGTGGTAAAATTTACTATGTTTGATGAGAATCGAAAAATTCTAGGCTAGGCTCGTCCTAAGTGCTGTGTCCTAGGATTCTATCTCGGTACATTCTCACATCTTTACTGTCCATTACATACAATGTCGACCCAATGAAATTGTATTTTACCATCAAACTTTCAGAAAAAGGGTCAATTGCTGAACTTAAGGTCCTAGGCTAGTAATCATATTGTCTCAAGCTCTCAATCACCCCTACAGCTGATAATCAATCAGAACTTCACTAATGCTATTCTAGGTTATAAGCTCATGAACTCCTATATAACTTTATGTATGCATGTCAGAAATGAGCAGCCATCTGCCTTAAACAGCCACAACAAAAGTCCTCTCTCTCTCTCTCTCTCTCTCTTTTTTCCTGCTGGGCAAGCATAAACCATGTTGCTTATCAGTTATTCATGCTGATTAGCATGTATTCACTCATACTTTTGCTATTCTAACCTTGCACCAGCCAACATAAAGCTTTCATGGGCAACCCCAAAATTATTAATCTGAAATTTGGAAATTTTACCATCTGCAATAACATGCATGGACCAATCTCTTGTCGACAGTCACATGAAACTTGAATTCCAACTCAAGAGTATTTATACTTTTTGATCATTTCACCTTCATAGATCCATGATAAGACTAACAGGCTATGGATTCTGCAATGAAGAAACTGATGCCTTTGAACCAATAAGCCACCTGTTCAAAGTAATAGTACTCTGATGATGTATGATCGCTACCAATGGTGTTGGGATCACAGAGAATCAGTAAAGCCCAAAATCAAAATTTCCTGTAGAAAAGCATCTGTTCAGAGTTTGCTGCATTTTCTGCGCGCCACCCCCAATACCTAACCCAATAACAGAATGAACAGGAGGCACTTCAAGTCCTTAATTTGAACCGTATGGATGGAAAGAATATACAAAAATATAGAGGAGTGTACATTTTCATGAGATTCGGAAATACAAAACCTACTCATCCTAAGCTTTGAAAATTTAGTATAATTTTCAAATGTCATTTCTTTCAATGATTAGGATGAATAGGCTATATATTTCCAAGTCTTATGAAAATTTACTTTCTTATATATTTTTGTATGTTCTTTTCATTCGTGAGATTAAAATTATTTAAAAATTTATAAAAAATAAAAAAATTATAAAACTATACAGGATTGCACAGTTTTTGGACTGTAGACACCCTGGATCCGAGGCTTCCTACAAATGAATGGCGTGGTAGATGGAATAGAAGAATCGATACGACGTGCACTAATTGTGAGTTTGACGATGAGTCCTGTGGTTCATATTCTTCGAGATTGCCGTTGTGCATCGCAGGCGTGGCGGATGGTATTGAGTTGTGGACTAGTGGACTTGGCTCGCTTCCAACTTCATAATTAATCTGATAGGGAGCGTTAGTTGTGAAGGCTATGTATAATTATGTTGATGGGATGGAACCGTTGGATTGACCTTCAAATCTTCGATGAAATCAGGAATGGTAGTTGCGAATAATTTTTTGATTTGACGGAATTAACGAATGATCACTCCTTGTATAGATTCTATGATTGAGAGATAAAATAGAAAACCGATAAAATAATCAGACAGCATAGGCGCGGACCTAGTTGCTCTCTTTAGACGATTCGCGCCTACTGTGGATAAACTGAAGTAACAGTGTCTTTGACACCTCGCCCCAGGCTACAAAGGTTGAAAGTTTGAACGATTCTTTGATTACTCGACAAAGAATCGAATCGAACTCATTACATATGCACACTATAACCAATAATATTCAAGAACACCGAGAAAGCTTCTCTTTGAGAGAGCAAGTTAAGAGAAGAAAAGAAGAAATGTGAGTTATAATTTTCCTGTCACAACTCTCGGTCTTTTATAGGTGTAGGAAAATCTCCTCATAATGACAACCATAAAAATAAAATTAATATTGAAATAAATTCAACAATAAATGAAAAGTAATGAAAACAAATTTAAAACTTTTGTAACGAAAAACCGACATAATGACAATAAATTCTATAATTAAAACAAATTAAAAACGTTTGTAACGAAAAGTCATTATAATTATTTCAAATTCTTTATTTATTAAGAATTTAAGATAAATAACTTCAACAGGAGCCACAAAGGTTGATACGGGACATTCATAGTCCCTCAAATTGACACTGGATTGTGAATGTTTGTTATACGTACTGTGAAGAGGATAAGTGTGCAGATTTACTTAGTGCCTCATCATTGATGAAACCGATCATCATTTCTTGGTCTACTCTCCTTTAAGGGTTGGGTCCACTTCTATTTTCTGATAATCGTCGGATGCCTTTGCTGTACTCTTGTTCGTTTATACTCTTTGTTTTGGCATGGTGCCACATTTACTTATTGAAAAAAGAAAAAGAAAAAAGAGAAGGCGAGGGAAATAAATAAACACAAGTTGCAATCACAAGATTAAGCTTTGACTCGATATCTTTTCATAATTCATGATGAGATCTAAACTCAAACATAAACATTGAGCTCATAACGAATATGAGCCGAGATCAAGCCAATCAAAAATTGAACCAGCCAAGCTCAAATATGACTGGAGTCCGACTTAAACTTAATACATTTGCAATCAATCCTAGATAAGATCGCTTGGTTAGGGGTAGCACTGGAATTCGTCCCTGCTATCCCCCCTCGCTTTTTTTTTTTCTCTTTTACATTTTTAACCTTCTCAAAATTAAGCTCCCCTCTTAAACCTAAAAATATTTTTATTTAGTTTTGTTGCTGCCAGCACTCATCTTTTTTCAACTCACACATCACCCAACCTTTTTAGATGCTTTAAATTACTTTTCAACCCCTTGTAACTCGCTGCAAATTTACATGGCCAAAATACCTTTGACCAAGTTTACACATATTCTCGCCAACATGGGCAAAAGTGGCTTTGCAAAAAAATATTTTTTAAAAATTATGAAATATTTAGCAATAAATTTATTCTAAAAGAATAAAATTTCACATTTAGATCCCCAAAAAATAATGTATTTATAGAAAAATACCTAGTTTTGTATTTAAGTATATATTTCCCTTTTTTCCCTATAAAATCGACTATATTAAATTGTGATTAGAGAAATAAATATGCATTTGGTTATTAACAACTTTGGGAATAATTAGAAAAATTAATACATATTTAAGTGAAATCAATATTCACATTTTTTCACAAATTTATACATCATAGAATACATTTTCACTATGCAAAGTGAGCAAATTTAATTTCAAAAATTAATATTAATTAACGAGCTCTATAATATAACTAAACATTCAAGAAAAAAGAGAGATGAATTTCTCAAAAGTAAACGGAGAAAGTTTATTTTGGAAAAAAGAAAGGGATCAACATTCGATGGGTTGGACCTGTCATACGGCGTCGTTTCAGTCTTGCTTCATGAAACCCAATTCATCTCTTCGCTTCCACAACCCCCCCCCCCCCCCCCGCCCGCCGACCCAAAGCAGCAGAACTAGGGTTTACTTCAATCCTCACCGTCTCTCTCTTTCTCTATCTGATTTTAGGGTTTTCTTCGGAATGGCCTCAATAGAGGCAATCTCATCCGCTCTGAAACTCACAGACGTGAAGAAATCAGATCTCCGCAAAGCCTTCGAGGACCTATGCTCCCACTCCTCTTCTCTTGCCTCCTTCAACCTCACCTGGTCTGAATTGGACCACTACTTCACCTCAATTCAATCCCAACTCCAGCACAAATTCGAACAACTCCAGTCCCATGCCGCGCAATTCCAACCCGATTCCCCCTCCCTCGCGGACCCCTCATTGTCTCGTAACAATTCCGCCGCAATCACAGCCCCGGTGGCGCCCCAAGTCACGCCCAGGCCCGCATTGAAGGCCTTCTGCGTGGCCATGGATGGAAGGGGGCTGAGGAGGTACCTAAATGACCACCCGAAAGAACGACTGGCTCTCCGGAAGGAGATCCCTGGTGCCCTTCTGTGCGCTTCTGACCCGCCCGCGTTGATTTTGGATGCCATGGATGGGTTTTTCCTTCCCAATTCGAAGGGGGATAAAGACCCCGGAGTGAGTGCAATCAGAAGGAATTGTATTATTTTGTTAGAGGAACTGATGGATATGAAATTAGAGATCACGTCCGTAGTGAGGGAGAGTGCGAGGAAGTTGGCAATAGACTGGAAGGGAAAGATGAGCACTGGGCGAGAAAGCCCATTGGAGGCATTAGGGTTTTTGCATCTGTTGGCCACGTATGGCTTGGGATCTGAATTTGATATAGGGCATATTCTTGAGTTGTTTGTTGGCATTTGCCAGTGTCGGCAAGCTGTTAAGTTGTGTCGTGCACTTGTTATCTCAGACAAAATTCCCGGTAAGCCTATCAAGGTCGACATTTCCTTTTTCATATACAAATGATCTGTATCTATTTGATTACACATTTGCAGTTATACATCTCGTCGGTGCTTATCATTTTCTTTTTGCTATTGATGGCATTTTAATTGATGTAAGTTTTTTGCTGGCTTCGTTTGTATATTTGTTGTAGCTCTGATCAATTTCTATATTAAGGAAAAAGGGGAAGCCAGTTATGTACCAAACTCCCACTGCATACCAGTATGCTAGAGGCAAAAACAATACTCTTAAGATGTATGGGTAGTCAAGTAATATATTATTTTATTGCTTGCTGATTGGGTTACACCAATTTTAAAGAAAATTTCAGTCTTCACTTTCTAAGTTTAGAGGCTTCCTATCTGATCGGGGGAACAAAGGCTCCCCATTTGCTCCTTTGACGGAGGGCGGATCTTTGAGAGGAAATTTTAGAACCTAAAACTCCTTTAGGTTGCCACGTAATACAGAAAATGGTGTCTTTGTGTCCTCTAGATTAAGTGATGGAGTAATTGAGTGGTTCAAGCATCGTGTTGAAGAGAGGAGTATGCGAATCTTCTGAAAGAAATGCTTTTTTCGAGCAATATCTAATGTATATTGTTAATTTCTTTGAATTTCAATCATATATAGCCTTTGAAAATGCATGTTGCAAAGCACCCTGGCTTAGCATTTTGATGAATATGGCCAGAAATAGTAAACTTAGTCTAGCCGTAACATTTGTTGTACTTTGCTGTTAACATACCTTGCCCCTTTCCTGGACCAAGGTCCAGAATCTGGCGTGTTGGGTAATTATGAGTATTACCCAATAAATCATTCAAAAAGAAGTTTCTGCTTAGCTGGTCTAGGCACATTGGCTCGCACTTAGAACTGGAAGTGGATCAAGCTTTCATGAACAGGTTAGCAAACAGGCTCTATAAAAGCTTGTTTATGTTCACTTGGGTCACAAACATAAACAGGCCAAGCTTGAACATAGCCAATCTCACTCGTTTGTGCTAAACCTTGTCCGTAAACATTGTTGACAAACGCATTCATGAATATGTGTTTCTGTGTGTGTATTTAAACAGTTTAAGTTCGATGCACATTCGGATGTTTTCTATAGTGTCTTTTAAATTTTTTATTCTTAGTTTGATGCAATAAGTTAAGCTGATGAGTTGTCAAGGATGCTACCTTATTTTTTATTAAATGTTTTATTTTTAATTTTTTACTCGGTAGGTGTTATTTGTTTTATTTACTTGGCAGGTGTCTTGTTGCTTATTAAGCTAATGAATGAACAAGCTCACCATGATCAGTTTTGTTCTTGAGTTGGTGGCTTGCAAAAATGAGGTTGTGAGCATGTTTACTTATTGGCTCACTAGTTGTTTGCCAACATTTGTCCGCAGATGTTCGTGTACTCTGAACGAACTTCGCGAACAAAACAAGCTAAGCTTGAACAAATCCTTTTTAGATCAGGTTTAGCTTGGTTCGCTAAGATTTAGTCAAACCAAGTCTGAACATAGCCAAGCTCAGCTTGACACGGCTCTTTTGCAACATTTTGAAATTGACTAGTTAAATTTACGGTCCTTGATTGCTTTTTGTTCAATCTTACTAGGAGCCTAATAGGAACCACAGTGATTTGTCTAAGAAATTTATTGCAGATCTAATTAAGAAACTCATCGCTGAGGGAAAACAACTTTTGGCTGTTAAATTGATTTTTGAATTCAAGCTGGCTGACGAGTTTCCACCAGTACCCCTATTGAAAGCCTATGTTATAGATTCAAAAAATTTGGCTAAAAAAGTTCGCAAGGATGGAAACCACTCCCTTCAGTCACTGGTAATAGCTCTTCTCCTAGCATGATTCTTTGGATACTGGTGTCATTACAAAATCAAACAGTTTCCACCCAGAAATTTTTAACTCAAATGCTATATACGTACATACATACATACATATGTGTGCTGGTGCAGAATGAGGCCTCTTCCAAAGAAATCAGTGCATTGAGACAAGTGATTAAATACATTGAAGATCACAATCTTCAATTTGAATACCCAAAACAGAGCTTGGAAAAGCGTATTGAGCAGCTTGAAAAGCAGAAGGCAGAAAGAAAGCGCCCTGCAGTTGCAGCAGCCTCCAAGCAACAGCAGTATGCAAAAACACAGCAGCAGAATGGGAGTAAGCGTCCGCGAGTGGTTATGCCAGATGCTCCTGCACCAGTTCTAATGAGTGTTGCTGGCGCCAATTCAACTGTTTCCCCTTTCCAACAGTCGCATCTGCAACCGGCAGGTTTGTTGCCAGATCGTTCTGCAACATACTTGACCTCATCAGCTAGGCCCTATGGCTTAGTTGGCCCCTCATCTGCAGCTGACCCATATGCAGATTCATTAGTTGGGTTATATGGTGCACCAGGAAGCTCTATGGGTTTTCCTGGGAACTCTAGCCCTGCTGGGCCCCAGCTGTATTCTACAGGATCGCACATGCCATCTGCATATTACAATACACCTGCACCAGCAGCCTATGGTGGATATGGTTTGCCACCTCAGTATCAGCCATCCTATTATCCTCGGTAATTCTTCACACTGTTGTCCTTGTGAAAGTATTGCTTTGGATGGTATGGACTATATTTTTCCCTGGCTTCTTTTCTCTGATTATCATAAAGCAGACTGTGCTTTATTGATAGTTGTGGTTGTAGTACAGATACTATATTCGTTTATAAACCCTCCCAATGTTTATCAGATAAGTCTACCATAATATTTTATGAAAGACACTATCAAAAGTGTTGGCTTTTTTGAATTTCTTGGTTGAAGTTCGGCCGCTAGGTTGAATGTTTGTTATTTTAGGTATTGTCGACTTGGCTGAAGAATGTCTGGGCTTATGGTCCATACACAAGTCTTTAGTTTTATTACTAGTTTATTTTTTTGGAAACCAGTTTGATCTTTAATCAGCGGCTGTGGGCTGAAGCCTCATGGGCGCTTTTGTTGCCCTGCAATTGCAGACACTGCCTGCTATTCTTCACCATTGCTTGTTTCTTGCCAGGCAATAGCAAGCGGTACAATTCACATTTCTGAATTTGTTTTATATTGCATTGTATCTGTACATAATCACAATTGTAGCTTTTCCATCGATGCTGGAAAGAGGGGGAAGAGAGAGAGAGTGCCCGAACTGAGTATGAGAACACATGATTTGGTTTCAAACCAATAAGGCTTCCTCTTCAAGCTCAGGAAGATAAAACGGGAATGTTCCTCTTTAAGAGAATCGTGTCCCTTCGGTTGCCATGCGTTAAGGTCAACATGAGAGAGGGAGGAAGGGAGAGTACAATGAAATGCGTTACTATCAGCTGCAGTGGTTCCAGTGCTTTACAGTGACGTCGAAGAGTAGTAGTCCTGTATTGGTGCCTTGAAGGATTTCTCAGTGACTGAGAATTCTTAGAGCTCTGCGCTCGGCCACATTCATGCTAAAATGTTTAAAACACACTGACACAGGCAACACATTTTGGGCTCTGTATGCATGAGCTGTTTGGTGGAAACTTTAGCAGAAGTTCGCAAGGAATCTATGGTTTGCCATGAACAAATTCCATCTGCTGTGCCTGCAGGTCCTGCTATTTAGGTTTGGTTTCTGTAGCCTTCAGCCAATTACGTGATTCACTCTCAGTCGAGCTCCCCCGCCAGCTCGCCATGTTTGCGCCGGTGTTAACTTGTTTCAACTTGTATGCTTAAAATCATCTTCTGGAAGCCGACGCAGAAGAAAGTCGTCATCGAGCTTGCTTGTTCCATGTTAATGTTTTGATGATTTCATCTGCATTAACGATCTCATGGGGACTCTCCAGATTCATCACTTCCCACCTGCTGCATGTTTGGCTGTCTTCTTAATGGTTGGGATTCCTGACCATGTGAACACTCCGTCGCCATTGATACATTATAGTTGGAAATTGGTACATCTAATTCTGTGTTTGTTTATTCTGCAGTACTGAATGTGATGCCCTGAAACTAAAATTCGCATTTGAAAGGCTAATTTATACTTCAATCGTATATAACCGTAAACACTCGTTTCATGCATTGAAAGTAACAGAAACAACATTCAGCTCGAGGGGGAAGATATTATATAGATTGCATCCCAAGAACTACAAGAGGGGCTTAAACGCACAAGAGGCGATCAACCGCCGATCCCTCCAACCAAGAAAGAGTGCCCCGTCTCGCTCTTCAACTCCATACATCTCACTATAGCCCCCCAGCAGCGTCCTAATGGCAGCATTCACTAAAGGACTCAGCGGGTACGGCCTAAACCCAGCCATGACAAACCTTGAGTTCCACTTTCCAAGAAGCTCGTGCCGCTCCACTCTCTCAGCCCCCTCGCATGCGATGATGTTGACTATATCCCGAGCCAGGCAGTGCTGCTCCACATTGATCCTGTCCTTGTCATCTCTTAGCACAGTTGCATCAATCGACTCGAAGACTGCTGAATAATAGTTCACCGTCTCCACGAACCGGGGTAGGAATGGATTTGTGTTGGTGTTGGATTCTTGCTCAACGAGAGTCACTACCTTAGGGGACAACCTCCTGACCAGCCTCAACAGCTGGTCCCGGTGATTGTGAGTTCCCACACTCTCGTCTGCCATATGATGCAGCATCCACGCAAAATTCACTGCCAAGGCTTCCCCCGGCCGAACATGAAGATTTTGAATCTTGACTTCAGAGCCGGAAAGGGATGCAGCATGGAACTCAAAAGGCACATTGAACGAGGAAGCAACCATGGACAGTTGCTTCCCTACGATATCAAGCCCACCTCCCCTGGCGTATTCTGAAAAAGAGTCATCGATACCCGTTATCCGGATCCGTGGGGGCCCACCAGGCCGGGCTGAAAGGGCTGGGATTAGGGTGAGCCACTGGGTGCCCTGTGCAATCTGGAAATCAATAATGTGGATCCAGTTCTCATCCTTCATTGCTTCAGCAATCGCCCCATTTGCAGACAGATACCCAAACTTGAAGTAGGGGCATGCTTCATATAATAAGTGCATGTATGAGTAGAGTTGTGGACTGGTTGGTTGTTTGCACCTTAGGGTTCTATAAATGGAGCCTCCTGAATGACCTAGCCTAGCAACGAGTCCTTCTAGCATGTACGCTCCTAGCCGTTGGACCGGATCACCGGAAACTGACACCTTCTGACGCACTTCGGACATCAGCCATTCAGCGGTCAACAGATCATTATCCGCTACTGCGCTCGCGCAGGTGATGAGCACCTCCCTCAAGTCGCCTCTAGATATTATCTCCACCATTTGTTTCCACTTCTCTATCTCTGACGAAACTCGGTTGGTTTCTCCCAGGAGGGTGCTATAGTCTGCATCAAAAGTATCTGTTTCGGAGCCAAGCATGGCCGATTCCAATTGTCTGAGTTTATGCCTGAGATCATCAACGTCGCCTGTTACGCAAGACTCGCTTAGAGGCGAACCATCATCGTTTCCAACAGGGAGCGGATGGTGGCCTGATGGGAACGCTTGAGAACCCGGCTGTGAAACAGGGCTTCCATTGGGCGAAAAACTCAAAGTTGACGAGGAATTATAACCAAGGGCATTGAAAGTCCCGGAGGATGATGATGATGATTCAAGGGTGCAGAACTGGTCAGAAATCGGTATGGCATCACGGTTTCCCTGGCTGCTGTCCTCAGAGCATGAGGAGCGATCATGACTCCTGAAAGGAGACCAGCAATAGGATTCTAGCTCTTGAATTGGCTGGCTGTAGAATCTGGGAGGTCCGCCATGGTTCTGAGATGCCTGCATTGAAAACTGGCACCAGCAATCTTCTGTTGCAGCCTACAGCCTTATGAATCCCAAGCTGCCAAATGAACAAAAGCTTGATCTACTGAATCGAGCAACCCGATCGGTCTTCTGAATACCAAGAATATATATATATACATAAGAAAAAGGAAAGGTCAACAAGATCCATGAGACCATTATCTAAGAAGAAAAAAAAACAGGAATCAGTAGAGATGAGTGCTGTCAGATGGAAAATTTTCCACCGTTCATTTTGTGCTTCCCACATGGTTGGGTGTATAAGCCAGGCCTAAGAACATCTATCCAAGCTTCTACTGGCCTAATTTGATAATTCTTCTTCATGGAAAATCGATATAATTGGTAACCATCAAAAACCCCCTCAGCAGTCCTGTGAAATTTATAGAACAACTTGTTCCCACTTCCCATGAGCCATTGATTGATCCCCCCAAAACTGGGTATGATCATAAAAATTTAACCTTTTTCAGACAGAGAAGTTCAAGCATCTGAAAGAGGAATCAGCCAAAAAAAGGGAAAAAAAAAAAAAAAACAGATTTGAGGAACAAGAACCCATGTTCAACTCATGATGGTGAAATCAGAGTGGGGGTTTCCCTGTTCCTGAGTGAGCAAATTCTAGCAGCAACCCCCATCTCAGAAAGCATGAACCACAGCAAGAATTGTCAACCAACACACACTGGGTTCACACCGACCGAGGCCGACAGCTTCATGGGAAACCTCAAAAACAGCAAGCAAAAGAACATCCGGGGAATCTTATTTAAGGAACCCAATTAAGCTTCACAATCACAAAAAAGAAAAGAAAAAAACAAAGAAAGAATTTTAAGAGAGACCCATTTCAAACCAACATAAGAGACTGAACAACCAGACGTACCAACTCTGAGAAGACTTGCGAGCTGCCGTGCTCTCCATTGCATTCTGAGCTCAGAAGGTAAAAGATGTGGTTCGACCTTGTTTATATCGCAAGCTTTGTTAACTAATCACCTCTGTATTCTCAATATCT
This sequence comes from Santalum album, assembly GCA_034195605.1. Classification (NCBI taxonomy): domain Eukaryota; kingdom Viridiplantae; phylum Streptophyta; class Magnoliopsida; order Santalales; family Santalaceae; genus Santalum; species Santalum album. Next base: position 11,745,874 of record CM067259.1, read on the forward strand.
ACGATACTGCCACCACTGGGTCGAAACTCTGTAATTAGTCTTTCTGTACAGAACAGTTGGTCAAACATTTTCATTGTTTTATCATTTCTTGAAACCGTGGACGACTATGAGTAAAATACGTGTGCTAATATAATTCTTTTTATTTTTTGGTTGAATTTATTCTCGCAAAGGCTGAAACCACCTTGAAGATAATTCCTTTTTAATTGTGCCTGTTAGGGTTGATAATAGTTAGGCACGTGACACATTATGCATTTAATAATTTTAATTGTTCAGAGAGTGATCGACTACATAAATTAAAAATACGAAATTTTAAAAATTACTGAAATTGTTATGTGATTTTCTTTTTTTTTTTTTTTCATAAAGAGACCTTGCTACAAGCCAAACAAGTAACATGGAACGCGGCCATTAATTTAATTTAAAATTCTCAGTGCATACTTTTCCTAGCAACAAATTATTTTGAGTACATAATTTTTTGTTTTATCAAAAGGAGGAAAAAACAAAGACTCGACCAACCGGTTGACCAAAAGTCTAAAAATTGACGAAAACCAAAAAAATTAAATGTTTTGTGGGTTTATATGGTTTTTTAAATAAATATAAATTATATATATATATAATAATATATAATATAATATAATAACAATCATAATATGCTTATAATACTACTCTTTTATTATTATTATGATAATACATACATACATATATACATACATGCATATATATATATATATATATATATATATATATATATATATATATATATATATATAATATAATATAATAATAATCATAATATGCTTATAATACTACTCTTTTATTATGATTATGATAATACATACATACATACATACACACACACACAGATATATATATATAATGACAATAATATAAATTATGTATGGTCGATTAGTTTATGCGATTTTACTTTATGAATGACCGCAAACCGACTGACCACATTAATTTTTTATGAAAAAAACTGAAACCATTGAAAAAACTCCGATCAAGTCGGTTCGGTTTAAGTTAATTTTAGTCAATTTTTCGATTTGATTGAACACCCCTAACTAGATCCTTACAAGGTGATCTTTTTTTTTTTATTATTATTATTATTATTATTATTATTTTATCAAGATTGACTGATTGGAAGCGAAGATGCTTGTTTTTCCATTTTTTGGTGTAGAATTATTAAACTTTTGACGTCTCAACCTTCCCATGTAAGGTAGAATTAGGCTTACCGAAAAAATATAAAAAATAAAAAAACACCATTTAGGGGTACAAAGTCTCAATAATTCTGAATACCACCCATAATTAGCACTGCCCTACACCTACACAAACGCAGTCTAATATTTCTTTCCTTTTAAAAATGTTATTTTTCTATAAGATGGGAAACTTTGTAGATAAGGTGGCGGTGGTTGGCTGGGATAAACAATAGGATTAAAACGGGTCACACTATGTCATGTCACGCATGCGAAGAAACATTCAACCGTTGCTCAGAAAGTTGATTAGCAAAATAATAATAGTGAAGAAGTGATTGAGACCATAGAGAGAACATTTATAATACTTTACTTGTTTTTGTTCGTGCAGGATCGGTTAAGTAGTGATGACTTAGATTTCAGTTAAGTTATGCTTAGATTTGAGTCTCGTTGTGTTCACATTATAATACCTTATAATTTACCTACAAATTAGGATGAGGAACCACTCCCGTTTCGATTAGAAAATAACCGCATCCCTTGTGATTCCAGACACTCCAGTACTAATAATAATAATAATAAAACCTTCCTTTTTTTTATTATTATTTTTTGTTCCTGGTTCTTAGTAACCATTTATTTATTTATTTTTTGTTCCTTGTGATTAAGGTCTAAACCTTTGATGGGTACGAAACTTGTTAGCACTACCTAGAAAGAGAAGAAGATCAATTATCAAATCATAAAGAGAGAGATGAACAGCCACCACCACTTCTAAACTTTTTGAAATTTACTCAAACTTCCAATTTCAAAGTCTCTATTCCCAAAAGCTGGCATCATATTTGTTTTCCAACCTCTTAATGATGATGCCCATTAATGCTAACAATGGGGAGAAAGAGGACAGAGACAATGGGGGGAAGCTTTTCCCTACTAATTTGCAGAGGGACAAAACTAATGATAAACCCTCAGAAAGTAGAGATTTAAGAAATTAAGTGATGATGCTGATAATATTAATCAGTAATAATTAAGATGCTAATAATTGAACCATGTTAATCCGACCACCGGTCTGGCCCAGAACCGAAAGGGGCATCCATCAACAGACGATACTGCACATGCAAGATGTAACATAGAGCCTACAGAGAAAATGGTGAGGTGATAGAACATGGCAAAAGCGCAATGAATAAAGATTCTCAAAACATCAGTTCCCTGTATATCTCCATCACCTTGTATGTTTCATGAACGCTTTGTGAACCGTTGTAAGGCTATCGAGCCTCGCGCTCGAGCCTCACGTGTTCGTGGGCTCGCAAAAACCCCTCGAGCCTCAACTCCGATCTAACAATTCGGGTGCTATCGTACAAAAAGTCTCAAGTAATAATGTTGAAAGATATATATATGTAGCCTGGGCTTCTCTCATACCTTCACTTCGCACGGCTCTGTTGACAATTCAGTGGTTTCCAAAGGAAAAAGACTACTAATCACTGTCGTGTTGTTCCTTGTGTCTCACTCTAAAGGTTGTTCATAAGGGTCCTCTAAGGGCCTTTCCATACAAATCATGTCTGTAGCTTTGGGAAACAAGGGTTCCTCTCCTCAAATATTTGTCATGACACCAATCGTTAAAACCACAGGGATGCCTCCCTCGTCAGCAGTCCGTCATGCTGTTGCAGCATTTGTTTTCAATTCTACATTTAAAATTAACCCCTATTATATCACCGTTTAATGTTGACGCGAAATATGTGAATTTAGCCTGACATCATGCACGTGCCGTTACCACTAATCTTCTAAACTAATTGTATTACCAGCATGCGTATTAAATCCATAGTGTTGGGCAAGGTCAAGAGTTAAATCATGCTTTGACATTGCCTTATTATGATAAGAAATGTAGAGAAGCAAAGGTCAAATTATTTGGTAGCCAAAATCGGAGCTTTTCAAGGAACTTTTCAGGTCTACGCATGGCCAACTCTCCAAATGTCTTGTAAATTCGAATTCGAACAAAATACATTGACAAGAATGGCTAGCCCAAAAACATAATAAATAAAAAAATAATTATAGTTACCTCTGTTAATTCTAGAAGTAGCCATTTCCCCCGGAGTCAAATATTGCAACTTCTGCGTGGATGATCACTGAGAGGCCCTACTGCAAAAGACGAATCCTTGATCCGTGCAAGCTGAAAAGAAAAGTCTGGAAGAAATAAGATTGAAAAAGGAATCAGCATAACTGCCAGTGGCATACTGCAACATCATGAGCATTCACAGTACAATTTCATGACTTCTCTCAAGTCTCCATAATTAGAAACTATTCTTTCTCCACAAATAGAAACTATTCTTTATAATTAGAAACTATTCTTTCTCCACAAATAGAAACTATTCTTTCTTTTGTCTTCCCAAGTGAAAAAAGGGGTAACCCAGTCCAATGGCTAAGATGAAAGCTGGCAGTGCAATGCCAACACGTAAGGCTCCATCCTGGCCGTTCAGAATGATGGTGCTACCCTACTGAATCAAGCATGGCTGCTACATCATTTGGTCCTATCCCCAAGAGAGTATCAGTCCAAATTGATGCAACCTCAGAAGATATTCAAAGATGTCAAGGCTTTCAACATCTGCTACAATGGAGAGTTGATTAGAAAGCTTACAATAGGGTTGGTGCAGGTTCAATTGCCCAACTGCTTCAATAAATTGACTAAACAAGCATATCAACAGGTCAACACGATGCCAAGGCTTGTCAAACTTGGGTTCTGAAGCTTCCACTACAAGTGGTATTTCTGGGAGAAACAGTCAATCTAACCATGCTCAAGGAGAGCACTGCAGTTCTGGCATAAGTTCAGATTTACGGATTTGGATCCTCTCCGGTCCAAAACCATGCAGTAATGCGCAGTTTTATAATTTTTTTATTTTTGATAAATTTTTAAATAATTCGAATCGTACAAGACGGAAATAAAATATAAAAATACATAACTATGTCAATTTTCATGAGATTTGGAAATACAAAACCTGTTCATCCTAAGCCTTGAAACTTCAGTATAATTTTTAAATGTTATTTCTTTTAATGCTTAGGATGAATAGGCTTTGTATTTTTAAATATCATTAAAATTGATATGCCGATATATTTTTATATGTTATTTCCATCCAAGTGGTTAAAAGTATTTAAAATTTTATTTAAAGTAAAAGAAAATTATAAAACTATACCGAGCTGCAGATTTTTTGGATTTTTTGGACAGGACTTACGCCGGATCCCGGATTTACAGAGGGAATGCACGTTCTTGAAAGAGACCAGGCTGGTGGAAAATGTGGATGTGAACCCACCCCAGCTAATAGGAATGATAGCAAAGCAGGGGAGACAAAGGCTGTAAAACCCACCTCTTTGACTCAAGGGTAGTCAAGTCATTTCTCGTGTTCACAAAGCAAGAAAGAAGAAAAAAAAAAAAAGAAACTAATCTAAATCACCTAACCAAGTCAGAAATCCAAATTAGTTCCTTAAATTCTCCTGTTAAATGTAAGTAATGACAAAATTTATTTATTATTATTATTATTATTATTTTTGTTTAAACCATCATATGTAAAGATGAAGGGCCTTGGTGGGATCCTCTTCCCCCATTGATAGGAAGGCAAGCTTCCCTCTTTCTATGTGTAGACGTACCTTTATATTAGACAAGATTTTTATTACTGATTTCCGATAAAAAATAATATATAAAATAATAAAATAATAGAAGATACTATTTTTTTTAAATTTTATGGTCATAGTTACCCATATGCAATGTATATGGATAGCTTGGGTTAGTGACTGTTTTGCTTAGGGGAAAGCTAATAACAAAATAATACTTAAGGAAGTCATAAGCCTTGAAATGGTTCCTCTGTTTGTTTAGTAGTTATGTAAGTGATGTCTTTTGATTTTTATATAGGAAAGGAAATAAGAATTTTATTCCAAGTTATGGTGGACAATAAACAAGTAATGGGGAAATAATAATAAATTATTAAAAATGATATCTTTTGAAACAAAGTTGCTTGATCGGCTTTGTATATGTCCGTGTATATATATATATATATATATATATATGAAGACACTTTCTGTTAATTTAAATTAATAAATTGATGACCATTTGAAATCTTTATCTAAATAATATTTAAAAGGGTCCTAGATAAGTCATTTAAAACTAAGCTCTATGCAACAACTATAATTAAGGTAAATAACAAACATATGGATGTGCATCCACTCACACCTTTTTGGAATATCTATGGCTCTTTTAGGCGAGGAGCAACTTCGTGAAGGTGATCCTAGAAGTGTTTGAGTTGTTAGTTTGTCATCGTTTCATCGAGGCGAGAGAATAATGGCTATGAGCATGTTATTTTAAACCTTCAGTTCCATATTAAATGTTTTTATGACGTTGCCTCATACGTTTTCAATGAAATAATTTATTTTTAATATGTTTTCATGACTTCAATTTAAGGAGGTTTATATGAAATTCATTTGGGATTAAAGTGCTAGTTTCTCAAATTTTCTCCATCAATGGCAGCTTGATTACCACGTTAAAGCTTAAAGTGAAAAAGTCAAGTGAAAGGCATTTGATTTATGAAATATTTGGTACCTCAATTTCATTATGGAATTTCTAAAAGGTTTTATTAAATTGCTTTAATATTACAAGTATTATTTTAGAAATGTTGGTGGATTTAAGAATGCGATTTCACGTGTTATATATGAAATTAAATCACGGAGATGGTCCGGTGCTTATAGGGATGGTCTGGTGTTACACATGTCATGTACCCAAGGGGATAGTATGGAGCACACCTGCGTTTAGGTCTTGCGGACCGCATGCTCATTGCATTATGCCTTTGGGCTGCAATCGGGGCTACTCTTGTGCACATGTGACTATGATTATGTATGTGTTTGTTTGATATGGGAGCTCATGATTTTTTCTACAAATGATAATTTCACGAATGGGTTTCACGTAAGTGTTTTTACGAAATTGCTCAAATAGAATATTCATGGTTACTCAAGATGGAACTGAAGTAAAAAAACTTTATCATTACACGCTACATTTTATTGTTTTAAAGTTAAGTAGTTTTCTTTTATATTTTTCCACAGTGATATGTGTCTGGCCCCAATCACAATTACCATTTTTCCTAGATTTTGAGGGTTTGCAGTAAAGGCTTCCTAAAGGTTGATAACAACATTCCTTTATTTTCTTTCTTCCTTTAGGACTCATGATTGGTATGTTTAGAATTATACTCATTCTAGTTGGAGCTCCTTTTGGAATAAAATTTGGCCACATGGAGGCCCTAGATATTTGCTTGGACTACCCAAGTATGATGTGGATTCTATGTTGACACTACTTTATGAATTATCTTTTCTTATTGGAAGGTATATTTTATTGCAATAGAATTACTAGCTAGACAGTATTCAAGATCATGTTCATCCCATTCTGGCAAGCCTGGGTCCCTGCGGGATGGAGTGTTACAAATGTGGCATACTGGTTGAAAAAATTATTCAATTCCATGAATTGAAAGAAGAACAAGCATTCGGAAGGAGATACCTAGGGTTTCAAAGAAAATTGAGCGCAGAGGAAAATGCACTCTATCAACTGACATGTTCATACAATGACGATGGAGAGACTTGGTCTGTTTCAATGTGCTTCACTCAATTCTGCAATAATGGCCCACATAAATGAAGAAGGAAAAAAGACAGGCACTAGAAGTAGCCTGATCTTTCAAATTATGGAGCTTCTTCAGTTTTCACCTAATTCTATGGTAGAATCTTGGGAAAGAGTTGGATTAAGCAAGCCTGTTTTACGCACGGGCCAGTACATGGAACAAGTGTCCGATGCCAGATGCAAAACACGATACTAAATTACGTTCTATGCTTCATAAAAATATACATCACGACGGCAATGGAATATATTTGTTCCCAGTTCATCGTGCACTAATTTGAAGAATAATCATAGAATGTACCACCAGCAAAGTCATTTTAGAGGCCCAAGTGTGTACCGTTCCACAGGAGTTCGAGCTAACAACGAATAAACCAGAGAGACATTCTTTGATTCAACCAGAAAAGAATCTTTTCCACGACTGCCATGGTAGAAATCCTCCTGCAGATCAAGTGAAAACGCCAGTGAGTTTGGCAAGAGGCCAACCCTTTTCTGTGGGTCAAAGAGAGATCCCAGTGACACTTAACACATGGAAAAGCTTGGTTTTGCATAGGAAGTCAACCTACCACAACCAGGGCACCGCTTGTAGTACTTTTCCCTCAGAACAAGACCTGAGCCACCACAGACTTCGCATGTTCTTTGTGCCATCTGAAATGACACGTAAAATATTCAGTTCGCTTTCATGCAGTACTGATGATGGATTAAACAGATGGGCAGTAATTAACAAAAGAATGCCAAAAATAGCTTTCGGTCAAAGCAGTCTAGCTAGAGAGAGACGCATGGTTCATCTAGTATTCATCTCACTGATCTCAGCTTAGTTTTCTTTTCATTGTCCCATTTACGTTCTTTTAAAAACGCGACTCTTTTTTTTTTTTTGGTCTACCCACCCGTGTCCCAATGTCAAATGACCTTGACTAAATCTAGCTCGAACTGAGAGAACCCACGAGGGAGGTAAAGCCCTCCCCGCTTTATAAATTGGGACGTTAGCCCTGAGCCCAGACAGCCTCAACTGTGGCCCAAGAATCGGTCATCCTTTGATAGAAATTTTTCTAATATGTTCCAAAACCACTTAATGGCAACTTATATCAAACTAACATGCCATATCAGTACTGCTGAACACTTTTGAGCATTCTTCTGGATAAAGCTCAAGGCTCCAGACTAGAATGCTGGTCTTAAGAGTGAAGACTGACCATAGCATGATTGATCTTCAGGAACACATGTTGATCACTTGTGTTTAAGAACAATTTGTTTTTTAAAGGATTCTTTTTTTTTTGACAATGCCAGTGCCCAGTAATAATGCATAAATAACCCACTATGTGTACTCACAATATTTTTGCTGAACTCAATCCCAGCGACCACAAAAGGCGTCACTCCAGCTGCACAAATCATATAGGACCCATAAAAATTAAAATTTTAAATAAATAAAGAGGCAAACTGAAGTTGAAAAGAAAAGGGAAAAAAAATGTTTTCTTTAAACAGGGAAAAAATTGGGAAACAAGTAGGATTTCCAATTAGGTCAGAGTTTCATTCTATCAAAAACATGAAAACCAGAAATCTTTTCAATTTGCACAATTTTCTCAGCAACCAGTCAAGCAGAAACCGTAAACACATCCCTCCAGCTGAGTTGAAACCTTAAACCCTAAACCTTAACAGTAGTAGGGGTCGGAATCAAAAACCTATAGCGCCGACGAGAATTTGCCAAGAGAGGTCGACCCGGGAAAGATCTGCTGCCGCAGAGACTTGGTCGACCGCATGAATATTGGACGCGGATCGGCGGCTGTTCATCAATCGATTGCTTCTGCTGCAGAAGAGGTGATTCCTTACACCATGACAACTGACAGGAATTGCAGTTCTTGAAAGGCTGTTACTAGGGTCAGGGAGGGCGAAAAGGGGTGGAGAGATTGAAGCCGCCATGGGAGAGAAGCGAAGCTAAGCAGCTGCGTGCGTGTGTGTGACAGAGAGAGCGAAATGGTAACCGTCGGATTGCCATTGGAGAGAAGCGAAGCTTAGCAGCTGCGTGTGAGACAGAGAGAGAGCGCGAAATGGTAACCGTCGAATTTGGGGATTGTGTTGGCGCCGACCACACAAAAAGATAGGATTAGACCTTTATTAATAATACAGAAGATAGCATAAAATGCCTGTAAGCCAGTCCATTGTTGATTCCATAAAATTTCCTTATCTACGTATAAATTTTTCATTAACAGTTGGACCTGATTTAATATAAATAGAATTAAATAAATAATGAAATTGTATTAAAATTAATACATATTTTTATATATTTACGTCCATTCAATCCATTTGATTAGGTTTAGCGATCATTCACGTGTACTCTGATCCCTTGATGGGGAAGGTACCTTAACGCATCGTTAATACTATTATTGTCGAAAAAGTATATCTCTAATAAATCCCAGCAGTGACTTAAAGACATAGACACTACATACACAACTAGATTTTGCTTTTCACATGTGAGTGGTGCGATTTATTTGAAACAACATTTTTCGAAATGAATAAATTTATCCTAAAATATTTACTTACATAAAAAAAAAGGAATTATTATTGATAAATGTTAAGTTAGTTGATAATGACCTGTCTCCCTCTAATGGAAATTAGTGATTCGAGTGTTTATTATATTGAATTGTGAAGCAATTTTTCATTCCCTAGTAGTATGTATTTGAACGTATGTAACATAAGTCTGTCCTTGAAAGGAAATTGTTTCATTAAAAATTTAAATTTTCAATAAAATAATATTATTTTAGTAGTGAAGGCATGCAAATTACATTTATACCGTTGAAATAAAAAGGCCAAATTATGTTTTGTAGTCTTATCTTTGATACAAGGTGCAAATCTAGCCTAATCTTTATCATTGGCTAATTATATCTTGATCTTTTTAAAGGGATGCAATGTTAGCATACAATATTTTTCTTCGCAATTCTTCCAAAAAATATGTAAATAAATAAAAATATTTGAAGAATGTTTTTTTATAAAATAATAGGACAAATTTGTAAAAGGGAAAAAAAAAACCTTGTAAAAAAGAACATGACCTATCATAGTCAAATTCATGGCTAATACTTAAGTAACGAAATTTATTGTAATTGATATGTAATTCCTTCCTGTAATAACTAGAGCATATAATATTAATAATTCAAATTTGTAAAAAGTAAAATGTTTAAAAAAGAAGAATGCGGAGAGAAATATTTATAAAAAAAAAAGAATTTGGCCTATTATAAACATTCTTTTATAAAGATTGTTTCACAATAAAAATTTATAAAAAATAAGTTATTTGAAGAATTTTATAATGAAATCTAGAATTTTAGTATGAAAGAATATTGGCCAACAAAATTCTTATTAAAACAAGTCAAATTTGAAGAATAATTAAGAATATATTAGAATTACACTTTCTTTAAAAATATTATAATATAATCGGTTAATAAAATGATTAGACTAAATTTATAACTTTTTTTCGAAGTTAAGTACATAAAATACCATTTAACCAAATAAAAATATCTTAAACGAAGAGGGGAAATATTCCTCTTCATTTTCGAAGAGATAAGATAAACACCATGATCAGATATGGGGGACTCGGGTACGCTTCTCCCCTCCCCCTGTCATCTTCAATCCCTCTCCAATGGCGGATTCCTCTACCTGCTTCTTCACTTCCACCCTGCATTGTCCCTCTCCTCTCCCTCCTTTGTATCTCTCTCCACCGAATATCCATGGGGACTCTCTCTCAAACCGCAGCACCCAGCGCAGAAGGGTATGTGGTCGCCGGAGGCGAGGTGGTTCCCCCTGCAGCTTTGTCGCGCTTTCCGCCCACTCCAACCCTAGAATCCTCAAATCCACTCGCAACTCACGCTACCGACGAAATCTGCCACCTTATGATTCTGATGAAGAAGATGCTGATGCCGGTGATGATGAAAATGGGGATGATGGTCGGCTCTCTGACGTGAGTTTTGTCCTCTTTGGTTTTAAAATGCTTCTTGTAACAGTTTAATTCAATGCAAATTTTCAGTTAAATGTTTTAAGAATTGTACTTTCAAAATTAACTATTAGGAGGTGGTGGGTATAAACAGCTGTTTCAGTTTGTATTTGGAAGTTTCATATTGGCTTCTTTGGATACTTGATCATGGATTTGTCTGGTAGTTTGGCTTCAATTTTTATTTTCTTAGTGTGTGGTTTCTGGTCACTATTAAGATCTTTAAATGGCCATTCTTTCCTTTCTACTTAACCGTGGACTTATGCTACGAGCTTTGTTATTTTGTATGTCAATCAAGGGCTATAACAAAAATGCATGCTTGGGTGGACTGGGACGTGTGGAATGCCCTCCTATAAACTGGTGAAACTAGGATGGCTTAGTGATTACTCATCCCTAAATAGTTTTTATGGTAAAATTTTTCAAACGTGTATGTAAATTTAGACTTCCTTGTATAATTGAGTTCATTTTTCCTAAAGATTGTGGTCATCACACGAGTTGCATGACAAAGCTACTCAAGTTCATTGGGCAGCGACATATGATGCTCTTTTATACAAATTTTGTTGTCATCATGATTGATTGGATGTTGAATGCATGGTTCTTAATATGAGACCTTATGCTCTTCTGTAGGCATCCGCAAGTCTCTTATAGTGAAGTGAAAAGTTTTATGTAGTGAAAAGCTACAGCTCCCTGAACAAGAAAAAGTGTTCTTATGCCTGCAGGGAAGATGAATAGAATTCTGATTTAACTGAGAATACATTTGTGTAACCAGCTTGTAGCTTTCCTTATTCCTCCCTTCATTGGGCATTCATGTCTACTATCGCAATTTAGCAAATTGCCTTTTGATTACCCAACTGAATGACATTATGTTCCTCATATGTGGTTTCCTGCTCATATATTTGATTGAAAAATGCTGCTCACATGTCAATATATATGGGCATGATGTATATGAAGTTATTCTTTGACTTTGCCAAAAGTGCTTTTAAAATTAAGTGTGGTTTGTCTCTAGGATGACTTTGCTCAAATGGGAAAAATGGGTCCCGAGCAAAAGGGATTTGAGTTACAAGCTGATGGTTTTATGAGACAAGGTATGCCTTTAAATGTTTCAAAAATCTTTCAGGGGAGTATTTTAGTAATAAGATGCCTGAACAGGCAGCCATAGGCAGATGAAAGGAGGCTGGAGAAAAAGATTGTTAAGATCTGGACGAAGCCTTCAAATAGCTGAAGGCCTCCTGAATGTCAATAGTAGAGAGAACTCCCCTGGGAAGGTAAATGTTGGAAATTCTTTTCGTCCTTCAGACAGACAAAAGGTTGGTGGGTTTGCTGATAAAGATGTTGGTAGAAAGGTATTGATTAAAAATATAATGAGCTATCAAATGTTTCTTTAAATCTTGATGGGGTGAAAGCCTTGATTTTATTTTTATTTATAGCAGATGATGGCAAGAAAATCTACAGAGAATAGAATTTATAAGCTATCGGAAGAATTGGATTTGGATGAAAAATGGTTTCCACTTCTTGATTACCTGAGCACGTATGGACTAAAGAAGTCACATTTAATCCAAATGTATGAAAGGCACATGTCTTCTCTTCGGATTAATGTTGTTTCGGCACGGGGAAGATTGGAGTACCTGCTTAGTGTTGGTGTCAAGCAAAGAGACATCAAAAGAATACTTTTGAGGCAGCCCCAAATCTTGGAGTACACAGTGGAGAACACTCTGAAGTCTCATATCAGTTTTTTGGTTGATATAGGCATCCCACATTCTAAACTTGGGCAAATAATTTCTGCTGCTCCATCCCTGTTCTCATATAGCGTTGAGAATTCATTGAAACCCACAGTGAGATACTTGGTTGAGGAGGTTGGCATCAAGAAGAATGATGTAGGTAAAGTTGTGCAGCTGAGCCCACAAATTCTGGTTCAACGAATTGACAATTCATGGAACTCTCGTTATACCTTTTTCTCGAAGGAACTTGGAGCACCAAGAGATACTATTGTGAGAATGATCACCAAACATCCTCAGCTCCTTCATTACAGCATTGAAGAGGGATTACTGCCCAGAATCAATTTTCTAAGGAGTATCGGATTGCATAACACTGATATCTTGAAAGTACTGGCAAGGCTAACACAGGTAAACCCCCGCCACCCCCACTCCCCCCCCTCCCCTTCCCAAACCAACCAAACAAGACAAAAAAAAAAAAAAAAAAAAAAAAAAAAAGGGGGAAAAACTTGGACATAAAAATAAGATTCTTATTAACCAATCAGAGATGCTGGATGCATCAGCAACTAATCATTTAAAATGGTTTAATTTATGGAATGAGAAAGTAAGAAATTTCTTGGTATTTTCATCGGTCCGAAGTAAGATAGTGTATTGATTTCACTTGCAATGCCAGGATATGATTGGAATATATTTCCTAATTGAAGGTACCTATACTATTGCAGGTGTTGTCTCTGTCATTGGAAGAGAATCTTAAGCCCAAATACATGTATTTGATTAATGAACTTCGGAATGAAGTGCAATCCCTGACCAAATATCCCATGTATCTAAGCCTGTCTTTGGATCAGAGGATCCGCCCTCGCCACAGATTTCTTGTATCCCTTAACAGAGCTCCAAAGGGGCCATTTCCACTGAGTTCATTTGTTCCAACTGATGAGTGCTTTTGTCAGCAGTGGGCTGGAACTAGCTTAGATAATTATTTGGCATTTCGACAGAGTTTACTACTCAAGGATTTTGCACAGAAATATGAGAGGCAAAGATAATCATTTATATAGTTTGCCTTGGCTAATAGTGCAAGTATTGGGAGAGCAGAGCAATGTACTCAACTTCAAATGACTAGCAGTGCTCAAAATTTTTACGACAGGTTTTCTTAATTTCTGGGAGACCCAATATCTGAGTTGTTGCAGATAATTGTAATTTCTGGGAGACCCAATATCTGAGTTGTTGCAGATAATTGTTCAATGATTTGCTTACGTTCCTTTCCTCATTGAACATGCAGTTGATTTTCATATGCCATATTCTTTGCAGGAACTTTCCCAAGTTTTATACATGCAGTTAACATTACATGTACACTTCCAGTTATACATATATGGTTAGCATTACATGTACAGCTTTGAGGCTCGTGTTTTTGAACTTGTACCGACTACTGGTGATTGAAAGTCCTGTGACATCGATGCAGAACTATGGTTTTAAGGTTAGTTAATCTCTGTAATAGGAAGTGATTACCCTTTTCCTTTTGCTTTTGGTTTTTGTCTTTTTTCCTCCAAAACATTTTAACTGGATAGCATGAAGAAATGAGCCATAAATGCCTCATTTTAAGACCTTTTTCTCTGTATTTCTGTCACTTGATGTGATCGGCTACTTTATTTGTATCTGGTGGATGGCGAAGTTGTTTTCTGGCTCCAAGTTGTTTTAACAGTGGTTGTTCTTGTTAGTTTCTGTAATATGGCATGCTCGGAGCATAAAGGGAACTGATGGACGTTTTATTCTCCCTTTGCTAATTTTGGAACACTTTATTCAGCTTGTATGCTTTCAAATTGCAATCTGGATAACAGCTTTGGAACTCTGGGAGCAATATGGACAGCTTTTATGTTTATTTATTCTCCTCTACTGGTTTTCCTTGCCTCATAGTATCAAGATGTGCTCTTTGTTGCTTGTGCTCTGCAAAGTATCAGCTAAGTATGAAGATGTGCTCTTTTGTTGCTTGTGCTTTGCAAAGTATCAGCTTGGGAAAATGTGTGTTTACTTTTTCATCTGATGCTATGCATGGGATGAACAGTCCCTTCAATTCAGCAAGTTCATATAGGTCATGTCACATTTCCCTCATTTTGTCTTTCAGATACAACCATAAAAGCTAGGAAATTCAATAGATGAGTAACCCAATTGAGATATTATGATGGATTAAAGTTCTCTCCATGGTTAAGGTAAATGGAGTGAGCTTTAGGCAGCTCAGTGTGGATGACTCTTGTTCTATTTGAATGCAGACTCACCCACCCCACATTTTGTTAAGAGATGTCCACTAATATGTGTGAGCATCAGTCTCGTTTTCAATTCAGGTCATCCATTAGCTGTTCTGATGAGTCAAGTCCATAAGGTCATAAAAGAAGGTGCAAGTTGCATGCTTTCTCTTGCTTTTGGTGTTGACATGTGAGGCCATGAATGTATGCAGAACTGGCCTAGAAACTCCGCACGTCAACACCAAATATTTAACAGCATGAAGCACCAAATACTTCTCAGGGAATGCCTGGACCTTATGCTTAACAACAACAAATTCAAGAATCTAGAAGCTGTAGAAGAAGATAGGGGGAATCAAAACCACAATGCTATCAAGCCACGATAAGGAAAAAAAGAAAACAGTTCAATCTTCATCCGCCTGCATCGCGAGACATTACATTGAGAGTTATGTAGAATATCCTTAGAAGATGAGGAGTTCAACATCAAGAGGGGGGGAGGGAGTGCTGCTGCATCAGTGAGATTTGACTATAAGAAGCAAAATTATATAATTAATGAAACGATAATAACCCTTTAATAATTATTTTTGCATCTCTTGTTTGGCATTACAAAGATTTGAACATATTTTCACCTTCCAGAAGCCCCCTGCCACATACTTTAGTTTCTTTCCTAGACTGTAGACTCTATATTTTTTTACATATCACATGTAACCTGTTCCCTTCTTCCTAAAATGAAAGTCAAAAGCTGTAAAACCTTGTTACACATTCTTCTGTATTGTATTTCTTCTTTCTCCTAACTCCTTCAATACTCCCTCTGTTGTTATCTACCTGTGGGGAACTCCGACCGATCTATCCAAGCTGAGAAGGGAACAAAAAGGTCCTCTTTTCTTCTTTGGTGGAGTGGGGTTCAGAATGAGCCCTAACCCTCTATAGCTCCTCTATAAACTGTCAAACCTATATGATCGCAGAAACACTGCTCGTGGCGGTGGAAGAAAACGGGCTTTCTGGGAGATCCAGTCCTTGGCTGCTATGAAAATGAAGAACACAAAAATCATTTGATGCTCAAAGGGGGAACAATAACAACAAAAGACAACAGAAGCTGGGGATAGAATTTTGCTTGGGTGAATGAGTTAAAAGACAACAGAGAAATGAAAGCAAAAAATTTAGCAAGGCATCCCATGAATAAAAAGACTGCAGCAGATACGTTTTGCTTATTGCCAAAAGCAAATACTAAGAACTTAATTAGGTTCGTGTACCTCTCATGGTCAATGTTATTGGTGCCTGTATTCCAGATTTTGTCATCGACTGTGGAGCTATTGTTCATAACATCCAGGAAATCACTGAACCGCTCCACAGATGGGAACATGGAATGATCTGTATTGACCATGCAACGAATAAGAAAGGGTATAGTAAATGATGGAGATGGATGAAGACCCATGAGGAAAACAATGTTATAAGGATTCAGTAATGACCATGAAATGAGGATAATAGACCTTCTGGCACTTTTAGCTCATTCATGGAACGGCCAAAGCTGAGCTGATTCGCCACGGGTTTCCGCACCAACTTCAGCTGTGAAAGACGCCTTCTCTCCAGCTCAAGAGCGCGTTCGTGCTCTTCCATAAGCTGCTTCCTCATCAGTCTAGAGGTCTCGTATTCTCTCGGCACCAAAAACAGTGTAAGATGATCATTAGGCAAGCTCAGAAGCAATGCATCAGCCTTCATAATGTGTTGTAGGCAAAAGATAAAACCCAATTTAGGTTGACAAACCATTTATATGTCAGTCAGGACAATCTTCTATTTTTGATCATCCATATTCTTATGCTCCTGTTCTCAACCTCAGCCTCAGATATGCTCATAGAGATTGAAACCATTCCCTCTTGTAATGCTTGTACTCTTAGGATCCCATTTTGTCTACTTCTCTTTTTAGCTGTATGAGGATAAACCTCTTTTGTACATTCTTCTCTTGTATTACTAAAACATTCTTTGTTTAAACAAAAAGAAATATTGGCAGTGTAACCAAACATGGCTCTTCTAATCTGACAATAGTAGGCTTCACGAGGATGAGCTGGAATCGATCTAACGCATTATGATGCGACTGAAATAAATGATGGATTGGTTACATGAAGTGTGTGTCGTTGTTGGAGGTCGTACTCACTTGAATGAAGCTGATAATCGATGTCTAGAAAGTCCGGAGAGTAATAGAGTGCAGATTCAGTCTTTTCCAGGTAGTTCCTGCATGAAAGTAAAAAGTCTGCATTAAAGAGAGTTTTAGGCTGCGTCTGGGGGTTACTGGAAGCCCGAAACGGTTTTTCCAACGAAGTTCCATCGAAAGAGCTGTTTTCCAGCTTTCCAAGCCGAAAACAGCCTCGTGGCGATATGCCCTAATCTAATAAGAGAGATCTTCTCCAACAGAAAGGACCATAGAAAGGGCAGCCCCTTAATCTTGCAGTACACGAAAGTTAGCAACTAGACATGTGAATCTGATTCTAGCTATTGCAAAGTGCCAAAAAGGTAAAAAAAATCATTGCCAATAATTGGCATCTATGGATGCTTGGTCTGAGATACATCTGTTTGGCCAGCTGAAGGTTTAAGTTTGGAATAAACTGGGCCAAATTATGTTTTATCGCGTTAATTATAGCAAAGAAAGAAAATTTTAACAGTATACCTGTCGACATGCTTCGTTTTTTCCCTGTAAGGTTTTACGAGAACGCGGGATCCACAAACAAAATGCGGGTTCCCTTTCGACAAAATCACCTTCACTGTGTCTGAACTGACAAAGGTTACGAACCCAAACATCCGCTTCTGTTGGCAGGGGATCCTCACATCTTCAACAGGCCCAAAGGTGCTACAAACAAAACTCAACACGATCAGAAATTTCAGATGGAGGAAAAATCTACAAACAGACTGAAAACTTGGATGCCAAAAGGTAAATAGAAGAGATTCGGTTTCGAAATCTAATTACGCAAAATAGTTGGAGACATCTTCCTCAGTAAAAGTGCTCTCAGCTGGAAAGGTTAGATAAATCTGTCGAGATCCACAAACAATGGGACCAGGGTCACTTCTCTCATTCCTGTTCTCCAAGTAGTACCTCGGAGCGTCCTCGGCCAGCATTACGGAATGCTGTCCATGAGGCCTGCCACTTAGATCAAAATTCACCTTTTAATTACAGTTGCGGAAAAATCCAACCATCAATGGTGATGAAAATTTTACCTGTCGATCAGCCTGATGCTGTTCTTCAATCGAGCGAGCAACTTAGTCAAACTATAACCAGCTTTGCCGTGTCTTTGGCTTTCAGTGAGATATCCTTCTGCCTGAAGAACTTTTCCGTATGTCTCGCAATATATTGACGGGAGAGACGCAATCGAAACAGGATAGCCTCTTCTAGACTTCAAGAGCTCTACAATCTCCAGTTCCAGCTCCTCGAGTGACCCAGGTAAGGAAACATGATCCTCATCCACAAGCTCCTGGCTTGGAAGACTAAATACCGGGTTGAAGTTATCTAGAGATGATTGGCCATGGAAGAACCTACAATTATCTCCATGCTTACAGAATCCCCTATTGTGATATAGACAGCTCTTAACTGGGAACTCTGTCAAACTCGAGGATCGCTGGCCTGCTCTTGCGCCACCTAATGTGTTATGTGTATAATAGTCATCATCAGGAAATCGCGTGACACCTAAGTTAAATGCTTCCAACTGATCGTCATAATTTAACCCCCGAATTTGGTTCCAAGTCCGTAGGTCATCAGTGGTGAAATCTGGATAGCTTTCATATGGTATGAAATTTGAATTCTGAGCTAGCGGCGGCTCAAAAACAGGTTGGGGCTCCAAGTATGGGGCATGAAAGGTGTTCCGTGATGGGAATGGCCGGGGAGAAGCCGACGAGAAAGGAGTAAAGGGAAGGTCTGATGTGGGTGCCGAATTCATGGAAGAGGGGACTGAATTTAAATTTGCTGACCTACGAATTAGTCCTAGTTCAATCTTGGCTCTGTGAATCAACACATGAATCAAATTCTCAGGTCCATGAGCCAAACGGATCATATCCTGTTCACTATGGTCATGTAAAAGAAGATACCCAATAATCTTGGTGCCATTCTCCGGCTCTAATCTGTGGATTCTATTGAACACAGCTCTTGAAAAATCAGAAAAATCCATCTTGCGAATAAAGTCAACTGCAATTGATATTGAAATAGAGTTAGCACATGACAGTGAACAAAACAAAACATATAAATTTCATAAAGAAACTTGGAACCCAAACAAGAACCAAAAAAACAACCCACTACCACCCAAACTCACAAATCTGCAAGCAGAACTCTTCCAAAAGGGAAAAAGGAAAAAAAAAAAAAAAAACTGCTAATAAAAAGTTGCAGATCTAATAAACAAGCCAAGAAACTATAAGTAGATTCAAAACTTAAAATAATGTTATAGAGAAACTTCAAAGAAACTCAGCATACTTTAGGTTTAAACGAATTAAAACCTTAAATCAAATCTATTACATAAGATACGCCCAGAAAAGGAAAGAAATCTCAGCACCCTCTACTTCTTTTTTTCCCCCTCCCATAGAAGGAAACCTATCAACAAGACGAACGGCAAGGACAAAAACAACCCTAGAATCTCTTTAATGGCCAGAAGAGCATGACAGCCATAGATGAACTTTCCAATTCTGGAATATAATACATAAAGAAAAAGTATGAGTGTCAGATTACACAGAATAGTCCTGAGCATTGCATTTTTCCTTAAAAGCCAGAAAAATTCGAACCATATTACACCTACAGAAATAATATTCACTCTTCACCGAAAATGGCAAACACAGAAAGGACTTAATAGAAAATTATATACTTCCCCCAACCGGAAAACCCAAATAAACTTCGGCTCTGCTCCCATGAACTCGGTACTCAGGAAACACTGGAAACCCCAAATCCCAAACTTCTGGTTTTTCAGTAAACTAAGTTGGATGGCACGAAGAAACAACAAACTGTAAGCCATTCTGGTGAACACCCACAAGGCAAAAACACATCTTGGCGAGTGAATAACAAGAATGGCCCCAAAAAACAAAAGAAAGAAAGAACTTTTTTTTTTTTTGAGGGTGAAGATGAACAAAAACCGTTTCTTTTCAGAGAGCTAGGTAGCAGAGAGAGAAGCAAAGCTCAGATCCAACATACCACCAATCTAGAACACTCACTTGAGGAGAAAATAGTCAGTGGAAAGGCTCAAACTCCATGATTCATACCGTCTCCCTCTCCCTCTTTCTGTCTCTCCAATTTCGGCAAAACGACGTCATAGCTAATCTGCACAAGGGAAAATGACGGGCATGAGCGGGGTTGAAATGGGTGGGCTTCGACCAACCAGTTTTTCACTCAGTTGGCCCATAAGCTCATCTGGGAAGACCTTAATAAACACGAAGCGCGGATCAAATCCTTCAATCCAATGAAAAAAACATTAGTGCCGAAAAGGGTCGTGATTAGTGGAAGCCGTTGATTCTTTTATTCTTCCAAGGAGGAAAAAAAAAAAGAGAGAGAGACACTAACAGTCAGAATTTGTGTGATTTTCAATGGATCTAAAAGGAAGAAAGAGACGAAAGAAATAATAATACTTTTAAAAAAATATATTTTATGATGTTTATTCAAACTCTTGCCTCGTAGCAAAGTTCCAATCAAGATTATCTTCATCTTATGATATTCTTCAGGGACGACGCCACCCGTGTGCAACGGGGGACAGTTGTCCCCCTTAATTTTTGGAAAATATTTATTATACTCCTAGGCTTTTTTTTTCCTATAATTATATATTTAATCCAAGTGTTTTCCCCCCATTAGTTTTTAAAATAAAATAAAAAATCTCTCCCCTTATCTTTTACCTTAATTGCAACTCTAATCGAGTCCTCTCCCACCCTTTATTTGTCTCCAAACTTCCCCTCAGTTATAAGCCATTACCTCTTAATTTTGTTGATTTCTTACCTTTAATACCCATTTACCTTAGGTTATTTTCTTAGTTGTACAACACAAAATCATATATATATATATATATATATATATATATATATATTCTATTATGGCTTGGAGCTCGGCATTGGCCCAGAACTGCATCATAAAATGTAGCTCTTCTTTTCGAAAGATTTGACCTTGTAATTTTGAGACCCTTCAATTTGGGGCATAGATTTTCTCTTCTCTTTATATATATATTTAAATTCTACTTGTTATTTAGGGGGATTTTTCTCGCGTCTAGAGCGTTCTCTTGGCTTGATTCCTTTTTTCACTAAAACAATTCCACTCGATTCTCCCATTAGTAAATATATTGTCGAGTTCGCTTGACTTTTCACATTAAGGGAAGGTATAAATGTCTTTTTCTTTTGGAGGTAAAATTGCTATTATATTTATAAATTTGGAAAAAAAATAATTACTGTAAAATTTCATCCCCTTACGTAGAAGATAAAAAAAATAATTACTGTAAAATTTTTTTGCCTTCTCTTATTAATTGATTAATTATGAGGCTGGAAAAATTATAAATAAATAGATTCATTTTCACAAAGTATCTCAAGATGTATGAAAGAAGATCAAAGCAATTCCTATCACACTTGGCAAAAGTTTTGGATACAATTGGCACTTACGGGTTTAAGCAGGCAACGGGTAAAAAAAAAAAAGGTAAAAAAAAATAAATAGATAATTTTTACCTATTATCCATTATATACACTCTAATGTACCCATACCGGCAGATATTCGTGAGTACCGATTTAAAATATATATTTTCTAAATTTACATTTTGACCCATAGATGCTTTTAGAAATTATACTCTAGTCCTCAAATTTTAATAGGTTATATTTTGGTCCTCAAAATTTTAGAGGTTTGTCACCAAAAAAATTTAAGTTGGTCCTTAAACTTTTGAAAACTTTTAATTTTCGTCCCTAACTTTTAAAAATTTCAGTTTAATCCCTAGAATTTTAAATTTAATTATTCAAGTTTTCAAAAAAATGAGCGCTAGTGGGTGTAGCTATTACAAAGTGGGTAAATTTATTTGCTTTAAAATGAATATACCCATTAAGACCATGAATACTTATGAATACCCATTTCAAAAGTCCACATCCCATGTCGGCTTACTCCATATTTGTGTGGCGGAAACGTGACCGATTCTCAATATAGTTATCAAACCTGACCTGGTCAAAAGGCTAAGCCACTGGGTCATTGGTTCAACTGTCAAGTCAATGGTATTTATAATATAACTCATAATAGTTATAACAATCCATATTTTAAAGAGAATCTCTGCAAAATGATCAAGAAAATAGGAAAATTTTCTAATTTTATTAAGTTGTTCAAATTGCTTTGCAAAATAATAATAGCAATGACAATATAAAGATAAATTATTTTGTTATTATATTTTTAAATATATTACATTAATAGAATTTGATACAAACAAACTATAAAATAAAATTTATTTAAAATAAAATTCAAATATAACTTTGGGAGATATTATCAAAATACTATGGAATTATAGTTATATTTCAGTGATAAGATTATTTTAATTGCTAAAAATATGACATGATAAGGATTTTCTCAAACTTGGTGATTTATTATTTTCTAAGATAAGGATAATAAAGTACTACTCACCCTTATTCAATGGATGTTATTATACTTATTCTATAATGTATATTGGAATTATATATATACATATATATTATTATCTATAAACATTATTTTAATCAAATATTATTCATTTATAATTTTCTTCATTTATAACAAATATTTAAAATAACTATAATCTTTATTAGTTGAGTATTAGATTATAAGTAAACTTGTTAGGTTTCATAAATACTCATTGGCTCACTTGTTAGTATATTAAATTTTTCTGCAAGTGGATGAGTACATTTTGTAGGATTTTTGGCCCTTTTCATGAGAGTCGGGTTTCTTTCGAGTTGTTAGGTCACGGATCAATTCGTCAAGTCAAATGAGTTTGATCGGATCAATATGTAAGCTGCGTTTATAGACAACTCGAACTGAATTAGGACTTGAGTACGCAGGTCCCTCGTCAAGCTCACCCATCCAATTCTTGCCATGTCAACTTTTGGGACCCACAAATTGATGGGAAATTGATCTATTTGATGTTGTAAGTTAAAGAAAGAAATTAAATGAAATCAGTCTAGGTTTTAGGAATTAAAGAAAATGGAGGGAGAGTTTTTTTATTTTCTTCTCTCTTGTTTGTGAGTTTAGGAAGGAAAGTATTCTCATGTTTGTAAGTTGAGAAGAAGGAAATAAAGAACCTAATTTATAAGTTGAAAACACTGTTTTATTCTTATATCATTCTTTTCTCTTTTTTAGTTTTAAATATATAGTAGATATTACAAAAGTTTTATTTAAGTTCCTTTCCCTCCAATTTGTCCCGCTTTTGGAAGGAAAGTAAAGGTTTTCTTCTTTCCCTTTCTCTTCATAAACAAACTCACAAACACAGTTTTACTTGTACATCCTTCATAGACCTATATTGAAAAGTTGAGGAAGCAAAACATAAGTGCCATTTTTAAGAGTATTTTGTAAAGTGATAATAAATAACAATCTAAATTTGTCACCTCATTAGTGAACATTAACTCAGTTGATATCAATCTGCCTTCTTATATTAGAGGTTAAGAATTTGAATTTTTACTAAGTTCAATTGTGAAGCAATTTCTTATTCCCCCTCCTAGACTATTAGCCACTTTTGTAAACCGAAAACATTTGTCACATTATTATTTTCGGTATAAAGATGCACATATAGTATCATTCCAAATTAATACTCCCATTTGTATTATATGTTTTATTATTTTGAAAATGCTACGTATACTGAACCGGTAATCGAAGTAGGTTATCAATCTTTCATACATTAATAGGACAAATTTTTTCTATGTAATGATGGCCCCCAACAATTTTTGAGAGGACCAACTCTTATTATCTTGCTCAAATGTTCATATAGGTAACCACATAATGAGAGTACGTTTTTATTAGTGATGTATGTGCCAAACTTGTAATTTTTTCGTGTCCTACATTGATTAAATTGTTTCACACGTTGGTAATTATACTTTATGATATTAATTGGAGTAATTTGAAGCGAATTAGTAAATAAGTAGATCACTTTCATTCATGTGATAGATTAATAAGACTAGATCTAAGAATAAACTGTACGGCACAATTTTTCTGAATTGACGTTTTTGCTCATTATGAAGTGCACATATCATGTATTTTATAATTATAAAATAACTTTTCGATAATGGGTAAAATAGGCTAATTGGTAATTTCAAAGTAGATAGGGATATAGATTTTTTTGAATCATTTAAAAAAGCGTTCACATGCCGGGCAGTGAGAAGACGGTGCCATCCCATTGGTTAGAAAAGAGTTGTCCTTTTTTATTTTTGAAAGAGACTATGAAAGAGATTGATGTGTTAATGATGAGATTTCAATATATGAGAAGATAATGATGTTGATTAGCTTTACAATGGGGCCACTAATCATGATTACAAGGGGGGTTTGTCTTTGGCCAATGCATTTTATGAGTCATGAAGGATGACATTTATGTAAAATGTAATATTTAGCTCCTCTCACCTTATGTTCTATTTGATTTTGCAATGAAAGATAGTTTTTGGGATTTACTCGATCAATTTTTCTCTCCAACTCCGTCCTTTTAGTCATTCTTACGACATTTAAAATATGTAGAGAGAAGACGATTAAAATAATTTTAATTATTAGATCGTTAAAATATGTTTATTAAGGTGTCCAAAACTTATATTTCAGAGTATAAATATGCATCGGCAATCACTGTCACAACATCGTTTAGTTTTATGTGCTTTTTAATGTTGTAACATTGATCATCGTTTAGTTTTATGTGGCCCTCCCAACTTATCGAAAGATTTTAAACTTCTAGAGGGACGATTACTTTGTGTATATCTAGATATTTACTCAATTTATATGAGTATTGAAATCTCGACCTTGGGCCTCAACGCCATGATGTTTACGAACATTATATTTGAAACCACATATTTATCAAATTATATTATTCCGTTTCTATCTTCTTTCTTAAAACAAAAAAAATAAGTGAAAACAAAAGGGGGCAAACGTTGACTTAATTATTTAATATAAGCTCACATCTTCAACTGTTAATCTTTCAACATTACACAGTAAACTATTTAAATAAAGTGCAATTATCTCCACATGAAATTTGAAATTCCGACATAAAACTATATAAAAAAATTTTTTAAAAAAATGTGTCGAGAAATACCACATGGTTTCAAATGTTACCAACCAACATTTAAAGTCAATCTTAATGTGCTATATAGTTTTTACCGGACCTCTTTAAAAGTTGAAGATTACAAAACACTGACATTTCGCCAATAATAAAAAATAAAAAATATACCATTGACTTTGAATTTTACTCCTAAACTAAATTAAATCGCGTAAAATAGTATGATTTTTTCAAACCAAAAATTATTTACTGTTCTAATTCTTTTAAAAACATTATCAAGAAAAAATAAATTACAGATCGAAAAATTCAATGGCAGGTTAGTTTATGGTAGGTGGTGTGATCATCACACGTTTATTTACCCTTCAAAGACAAAATCCTTTTACTTTAAAAGCCCAACACTGTCATGTTATGTGGCTTCTTCATCTTTCATCTAATCATTTTATAATCATCATGTCTAGTCAACGGAATTAGACGAGGATGATGAAATAATTATTGAATTGTCGACACACGTATAATTCCTCAAGTCTACTCACTAGAAATAAATAAATCCGCACATCGACAATTTTAGCCATTAATAACATTCTTAATTAAGAGCGTATGAAGATTACTTTACTAATCAACCCATCACATGTCATGCACATGTTTTTTTTATTAGTAAGAGACAGAGCTGCATGAAGCTGACTTGGCCCATAAATATTTAGAGTACATACATACATACATACGTGTATATATATATATATATATGTATGTATGTATATGTATATATATATGTATATAGTATATGTATATGTATATGTACATGTATACATATATTATAAATGGCTACTTTCATGTTGGTAATGAATTTGGAGTTGTTGATTAGAGAACACACGTGTGTGTGTATATATATATATATATATGTATGTATGTATATATATACATGTATATGTATATAGTATATGTGTATGTACATGTATATGTATATAGTATATATATATATGTACATGTATACATATATTATAAATGGCTAGTTTCATGTTGGTAATGAATTTGGAGTTGTTGATTAGAGAACACATGGCACAAAAATGTGTCTCTGTCGCTGAGGTGCAAGGCATGGTGATTGGACTTGAAGGGGAACATGGAGATGCCGTAGTTTCAATTGCTTTTCATAAATAGGGTCTCACGCATATCCCATGTGCACATCAACCTCAACTCATCAATGCCATACATTATAGCATCGGATGCCATCTCCATGGCGTCAAGTCATCTTCACACCCATATGATTTTTGCCCATTTGGGTCCAAGATGTGCACCTCCTCCTTCCACGGTTGGCTTTGTGGGAACAACAGAGACTTGGCTCTTATTTTAATTAATGACTCGATCTCTTTCTTTTTTTTTTTGAAAAAAAAATTTAAGAGATTTTCAAGATCAAACTGTTTTAGTACACTGTTTATTTTAAGAGTTGATTCATTAGTTTGGGATTATAGACTATGAGGGCAGGAAATAAAGTTGGGACTTCATTGGGATATTGTACAATGGGAGTAATATTACAAAACGTGGCCATCTTCTCACTCAATCATCCCAACTATGAACTGGTAATTGACAGGTCCGGGCCACCAAACCGGTTTATGGAGATTGGGTTCAGTTTTTTCACTCATAGTTGTCAAGGCAAAGAAGGCGTGTGCCTTGGCCTGTAAGGCGTCACCTTGGACGACTGAGGTCGCCATGAAGCCAAGGCATCACCTTGATTTTATTTTTTAAAACACGAAACCTGGCGAAACAACATTATTTTACCATAGACTTATAGTGTTATGATATGTATTATTACTAACTTTACTAATTTGATGCTTTAACTCGATGATGGTTGCTACTTTGATCTACTTGAATGCTTTAATTTGATGATGATTGTTACCTTGATCTTTAATTTAATGAGTAATAATGTTAGTTGTGTATAATTTGATGTGTTATAAAGTAAGTTGTGGTTGTATAATATATTTGTGTTTTCCTTTCAAGTATTTGCTAATATTTTTTATATTTAGAACATGTATAAATACAATATAAGGGATAAAATTATGAATTTCATTAAGGAGCGTCTTGGCGAATGCCTACGTGCCTAAGCATCCAGGCTCTCCATGCTGGACTTCGACCGCCGTGGCACCATGACAACTGTAATTTTGCTAGTATCAAATAAACCGACCAAACCCGATCTGCCTCCTACATAAGGTATTTCTCTTAACCGATTGATGCTAACCCAAAGATACACACACAACTCCTATTACACAACTATATTATTACAAACTCGAGAAAGTACCATCTAAGCTCGATACCTAATCTTCGAGTTGGCTGCATTATGATGATATGGCATCGTAATCCCATGTGCAATAATTTTCCATCCACGCGACATTTCTCACGAGGTACACCGAGTGGACACGTAACCGATGAGTCTCAAAAGTATTGGGAAATGTAATTCAATTTAGGAACCACAAACCTTAGTTCCATCCAATCAAACAATCACCATGCTCTAACTACTTCGAAGGACCCCCTCATCGCATGCTTAAACATCCAAGAAAAGACACAGGCACCCTAATAAGGGAGTAGGGTCAAGCAGGGGAGGAAGGTTGCTGGCATGCGCCCCCCCTCCCCCCTCCTTTATTTTAAAACTGGCCCTCCTTTTTCATGCACGCCATGTCCTTCCAAACTACTCAAAGACAACTCAGAAGGTGCATACACAAGTTAAAAAAGAGAGCTGTACAGAGCTTTCTAATTTAGGGTACAGACCACTTGAAAGCAAGCCGACTTTAAGTGACATGGACGAGGCCGTAGGCAAGGGGAAACTTGTTTTCCAGCTTGTATGTCCGAAAACCCGACAAAACGAGGAGCTGGGTAAGTTTCCGACGGAGAGCTCAGAACAACTTTGTAAAAAGCTCGAATGCGACCGTGAAAACTGGACACAGATGCGGCATCACCTACGCAGGCCGTTCCCATCCAACTACTCAAAGACAAACACTGAATGAAAACATAGATATATAGAGTGGGAAGAGACCCTTTTGGTGGTTTTCGCTTTCGCTCCACACTCATGAGGAGCTTCAATCAAGACAATCATCATCTCCCAAAATTATCCTTCCCCCACATCCTCACCATTTCCTCCTCAACTCTCACACCTACACAACTGAGAAAAAGAGAATGTTTCAAGGTCCTGGATTTTTTTTTTTATTATTATTCTTTTTTGAGAAGGAAAAGAAAAGAAAACAACCTTTTCACAAGCCCCACCAAGAAAAGGCCCAGGGGGAAAAAATCCAAAGAAGAAAGTTGCCCATTTGCTCTTAAGCCATATGGCTCTCGGGTACATAACGACACAGTCTTACCCTTTATTCCCTCACCCAGCAAAAGAAAGAAAAAGAAAAAAGGACCTTTATTCCCTCCAAAATTAAGACTTCCAAACACTACCCTCCAATTCTCATTGGACTTTGCTTCCTGAAGTTTTCCTCCCTTGAGAAGCCTTTGTTTGCCTCCTTCCTATCCACCTACCACACTCCTCAAACTAGCTATGCAACTTTTATCTGTTGGACATTGTAAATCTGTCACGGATTCTCCCTTTTATGATAAATTCATCAAGAATATATTAGAGGCCGCAAAGTGCGCCCCGTAAAATGGCCTTAAACCAACTCCATACCCCATATATATATAGGTGAGTAACCCCTTGCGTCCACCCAAAAGGGCTATTATCAAGTCCCAGTCTACTCATCCGTTCCCACTAGAATATCCCGATGAGTCGGCAGAGCAGTGACACCACCGTCATACCCTCCTCTATCGCTCTTCTGCAAGAACGGTTTAGACAGCTGCAGAGAACAAAAGAGATGAGGGAGGAAAGAGAGCTCGTTACTCTCTTCCCCAACTCAGAGGCTGTCAATCCGACAGCCTCCAACGAACGCTCAAGAACATTCTACGCTTCCGAATCAACTGTTTCAGCTAGGCCTCCTCTCCAGGCTTCTCAATCCCATCCTACAAACTCGCGGAGCATGGCAAACTTAAGGTCCAGGGGCACAGTAAGTCATCGATCAAGCGACCCTGATGATTCAGATGTTGACACTACTCTTCATCTGTGAAAAGTTTTTAAAACGCGATGTAACCGCTCATCTGTGTTTTATTATGTTTCAAAAATTTTACTTCCTTTTGGTGCTGTCAGAATGGAAAGACCATGAGTAATGTTTACTACAGCTTGTGTACACCGTCATTATTTTCATAGTGTTCGGTGAATACATAGCTTTTAGAAAGGTCATCACCTGGTTCCTTCTGGAAAGAATCATCCTCATAATCAGACTTATCTGATTCCTCATAGCTGCTGCTGCTGCTCCTCCTTTTCATAATTTTTGGAACCAAACGAGTTACTTCCTTTGTTTCCACCTTATTATCATGGTCAATCCTCTCAAACCGGACAGCACTAATCTTTCTGGCATTTCCAGCCAGCACCTGCAACAAAAGCAAAGTGATCACAAAAAAAATGATTACTTGATCTCTCAAATGGCTGATCAAAGACGATGTTTACTTACAGGACTATTTAAGAGGAGAAGAAGATGAGTAGGGAAATTATTTGAGTCACAATGATACGTATAGAGAAGAAAAATGCAGTTGATTTAATAATTAAGCCTTGTGACAGCCTCCAAGCATCAGATTTTTAGAGCTTCCACTTAGTTTAAAGCTATGCTCATTCCTTGTGTTACAATAATCTTTGTTCACCTTAGAACATATTTATTACTTGACACAGATTTTTTTATGCAACATAACACCGTCCACATCACTTGCACCATGAGGCCATCATTTTCTGCCTCCAACTGGATTCTTCAAACTTGAGAAGGCTGCCCCTCTGCAATTTTCAATTGCTCCCAACACCTTTGAAGGTTCAACTACAAGAAGTTTCCTTGCTTACATTCAAGTCCTCCAAAATTTTTAACCTTTTGTCCCCGTAAAGCTTATCATTAGGAAGAAGATGACAGCATTTATGCAACTCTCAGACAAACATTCCCTTCACGCACACACATCATTAAGGCCAAATTTCCACCAGATAATTCTCCAAACGCAAGTCCATTTAACTTCCTCCAAAGTTAAATCCATTTTTCCTTAACATAATCAAACTCCATTTCAATAGGGTATAGATCTACTTTGAGACTCTCTTAGACCCATCTCAACACCCACTTCTACCATCTTGTAAAAAAATTTCACCTTCAAAAAAATAGTAGCCATATTCATAAACAAACTTTGATTTGAGTGTTTAAAGATATTTTAAAATTTTGAGAATTTCAAGAATGTTTAAAATGAGCACAAGTAAATGGTACCTATTTATTTACTTTTGTAAATTACTTAAAGACTTATTAGAAGCCTTTCTTGACTGATTGTCCAGGGGCTCAATGGCATCCTGGAAAAGATTTTCTCACTGATTGTCCTTTAAATACTCAAACATTTTGTGGACAAGTCCCTCCCATGCACTTAAACATAAGGAAAATCCTCAGCCCATTACAAAAGGAATTGCATCTCCTGGCAAGAGAAAGCAGTTGGAGTACAACATGTTGGAGGACTAATAGCATTTTAATGATTCAAAAATAGGAAAGCAGAACCCATATTCCACAGAAATTAATTGGCACAGTTGATTAAACTTGCAAAAGAAGTCAGAGGGCTTTGATCTAATGGCATCTCCTCCTCATATAAGTGCAAGGGTGGTGAAGAGGTTGCAAGTACAAAATCCGTCAGGTGCACGTATATTTACTGATCGAAACAATAAAAATAAAAACCTGCAATAGCATGAAAATCATACCTCAATTTTAAAAATTTGATGCTTTTCCTTCTTAGCTCGCTGATCAGACTCATCTTCAGCAAATTCATTGTTCTCTAGCTCTGACTTTTCAAGCACAACTTTGATGCTCTCACCCGTCCTTGGGATATACCCGAATGCCTCGCAAATGAACCCTGAGACTGTCTCATACTGATGACCCTGTCAGAGAAGAGGTGAGGAAAAGTATATGAAAAATGCATATATAGGAACTTTGGGGAAACTGCCCAAATCTGGTTAATTTAAGGGAAAACAAAGAAAAAAGTACCCACACTCCCGAAACAAGTAATGCAAAATTCACAGAACACAATCACAGAGATCAACATCTACCCAGTATACGGCCAAAATTAAATATTACACATTCAACATGCGGTAAAGAATTAAAATGCCTGAAATATGCCACAAACATAACCCAAGATGAAGGAGGTAGACTACCTAGAAGAAACATGGATCAGTTAAACCAACCTTCATGAGAACAACCAGGATTCCACAGGATAAATTTATTTTGTGCCATCAGTTATTCCAGCAACCATAAACTTTAAATGAAATTCCATGTAATCCTCAAAGCGCAAGGATGGCACCATAGGTAAACCATCAGGTAAGGCGCTCTAAAGGGGTAGCAACAGAATAATGACAAGATCATATATATGCTTGCTTACAGTTTCAGGATAAAGAAGCAAGAAGCTGAAAAAGAATAAAGGATGCCAGCTCAGTGTTGATGCTAGTAAAAAAGCTAAGGATCATTTTCTATTGCTGAGTAACAGTTTAGGGTTTTAAACATTCCAGGTTACTGATAAAATAAAATATATAATTTGATCATCCTTAAAAGCATAGTTGATTGTTACTGGAAATTACCCATAATCCCCTATAATTGCATAGGTCAACAACTAGGCAAATTGATTGCTGCAAATTTTTCTATGAATGGATGATGCAACCAAAACTTGGATGAAATTAAGCATGAAAAATGTGATTCTCATGTCAAAACAGCCAACAAGGATTTCTTTTAAAACCTCAACACCATTGCATAATTTTCCTTATTCCATGATTATAACCAAACCCCTTCCCAGATAAGGGCTATTGTGGTGAACTCTTCAGCATATAACTGACATTTAATATGAGCACATACAATTAACATCAAATTTGAGGACGATGGCCTTATTATATGCGCCAATCCTTTCTGTATAATGTCACTGTGCGCAAAAATTGATAGCTGACCTCTGGCATTTTGACATTTAGATCCTCAGAAAGCTGATCGATGGATGTATTTGCATCCACATCAAAAATCCCCTCTGCTCGCATTATGACATAGCCAGTTTTTCTTTGAATCTCCTCCTGTTAAAATGAAAATTTAATTATCTGATATAAAATAAGCAAGTCAATCATGATATCACATCTGCGGCAGAAACCACTGTCATTCATCATGTTTCACATTCAAAGTATGCCAACATTAAGAAGATATTAGGCTACTCTACATCTAATGCATCAGATTTGATAGTATAAACCAATGCAAAGTGAAACACAGAAAATATGTGTCTAAAGATCGAATTCTTTGTTGAATAAGATTTTTTGTTCTGAACTCAAGAGGTTTATTGGGTCAAATAGTTTTGGTGCTTCTTCAGTCCTGTGTCTCTACAGTACAAGGATACCAATCCTTCATTTCTTGTACAGAATTTACTTCTAAAAATTGAAATAAAATTAAATAAAAATAATTTCTCAAAATTAATGAGAAATGACAAAGAGGAAGCTAACAGAGAGTAAAAGTAATAAACGGTCATAGATAATGTTCAATGAGCATTACTTTTGAATCATTTTCATCGAAGATTTCACCAACAATTTCCTCAACCACATCTTCCAGGGTTGCAATCTGTTCATCAACAAAGAAAGAATTCAAGGACAGACAGTCTAAATACAATATCAAATGCATAGCTGACAAAACAGGTTAGCACTTCCAAGCATTCAATAACATAGACACTTTGCATTTGACTGAACTTCACTAAGTAGCTTAAGAAGTTGGATAAGTTCGATGACACCCCTATCAGCCACTTTTATGATGTTCAAGTAGGACAACTAGCATATGTATTAGATGGCAACAAGATTTCCCATAGTATACCACATGAATGTATTTTTCAGGTGGCAATTTTACTCTCTTAATATTGGTTTTTTTGATCGGTCTCTTAATATTGGTGTCAGGCACTGAGATCCCTTGTCCCCACATGAGTTATAACTATATCAACAGCCTGCCATTGCAACTCTTAACAGTAGACAGAAACAACAAACCACCTGAACATTTCCTTTGCCAGCACCCACGACAAGTGCATGGCCAAAAAAGTTGGGGAGAGAGAGAAAGACAGAACACTTATGAGATGCGAATTTGAATTTTTATGTAACATTACAGTACCCACTACACAGTTCCTTAGTATCATATGCCAAGCCATGCGACAGGAATGGCTCTGATGTGGTAGAATTTTGAACAGGTGCTTGTACATACCCCCACAGTTCCACCATATTCGTTAAGAACAACGGCCATGTGAACCTTCCTGATGCGAAACTCCCTAAGAAGATTCCACACTGACATTGAATCTGCAATATCAACAGAAGAAATTAACTTAAATAAGATTATAAAGCAACAGAAAATTCAAATAAGCAGGCACAAAAAGATGCAACAATAAAGCATTTGAAATTCAAGTCAGAAGTGAATCTCAAGCATCTAGGCAACTGCAACTCCCTAAGAAAATTCCCTTTACCTAGTCATTTCAACTTCCTAAAAATTAATCTTCGGCTTTGAGGCACAAATAATGCAGTGAAGAGAGATAGACAACCAAGCACCCCAAATGAAGTACCTTGAGATAAAAGAAGGAATCTCAAATTCATGTTAGGAGAGGGATGAACAATGTAAAGTTAAGCTTACCAGGCACGAAGTATGCAGGCTTGTGAGCCATGTCTCCAACAGTTGAACTTTCTAATATCTCTCCCTTCAAAAGCAAATAGATTATAATTCCAAAAACTATGTGGAATCAATAAAGAACAAGGCAGAAAATAAAAAAAAAAATACAAGCCACTGACCTTCTGCGCGTAATCCAGCAAATCCATGGCATAAGCAATACCAACTATATTGTCAACACGCTGTTCAAAAACAGGAACCCTAAAAACAGGCCCATAAAATTATTTGCACGGATGCTTAAAGCAAAAGGCTACCATCCGTATGAACCAACTACAATTTAGCTTACCTTGAATATTGATGAGTCACCCACAATTCATGAAAATCAACAAGTGTTGCACTGGCATCAATTGCAACGACGTCTACAAGGGGTGTCATAACCTCCCTAACATGTGTGTCTTTTATTTCTAAAACATTTTCAATCATGTCCTGCATGGAATTTTAAAAAATAAGAGATTTCTAACCAAAAGGGACATGGAGAAAAGGTCATCATGTACGTCAATACTTGTACATCACATTGAAGTACAACAGAAAAGCCATCACATTGATGGTTTCAAGAAAGCGATAGCCTGACCTAGCTAGCGAACCTCAAGCACAGTAAGGGCAAAATTAATTTGAAAGAAGCTTAATGCTATAGATGAGTCCATTCTTAAAATTCACTGGAAAATTTTCACTTTGATTCATATCCAGGCCAAATTAGAGTTGCCTATGTTTAAATCTCCTAATTCATTTTCGTTCTTTGTTATCCACCTGCGCACTTTGTTTCAACATAAGTGAGATGGGGCCAGAAACAAATACATCACAAGAATAATGAAGATAATTCAACCCAAAGCAACATTAACATCCTCACTGAAGCAGGCATTGGACATGCGATGATGAACATATAGCATGTCATACAGACTTATTTCACGCGTTATTCGCAATGCATATGATATGAGTTATGCATTTATGAACTGCACATATCACACACGCATTTTAAACAAGATAAACAAAATTAGACCCGCAGAATCAGCATATAATATTACCTGTTCTTCCTCCTCTATTGCCCCACTTGATTCTGCTCCCCGCAACATTAATTTCAGCTCGTCTTCAGTAACATATGGTTCACTAGTACATTAGAAAGGAACATTAAACATTTAGTATGTACAACATAGAAATTTTGAACAAATTTTGTGATACATAGCTCCTACGCATTGGATCTATAATATTGTTCTAATTACAATGTGTCACTACATACATGAACAAATACATGCACACATCCATGCATGCAAATAAAAACAAGTTCCAGGATATATTAATTACATATTGCCATCAAACCACACCTATCTGGTCGTTAAAATTCTTTAAATACTTCTTGGCCCAAGAATATTCAATATAAAACAGCAGCATCAAGCAACAATAGAAACAATAAAACCAGTATTCCAGACTGACTTGCTGACATCTCTATTCAATTTCATATCCATGTTGTTCTCATTATATTTATTCTGGAGCTTCTTTCGCTGATCCCTAAAAGACTTGGTTTTATTTTTAAATTACTTCTGCCTCAATCAAGAAATTTAAACTCATTCAAGTGAAAAATCAGAATCAATGCAAAACTTCTGCAAATGGAATAAAACCATATAACAAGTGCATCACGGCACTTAAGTAATAAATTTTTTTTAAAATGTAGTACTGGTTGAACTCACCTTCTTCCTTTCAGACCAAGTAATTTAAGCATTCCCATTGATAAATACGTGACAACTCTTCCCACAGGATATAGTATTAAGGAAAGCCATGCCACTGGCCTAACCTACAGGCATTTTAAAAAACAAATCATCAAATAATTAGCAGCCATTCAACTAAATATAAAAGAGCCTGTCAACCGTGGACTTGAACAAAAAAAAGTGACCTAATCTAATAGAAATCACAAAGAACTTTGGTTTAACTCTAAGGAAAAGAATGACATACATACCACAAACCTCGCAACATCTGTAGCATTGTGAACAGCAATACTTTTTGGAGTGATTTCAGTGAGAAGCAAAATGGCAACCTGATACAATTCAGGAAATATAAGGTTGTTATCCACACTTTCAACATAACAAAAGAGGAGAAAAAAGAAAACTTAATATCAGTTCATTATCCCTTTTCTCTAACAAAACAAGACAAAGAAAATGAATTAAAAAACTTCAAACTTAGGGGCATTTTGTAACTATCGAGACAATAAACTCTAAAATAATTTGCTCCAACAATTCTGCAAATTAATTTAGCTTATTTTGACCCATTTACTTAAACCTATAGAACCCAGAGTGCTTCATGAAATGATGGCAACATTGTGCCTTGCCTTTTTCAGGATCCAGCATTTTCTAAAGTCAGCAAAGTGGATGCATGAAAAGGGGTGTACTTTTTCTTTCTCAAATTTTTTTTCTTGGGTTTAGGATTCTTGTAAAGGTAGCGGAGGTAGCGGACAAGCTGGAGAGGGTGATGAGAGACTTCCTTTGGTTGTGTAATGGAGCAAGGAGAGATCATCTAGTAGGTTGGGAGGATTTTCCGAAGCCTAACTCCGAAGGGGTTTGGTCTGGATAACTTAAGTGGATGTGGAGGTCTCCTCCGGAGGTAAACTTTCTCTGGCACAAGGATATCAAAAGTAAGTTTGTCTTGCTGGAGAACGTGTGGGAGGCTAAGAGCTCAGTTGTAGCAAGTCAAGGCAGCCAGTGTAAATTCATTTCTTAGCCGTCCATTTCTGTTCCCATTTGTTCAGTCTACTTTTTGCCGAACCCTGAAAACTCGAGGAAGGGAAATCTGCTACAGATTTTGGAACAACCCACACCTCTTAAAGAACCCAAAAAGACTTCTCCTAGAGATTCCATGAGAAGGGACACGCAAGAACAAATGCTCACTAGTCTCAGGCTTTAGTAACTGAGTGAGGTCACCACCAACAATATATTGCAGATTTGAAGCATCATAAGTATATTTCTTCCGGTATGTGTAAGGTGCTCTGTCAATGGTGAACCCAACCTTCACTTGTTTCTTCATTGTTCAACTGTCTGGTCCTTCTGGTGTCGGCGTTTTGCTCCCTTTAGGGAGTGTTGAGTTTGTCCTGGTACAGCATTTTATTTTCTTGGCTTTGGGCAACATAAGAAAGGAAAGTACTTGTGGAAAACAACCTTGTAGGCCTGTTGATGGGGTGGGTCTGGGTCTAAAGGTTAGGTCCTGATAGCCAAAGATAAAATATTTCTTAATATAGCTAGTTCTTTCCTGTTCTTGCTCTGCTTCAGCTTAACAACACCTTCTGACAACAGACCTGTCTTCCAACCCAAAGCAGCGCCATTGCCTGCCACATTGCATGCAGCGCTTGGTACTTGGCTAGAGAGAAGTGATTGCATCCTTAGTGATAGATTCTCCCATATACTCAGCAGTGGGAAAAGAGTTGCACTTCTCATGCTGTCATGTGGTTATGCCTTATCCTTGTTAGTTGCCACATAAGTTGCTGAGGATATCTCATCATCCATTATATACTTTTTCCTCTTCTGCTTGATAAAGTTTGTGTTTTATCTCAAAAGAAATATATAGGTTCCAGCAAAGAGAAATCTTCTTCTATGGCCTAAGAAAAATGCTCCAGAGTTTAGAGTACAATGTAAATCAATTAAAATTTTAACTTTATTTTCTTTGTGCTTACAAGTTACAATAGTACATCTAAGAACTGAAACTTCAGAAAATTTTAAAAAATAAATAATACTTTAACAGCATTGTATATGAGCTGGCTCAAACAAGTGACCTCTCTACTATAGTCCTATGAACACCAACAAGAAATGTCGCATTGTGAAATTTGGCTCCCCTATTTAGCAGCCACTCAACTAATCAAATAATAAAAATTGAGACACACCGTCATTACTCCAGTTGCGGCACTAACACCGGCTTCACCAAAGATAGTTGTTGCTGTCTTTGTAACCAGTGCAGTTGCACCAATATTGACAACGCTGCAGGCATAAATATAATCTGCAATAAGGCATAGTATTCAAACGCAATATGAAAATTGAGCAGAACTTAGTCACGTCTATATGAGAGTAGTACGTAGTGCCAATAAGTATAGTTGTTAGGAAGCGAGTGACATCTCTGCGAAGCATCTTGAAAACACCACTGTCAGGCTCCTTTTCAGCCAATTCGCGCACCTGGCACATAATTAAAACAACATATTGAACTAATTATTTCAAGGTTCTACACGAAAGGGGGAAAAATACACACACACACACTGTTGGACTCTATTTCAGTAAATTCAAGCGCCTGACACGTAATTAAAAGCCACATAATGAAATAAAAGCATCCAACTGCAATTCACAAACATCAGAAAACTCTAACTATTAAGGATAAAATGCCAAGCAATGGTAGATTTGTTATAGCAATTGGAATCCAACGGAAATCTCAAAATTTGCTCGTTAGATTGTGATACCTTCCACGGCCAAAGTGTGGTAATTGATGTTTCAGCCATGGAGAAAAATGCGGAAAGCCCCAAAAGCACCCCCAAGACCAAACCTTGCTCTTTAAAAACCCGGAGAAGATACCCCACCCTCGGCCAAGCATTCTTGAGCAATAATTTGCTCTGCCCAAGCGCCTCGTACACCGCGCCCTCCATTGCCAACACTCTCT
This sequence comes from Santalum album, assembly GCA_034195605.1. Classification (NCBI taxonomy): domain Eukaryota; kingdom Viridiplantae; phylum Streptophyta; class Magnoliopsida; order Santalales; family Santalaceae; genus Santalum; species Santalum album. The sequence goes on from CM067259.1 coordinate 11,784,157, forward strand.
CCGACCCGACCACCCACGCCCCACAAACTAAAACCGCCAACAAAACCCCGCGCTTGGCCAAACCCCTAAAAACCTCCAAGTTCGAATCCGAAACGCCACTCTCGACCCTCTCATCCTCCCTAACTCCAACTTCAAATGCCTCTCGTCTCCAGAACCTAGGGTTCGGTAACTCCCGGGAAGTGAACGGATTAACATGATTCACTGAGAACAGGCGCCCAATCTGCGGGCTTCCTGCGGAGAGCTTGGTGGGTATTTTGATCCGACGGTTACGGACAAGGAAAGCGCAAGGCTTTGGGGCGGGAACGAGTGCGGGTCGACTAAACAGTGTGTGCTCAAGAGCTGCCACCTCCATTGATAGTGAAGCGCCCGACGTGCAGGGGTCAAGCTAGGGGGGGAGATAGGGTTTAAACAGGAGAATTAAGAAGACGCATACGAAGAGAAAAAGGAAACGAGGTGGAGCTATGGTGATGGTAGTGATGGTTAGAGGCTAGAGTTTTGCGCTGCTTCATGATTTTCTCGTTCCAGCGCCGAATTGCCCTAATTGTATAGTGCGTCTGAAGGATTGGACCGCCACGTTAACTGGAGGAGCAATCGCTATTTCCCGTTTTAATCCAGCGTTCGGTGTTTGGGATGGATAGGGATAATCTTATCCTTCTCCTCTTATCCGTCGTTTGGGCACCGGGAGAATGGGCTAAGCCACCCCAACCCAGCGGTACAAAAAAAATTAAGCTGTGTTTGGATGGAAAGGGAATGGATGTCAATAAAATAAAAATACGGTTATGTTTGGTTCGCATAATAGAATAAAATTTATATTTCATAAAATATAATAAATAATGAGTAATATTTTCATTGTTTATTTTTTTATGGTCCATAAGAATAGCCATTTTACCCCATGAAAATGTTACTCCTTACATATTACATTTTCATTGAATAGATGTTTCATTTCATTTCGCAAACCAAGCATAACGCAAGAATTGAATAGTCATTTTCCTATTACTCATTTCGTGGAATTTAATAAAGTGAGGATGAAAGTTATTTCATATAAATGAAACATAAACAAGTAGAAGAGTATATGAGGAATATTCTTTTCAAGGTTCATGAGTGGAATGGGTAAGGAATGCTTATTGTATTCTTGGTCAACGGTAATGATCATTCGTTGTTTATTCCTCATTTATTAACCACTTCACTCATGGTTTGTAGGGATATTATTTCTCACATTATATATTTCTATCTAATAGTTATTTCATCCCCGCTTATGTTATATTCTTGTTAACCAAATGAGTGATTATACGAGGGAAAAACCATTATTACTTAAGGCCATGATAATTTCTTTACCCTTTACAAGAAAAATTCTATTTGTACACCTTTCACACCGTAAGGATGACATGGCAAATTTTGTTTGGTCCTTCCTGTGAGGTGTTTGGTCAAATAATAATACTTGATCACACAAATCTTAATCACATGATTACTTTTCGTGTGAAAAGTATATGAAAAATTCATATTACAAAATAATATTCCCATCACTATTTTTGCCATCCAACTAAGTGCTTGACGCTTGTATTTATGGACATTGGAATGCTCCCTCAGGTTTGCTCGAGTGGTGGCGAATGCTAGGTCTTGAATCGTAAAACGAGCAAGGCCCCAGATTTGACTCCCACCACCAAACAAAGGAGTCTTGACGATTTGCAATAGTATGAACTGCTCATCTTTTATGTAGTGCCATGTCTAATTAAGCACGGGTCTCTTCAGAATTATATCATTTTAATAGGACGTTTGATTACACCTTGACATGTTCAAGTCACATGGTGATCAAATGGCACCACTTCACTTCAACGGCATTGGTCCCTCTTTATCGATACAATTTTCGATTTAAGTTTTCAGGGTTTTGTTTGAACTCTGATACCATTGATTTCTGGAGTGGCGATTCTTGCCATAATTGGTTGCACGCAGATGACAGAAAAGTCCCTTTCTCGGTCATGGAGTATTTCCTGCTCAATCAATTTATTTATCATCTCTCATTTACTCGATTCACATGTTTCGTAAACATAGCGAGGATACGTATTAGATCAAACCAAGAGCATCCCACTTATCATGAGTTCGAGATCAAACCCTTTTATTTTTATGCATAATCCAATCACCATGTAGTCCAATGGATTGCTCATTGTTGATTATGGCAACAAGGTTATGATATCCTCTATTTTCTTTTTACATGTGAATGTGAGTCCGCAACCTGTAAACCGTGCAAATTCAACCATGATATCCTCTATTTTCTCTGTGGTAGCGACTTTGAATTGCAGTTTCAATGCCCAAATGACTAGTTTCGGATGGCCCATTTAGCTTCAGTGGCAACTCAACTCTGTGTCATTATTGTCTCAAGTATCTACCTTTAAAGGTACTTGCATGTTCTCTAAGCTATTTTGATTGTTCAATCGTTACGCAATTTATTGTAAATTATTCACATTGATTGGTTTTGTTGAGATCTAATGACTAAGAAATAATATTAGAGCATTACATTACCATGCTATGCTATGTTAATGATAAACATGTTCACAACTCATGCACATAAGCCTTTTTACGAGTTAATCCATTTGATTATAGGTGCCAAACTAAAAAATATATATATGTTAACCCCCTACAAAATATTATTTTTAAATATAGTAATGTTCTCTCTCTTAAAAAGTATAAGTCAAATCTTGAGATTCGGTCTTAGGCCACAACTAAAATATGTTTTCTATATGAAAGGTGAAAAAATTGAAGAAATTTGTGGCCTTCACGTCCGGCAACTAGCAATGGTTTCGTCTCCTCATTAATAATAGTCAACGCCAAGGTCAACCCATTCATTTTTCTATTTGATTCCTCTAGGTGGGATAACTTAGAGGGGGAGGGGGAACAAATTCTTTTTGGGTATGTGGTTCAAATTAATATATTAGAACAAGCTGCATTTAGACTCTGATGAATAATTAGATTCAAGGAATATTAAAGTTTTTTATTAATACACTTTCATAAAATAAAAAAATAATAATATTCATAATATAAAATATAGCAATTTATTTACACGATAAACGAATATTCATTTTAAAGTTAACAGATAAAAGTTTTTCCTATTTTTTAATTTTAAAGGGTGAAGAATTTAATTCAAACGTTTATCAACTAAAAATAGAATTTATATAATATAATAATAAATTTCTAAAAATAGTATTATCAACTCTTTATTATGAATATTATATTTAATTACTACCGATATTGTTATTATTATATTATTTTAAGTTATATGAGCTATTATATAAATGAGAATTTTGTCGATCTATCCGTTTATAAGGATACTCACTGCCTGTTATAAAAACAAAGAAATAAAAGAAGGGTGTCATTGATAAATTATAGATAGTGAAAATGGAAAGTGGGCCACAAATGTAGGTTATTTACTATTGTGGTACTAATTTTATTGGTCTGTAGCACCACGTCAACAAGTGATATTGTATCAGAGAAATTTTTCTCCTTTGAGAAAGTTACATGAGATATCTTCTTCGCAAAAGTACTTTTTTTGGCCAAAAAAATAATTTCCTCGCAGCCAATCCAAATTGTTCCTAAGAGATTTTTGCTCTATTTTGCTGGTACCAGTTGATATAGAAAAGCTTAGCTCAAGCTTAACAACAATAATAACAAATTAAATTTTTATTCTAATATTTTAGGATCGACTAAAATTAAGATGGTGGGAGGGGGTAGCAGGAATTTTGATGGAAAAGGATTACAATTTACCTGAATATGAAAAAGTCATGAATTTGTGCAATTGCATAATCCTAACCATTCATTATGTAAAAAATAAAAAATAAAAAAGTTAGAAATAAAAACTAGTTGCGGAGAAAACGAATAATTAAGATTGTTCAAATTCACAAGTCCATGACTTTTTTAAATTCAGGTGATCTATATCGTGTATAAAATTCAATTTTATGAAAGGAGTAAAGGGGAAAGAAATGAAAGGATGAAAATGGTCAATTTTCTTCCACCATGAGGGAAAATAACTTACAAGAAATTATTTATAATATCTAGATTGCCTTGCAAAGAATAAAAATTAAATCACTATCAGTCAAGACTTTTGTAATTAAAAATATTTTCCTTTTACAAACTTCCAATCAAGCCGGAGGAAAATACAATCCCTTCTTCTCTTTTCTCTTGTTATTAACATAATCCTTCCCCTTTTTCTTTCCTCTAAATTTTCAATATGAGAAAATAAGAACGAGATACTGTTAGGAAAAGAGGTACAAGAAATGAGAGGTGCTAGGCGTAGTAATATTGGTATCCATTTAGGGTACCGACCACTTATAAATGAGTAGGATCTGCTGCTACACGTTAAGAGGTGGACCTCATTCATTTGTGAGTGGTCGATACCCCAGATGAATATCGACATTGGAGCTCCTTACTTTTCTCACAGAAAATTATCTCAAGTGTTCAGCATAACAAAGGCTTGAGGAAAGCAACTCTTGCCGATACAAACCGCTTGATATACCTCAAAAACAAACTGATCTTAGAAAAAAAAAAATTATCATGAGAATGTGGAATAAAAAGGGATAACAAGCAAACCGCATCAAACACTGCAGGTAGAATACAGGACATGAGCAATGAGCATGTGAACATTTCATTAAAGAAAAAAAAAAAGGAGAATATAAGAGTTTCACTTCCTGGAGAAATATATTTTATTTCCTATTTTGGTTTACAATATTATTTGAACCCATTTCAATATGGCTTTCCTTCTCTTTTTGACCAAACAGTAAAAACTTCTTTTTGCAAATAATAATAATAATAAATAAATAAAAATAAAGTTGGGAGCCCTCGTCATGTTAAAAATGCCATGAGCTCTCCCCTCACCACCAGCCAAAATCAGTCTTTCACCTTAGCAACTCATGCTTCTGAGACTACCAATGCCTATGTAATTCATTCTGTTACTGACATTGTAGTCCTTGTCCAGTATGAATCTGTTCTTCTTTCCCCAGGTCCCCTTGCAACTCTGCTTGATACCTTATACCATTGATGCCATTTCCTCCGGATTATGCACTCCCCAATCGCAATCCCGACCACTGCGCCGCACCCGTACCCCAGTCCCACCGCTCTCCATTCAATCCCACCGCTCTCAGGATACGCGTCCTCATCGTCGCCCTGGTCCGCTTCGGCGGGAGACTCGCCTTGGTGGAAGCCACACGGAAGCAAAGGAAGCCCACAAAGGCCTGCATTGTTCTCGTAAACGGACGGCGGAAACGTGGTGAGCTGGCCTCCGGGGATGGAGCCCGAGAGGAGGTTATTCGACACGTCAAAAAAGCTGAGAAATCCAAAACTCTCCAATGAACCCGGAATGAACCCATCAAGGTGGTTATGGGAGAGGTCTAGAACTACAATACCCTTTGAATTCCCCAGACTGTTGGGAATGCTACCTGTCAACTTATTATGTCCTAGATCCAACACCTGCAGCGCGCTCATCGAGCCGAAGCTTTCGGGGATGGTTCCTGACAAGGAATTGTGGGATAGAACCAGGTAGGACAAGCTGATGTTGCTTGTCGAGGTAAAAATGGTTGGGTCGGTGTAGACTCTCGCCGAGGGGCAAGAGCGAACCAAGGGAAGATTTAGGAGCGTCTCGGGGCGGATTCCTTTGAAGTCGATTAGTCCTCCAGTGCCACTGCAACCCAACTTGCCGGGACCGCTCAAATATGCGTAGACATATCCTGAGATGAGTGCGGGGTTGAATCCGGCCGCATTGGCAATCTCTGGAGGGATGGGACCAGTTAGGTTGTTGCTCCCTAAATCCAACCAAACGATGCTCGGGCAGTCGCCCAACTGTCGGGGGATTCTGCCACTGAGCATGTTGTTGCACAACTGGACGTTGGTGAGCAGCTGGAGGTTGCCGATCCCTGGGGGGATCTCTCCAGTGATGCGGTTATGACAAAGTGACAACCATACCAAGTTAGTACAATTGGAAAGAGACTTTGGAATGGGTCCGGTGATGAGATTGTGGTTTAGAACCAAAGACCTGAGATTCCCTCCAACATTGCACATGCCCTCAGGAATTTCGCCCGTGAGGTTGTTCCCCCACATGAACAAGTCGGAGAGATTTGGGAGGGCCCAAATTTCGGATGGAATTGCCCCGCCGAAATTGTTGAGGCTAAGATCGATCGTTGTGAGGTTCCGACAGCCGGCGAGCTCACGAGGAACGTCTCCAGAGAGACGGTTGTTGGGTAGTCGTATCTCCTCGAGGGAGGAGGACGATGAGCAAAACCCAGCAGGAATAGTCCCAACAAAAGCATTCGAACTGAGATCAAGCACTCGAAGTTTCCCACAGTTTCTCAAAGACAAGGGCACCGGACCTGTAATGTTGTTAAATGGCACGTAGAGATGTTGCAGACTTGGAATGTTACTGACCACAGTGTCGAGAAAATTCCCTGAGAGCATGTTGTTGCCAAGGTTGAGGCTTATCAAAGACGAGCACGATTTAAAAGCCCAAGGGAGCTCACCGGAAAGCTTGTTACCGGAAAGGTTGAGCTCCTCCAGCGTCCTACAACTCCACCCCAACTCATGCGGGATCGTGCCTGAGAACTGGTTATTGGCGAGAGATAGCCAACTCAAAACCTTGAGGTTTCCTAACAACGCCCCAGGGATTTCATTACACAGTTCGTTGTGAGAGAGATCCAGCGATTGGAGAAGCTGGCAATTCATCAAGCTCGTGGGGAACTCTTTCCCTGAGAACCAATTGTGAGACAAGTCAAGGAACCTGAGCTTCTTGCAGTCACCAAAGTCGAGCGTCGAGAAGTTTCCGGAGAAATTGTTGTGGGAAAGATCCATATAGTCGAGCGATGGCAGCAGGTTCGCCACTATACTGGATGACACATTCCCGCCCAATTCATTGTAAGAAAGGTCCAACGTGGAGAGCTTCTTGCAAGAAGCATAATTGCCCAAAATCTTAACGGAGAGCTCGTTGTTGGAGAGACTAAGGAAATTCAAGTTCTGGCAGTTGGAAAGCGAGCGGATCAATACGGAGGAATCAGAAATCAGATTTCGGGAGAGGTCGAGCTGTGAAAGAGATGGGCCAAAGTCGAGGGAGCCACCGCGGATCGAGTTGCGTGAGAGATTGAGAGAAGAAAGAAGATTGCAAGAGAGCAGCAGTTGATTAAATGGCCTCAGATCGCTCAAGTTGTTGTTGGACAGGTCGATGGTCTCAAGGCTGCAGGCTCCCACATTAAAGTTATTAGAGGACAAATCGTTACTGTCACCGTTGGCATCATCAAAGGAGTTCCCCCGCAAGTTGAGATGTTGGAGATGAGGCAACGTCAGCAAGGAAGTGAGATTGAGGCGACCTACGAGTCCAGCGCCGGCAAGGTTAAGGCCAGTGACTCGACCATTATAAGAGCACGTAACACCATGCCACGAGGAGCACAGTTTGGCAGCAGAAACAGTGTCCCAATCCCCCAAGAAGTCATTCGGATCGGCCATCACAGATCCTCGCTTGAAGGCCATCAACGATGCTGCATCATCATTGCTTTCTTGTTGTAAAACCGCGAAACAGAGACCACAACGATGCAGTTGGAGGAAAAACAGCAGAGACCATATGATGCTCATTGCTTCTTGCCTCGGTGTTAAGCTATTCTTTCCGTCACACTCTACCGCTTCAGGCCAAAGCACATCGCACTCCAAATGTGAAGCCACAGAAATGTCAGATGTCCCGTAATGGAGGATTTATAGAAATGGAATAGCATTTAATACGATAATTTACGCAGTTTTCTGCTACAACACATCAGGGGTTTCTACATGAACAGCTCACAGAACATGGGACATAACAAGTAATATTTGTGTTCAATGTCAACCCAACAGATCTTACCCCCAATATCTCCGGCAGATCGACAGCTGTGGGAGTGCCCCCTCAGCTCCCCCGCCCAATCAACGGGCAAGGTCAACTTAGATGGTGAAATGAAGTGCGTGCCCAGTCCCCTGGTACAGAGAACATGGTCTGTGTAATCTAGTCGTGGCCCGGACACAGGATGCTTCAGATAAACTAAGAAGAGAATAAACAGCCATACCAATCTTTATATATAAACAAAAGCAGAGTCCATGGCTCTTCATGAACGTGAAGTACCAATATCCTTAAAAAAATCGAATTTAGGATACTAGGATCTACTATATATATATATATATATATATATAACAATCACCTAAATAGAGTCAAAGGTTCACCTCAGCACCCAACAGGTGGTCACGTAATAATTTATAGGGACAAAGAGGGTTGAAAACACGGTTACCTACTATAAGGCCACCCTACTAGCATACGAGGTTAAAAGACCACTTCCTCATAGGTTTCACCAACAATTGGAAGATATTGAGCTAAAGATGTACGGATAGATTCCCCCTACATGTTGGAGAATTTTAAATCAGCCTCCATCTGTTGACCCTGTTCCGTTGATTCATTTGGCCCAGTACCCAACTTTTTTCTGGTGAAAAATTCAGAATGACGATCGCTCACAGATAAGCAAAAAATCAGACATGCAAGCATTGAGAGAAAAATCGGGAAATGTACTTGATAAAAGCCCGGCATGGCCCCAAGATCTTATTTCATTTTATTAATAAGCTTTAGTTCATAAATGTGGGACGACATTCTCAATAGTACCGATATTAATGGAAGCAAAGGCCGATTATTCGAACAACTTGTATATTACATAACAAACTACCAATGACCCTTGTGGTCCAACAAAATTTATGTCAGATTATTGCAGATCTGGCACTTCTCCAAGGTACCGAATGCTCGAGCCAAACCAAATACTCCATCAAGCTGACATATGGGATGTCAACTGGAACCGAATATTCGTCATTGTCAGTAACACACTTCGCTTTCACACTTTGTGATTGTTATTTTTAACTTCTCAAGACTTGTACTCAGACCTTGCACTGTACTCTGCAACAAGCTTCGCGAAAGACGATGACTTGTTCTGCAGCAATCTAGATGGAGAATCATATTCCTCGATAAGCCCTGCAAATTAGCCACACCATAATATGCATGAAAGGTTACACAAGAGGTAGGGCAGCAACATCTGTCCATAGTATACTACTAACCATGATCTAGAAGCAAAACCATGTCGCTATCGAGAACGGATGTTATCCGATGCGCAATTGTTATGACTGTGGAGTCAGCAAAGTGTTGCCTTAAGGTCTGCTGGATCAGATTATCAGTTGCTGTGTCAACGGATGCAGTAGCTTCATCAAGCACCAAGACCTTGCTTCTCTTGAGTAGTACACGGCCAAGACAAACTAGCTGCCTCTGACCCATGCTCCAGTTTTCTCCATTCTCACCAACTGTAAATCCAATATGAACATCAACAGAGAAGATACACTGCTTCTCACAATTTAGTAGTTTTTACGTAGGAAAAGTGTGAGAGAAGGCTACCAATATTAAAAAATACTTCAAAAAATAAAATAGTCAGTAGAAAAAGTAGTATGGCAACGTAAAAATCATATAACTCATTTTAAAACCAGCTCGACTTTAAATGTGATGTGCTGCTCACTACAAACTCAAGAATGAAGACAAAATTGAAGCTTGGGGAATTAAATTGATAGCTCCCTGAATACTTTCGAGAAGTAAAATATCTTTTACTCAAACTTTTCCAATGCCTCCAGTGTTCGAGAATGGTAGTGGGAACAAACCTGCGGAGTCTAGCTTTTCCTCCTTCGTCCGAACTTCATCAACAAGTTGGCACTTATCCAAAGCCTACAACAATAGAAAGGTTTTTTTAGCCAAGAAAAATCCCCAAATGCTACCCCAAAAGTCTGAATACCTTGCGTACGAGAAAATAAAAAAGATAGAAAAAAAAAACCCACAAAAAGAAAAGAAATTCCTTTCATCTAGCCTAACTTGGATAAATAATCAATGTATACTAGCTCACCTCCCAAATCTGTTCATCCGTGTACTCTTCAAGCGGGTCAAGATTGCTTCTAATGGTTCCCTCAAACATGGTGGGGTCTTGAGGAATAATACTTAGCCTTGATCTCAAATCATGCAGTCCAATTGAGGAGATGTCGATACCGTCTATTATAACCTGACCAGCTGTTGGGTCAACAATTCGGAAGATTGTTTGTATTAGAGTTGATTTACCACTGCCTGTTCTACCTACAATGCCGGTTTTCATCCCTCCAGGAAAAGTACAAGTTAAACCTCGCAGCACAAGTGGCATCTGTGGGGCATACCTGACCTACAATCACGGCCATTATCAGTAACCATAAATTGTAAAAATTTGAGTAAACCAGTAACTATCAATGACTGGGGCCCCTTCCTGATTAGAGCGAAAAAGAGAGCTGGAAGATACCTGCAGATCACAAATATTGACTTCACCATAAGATGGCCAAGATCTGTCCGGCTTGTTTTCTTCTATCACGAGTGGAGCCTCACTTGGAATATTAATGTATTGAAGTATTCTCTCAACAGATATAATTCTGTTTTCCATGTCACAAAGATTCCATATAACCCATGCTTGTAACATGTTCAAATTGAGTCCATATGTCACAGCCAATCCCGCAATGCCTTTTCAAGAAAAGGGGAGAAAAGACAGTGAATTGTTGTTTTCAATTTTTATGACACAGAAGAAATAAAACTAAAAATACTAACTGAATTACCAGGATCAATAGTTCCCTCTGGCACAGAGATCAAGAATATCAAAGAAAATGCAAATGTTATAGAAGACAACATGTCCAAGCGAAAACAAAGCCACTCCATTGCACCGGCAATGTGAAACTTCGGGCGAGAATATCCATCAACTAATTTCATTTGGATGACCTGAAATCTAGCTTCCTGGTCAAAGCTTCGGATGGTTGATGATCCTGAGATTGTTTCAGCAAAATGCTGAATTACCGGAGCTTTGCAGACTCCAGCCAACCTTGATAGTTCGCGTGCCGAAGATATGTAATATTGCTGCACGTCATAACATTGTGGGTGAGAAATGCTCTAAATAAGACATGAGACCTCCCAATGAAAAAATAACTTGATATTTTGACCATGACACGGTTAGATTTAACAAACCATGCAAACTCAAGCTACAAATCATGAGTTTCTTATGATTATTTGTTTCTTTGGAGCTTTATAATGAGATGATTCAAATTTGTCTACATTTGAAGTGGACATATTCCCTAACGTGAAACCTTTAAATCATACTATTTTACAGTATAAGAATTACCTGGTACCAGATGCAAGTTGCAATAACAGGAATAAAAACGATGAAGACCTGCCATGCGACCTGAGACATCACTGCAATAATCCCCACAAGCTGTATCATTGAGTTCGCAAATCTTCCAACTATAAATGGAATGTTCATATCTACTGCACTTTGGTCTGTAGAAGCCTGCAAGTTGTACATAGTAAAAATTAAAGCTACATAACATTATCGATGATTCCCCCTGTCCGAACCAAATAATGACACTATTAAATTTAACATATATTAGCTTACTCTATTTAGAATTCTTCCACTTGGAGTGGCATCAAAGAAAGACATGGAAGCACGGAAAATGCATAGATGCATCCTATTGAAGAGTAGGGTGGCTGTCTTGAACCCAGCTGTTGCAAGAAGCATAGTTCTGGCAAGCACACAAATAGAGCTCCCAATGGCCAAAGCAACGTAAACGATAAGGAGAACAGAGCCCCCAACTACAGGTTCCAGACCCTCCGACACAGGAGTTGCCCAAGCCATCCAATAATTGCTACCAATTTGAAGGATCTGAAAGAGAATCAGTGCAAACAATATGAAGGGGACAAGAACTCCTCCATATGCTGTTGTAATGTATTTCCAGTAGACTGGGAAACCAACTCTGCCTTTCTCTCTCTCTTCTTCTTGAACAAGCTGCCCTTTTTGCCCCACCGCCTCATCTGGTTCACCATTTCGCCCATCTTGGCCCCCTTCTCCCTGCACTATCTTCTTGTTACTTCCCATATCATTATCTTCTTCACTGATACCTAAATTTTCAGAGACTGGCTCCGAGTCTATGGGATCCAATGCCAACAAAGCTTTCTTATGAGCGCCCACAAGTTCCATAAAGTCAGTTCCTGAATGGAGAATCTCATTGTACTTGCCAGATTGTGTAATCCTTCCATCTTTCATGACCTGAGTAAAGGACATTGAAGTCCTAGTCAGATTTATCGACAAGGTGCAGGGAAGGCAAGAGAAGTGTCTAGCTTACCAGAATAAGATCAGCAGCAGGTAAAAACTCTACTTGATGAGTAACATAAATCACAGTTTTTGAACTCAAAAGCCCTAGTAAACATTCCTGCACACAAAAAATTAGTTAAAATTACTTTTTAAAGGTTTTATATTGAAAATTAAGGAGAACCAATGGAAGCACAGTAGCATAAATCATCCAGTTAACGAAAATTCATAGCTTGAACTGGGAAGCAAGGAACATAGTCTCATAGGCATGTAGTAAAAGCTTCTATGCTAAAATTGTAAGGTGGGAACAGTTCTACATTCTACCTAATGAAATGGCCTAAAATCATAATTTGCAATCAACAGAAGGGTAAGCATAGATTGATCAAAACCAAATTTACCTGAGAAATGAAAAGAAAAGTGGCTGAAAATATTACCTTAAACAGATGGGATCCTGTATGAGCATCCACAGCACTAAATGGATCATCAAATAGATAAATATCAGCATCCTGGTAAAGAGCACGTGCAATTTGTATTCTCTGCTTCTGTCCACCACTCAAATTGATTCCCCTTTCACCTATAACAGTCTGATCACCAAAGGATAGAATTTCTAGGTCCTTCTTCAAGGAACATGCTTCAAGGACCCTTTCATATCGTTCTCTATCCATTTCCTTGCCAAACAAAATGTTCTCTTCTATTTTACCACTCTGTATCCAGGGTGATTGAGCAACATAGGCTTTTGTCCCGCTTAAACGAAGGAACCCTGTTATTTTCGGCACTTCACCCAGGATGCAGGAAACTAAGCTTGACTTACCTGAACCAACTGCACCACACACAGCAACCCTCATGCCATGACTCACCTTGAAGTTTATATCTTCCAATGTTGGTTTTGGGGAAGATAAATCCCATGAGAACTTACCGCCAACTATCTCAATTGCAGTATCAGAGCTACCCTTAGGGACCTTCTCTATAACATCAGCTTTCAAATCATCCAGACGAAGGAATGAAGCAATTCTATCAAGGGAGACTTTAGTCTGAGCTATCATTGAGATTGTGTCAGGCAGATTATAAATGGGCTCTTGGAGAATCCTGAATGTTGCAAGAGCAGATAAGATCTTCCCAGATTCCAATGGGATCCCCATTAGGATACAAGCACCGAAAGTTATCACAGACACAAATGTGGGGGCGCACCAGAAAAAAAAAGTTGTCATGGCCAAAGTGTAGACATATTTTCTCAACCACCCAGTCTCATTCTTCCGAAGATCGACAATTTTTGTCAAAAATTTCATCTCCCAGCCTTGAAGTTTGAGAATCCTCATGTTTCTCAAGATCTCGGATGTTGCCTTCATCCTTCTATCTTTTGATTCCATTAGCTTGTCCTGATATTTCTCCTGCAATTTTCCTAGTGGGACATTTGCCAACATAACTAGTACAGTTGCAAACAAAGTAGCAACTGAAGCTAGCCCAAGATTCCTATATAAGATTATCAAGGCCAAAGCAACCTGCAAAAGGACCATCCATGGATCATTCATGTACCACCCAAAGTCGCCAACTCTCTCTGCATCAACTGTCATGAGATTGATAATCTCCCCACTATTATGGCTTTGCTTTGATTGGCATGAAAGGGTCAAACCCTTACTATAGATCATCGCAACCAATGCTGCTCTGACCCTAATTCCACTCTGTTGCGCCCTAAAAAACCAGTGCCTTTGAGACAAGCACTCAATAAGCTTTGCAACAAAGAATGCCGAAACCAAAACATAACCTTCGTACTTGAATTTTCGTTTCCCATTGAGGTATTGGACAAATGTATCGATGAGGTAAGGACCAACGTAAGAAGCTAACGTGTCAAGAAATGCGAATATGGCTGCCAATAGAATTTCTCTCCAAGCAATGAAGATCAATGCTTTCGCCAGCTTGAGTGTGGTAAGTCCACTACTTCCTGCACTATAGGACCCAAGCTTGTCTCTAAATTTTGGGTATGCCGTGGTAACACTATCACCTGGAGCAAGCTGAGGAACATCCTCGAGGTCTAATGCTTTCGTGTTACCTATCGCAAATAGAGGACCCATCCAATAGAAAGAAAGGATACTGAGCATATTAGCATTTGAAAATGGGGTAACAGTGTCACCATCATTGGTCTTCTTTGACTCCATACTATTGCTTTCACGAGTATTCCCGTTTAAAAGAGGTTCTTGAATAAGGGCACTCACACCCTCACTCTTCCCGAAGAACCCCACATAGCAAAAGAAGAAACCCGAAACGGCAGAAACAATGTCAGACACTAAAATGTGAACTGGCAAAGACTGATGCTCCGTAGTACGGACTATGTCAATAACAAGGCCATAAGAAGATACAAAGAAGTAGAAACCCCACCAAGTTCTTAGCAAAAATGGGAACTTCGGTTCACCCGAATTAGAGAATTGGGTATGCAAGTAAACAGAAACAACTAACCAAGCGACTATTTTGAGTACTAAATCCAAAAGGGTCCCTGCCTCTCCATCGAACCAACCATTTCTATACCAATAAAAGTAATTTACACCACAGATGACGAAATTAAAAACTGACAACCCGAAACAAGAAAGAACGGTCTGTCTATAGTACAAAAACGAGGGATTCCCGTACCTTTCTTTTGAGCGTTCAACGAGACCCGGCTTTATTTGTTTGCACAACCACGAAAGAAGTAATACGAGCAACAAGACCAAGTGCAGAGAAGCAGAAAACCCGCGTGAAAACATGGGGCTAAGGAGAAAATCGCTACTTGGGTACCTGAGAGGGCAGGGCCGCGAGGAGAACACGAACAAAGCTTCCATCTTCGTGAAAACTTTTGGGTTCTGCGGGTCTTTGGATTGGGAAGAAAGGGTGGATGCTTTAGGGGATATATATAATGGGAGCCCCTGTACAATCTGATCGACAAAGTTTGTTGAATTGTATGCTGTCAGTCAAAATGGGAGTTGCATGAATGGATTCGTGGGCCTGATAAGCGTGGCGAGCAAGGCTCACCCAGTGGACGGGAGCGAGCTAATTGGGAAGAAATAATGGGAGCACAAAATGACAGAAAAGGAAGATACAAAATTTCAGTGGAGTCAACAGAAGGAAGTCTGATCACGTGGCAGACAAAGACAGAGATAAAGTCGCAAGCCCAGCTCGAATTTTTTCTCAGAATTGTCTAAAAAAATATTGATAAATATGACCTACATTTTTAGAGTTTTTTAAAAGTATCTCATTTTTATAAAATTATACTCAACAAGTATAATTTTTTAGAAAAACATGTGCTGACACAGTATCAAAAAATGAATCATACTCCTGGAGTGTAATTTTAGATCTGTTTTTCCCACCCAAATACTTCCTCATCAAATTTCATTTCCACCGCTGCACTTGAGAAAAGCAAATGGGTTTTCACCCACTATCCGTCATCCGCCGTCTAGCACTTCGTTCCACAGCATCTTCGACTTGTCCTCACCCTTTCTAGTCCCCTTTCTTCTCCGATCCGTCCATTGTTGTTCTATCCGCCGTCCCACTGTCGGTTTTGGCATCACCTCTGGTGGCCCATGTCAAAACCTATCAATTTTCTGATAGCCGAACTCAGCCGACCCTCTTCCACACCAATTCGAAGGTTAATCTTCTTGATTTTATTACTATTTGTATGATTTATTATGAAACATCTTAATTTAATATGATATTTTGTTTAATTTGTTCTTTTTCTTGACAAAAACATAAAACATATGAATTTTCTTCTTGCTGGTTTTGAGATGCTTGAAACTTAAAATATTAGGGTTGATAATCGTGTTGTTTTTGTTACATTGAGAAGCATGATAAATTAGTACCAACAACTTTATTGTTGATGTTGGAGTTAGAAATTTGTAAAAATGGGCCTGGTAAACTTTTGTCTCAAAAAATAATATGAAGCTGTCGTGAACATGTAAAATTAGGTCAAATAACTCGCATGAAAAAGTATGTGTACTAATTTATAAATCAGGAATCGTGATATTTGTAAACATTATGTTAGTTATATGTTCTTAATATGATGCATAAATTTCACTTATGTTTCTCTTTTGTTGCCTTCATCGACTTATCTTTTCTTCGTTTAATTATGTGTAATTCGTTTATGGTTTTTTGGTCAAAGTACGTAATATTAAATTTATTGTTTTATGCCATAGATAGCCCATCACATTGCTCCAAGTCCATTGGATCAATATATTATAAGCTTATAGTTAGTGCATCGATCTGAGGCTGTTTAGTCTGGCAATATCGACAAACAGTTAGATGTCAAACCAAGAAACCTTATATTTAGGAGAGCAATGATGCCCTGTTTTCGTGTTGTACAAATACTTGACCACTGTGGATTTTGCAGTGTATATCGATTAGATGGGATCAAACTTGATCACGCATTAATCATTGCTTTAGTGGAGAGGAGGCGTGAGGAGACCTATACTTTTCACATGCCCATTTAGGGAGGTGACGGTGACTTTACAGGATGTTGAGGTGTTGCTCAATCTTCTTGTTGATGGTCGTGCAGTTACGATTTTTGGCGGTGCTTCCACCCTTTAATGGACTCGTTGAAGACTCAAAACACACTGTGCATCATTGCAGTGCCGAGTGCTCCATGATTTGATTATGCTCGTATTACCACTACTAATCCAGGGTTATAGTGATTCATTGCTATGAAGAACTTTGGTAGTGCATTGAATAACTTCTTCCAATCTTTGAAAAGCTCAGCTAGCACTCTCTGTTTCTTATGCCTTGCCTTTTTGTAGGTCGGAATATACTTAAAACCCTGACGGACGTCTTATTGGATGAATCGGACTTTATAACTATGCTGTACTCTCACCTTCTCTTTGATTAGGTCAGAAATCATCATGACAGATTTGCTAAAGTGGTCCTGATTTTGCCTAGGGACATCGCACTTGTGGGCCCTCGCATACCTTATCACAATCCAACTCCCTGCCTTACTCCCTGAACTGTGCTCGGAGCCTCTACTCGCATCCCGAACTATGAGTGTGCTTACAAGTTAACACCAATAACTCTATATTTAAGCGACTGGTAAAATACTTCTTGCAAACCCTGAATGTGGTAGCAGTCTACTGCTCGTTGGAGTGTCTCCTTCGAGTCAAACACCAACCCTGTTCGCAGACCATCCGTGTCAGGATCAAAATTATTAAGCCGAGGCTGTTTATAGGCTGATGGCCAATTCTCTCCCGTGGTGAAAATTTCAAATAGGAGGCTCGTAGACTCAAACGAACTCCTTACGGACATCATATATAACTATAAGTGGCTCCAAACTACACTCATCGTTATCCCCAGTGAGATGTCCTCTTCATCATCGAATGTGACAGCATTGTCCTCATTTAGCGGATCATCAAATGACATGTTTTGAATGTTCTAGGGCACAAAACTATTGCCTGCAAACAAATTATGCATTTTGTCGTTCGACGTTGGTGAGTAGTATGGCTCATCAAAACCGCTTTGGCCGCTGGCCTCCATATTCAAATCAAACTCATACTATCGGTATGAGTATCCCACTGACTGCTCATTCTGTTCACAAGGGGTGACATTATTGCGATCCACCATGGCTGCCGAGAACTCATCCTATCGGCCTCCACTCATCAGCAATTGACTGTAAGCACCTACACTCTGCTCCGATGGGTACTAGATTGGTTCTAACCTTCACACAATGTTCCAATGTTGTTAACGATATATACTACATGTGTATTTTAATCATGTATTAGACCATCTCGTCATTGTACTAGTGTTCACAAAGAATACGTTGTACAGGCTTCCCACCCAAGCATTACCAGGCACCTAAACACAATACTTAATTTATAAAAGTTAGGAACAAGACCCAAGAGAGAGCATACCTTGTCAAGTAACGATTCGAAAGTCACACAATGGGGATGAATAAATATCAGGCGTGAGTCACCACCAACATAAGTGAGAGATTGGTGTGACTGTTCCATAATTTCTCCTCTTCAGTGGCAAAGTACTTGAATCATCCAAATTGAAAGGACGAAGGGAAGATTTGGAGAGTAATGAAAAATTTTATGGTAAACCGTAACACTAATTGATGAGTAGAGATATTTTTAAAGTGAATATGATCTCGAGATTGGGGAACTCGAGTTTAAAAAATGGCACTTCCAAGTGCGATTTTCTCATTATTTTATACTTTTCAACCATTTTCAGATGGTAGGGGACAAGAAAGACACTGAAATTGCACTCAAGAAGTACGATTCTCAAAAACCGCACTCAATACAAAACTGAGCTACTTTTAGAAAAATCTAAGAATATAGGTTATGTTTATAAATTGTTTAGTTTTTTAGGCTACCCTTGGAAAAAAATTCGCCCGACTCACCAAAGTTGAGCCCTGCTTACCCCGGACATGAACCTATTAATTTAAGATTTTTAAGACTCTTATAGTATAATATATATATATAATTTTCTGAATTTTCATCCTCCAGCTGAATACAATATTTTAAAATTATATAAAAATAAAAAATTTATAAGATATTAATGTATATTAAGTTATTTATTAGATAGATGAAAGTTCCTATTTCTTCACACAAGTTTTTGGTGGGTCTCAATGCCATTGTACAAAATTATAAATTTAACCTTAATTATAATTTTTTACCCATACTTTTTGTCGATAAATGTGCACTCATCCAGATAGGTTCCGATTTCAAAGATTATCATCTCACACTAACGTTAACGGACTCTCGTATTTGTCCATCTGGAGCCTTTCATACAATTAGGTTGTGCTTTATAAGATATTTCACATAAGCATATCATGGAGTAATTATTTCAATCGATGATCTAATTAAAAAAAAATTAATAAGGTAAAAGACTATAATACCTCCCCCTCTATTCTCTAAAAGAATACTCTCATCCCTTTAATTTTTTGAACTTGATACTTTGTTCATTACAAGTTGATAAATGATGAAATATAATATTTTTTTTATAGGAATAGAAATTTATTAGATAAGTTCTTTTTTCTTTTATAAAAAAAAAGATTAAATAAGGTATAAATATGTTTTTAATTATAAATATGCGATATATATATATATAGATAAACTAATATGCACATAAACCACCAATTCAAAGGTTTTTAGGGAGAAGAAAACATAAGGGTAAAAAAAAAAAAAAAGAAAGCCCAAACATGGTGATAAGGCACCTACGGCTGAAGTTTCACCACTAGAGTTTGAGGGCTCACCGACTCTCCAAGTCTAGATGGTGGTCCCACCAATGACTCTAGTTTGGAGATGTTTGCAATAATGCTCAAGTCTGTTTGACTATTTTTACGCATCAAATTCTCCCTTTGAAAAGGATTCCATCAATACTATATATATATATATATATTGCAATAATGCTTAAGTCTGTTTGACTATTTTTACGCATCAAATTCTCCCTTTGAAAAGGATTCCATCAATACTATATATATATATATACATTTTTTACATAATTTTTATATCAAAAGTTATAATATAATAGAATATATGTAATTTTATATTATTATTTGATAAAAATATTACTAAAAAAGGATCACATATACTCTACTATATCTTCCTTTTAGTGTAAAGATTGTGTGAAAAATATACATATAATATTACTTAAAAGATACCCATTAAATCCAATGTTACTTTATGCCTATTACAAGTTCTTCTGCAATTAAAGGCGAAAGAAGAAAAAAAAAAAACAAATTAAAAAGAAAAGAATAGTTAAAGTTCTCCTCGAAACCATATTATTTTTAGGCACAAGAGGAGATTGGAATTTGCATGAGGATAGAACACAAGAAGTGTAAGGGCAATTAATTACCAAAAAAGAAGAAAAAATTTAAGGGCAATTCGAAAAGGGAAGCATTGATGGCACTCTACGAGAAGTTAGAAGGCATTTCAACAAACACAATAGAGCATTATAAAAGGAGCAATACTACATGTATATCATTCACACCAAAAGGGTAATGAGATAGAATATGTGTGATCCTTTTTGTGTAGGTATTTTGGACAAATGACAATACAGAATCACATATATTCTATCACACAACCACTTTTGATATAAAAAATATACATATAATATTGCTCTTATAAAAATCATTTTTCAGTCATCGGCCTCTTACATATGGTAGTTGATGAGGCCCCCATAAGGATGATCGGGGATGGGGATCAAGTGAGTATCCTCCATTTCCTTTTCAGTCATGTCTAGTTCTGCTTGCTTCATGCCCATTGGGAGTGTTCCCAGATGAAATGGTACAGCAGCTGTGCCAATGGCAGCTCAATATTAGCCATGGCAAGTATTATCCATTAATCGTGCATGCCGCCCTACCATGGTTTTAAAAGTTGGAGCATAACGGCCATAATGACTGTTACATAACGATATTGGCAGGCCGCATTACTGTATCACTGTATCACTGTGTGCACAAAATTCACTCTTTTTTTTTTTTTTTTCTAACACTGCAAACACTTTGAAATCCAACTCTCTCATCTCTCCAGCTCTATAATCATTCTGAGGAAGAACAGTCAATTAAAATGAATTTCAGTTTCTTCAACTTTGTTTTGTCAAAAAGATGGACAGATTATGCTCAAGTTTAAGTTACAAAAGATGATGTGAATGACATAATCGATCAGCTGGCGCGTCATTCAATATGATGAGGATAATACCACCACAAAACATTTATTTTGAGTGCAAAAAATAGTTTAAATTTATGTGATTTTCATTTATGACAATGTCTATTTAAATCTTTATTGGGGTGATTGTAGAAATCAAAGTATACATAATTTACAGAAAATCTTAAATGTCATATGTAACATAGTTTACCTGATAAATAAGGTGGATCAAAGTAGTCCAAAAATAATATACAACAAATTTATAAACTTTAAATGTCAAAAAACAATAATCGTGTGCTGCACCTTAAAATTCACGTTCTTTAAACCCGCGTCTTATTGCGTGACATCCATTACACCCACTTTCTGTTACACCCATGATCGTTATGCAGCAGTGGCTGAGTTTGTAGTTTACAACCATGCTCCCTACATTCTCTTGGAATGAACAGTGGAGCAGTAGGGCGTAGCCTCTGTGTCCCTCAAAAACCTGCCTTACCTTAGCTTGGGCCCTTTTCATCACGCTCTGGGCTATTCTGCATTTCCGCCGTTGCCCATTCCACAACAGTTGGTGATGTCTCGCCCCGGCACTGAAAATCTCCTCAAGAAGGATCAATGCATATTAGTTTAGGGTTTTGATTTCGCAGACCATACACTATTATGGTTCAGAAGGGCAAATATCTAATACAATAGTAAGTCAGGCTTGTATTGTAGAAATGTACTCCCAAAATGCAAACCAGCACATACACCGGGTTCTGATATCTGGAGATCCGCATCTACTGAAAATTTGTATAAACATACGTACTTGATATGGAAAAAAGGTCAGAAAACAAAGAAAATTATATCATATTGACCGCTTTGATGCTGTTATCGCTCAACCCAAAGGACTGGTGAGGATATTTTGTATCTTATTATATATGTTCTAAATATATGCTACATAGATATGAACCGGACCTAACATATTCCCAAACTTGAAGGTCTAGGTATTTCAAACTTAATACCTATGATATAATGCTTTAAGTAAACGCTTAAACCCTAACAAAGTCATTGTGCTCTTGAACTTTTAGAAGGACGTCAACTAGGTCTCCTCCCTCTCACTCAGCGGTCCTTGTGGTTTTTCTTTCTGTGCTCAGTAACTATGTCTGCAAGTACCATGTCAGATCTTTGATGCAGCTTCTCAAGCACTGCCTAATGCGAAGCAAATCAACTGCATATTGAATTGCCATCCTTGATGACTGATACAAATGCCATGTGGAGAAAGGCTATGGCTGTGCAGTCATAAGCAAGGATTCTAGAACCTAACACAAGCGGCCTATCAGCAAAGAGGATGTCACGAGCTCTGAAGGCCTCTCTGGCAACATCAGGTGAAGAAACGATGAGGTAGTGAACCAAGAAGATTGGTGCAAGTTTCTTTTAATGTAAATAAAATTTGGTTGTATAATTATACTATTAGTAAATCAAAATGCACATGAATTTTTATTTATTTATTTTATGCTCATTCAATTTGTGAAGTTAAATTTTAAAAATAAACATCAAAGAGTCATTTAAGGATAACACAGTACTCAGAACACTTGTCATGGTAGATTCACTTTTTCCCAAAGCCAGAAATAGCATCCATCCTTCATTATTTTTTTTCCTTTTTTCATTGAAGAGGATTCATGAAAGTCATTTACAGCTACTAAGGCCTTTTTCTGAATTTCAATGAGGTTTTCAATATCAGAATAACCTGATACATTCACCCTTATCCATAAAGTTAGTTAATAAATAAAAACATAAGTACTTATTACTCTCAACATGACAAAGAGGAATTAGAGAGCTGCCTCTTCTCTAGAACTAGGATCTTTTGGCGCTTGTACACCCTTCTCTCGCCGTTAGATTCCATACATGCGAGCATTGAGAGAAAAATAGGAAATGTACTTGATAAAGTCTGAAGTGACTTCAAGATCTTATATATTCTATTAACGCAGTACATTATACGAAGAACTCGAATACTACATAGCAAACTATCAAAGATCATCGTGGTTTCAAAAGAAATTACGCCAGATTCCTTCCTATCTTGCTATGCAAGGACCAGTAACTTGGCAGACAAGATCCCACTTCTCCAAGGTGCAGGAACATGACACACGGAATGGAAACTGTAACCCTTGTTATTTTTAGCTTCTCAAGACTTGTACTCCGACCTTGCACTGTACTCCGCAACAAGCTTTGCGAAAGACGATGACTTGTTCTGCAACAGTCTAACTGGAGAATCATATTCCTCGACGAGCCCTGCAAAATAACAACCACCCCCCCCCCAACAAGGGCATATACAAAAGGGAGCAGCATAAGAAGAATAATATGCATGAAAGGTTACGGAAGAGGTAGGGGTAGCAATATCTGTCCATAGTATACTACTAACCATGATCTAGAAGCAAAACCATGTCGCTATCGAGAACGGACGTTATCCGATGTGCAATTGTTATGACTGTGGACTCAGCAAAGTGTTGCCTTAAGGTCTGCTGGATCAGATTATCAGTTGCTGTATCAACGGATGCAGTAGCTTCATCAAGCACCAAGACCTTGCTTCTCTTGAGTAGTACACGACCAAGACAAACTAGCTGCCTCTGGCCCATGCTCCAGTTTTCTCCATTCTCACCAACTGTAAATCCAATATGACAATCAACAAAAATGATACACAGCTTCTCACAATTTAGTAGTTTCTTAGAGTGTGAGAGAAGTGCAACCAACATTAAAGAAAACTTCGAAAAGGAAATAGTCAGTAAAAATGTTTTATGGCCACGCATAAATCACGGAATGCACTATTCGACCAGCACTTGGCTTTAAATTGGATGGGTTGCTCACTACAATCCCAAGGAGGGAGAGGAAACTGAAACTTGGGGGACTCAACTGAGAGCTTCCTGAATACTTTTGACAAGTCGAATATCTTTTAGTTAAAACATTTCCTATGCCTTGTGTCTTGAAGAATGGTAATGAGAACAAACCTGTGAAGTCTAACTTCCCATCCTTCGCCCGAACCTCATCTCCGAGTTGGCACTTATCCAAAGCCTAAAACCAATAGAAAGTTCTTTTAGTCAAGTAATGCTGCCCGAAAGTCTGAATATCTTGTGTACGAAGAACAGAAAAAGAGAGAGAGAAAAACCAAGAAAGGAAATGAAGAGAACTCCTCCTGTCTGGCCTAACTTGGATAAATAATCAATGTATACAAGCTCACCTCCCAAATCTGTTCATCTGTGTACTCTTCAAGGGGGTCTAGATTGCTTCTAATGGTTCCCTCAAACATGGTGGGGTCTTGAGGAATAATACTTAGCCTCGTCCTCAAATCATGCAGCCCAATTGAGGAGATGTTGATACCGTCTATCACAACCTGACCAGCTGCTGGGTCAACAATTCGGAATATCGTTTGTACGAGAGTTGATTTTCCGCTGCCTGTTCTGCCTACAATGCCAGTCTTCATCCCTCCAGGAAAAGTACAAGTTAGACCTCGCAGCACAAGCGGCAACTGTGGGGCATACCGGACCTACAATCACCACGACCACCATCTTCAAACATAATTTGTTCAAATTTGAGTAAACCATTATTCATCAAAGACTGGCTCACTCCCTGCCTGATTAGAGACAAAAGAGAGAGAGAGAGAGAGAGAGAGAGCTGGAAGTTACCTGCAGATCACAAATATCGACTTCACCATGAGATGGCCAAGATCCATCTGGCTTGTTTTCTTCATCCACCAGTGGAGGCTCACTTGGAATATTAATGTACTGAAGTATTCTCTCAACAGATATAATTCTATTTTCCATGTCACAGAGATGCCATATAAAAAATGCTTGTAACACTGTTTAAATTAAGTCCATATGTCACAGCCAAGCCCGCAATGCCTTTTCAAGAAAAGGGAAAAATCAAGCTTATATGCAGCAGCCAAAGTGAGTTGTTGTTCTCATTTTTATAACGAAGAAGAAAATAAAACTAAATATACCAACTAAATTACCAGGATCAATTGTTCCCTCTGGCACAGAGATCAAGAATATCAAGGAAAAGGCAAATGTTACTGAAGACAGCATGTCCAAGCGAAAACATAGCCACTCCATTGCACCAGCAATGTGAAACTGTGGGCGAGAATACCCGTCCACTAGTTTCATTTGGAAGACCTGAAATCTAGCTTCCTGGTCAAAGCTTCGAATAGTTGATGATCCTGAGATTGTTTCAGCAAAATGCTGTATTACTGGAGCTTTGCAGACTCCAACCAACCTTGATAGTTCTCGTGCCGAATATACGTAATATTGCTGCACATCATGAGATTGTGGGTGAGAAAGGCTCTAAATAAGACACGAAACCTCCCAAGGAGAAAATAACTTGAAATTTTGACCATAACACAGTAAGATTTAACAAACCATGGAAGCACAAGCTACAAATCATGAGTAATTTATGATTGTTTGCTTCTTTGAAACTTTATAACAAGATGATTCAGATTTGTCTATACTTGAAGTGGATATGCTCCTTAGCTTGAAACCTTTAAATTGTACTATTTTACAATACAAGGATTACCTGGTACCAGATGCTAGTTGCAATAACAGGAATAAAAACAAGGAAGACCTGCCATGCAACCTGAGACATTACTGCAATAATCCCCACAAGCTGTAACACTGAATTTACAAATGCCCAGACTATAAATGGAACGTTCATATCCAACGCACTTTGGTCTGTAGAAGCCTGCAAGACGCAAACTGTTCTAGTAAAAATTTAAGCTGCATAGCTTTATCAATAATTCCCCATCGAACCAAATAATGACAGCATTAAGATTTTCACACCCACGCACACACACACACACACACACACACATATATATATATATGTATTCGCTTACTCTGCTTAGAATTCTTCCACTTGGAGTGGCATCAAAGAAAGACATGGGAGCACGGAAAATGCATAGATGCATCTTATTGAAGAGTAGGGTGGCTGTCTTGAACCCAGCTGTTGCAACAAGCAAAGTTCTGGCAAGCAGACAAATAGAGCTCCCAATGGCCAAAGCAACATAAACGCTTATGAGAATAGTGTTGCGGAAATACCCACACGAATAGATAATTGAAGCGATAACAGAAATAAGCTGGAAATGAAATGCAGGAAAAAAAAATAAAGAGAGAGACACCGGACTTACGTGGTTCACCCAAAATAGGCTACGTCCACGGAGCTGCTGCAGATCTTCACTATATGGAGAATAATACAAGGGAGAAAGAATTTTACAAGTGAGATAATTCTCGGTGTGGTTTGGAATGGAAGAGGGGGTCTCCTTTTATAAGGTTCAAGGAGCCATTCCTTTGTTTACATTTTCGATGTGGGATTGTGAACCTTTTAAAGGTTCCAAGAGTCATTCCACTCTTCAACCTTTCCGATGTGGGATTGGTACCTTAACATTCTCCCACTTGAAGATTAATTTTAATTATATCTTCACACTTGGTCAATGCAGCAGCTCGTCACCTTCTTTCATGCTTGAAGGCCAACTGAAGCAGTACACAGCTTCAGTTTATCAATGGTCACCACCTTTGTCAACATGTCGGCTGGATTCTTGCTCCCAAGAATCTTCTGCAGAGATAGCACTCCATCTTCTAATGCTGACCTGATAAAATGGTAACGCACCTGTATATGCTTTGTCCTGGCATGAAATACTGGATTTTTAGCTAAGTGAATAGCACTTTGGCTATCACAATATAACACACTCTCTTCTTGCGAGTGACCAAGTTCTTCCAAGAATGACTTTAACCAAATCATCTCCTTGCTTGCTTCTGTCACTGCCACATACTCTGCTTCAGTTGTAGAGAGTGCAACTATCTTTTGCAGCTTTGAAATCCAACTGACTGCCGTCCCACCTATTGTGTAAAGGTACCCAGTGGTACTCTTTCTTCCATCAAGATCTCCTGCCATATCAGCATCCACATAGCCCTGCAATTTCAAGTCAGACTTCTTGAAACTCAAAGCTAAACTTGCAGTACCTCTCAAATATCTGAGAATCCACTTCACTGCCTCCCAATGCTGTTTGCCTGGATTGCTCATGTACCTGCTTACTACTCCCACTGCATGTGCAATGTCCGGTCTGGTACATACCATGGCATACATTAGGCTACCTATTGCTGAAGCGTAAGGTACCTTGGCCATATGATCTCGTTCTTGCTCTGAGGTGGGTGATTGCTCCTTTGACAACTTGAAGTGACTTCCCAAAGGAGTGCTAACTGACTTAGCATTTCCCATGTTGAACCTGCTCAGCACTTTGTTCACATAGTCCTCCTGTGATAACCTTAGTCCATCACTATCCCTGATGATCCTCATTCCAAGGATTTGTTTTGCAGCACCCAAATCCTTCATGGAAAAGTTTTTAGACAACTCCTTCTTGAGCTTGTCAATCTCCCATTTGCATCCACCTGCTATCAACATATCATCAACATATAGAAGTAAAATGATATATGAGTTACCTCGCCTCCTGATATAACAGCAGTGATCTGCTTGACACCTGGAGAAACCATTGCTACCCATGAAACTGTCAAACTTCTTGTACCATTGTCTTGGTGCCTGTTTAAGACCGTATAGACTCCTTTGAAGTTTGCACACCATATTCTCCTTACCCTGTACTTCAAAACCTTGTGGCTGCTTCATGTAAATTTCTTCCTCCAAATCACCATGAAGAAAGGCTGTCTTTACATCTAACTGCTCTAAGAACAGGTCTTCCTGAGCCACTAATGCGAGTACCGTCCGGATTGTCGTCATCTTTACCACCGGGGAAAATATCTCATTATAGTCAATGCCCTCCTTTTGCTGAAATCCTTTCACTACCAACCTTGCTTTGTATCGTTTGCTGTTGTCATGTTCGTCTTTTATACGATACACCCATTTATTGTGCAAGACTTTCTTGCCTTTAGGCAATTCTGTTAATTGCCATGTCTGATTAGATATCAAAGATTTCATCTCTTCTTTCATAGCTAACTCCCACTTGTCCGTCTCCTTAGCCTGTATGGCTTCATTATAGCTCTCTGGCTCGTCTCTATCAGTTAAAAGGATATAGTGTAAGGAAGGAGAGTACCTCTGTGGCGGCCTAGTGACCCTGCTAGACCTTCTTACAATAGTAGGGGTGCTTTGGATTTCTTCTGGGATGACGTTCTCTTGTTCTTCTCTTTCAGGACTCCCACTTGGGACTGCGTTCTCCTGTTCTTCTCTCTCAGGACACCCACTTGGAAGATCTCTAAGTGGAATCATCTCAGAATCCTTACTTGTATTCCTGAAGTTGTTGTTGTCCCTGTCTTTATACAAGAGGTGTTCGTTGAAGATCACATCTTTACTCCTGATAATTTTCCGAGCTTTCTCATCCCATAATCGATAACCAAACTCAAGTCCACCATAGCCAACCAAAAAACACCTTTTTGACTTGGCATCTAGTTTGTCCCTAGTAGAAGAGTCAATGTGCACATAAGAAACACAGCCAAAAACTTTCAGATAAGAAAGATTTACCTTTTTCCCGCTCCAAACTTCTTCTGGTAGTTTGAAGTTTAATGGCGTGGATGGACTCCTATTGATTAGATGAGCAGCTGTGTTAATTGCCTCTGCCCAAAATGCTTTTGGCAGCCCTGCATGCAGTCTTATGCTTCTGGCACGCTCATTGAGAGTTCTATTCATCCTCTCAGCCACACCATTTTGCTGTGGTGTCCCTGGAATCGTCTTCTTCATCTTGATTCCATTTTCCGCACAATAATTTACCAAGTCATTATTGATGTATTCCCCTCCGTTGTCTGATTGCAGACACTTGACCTTTAAATCTGTCTCATTTTCTACCATAGCTCTCCATTTCTTGAAAGCATAAAAAACGTCAGATTTATGCTTGAGAAAATACACCCATACCTTTCTGCTTGAGTCATCGATGAAGGTCACATAGTACTTCGAGCCTCCAATGGAAGTTTCTGTTGTAGGACCCCACACGTCTGAATGAACTAACTCTAACTTTCTTGTCTTTGGCTCCCTGCCTGTCTTTGAAAAGCTGACTCTCTTTTGCTTTCCAAATATGCAACTCTCACAAAAACTATGGTCAATAGTTTTTAAGTTAGGTAGCTTACCTGTTGAGTGGAGTACCTTCATTCCTTTCTCACTCATGTGACCAAGCCGGTGATGCCATAACTCGGTGTTGGTGGCGTTGTTTGCAACTGCTACGGTATCTCTGCAGCTGGAACTAATATAAAGAGTTCCAGATTTACTTCCTCGTGCAACAACCATAGCTCCCTTGCTGACTTTCCAACCTCCACAATTGAAGGTCACATGATGTCCTTCATCATCCAGTTGCCCTACCGAAATTAGATTGCGCATCAGTTTGGGCACATGTCTTACCTTGTGAATCTTCCACACAGATCCGTTGGGTATCTTCAGCGTAACATCACCAATCCCAACAATATCTAAGGGCTCACCATCAGCTAGGTAAACCTTACCATAATCACCGGCAACATAGTTCTCCAGAACATCTCGATTTGCCGTAGTGTGGAATGATGCTCCTGAGTCAATCACCCAAGAGTCAAGACAGTTGTCTACTGACAACAGTAACGCATCACGATCCTCAGTAGTGGCTGCATTGGCGGTGTTGTTGTTGGGCTTGCCTTCATTCTTCTTCAGAGCCCTACAATCTTTCTTTAAGTGGCCACTCTTGCCACAATTCCAGCATTCCCAATTTCTTCCATTTCTGGATCTGTCTCTGCCGTTCCTCGACTTGGATCTGCCGCGACCTCGGTTAGAATTCCTCTCGTTGTTTCTGCCCCTGTTCTCGACATTTAGAGCAGAACTTGATGTTCCTTCACCCGAATCTATTCTTCGCACTTCCTCGGAAAGAATTCGATTCCTAACATCATTGAATTGCAATTTTTCTTTGCCAATAGAATTACTAACCGCTACTCTCATGGGTTCCCAACTGTTTGGTAGGGAAGCCAAAAGTATGAGAGCACGAATCTCATCATCAAACTTGATTTCAACAGAAGTGAGTTGTGTCACAATCGTGTTGAACTCATTAATATGTGCGGCAACAGACATTCCTTCTCCCATCTTTAAGTTAAACAATTTTTTCATAAGATGTACCTTGTTGTTTGCCGACGGCTTCTCGTACATCTCCGACAGAATGCTCATCATCTCTACAGTTGTTTTTGCCTCTGCCACGTTGTGAGCAACGTTCTTTGTCAGCGTCAACCGAATCACGCCCAACACCTGTCGATCAAGTGTATCCCACTCGTCTTTCTCCATATTTTCTGGTTTCTTTCCCGACAAAGGCTGATGTAATTTCCGACTGTATAGATAATCCTGGATCTGCATCCTCCAGTATGAGAAGTCCGTACCATCGAACTTGTCGATCCCGGGTCCTGATCCTTCACCTCCAGCCATCGCTTCACACCAAGCTTGTAGCAATTCCAAGGTTCCCAGGAAAGACTGGTAGGGTCAAAGCCCAGCCCAAACAACCAGCCTCCTTAGACAGAACAAGAAAAATTCCCAGGAAAGACTGGTGGGGTCACAACGGTCCCGCTTAAGAACCAGCCTCCTTAGACAGAATTTTCTTAAATTGCTACCAAGCTCCCAAAAGAACCTTAGACCAGGCTCTGATATCACCGTTGGGTAATAAAACCCCGACCGAATAGAGCAAACAGCTCCCCAAGAATTTTTCCTTTTCTGATGTGGAAGATCAGACTATGCTGCAACCACAGAGCATACTTTGGAAAAACCTTGCTCTGATACCAATTGTTGCGGAAATACCCACACGAATAGATAATTGAAGCGATAACAGAAATAAGCTGGAAATGAAATGCAGGAAAAAAAAATAAAGAGAGAGACACCGGACTTACGTGGTTCACCCAAAATAGGCTACGTCCACGGAGCTGCTGCAGATCTTCACTATATGGAGAATAATACAAGGGAGAAAGAATTTTACAAGTGAGATAATTCTCGGTGTGGTTTGGAATGGAAGAGGGGGTCTCCTTTTATAAGGTTCAAGGAGCCATTCCTTTGTTTACATTTTCGATGTGGGATTGTGAACCTTTTAAAGGTTCCAAGAGTCATTCCACTCTTCAACCTTTCCGATGTGGGATTGGTACCTTAACAAATAGAGCCCTTAACTACAGGTTCCACACCCTCTGACGCGGGAGCTGCCCAAGCCATCCAGTAATTGCTACCAATTTGAAGGATCTGAAAGAGAATCAGTGCAATCAAAATGAAGGGGACAAGAACTCCTCCGTATGCTGTTGTTATATATTTCCAGTAGACTGAGAAACCAACTTTCCCTTTCTCTCTCTCTTCATCCTGAACAAGCTGTCCTTGTTGGCCCACTGCATCACCTGGCTCAACATTCTGCCCATCTTGGGCCCCTTCTCCCTGCACTATCGTCTTATTATTTCCCACATCATTATCTTCTTCACTGATACTTAAATTTTCAGAGACTGGCCCAGAGTCTATGGGATTTAATGCAAACAAAGCTTTCTTATGAGCGCCCACAAGTTCCATAAAGTCAGTTCCTGAATGGAGAATCTCATTGTACTTTCCAGACTGTGTAATCCTTCCATCTTTCATGACCTGAATAAAGGACATCATAGTACAATTCAGATTTATAAATAGGATGCAGGGAACACGAGAAGTGCGTAGCTTACCAGAATAAGATCAGCTGCTGGTAAAAACTCCACTTGATGAGTAACATAAATTACAGTTTTTGAGCTCAAAAGGCCGAGCAAACATTCCTGCACTCGGAAAAATTAGTTAAAACTACTCATTTAAAGCTCTACATTGGAAATTATCACAGGAGAACCACAGGAAGCACAGCAGCATAAATTAGTCCAGTTAGCGAAAATTTATTGCTTGTACTGTAAAGCAAGGAACCTAGCCTCATGGGCATGTAGTAAAAGTTTCTGGGAAAATTTTTGAGGTGGGTACAGATTTTACCAAATGCAATGGCGAAGAACCATAATTTGCAAAGAAAAGTAAAGTGGCGGAAAATGTTACCTTAAACAGATGGGATCCTGTATGAGCATCCACAGCACTAAATGGATCATCAAATAGATAAATATCGGCATCCTGGTAAAGAGCACGTGCAATTTGTATCCTCTGCTTCTGTCCACCACTCAAATTGATTCCTCTCTCGCCTATAACAGTCTGATCACCAAAGGATAGAATTTCTAGGTCCTTCTTCAAGGAACATGCTTCAAGGACCCTTTCATATCTTTCTCTATCCATTTCCTTGCCAAACAAAATATTCTCTTCTATTTTACCACTCTGTATCCAGGGTGATTGAGCAACATAGGCTTTTGCCCCGCTCACACGAAGGCACCCTGATACTTTGGGCACTTCGCCCAGGATGCAGGAAAGTAAGCTCGACTTACCCGAACCAACTGCACCACACACAGCAACCCTCATGCCATGACCCACCTTGAAGTTTATGTCTTCTAATGTTGGCGTTGGGGAAGATAAATCCCATGAGAACTCACCGCCTACTATCTCAATCGCAGCATCAGAGCTACCCTTTGGGACCTTCTCTATAACATCAGCCTTCAGGTCATCAAGACGAAGGAATGAAGCAACTCTGTCAAGGGAGACTTTAGTCTGAGCTGTCATTGAGATTGTGTCAGGCAGATTATAAATGGACTGTTGAAGAATCCTGAACGTCGCAAGGGCAGATAATATCTTCCCAGATTCCAGAGGGATCCCCATTAGGATACAAGCACTGAAAGTTATCACAGACAAAAATATCGGGGCACAGGAGAAAAAGAATTTTATCATGGCTAAAGTGTAGACGTATTTTCTCAACCACCCAGCCTCATTCTTCCGGAGAACGACAATTTTTGACAAAAATTTCATCTCGCAGCCTTGAAGTTTGAGAATCCTCATGTTTCTCAAGATCTCAGATGTTGCCTTCATCCTTCTGTCTTTTGATTTCATTAAATTGTCCTGATGTTTCTCCTGCAATTTTCCTAGTGGAGCATTTGCCAACATAACTAGTACAGCTGCAAACAAAGTAGCAACTGAGGCTAGCCCAAGATTCTTATACAAGATTATCAGGGCCAAAGCAACTTGCAAAAGGACTATCCATGGATCATGCATATACCAAACATAGTTGCCAACTCTCTCAGAATCGACAGTTATGAGATTGATAATCTCCCCACTATTGTGGCTTTGCTTTGATTGGCATGAAAGGGTCAGCCCCTTACTATAGATCATTGCGACCAATGCTGCACGGACCCTGATTCCACTCTGTTGTGATCTAAAAATCCAGTGCCTTTGAGACAGGCACTCGATGAGCTTTGCAACAAAGAATGTTAAAACCAAAGCATAACTTTCATATTCAAATTCTCGTTGCCCATTGAGGTATTGAACAAATATGTCGATAAGGTAAGGACCAACGTAGGAAGCCAGTGTGTTAACAAATCCAAATAAGGCTGCCAATAGAATTTCTCTCCAAGCAATGAAGATCAATGCTTTCGCCAGCTTGAGTGTGGTGACTCTACTACTTCCTGCGCTATCATACTGGAGCTTGTCTCTAAATTTTGGGTATGCCATGGTAACACTATCACCTGGAGCAAGCTGAGGAACATCCTCAAGGTCTAGCGCTTTCGTGTTACCAACCGCAAATAGAGGACCCATCCAGTAGAAAGAAAGGATACTGAGTATATTAGCATTTGAAAATGGGGTAACAGTGTCACCGCCAGTAGTCTTCTTTGACTCCAAGGTAATTCTTTCACAAGTCCTGCCGTTTAAGAGAGGTTCTTGAATAAGGGCACTCACACTCTCATCCTTTCCGAAGAACCCCACAAAACAAAAGAACAGACCCGAAATGACAGAAATAATATCTGACACTAAAATGTGAAGTGGCAAAGAATGATGCTCCTTAGTACGAACTATGTCGATAACAAGGCTATAAGAAGATGCAAATAAGTAGAACCCCCACCAAATTCTTAGCAAAAATGGGAACTTGGGTTCACCCGAACTAGAGAATTGGGTATGCAAGTAAACAGAAACACCTACCCAGGCGACTACCCTGAGTAAGAAATCCAAAAGAGCCTCTAGCTCTCCATCGGACCAACCATTTCCATCCCAATAAAAGTAATTTACGCCACATATGACGAAATTAAAAGCTGACAACCCCAAACAAGAAAGAAGGGTCGGTCTGTAGTACCAAAACGAGGGATTTCCGTACCTTTCTTTTGAGCGTTCAACACGACCCGCCTTTATTTTCTTGCAGAACCACGAAAGAAGCAATACGAGCAACAAGACCAAGTGCAAAGAAGCACAAAACGAACGTAAAAACATGGGACTAATGAGAAAATCTCGACTTGGGTACCTTCTTAGAGGGGAAGACTGGGAGAAGAGCACGAACAAAGCTTCCATCTTCATGGAGCCTTCTGGGTTCTGCGAGTCTTCGGATTGCGAATGAAGTGTGAATGCTTTTGAGGTTTATATAATGGGAAAAAAATAATATAATAAATTTGATCCGCGACGGGTAATGCTACTCATTCGTATAAATACCTAAAGCTCTCAAAACTTTTGATGGGTCACAAGTGCTTTAGAACTTTGTGTGGAATTTGTGGTGGATGAATGGCATTTTTCTTCGTTGGCTCGATGGCGCCATGGGGGTTGAAAAGTTCGTGGAAATGGGAGCAGAAAGAGACAGAAAGAATCTGACCTCAAGAGCAGTGACAAACACCTGGCGCCCAAATTTATAATTTTAATTTTAAACTAAAGCCTTTTGTGCATATTTTTTTAGCAAAAAATATGCATGCATTTTTTTATAAATTTTGGACTTGCGAGCTCTCATCTCATCCTTACATCCAATCAAGGTACGTGTTTTGATAAGCTTCTGCATGGGGAGGACTCTCATGTTTGTTCATTTGGAGCCCCTTCCATGTAATTTGAATTTCCGCTTTAAATCATATGTTATAATTTTAAAAGCGTTCCATGTTGTGAACTTGTACCCAAAAAAAAAAAACTTATTTAATTAATATTATCATAATTTAATTAAAGAAAAAGTAATACTATTTGTACATCCTTCGTACCGAAAGTGGCAACATGATAAAATATGTGTGATTTTATATTGTTATTTAATCAAAAAAATATTTAAAAAGGATCATATATATTCTATCGCGTCATCCTTTCAATATTGCAAAATTGAAGATATTTGCAGTAACGCCACCGTCTTCCACAGCACGCTGTTTGAGTACTTTTACCCAACCACATCAAGTTTAAAAATAAAAGTAAAAAAGGATTATTAAAGTTTACCTCAAAACCATTTTTGTAAAAAAAAAAAAAAAAAAGGTGAAACTATTTGTGCATCCTTCAAATTCTCATCATCCTAAAATATCGACGTGATGAATTTTAGATTGTTATTTTAATGTTATTCCACCAAAGCATTCCCTGAAAGAACCACTCAAATTTAATCCCGTCAGCATTTTGGTTTGAAGGGTACATAGGATGCACAAGTGGACTTATGTATTTCAAAAAGAAAAAAAAACAGAGTCTCAAAATGGAATTTGCATGACGATAGAATACGTGAATTTTAAGGGCAATTTAGAAAGGCGGCTAAATTTCTTCGAAGGTTACTAGACTTTGGGAGTTGACTCAAAATGATCAATATACTTTGATTTGTCTCGTTTTTCATACTAAAATTTTATAATGTAACAATTCCATCACTATTATTAATCTCTTTAAGGGATAGTCAACTCCTCTCTATTTCATCTATCAATTTCTCTTTCCATTTCACTCTCCTAGAAAATTTGAAGGCATCTTAAAATATAATTTTAACCATACAAATTGAAATAATATACAAAAATACATAGACTTATCAATTTTCATGGGATTTAAAATGTTGTACATATTCATCACAATCATTGAAAATTAAAAAACCAAAGGTAAACTATACATAATTTTTCAATAGTTATGATTAATATGTTTTGCATTTATAAAACTCATGAAAATCGATGGTCTTATATATTTTTGTATGTTATTTCGATCTATACTATAAAAATTACTTTAAAATGCCTTCAAAGTGACTAGAAGATTGAAATGGAGAGAGAAATGGATATATGAAATGGAGAGGAGCTGGCTCCACTTGAAAGAGATTTAAGAGCAATGATAGAATTGTGATATTATGAAAGTTGAGTAGGAAAAATAATACAAATGAAAGTAGAGTGACCATTTTGAGACAGTTCTCTAAAGTTCAGTGACGTCCAACAGAATTTTCCCTTAGAAAGGAAGTATTGATGGAATTTAAAAAAAGTTAGGGGCATTTCAAGAAACACACGAGAGTATTTTGAATATAGATCATCTGAATTTGAACAATGTTAGCCATTAATTTTCTCCATTTATAATTTCTCTCTCTACCTTTCTACGGTGAATGGTCAGTACTGTCTAATTATACAAATTCATAACTTTATATATTTACATGATCAATATATCCAAGTTTTTTTTATCAAAATCATAGTTCATGTGAAGTAGCCAAAAAATTTGAACAAGGGAGCAAAATTTATAATTATTTTTTTTTTCCTTCAAATTAACAAATATAAGGACAATTCTACACCCAAAAAAATGGCATTTAGAAATGCACAGGAGAGAGGAATTTTTTACAGGTTACTGTTTTTGCTGCAGAAGAAGAAAATCATGATCCAAATTAAACCTTAAACTAATGAGGGAATGAAGAAATAGGGTGTTAGAACACTCTCGCGTCCGACGAGCGAAATTAAAATTATAACGGAGTCGCCACCCTACTTTTTTTTAGGTAAAAAAATAAGGGAAAAAAACATAAATTTTATAAATATAATGGTCTTTTAACCATGAAATGGGTTCGAGATTACAATTACGTGTGGGGAAGGTGATCGGCACCCCACAACGCTCATTTTCTCAAAATGGTACCAATTGACCTTGGATTATGACATTGCCTTAATAAAGATGGTCCCACGATACTCTTTTTAAAAAATGATTATTTACCAATATTTATTTATTGGGTTATGCTTGCTACCATCCCAACCCTTTTGGTCAAGTAGCGAACGATCCAATACCTCGGGAAGGATCACAAGAACCACCCTTGTGGTACTTGCGAAATCCGTCGTCAGATTAATTGATATACTTTTTAATTTACATTTTTTTTACACTAACTAATAAAGCATAAAGAAATAAATAAATCATAAACTATTGTGTACTCAATTAAAATCAAAGGATTATTTTAATTAAAATTTTCCTTTAAACCATGATAAAGAGAGAGTATGAAATAATATGTACAAATTAAAAAAAATGAGTATTTTGTTTTCTTGCGCTAAATATTAATGGGGTTTCCTTTACCAAAAAGAACGGAGGAATTTGAGTTGGATTATGACATGGTAAATTGTTAATTTCTAACGCCCCCTTTCTGGTAAAAATGAAGAAATTTGAACATGGTAATATTAAAATTAGGATTTGGAATGTGAATACTCATTACATCATTAGTAAAATTATTTATATGTATATTATATTCTTTTATAGTTTTCATACTCGGATTAAACTTAATGATATGAACATACCTTAATTTCGACGACAACCCAAGACGACCAACGATAAGATGACTAGAGATTTGATGACGATTTCTCTTGCCTTCTTTGATCGGGAGACTTTTGCGAACTATGGTAACCGTTGGAATCTCAATTTCGACGACAACCCGAGACGATCGACGATAAGACGACTAGAGATTTGATGACGATTTCTCTTGCCTTCTTTGATCGGGAGACTTTTGCGAACTATGGTAACCGTTGGAATCTATGGATGGAAGTAGTGAAGGAAGGATTTGAGACGTAGACTTATGCTCTTTTTGATATCAAATTCATGGGACATAATCTCATTCTCCAGACGAAATGAAAAAAAGCTCTCATTTCTCTCCACCACCTCCTCCTCTTTTTTTTCTTTTCATGTTCCCTTTTATAAATGTTTTGAGTAGTAAGAAATGAGTGGTAGATAGGATTTTAATGGGTGTAGGAAAGGTGGAATGATGGGAGGTGAGTGGTAGCTACCATTTTAATGTGGTAGGAAAGGTATAATGGTGGGAGATGTGGTAGCTACCATTTTAAAGTGGTAGCTACCATTTTAATGTGGTAGGAAAATTGGAATGGCGGGAGGTGAGTGGTAGTTACCATTTTAATGTAGTAGGAAAGGTAGAATGGTGAGAGATAAGTGGTAGCTACTATTTTAATGTGGTAGGAAAATTGGAATGGTGGTAGGAGAGTAGTAGCTACCATTTTAATGTGGTAGGAGAGGTAGAATGGTGGGAGGGGAGTGGTAGTCAAAAATTAGGTATATGCAAGTTATATTTTTCTATATTAGTTTCATTTATTTTTATTTTATTTTTCCTTTCTTTTTTAAGACCTATTATAACAAATGAAGTAATGTTTTCTAATATTTCCGGCTCCAAAATTGCCCAGACGAAAATGGGTGTCTACATAAGGCACATGAAGAAGAAACATAAGAAGACAGTAAATGAATCAAAAGATGAGAAGAGGGAAAATAGAAGGAAAGACAAAAATGAAAAACAATAATAGGGCGTTTGATAAAATATAGTGTTTAGACCTGGGCACTGAAAACCAATTTGAACACTGTAAATTAAAACTTGAAATCTGAATCTGAATAATTATGGCTGTTTGATAACTAATTTGCTGAAGCATCTTAATAAACTATATTTTCTTATTTTACCCATATTGTTATTCACGTTTTCAATAATCTGTTTTAAGTAATTGTAACTTTTTTTCGTTGAATAATTTATTTTTACTATTTACATGTCCAAGATGTTTAAAAAATGAAAGAAAAAATGAATCTTCGAATTTTCTTCTTCTTCTTCTTCTTCTTCCTCCATCGTTTCATTTCTTCGATCTTTATTCTTCTTCCCTACACCTCTCCCTTCTTTTTTTTTTTTCTCCTGTTTGTGGTAAAAGGAAGGTTAAAGAAAAAAACATAAGTTTTCTTGTCCTCATCCTCATTTTCTTCTTCCTGTTTCTTGTCTGCTTCTTCTGTTCTTCTTCTTCTTCTATTTTTCTTTATCAGAAACGAATTCAAACCTCGATAGGGTTTTGATTATATTTCCCGAAATTAGGGTTCGATTTTATTTTTATTGAAAATCAAATCCTTTAAGATTTTAGTTCTGATTTTGAATCAAACCCAAAATTAATGGTGGTAGGTCTTGACCCCCCTCGCCGGGGGGGGTAGATCGTAGAAGAGAAGGGGGAGAAAAATGGCAAGGACAAGAAGGGAATAACGACAAAGAGAAGAGGGCATTTTTGTCTTTTGGATCTAAACGGGTCATCTAACTAAATCAGATCTAAAATCATGTTCGATTCAACCAGACCCATCCAGAGGTAATTCAGAGGTTCCATTTATGCTTTTCTATTAAAAAAAATTATTGAACCTCCAACCATAAAGAAAAAATGCCAAAGTAAATTAATTTAAAAATACAATTCCCAGAAAAAGGAATTCTCAGAATAAGTTTAGTCAGCAATTGCTAATTGCATGGCTAAATCATTCCCCTTTTTCAAATATACACAAATTAAATATAAAATTTATTGTGTGGGGAAATTACATTCATTAGTGGAGAAATTTTGGGCACAAAATGTAATGTTATTTTAGAAAGTACGAATTAACTTAATCCCAAAAATATATTATTCATTAATTGGTGGATATAATTTCAAGAATATACTAGCAAAAATGTATTATTCGTTACCCTTAAAATCAAAAAGTTGTTAAAAGTTCGATTTTTAATGAGAGAATGTAAATTTATTTTTTAAGAACAAATATATTATTCAAAATATTTTGTAATTAAAAAATAAATTTATTAGTAATGAATAATATATTTGTTCTTAAAAAATAAATATCCATTCTCTCATTAAAAAATGAAACTTTTAATGACTTTTTTATTTTATGGTAATGAATAATACATTTTTCATAATATATTCTTGAAATTTTACAAAAATAATGCCGTAGTGTAGTGACAATAATTGCCGATGTCTTATGATTTAAGCGGTTGCTCAAACCATTACAATCTAGCTATCAAGTTTAGAATACCTAGACCATGACCTCCACCCAGTACATGAAGCATATGTTTAGGGTTTTTAGGTTAATGGGTTTTAACCAGAAAGCCTGTTCAACTTGATTCATATCTATATAACATATATAAAAACATATATATTAGGACATAATATGATGTAGTTTAAAAATGACTACACTCCAAGTGCTTCACCATCTACGATCTTCATTGCTTGCCAGCTTCATAAATCCTCTCATGCTTGGGCAGCATATTAGATCACGTAAAGCTTTCTGACTGAAGGGAATCGGCAGCACCGAAGCCTCCTGCAAAGCAAAAATGACTGGAGCTCGGTCATCTGGAAATCTGACATTTTCCCGAGATGGGCATTTATTTCGTGGCTTGCTATTCGTGATAAGCTTCGTACTCTTGATAAAGCGGATTTTCTCAACAGAGGTTCCACCTGCTACCTTTGTAAGCGCGATACTGAGACTAGAAACCATTTGTTCTTCTCTTGCCCATTGACTTGCAAGATTTGGTTTGAAATCAAGAATTGGATGCATCTCTCTCGGAACTTTACGTCACTGAAGCGCTTTGTTCATTGGCTCTCCCAAGGCCGTAGGCACTCGGGAATCAGAGGCAAAGCTAGTTGCATTGCCATTGCAGCGGTTATCTACTTCATTTGGGAGGCTCGTAATGTCTCCCTCTTTGAAAATGCTCATGTTTCTTATGCTCTGATTGTAGATAAGATTAAGTTTCAAATCTTGCGTGCTATCCATTTAGCCAGGTTGTTCTAGGCTCATTTGGTTGGCTCGGGCATGTAGAGTGTTCTCCTTTTTGTTTGGCCGGGTATTCCCTGGTTTTGTTGTAATCTCTTTGGAAGTTAATATATATTTGCATTCTTCCAAAAAAAAAAAAATGCAAAAGTAAACATCCCATTCACTGAACTAGCTGTACCTCCTAATATT
This sequence comes from Santalum album, assembly GCA_034195605.1. Classification (NCBI taxonomy): domain Eukaryota; kingdom Viridiplantae; phylum Streptophyta; class Magnoliopsida; order Santalales; family Santalaceae; genus Santalum; species Santalum album. Next base: position 11,824,880 of record CM067259.1, read on the forward strand.
CTCTTGGATCTCTTTGATACCTTCCCATACCCGATCGCAATCATCTTCCAGCCACGCATTTAGAATTTTTTATCATCAATGACAAGATTCAGCCAACAGGGTGCACTTAGCTACTCAATCAAACTCCAACTGCTGTTTATACAGTCCAAGTTTCTACCTCCTAGTCATCCAAACGGGCCGATGAACACAATAGAATCCATATGGAGGTTTATTGATGCGTTTTTTATACGCATCCTCGGCATCTCAAAATATCGGATTTTCACTAATTATCCAAATAAACACTGATCATAACTGCAACTCATTATCATGGTGGCTTCACCAACACATTGACCAAGTTACAGTCCCACAAACGTACGAAAAACAGCAATGATAGATAACAAAAAGCACAGGTAATTCATAAACCTAGTTGGGGAATAGGTCATGAACTATTTCATTCATAAAGCAACCACAAAGATAAAATTTGAAACAAATCCCTGCTCAGCAGGTATTTACTAATAGGAGTGTCACAGTATGGATTGATATTGTTCCATAAACACTGGGATTACAAAACACATCAAATGCAATGTGTTTCAACAAAGGACCAACTTTTTTCCAGATACGGTAAACACACAAACTATACATATATTGAACACTGTTCTTCATTTGCAAACCTTTTCAGAAGTTGCATTGCCTTAACATCAATATATAATTTATTACACACATAGTACTTGGTAGCATCCCACAATTCTGATTGCACTTTCTGATATAAAATAAACAAGCCTAACTGATTTACTCCGCAGGCATAGGATAATAAGGGATAGGAATCAAATGCAGATCCCATTTCCTTTTCACTGTCATACCAAACTTCTCAGTCATATCTAGCTCTTCTTGCTTCATTCCATCAGGAAGTTCCCAGTCAAAATGGTATAGCAGCTGTGCTAGTAACAGTTCAATGTTGGCCATAGCAAATGTGATACCTGGGCATATCCTCCTCCCAGCACCAAATGGGATAAATACAAAATCTGACCCCATGTAATCTATTGAGCAGTTGAGAAATCTCTCTGGCTCAAATTTCTCAGCATTAGTCCAGTACTTGGGATCTCGGCCAATTGCCCAAACATTTACCAAGACCCTGGTTTTTGAAGGTATCTCATATCCATTAATTTCGCATCTCTCCCTACACTCTCTTGGAACTAACAGTGGAGCAGCGGGGTGGAGTCTCAGGGTCTCTTTGATTACAGACTTCAAGTACTTCAATTCATGCAAGCCTGTCTCATCTGCAGTTCCTTTTCCTTTAAAAACCTGTCTTACCTCATCTTGGGCCCTTTTCATCACACGGGGGTTTTTCAGCAGCTCTGACATTGCCCATTCCACTGTGGTGGATGATGTCTCGCCCCCGGCACTGAACATGTCCTGAAAGAGGATTAACGAATATTAGTTTAGGGTGATGAAATCACCACGTACTCACTTAAGGGTACCTCCTTTTGTGTGGAAATTACGCTGGAAAACATGTTTCAGCAGGCATATGCCACTTTTAAAGGGAAAGCTTCCTAAAATGCTGAAGACCATTCAGTGCAAGATTTGATCTAGGACACTGGAATTTTCCTGGGGAGTGAAGCATTTAGTTTACGATAAAGGAAGTCCGTACAACAACATTCTCTAATAGTGTAAAAAGTCATGCACGTAAGAAAACTGAGTTTGTAGCCGATTGATCCATGCAAGTTTCCCTAGTGATATTGGAAACAATGTGAGCGGATGTACCTACTTTAGGTAAGCCTCCTGATTCCTGAATAATGTTCAATTAGAATTCACTCCCGTTTACAACACCACAATTTCCTTTCTGGGGAAACGTACTCCCAAATACCAAAGCTTCCCTTGCAAAAAATCGTTGAGCATGGGTATGTACGTGACAGTAAACAGAACACACACGAAAGAACATTAGACTAACCGAGAGGACTGCTTTGATGTTATTGTCACTTAATTCAATGTCGTTATGCTCTTGAACTTTCAAAAGTACATCCACCAGATCTTCACCAACTTCCTCACCGGTTTTTCTTGTTTTTCTCTCTCTGTGCTCATTAACAATGTTGCCAAGTATCATATCTGATATTTGGTGTGACTTCTCAAGTTCCCCCTTTACTCCACTAACCGTGTGGAGAAATTCAATTGAAGGATACATATCAGCAATATTGAGTCCTCCTACATATTGAAGAACTATCTTTATGACTGACATAAATGCTTCTTGATCCTTGCTCTTTTTACCAAAAGCCACTCTTGCAGTTATACCATATGTCAGGGAGAAAATTCTTTCACTGATATTGAACGGCGCTCTAGCACTGGAAGAGATGTCTCTGATGAGATTTGAGACCTCCTCCTCCCTAATTGATCGAAATGAATGGACACGCTTCAAACTTAGCAGCTCCAGTGTGCAGATTTTACGCAACTGTCTCCAATAATCGCCATATGGAGAAAAGACAATATCTGTGCCCTCATGAGCAAGGATCCTAGATGCTAAGACGGAAGGCCTATCAGCAAAGAGGATGCCATGAGTTCTTAAGACTTCTCTAGCAACTTCCGGTGAAGAGACAATGATGGTAGAAACTTGACCCAGTCTCAGGTGCATCAGTGGCCCATATTTCATGGCCAAATCCCTCAGAGAATGATGAGGCAGTGACCCAAGAAGCTGGTGCATGTTTCCTATGAGAGGCAGTTTCCAAGGCCCTGGAGGTAACCCCAAACTTGATTTCTTGGCTTCCGAACATATTCTTTTCTTGACTAGCATGAACACAAAGAGCAGTAAGCCAAAGAGGGAAGGGAAGGAAAGGAATGAGAGCCCCATCATGGAATGAAAGAAATGAGGACTGAAAATTTTAGCAGCTTTCTAGCACAAACACATTTTATCAGTTCCCAACTGCCGGCAGTTGGCCATTCAATTCAGCATCTCTTAAGTATTTCTGGAGTACCCTATCTTTCCAGAAAAACAGAAGGTTGATACCCTTCGGATTGTCACATCAGATTGTCCCACTAACGTCACAACACACAAATTGTCCCTTGTTTTATTGTCTTGATCAGCGTTGTCTGCTCTAAGGATTGGCTGCATCCTATGAAGGAATTGTAAATTTTTCATAACTTTCTTTGCCACCCCAACTTTTTAAAAGTGCTTTTTTAATTCCCTCCCCCTGATACGCCTATAGTGGCGTGTCAAGGCGCAGAAAACAAACTCACAATTCAGAACCGTGAGGTTTTTTTTTTTTTTTTGTTTGCATTTCCTCTCGACCACCGACTCCTTTGAAATCGCACTTATGAAGTGCGATTTTAGATCTGGTCAACCACAACGCTTTAGGATCGGGTCTAGTAAACTCGAGCTTCTTACCCCCCCCCCCCCCAGGTGCCGGAAAACTACAATTCACTGTAACATTTATAAAGTAAATCTTGCTTTCAAGCTTTTTTCATCCCTTTTGAAAGCTCTGACGGATTTATCGATGATTCCGATACATTACTACTAGGGAGGAGAAATCATAGAAAATTCATACTAGTTTCTTAGTTACGTGGGCGGTAACTCACACACGATGTTTATTTAGTCCGAATGTGCAACCCTCGAATCTTTGCTTGACCAGGTGTGCTTGGTGTCTCACGCATGCAGCCTACGCAGAGTAAGCATTGTATTTAGGTGCTTCATAACGCTTGAGTGGGGAGTATCGTCCACATATTCGACACGCCCTTTGTATAATGATAACATTGCACAACACTCGATTAACATGTATCTAGCATGGACAACATTGGAGCTTTAAGACATACAACTTTCATCTGCCCATTCTGAAAAACGTTCATCCAAATCAAAAAAAAAAAAAAAAAGTTATTGGGCATAATTGTTCATGCCTCAAGAACCCCAAGAAGAGCCAAAAAAATAAAATATTATTGGGACTTATTTCTCATGCTCCAAGTAGCGTAAGAAGAACAAAACAATTATTAGGCCCAATTTTTCATGCTCCAAACAGCCCGATAAGAGCAAAAAAAATTAATGGGCCTAATTTTCCACGCTCCTAGCGACTCAAGAAGAACACAGCAATTATTGGACCAAATTTTTCACACCCCTTCCAACCCAAAGGGGAAAAACAAATTATTCAGCCTAATTTATCTTACTCCAACCAACCCAAAAATAAATTATTGGACCTAATTCTTCATGCTCCTAGTAATCCAAAAGGACAAAAAAAAATTACTGGGATTACTTTTTCATGTTCCTAGTAGTCCAACAAAAACAATGAAATTATTGATCCTAATTTCAGATGCTCCCAACAGCTACAAAATATAAAAAAAAACTTATTAAAGCCTAATATTTGATGGTCAATCACAGCAGCCCAAAAACAACAACACAATATTATTGGGACTAATTTTAGTGCACCTAACATAGTCAAGCACAGCAGCCCAAGAACAACCAAACCAAAAACATATAACGTATAAAACAAAATAGGAATGAGATCAATATGTTGAACCTTCAAATCTGTATGAAACGAGATGCTTTAGAGAATGAACGCTTGGGATAGTGGTCGACGAATTTGGGGGGTTGAACTTGCAGGGGGGGACGATGAAGAAGGAATCGCACTTCTAAACGTCGAGTATAACTCCGGTAGCGTACGGGAAGGAGAGGAGAACAAAGGGGGAGCCAGAGAAATGAAAAATCAACTGGAAATCTGCGCAAGGAGAGGAGGTCGGAAAATCGAGCCTAAAGGAGGGGTCGTCGAAGGAGGAAGTTTGCAGGGAGGAGTAGAGAAGGAGGGGTCGGGGGAGATAGTGCTCTAAGCTCGCTGTTTGTAACCGTGAGTTTAGTTTTAAAACTCTGACCCGCATCAGCACGTGGCAGTGAGAAGTAGATGCCAAAATTAAATTCGCGTTCTCAAATGCATGTCAACGCGACTCATGTTTTTGAACCACAAGTTTAGTTTTCCGCACCCTGACACGTTACGGTAGGCATGTCAGGACGTGTCAGGGTGTGTGGGGATTAAAATCGTGCTTCAGATGAGCGATTTTAAAAAGCTGGGATAGAATCTCGACAGTGCATAAGAATCTCGACATCATCCGTTGTAATAGAAATTATTGAACTTGCAGCAGCTAAAAGCTTCTTCTCTGCCTTTCTTCATGTCTTGACAATGTGTTGGCCGCGAGAGGGCCTATGTCCCAGCTTAACAGCGTAGCACTTCAGAATGCTAGTTGCTAAGTAGAAGATGAATTCTAAATTCAGCTAGTTACTTTTAAATCTAAAAGCCTACTTAAAACAGTATCAAATGTTCCCGCCTTTGTACTTCGACAACTATAATTGTTTAGTGGTATTAATAAACGAACTCAATTGCTTCCATGCGAAGTTATTAAAGCGGCCGACGGGCCAAAACAAGCCGAGCACTCGACTAAACTATATATAAGAGCGGTCCGACTTCAAGCTGAACTGGGATTTTAAAAGCATCCTAAACGAGACAAACGAAGATTCCGTGACCAACATAGCCTGGTGGTTTGAGTTTCACCATCTGCAGTCCTTGCAGCCTCCTTGCCAGCAATGACAATGTCAAATTTGCGGTGAATCTTCTCTAGCATGGGCAGCATAGTATGATCACATGAAACATTTTCGTCTAAAGGAACATATCAGCAGCAGAGAAACCTTCTGCCAAATAAAAATGGAAAGTCACCCCACATCCCTTCATTGAACTGACAGTAACTCCTAATATTCTTTAATTCCTTAGTCTTCTTTAATGACTTTCTTAATGACATATATTAGAACATATATATTAGGATATAAAATATCCTCAACATCGTGTGGTTGAAAAATGACTGCACTCCAAGTGCTTCGCCATCTACAATCTTCGTCTCTTGCCGCCAGCTGCATAAATCCTCTCATACTTGGGCAGCAAATTAGATCACATAAAAAGCTTTTTGACTAACTGTACCTCCTAATGTCCTCTTCCATCTCTTTGATTCCTTCCCATACTCGATTGCAATCATCTTTCAACCATGCATTTAGACTTTTTGATCATCAAAGACCAGATTCAGCCAAAAGGGTGCACCTAGCTAGTCAATCAAACTCCAACCGCTGTTTATACAGTCCAAGTTTCTACCTCCTACTCATCAGAACGGGGCGATGAACACAACAGAATCCATATGGAGGTCCAAATTGTATGACTTTGGTATAATGTCCTTCCGTGCAGACATGTACAAACATGTTGCATAGGATAAATATGAGGCGAAAACTGAGCAGTGGGTTGCACCCATTTGAAGTGGGTGAGAGCGAGCTCCGAGTGAAGCCGAACTAAATCTTCACTGAAACTGTTGCAAGCTCGATCTCAAGGAACATCAGCCAACCCTGCTCTCAGGTTGCAACTCTCAATTCTTACATAATAATGCTCAGCCACAATCTAAAGCTGCAGATCATAATCACTATGGGTAAGCTTTCCTAGTGTTATTTTGTAATTTATATTTCCCAAATCAGGAAAACGAGAAATAGATTAAAGAAGATGGATCTCTGCAAGAGCATATGACATGGGAAATATTATATCCAAATAAACACTGATCATAACTGCAACTCATTATCATGGTGACTTCACCAATACATTGACCAAGGTACAGTCCCACAAACATACGAAAAACAGTAATGATAGATAATAAAATGCACAGGTAATTCACAAACCTAGCTGAGGAATAGGTCGTGAACTCATTCATTCATAAAGCAACCACAAGGATAAAATTTGAAACAAATCCTTGCTCAGCAGGTAGCATTCCACAATTCTGATTGCACTTTCTGATATAAAATAAACAAGCCTAACTGATTTACTCCGCAGGCATAGGATAATAAGGGATAGGAATCAAATGCAGATCCCATTTCCTTTTCACTGTCATACCAAACTTCTCAGTCATATCTAGCTCTTCTTGCTTCATTCCATCAGGAAGTTCCCAGTCAAAATGGTATAGCAGCTGTGCTAGTAACAGTTCAATGTTGGCCACAGCAAATGTGATACCTGGGCATATCCTCCTCCCAGCACCAAATGGGATAAATACAAAATCTGACCCCATGTAATCTATTGAGCAGTTGAGAAATCTCTCTGGCTCAAATTTCTCAGCATTAGTCCAGTACTTGGGATCTCGGCCAATTGCCCAAACATTTACCAAGACCCAGGTTTTTGAAGGTATCTCATATCCATTAATTTCGCATCTCTCCCTACACTCTCTTGGAACTAACAGTGGAGCAGCGGGGTGGAGTCTCAGGGTCTCTTTGATTACAGACTTCAAGTACTTCAATTCATGCAAGCCTGTCTCATCTGCAGTTCCTTTTCCTTTAAAAACCTGTCTTACCTCATCTTGGGCCCTTTTCATCACACAGGGGTTTTTCAGCAGCTCTGACATTGCCCATTCCACTGTGGTGGATGATGTCTCGCCCCCGGCACTGAACATGTCCTGAAAAAGAATTAACGAATATTAGTTTAGGTGATGAAATCACCACGTACTCACTTAAGGGTACCTCCTTTGAGTGGAAATTACATTGTAAAACATGTTTCAGCAGGTATATGCCACTTTTAAAGGGAAAGCTTCCTACAATGCCAAAAACCATTCTGCGCAGGATTTGATCTAGGACACTGTAATTTTCCTGGGAAGTGAAGCATTTAGTTTATGATAAAGGAAGCTTGTTCAACAACATTTTCTCAGAGTGTAAAAAGTCATGCATAAGAAAACTAAGTTGGTAGCAGATTGATCCGTGCAAGTTTCCGTAGTGATATTGGAAACAATGTGAGCGGATGTACCTACTTTAGGTGAGCCTCCTGATTCCTGAATAATGTTCAATTAGAATTCACTCCCATTTACAACACCACAGTTTTCTTTCTGGGGAAACGTACTCCCAAATACCAACCAGCATATTTCTTGGCTTTGCATATTTCATGACAGTAAACAGAACATACACAAAAGAATATTAGACTAACCGAGAGGACCGCTTTGATGTTATTGTCACTAAATTCAATGTCATTATGCTCTTGAACTTTCAAAAGTACATCCACCAGATCTTCACCCACTTCCTCATCGGTTTTTCTGGATTTTCTTGTTTTTCTTTCTTTGTGCTCATTAACAATGTTGCCAAGTATCATATCTGACATTTGGTGTGCATTCTCAAGTTCCCCCTTTACTCCACTAACCGTATGAAGAAATTCAGTTGAAGGATACATATCAGCAACATTGAGTCCTCCTAAATATGGAAGGGCTATCTTCATGAATGATATAAATGCTTCTTGATCCTTGCTCTTTTTACCAAAAGCTAACCTTGCAGTTACGCCATATATCAGCGAGAAAATTTTTTCAGTGAAATTGAACGGTGCTCTAGCACTCGAAGAGATTTCTCTGATGAAATTTGAGACCTCCTCCTCCCTAATTGATCGAAATGAATGGACTCGCTTCGCACTTAACAGCTCCAGTGTGCAGATTTTACGCAACTGTCTCCAATAATTGCCATATGGAGAAAAGGCAATATCTGTGCCCTCATAAGCAAGGATCCTAGATGCTAGAATGTAAGGCCTACCAGCAAAGAGGATGCCATGAGTTCTTAAGACTTCTCTAGCAACTTCCGGTGAAGAAACAACGATGGTTGAAACTTGACCCAGTCTCAGGTGCATCAGTGGCCCATATTTCATGGCCAAATCCCTCAGAGAATGATGAGGCAGTGACCCAAGAAGCTGGTGCATGTTTCCTATGAGAGGCAGTTTCCAAGGCCCTGGAGGTAACCCCAAACTTGATTTCTTGGCTTCCGAACAAATTCTTTTCTTGAGTAGCATGAACACAAAGAGCAGTAAGCCACAGAGGGAAGGGAAGGAAGGGAATGAGAGCCCCATCATGGGATGAAAGGAATGAGGACTGAAAATTTTAGCAGCTTTCTAGCACAAACACATTTTATCAGTTCCTAGTACCAGGAGATGGCCATTCAATTCAGCATCTCTCAATTATTTCTGGAGTATCCTATCTTTCCAACAAAACGGAGGGTTGATACCCTTCCAATTGTCACATCAGATTGTCCCACTAATGACACAACACACTGTTTCTCTCTCTCTTTTTTTTGTTGTTTGATTTAAATTTCCCCACATTTTACATATTCATCTGAAAGAAGTCAACTTACTCCGTTATACTAGAAATTATTGAACTTCCAGCAGCTAAAAACTTCTTCTTTGCTTTTCTTCAAGTTTTGACAATGCGTTGGGCGCGAAAGGGCCGATCTCCCAGGTTAATAGCATAGCACTTCAGAATGCTAGTTGCTAAGTAGAAGATGAAACATTTTAAAAGCAAATGTTTCACCATCTGCATTAAATATAAGAGCGATCCTACTTCAAGCTGAACTGGGATTTTAAAAGCTTCCTAAATGACACAAACGAAGATTCCGTGACCAACATAGCCTGGTGGTTTGAGTTTCACCATCTGCAGTCCTTGCAGCCTCCTTGCCAGCTTTTTGCTCAATGACAATGTCAAATTTGCGGTGAATCTTCTCTAGCATGGGCAGCATGGTATGATCACATGAAACATTTTCGTCTAAAGGAACATATCAGCAGCAGAGAAACCTTCCGCCAAATAAAAATGGAAGGTTAGCCCACATCCCTTTCATTGAACTAACCATAACTCCTAACATTCTCCAATTCCTTAGCCTTCTTCAGTGCCTTCCCAGACTATAATGCAATTATTTTCCAGCCACATATTAGACATTCCGGTCAGCAATGACAACCTTCAGGCCACTGGTTGCACTTAGTAAGCTAGTCAAAATTTCTATGGCTCAATCATCAGAACAGGGAGATGAACAAAATTGAACCACTTCGAAGTCCTAATTGTATGACTTTTGCATGATAACCTTCCAACATAGATTCACGTAGAACATCACGCCACCATACGAATATGGTGTATAGGATAAATGAGACCCAAATTGATCAGCGTCAGACCCCCTTGAAAGCGCTGCATGTGCATCACACATCCAATGTTAGTTCCAACATAGATTCACGTAGAACATCACGCCACCATACGAATATGGTGTATAGGATAAATGAGACCCAAATTGATCAGCGTCGGACCCCCTTACGAATATGGTGTATAGGATAAATGAGACCCATTACGAATATGGTGTATAGGATAAATGAGACCCAAATTGATCAGCGTCGGACCCCCTTGAAAGCGCTGCATGTGCATCACACATCCAATGTTAGTTACGAAAAGCTCCGAATGAACCAGAGCTGAACCTTCACTCAAACTGTGGCAAAGCTCTGATCAAAGGCAACATTAGTCTACCATGCTCTCAGGTTGCAATTTTCCGTCCTAACATAATAACAATACTCGGAAGTATTATTGCCTTAATTTACAATTCCCAAATAAGAAAAAACAAAAAACGGATAGACTCACTGCCAGAGCATAGTATTTGGGTAATATTATGTCCAGATGGGCACTGTTCATAACAGCAGCTTATTATCATGGTTCCTTCACCAATTAACATAGGTAAAAGAGCAATGAATAGAAAATAAAAGGCGCATATAAAGCAACACAAGAATAAAATTTGAAACAAGTCCCTGCTCAGCCCATGTTATAGCTGAAAGGACCTCTCTTCGCTGATAGGAGTGTAAGAACATTGCTTGTGTTAAAGTTCCACCTCAAAGAGTGTAAGAACATTGCTTGTGTTAAAGTTCCACCTCAAAACCAATTGATATGTTGGACGAATATTCAGTTTCCAAAATAATCTGTTTCCATAAACACCAAGATAACATGACCCACGTCAAATGGAAAATCTTCCAATACCCAAATAACAAAGAACTTTTTCCTAGAGAAGGAATTTAAAAACAGCAATTGTATATATTTGAACACCGTCTCCATTGCAACCTTTCTTAGCAGTTGCATTACCTGAATAACAATAATAAACACATTATACTTGGTAAACAACTCTTTTCGTAGTAGTTTCTGATATAAAATAAACATCCGACTGACTTATTCAGCAAGCATAGGATGCTAAGGGATAGGGATCAAGTGCAGATCCCAGTTTGTTTTGACAGTAATACCAGAGGTCTCAGTCATGTCACGTTCTTCTTTCTTCATTCCATTGGAAGTTCCCAGTAGAAATGGTATAGCAGCTGCACTAGTGACAGCTCAATGTTGGCCATAGCAAATGTTATGCCTGGGCATATCACTCTCCCAGCACCAAAGGGGATTAATACAAAATCCGACCCCTTCTAATCCGTTGAACTATCAAGGAATCTCTCCAGCTCAAATTTCTCAGCATCAATCCACTGCTTGAGATTGCGGCCAATGGCCCAAGCATTTACCATGGCTCTGGTTTTTGGAGGTATCTCATATCCATTAATCACACATCTCTCCCTACATTCTCTTGGAACTAACAGCAGGGCAGCAGGATGTACCCTCAGGGTCTCTTTGATTACCAATTTCAAGTACTTCAAGTCATGAAGGCCTGTCTCTTCTGCATTTCCTTTTCTTCAAAAACCTCTCCTACCTCAGTTTGAGCCCATTTCGTCACAGCTGGGTCTTTCAGCAATTCTGACATTGCCCATTCTACAATGGTTGATGATGTCTCACTGCCAACGCTGAAATGTCCTGGAAAAGGGTTGACAGATATTAGTTAAGGATGCTGATATCACTGAGTTCTCCTTATCACCTAAGAGGAACTCCCTTCTAGTGGAAGTTACGTTATAGAACACGTTGGGCATATGCCACTTTGAAAGCAAAGTTTATGTCAATGCTCAATGCTAAAATCCATTCTATGCAAGATTTGAACGAGAAAACGAGCAGCCTATTTGGTTGTGGAAAGCATATTTGTTTTTCTTATTCCAAAATGTAAGCCTAAATATATCATGGTCTAGTTGATAAATAGTCTCAGGTTTAGAAAATAGAGGGAATATGTTTCAAGTCTTAGCTAATGTGCATGAAAGTTAGTTAGAGAACTTGTCTTCCAAACCACTGTACAAACAATAATTGGTCAAAATGGAAAACAAGTTTCCCATAACTAAACCGGCCCTTAGTTCTCTTGGAGAGTCAAGGACTTCGTATATTATAAAGGGGATTTGTCTAACATTGTCACCTAACAATCTATGAAGTTATGTGCATATAGAAACTAATTTCGTAGCAGATCAATCTCTGGAACTTTCCGTATAAAGATTACAGAAATAAAGGACGGACAGAGTGGATGTGCTTATTTTAGGAAAGCTTTCATATCAATGTTCATTGTGACAGTACTCCCCAGGCTAAACCCCAATCTCCAGCTCCGGCAGGGAAAAAAATCAAGCTATTAAGTTTTCCTCAACAAGTTGCAAACATGATAAATTCTACACCAGAAATTAGTATGGAAAGCCGGCAGCAGCCGCAAAAGCAGCATGTGCCACTAAAGTAAAAAAAAAACCCAGTTAGTATTCTGGTTGTAGGGTTTTAAAGTATGTTATCCCTATTAGCAGGGAGCTCATCTCCAAAAAGTTCTACGAGATTGAGAAAGACATGGACTCTGTTCTTCACACATAAAAATTGCCACATGCCACTAACGGCTATTTACTAATACAAAGACATTTCCGCACAATATTACATGATGATTTAAAAATATAAATTTTAGAGGATATTAGAAAGCCTTGTTTGTAGAAAGTGCCATTCTCGCTTAAAACAAGTCTAAATAATTTTCGCTCTCTTTCACTCGCAACTCAATTTTCTTTTGTGGAGGCAAGAAACATACCCTCAAAAATGCCAAACAGCACAAACAGCACATTTCTTGTTTTCTGACATGCAGACCACATCTCCTACATCAAAATTGTTAAGAATGGGCAAATACTTGATGATAAGCCTGAACACAGAAAAGAAAGCATCAAACTAACCATGATGACTGCTTTCATGTTGTTGTTGCTTAATTCAAAACTAGATCTTATCCTCCTTCCTCACAGGTTCTTCTAGTTTTTCTCTCTCTGTGCTCATTTACGATGCTTCCGAGTATCATATCAGAAGTCTGGTGCAGCTCCTCAAGTTCTGGCTTTAACCCACTGATCATGTGAAGCAATTTAATTGAAGGATAAATATCAGCAACATTGAATCCTCCTGCATAGTGAACTGTTGACTTGATGCCTTGTTGCAAACATTAGCCTGCCCAGCTCCCAGGTCGCAATTCTCGTTCTTTCCATAATAATACTCTGTGACAATCTAAAGCTAGCAGATCATGATTACAGATGGATCTTGCTTACCTACTTTTTTTATTTCGAGTCTACATTTTCCTACTCAGAATAAAAGCCTATGCCATTTCTCACATGTATTGATCAAAGTACAGTCTCATACGCATATCAAAAAAGCAACCAAAAGATAATAAATTATCCAATTCTAGCAGAGGTAAACGTGACCTGATATTCATCCATAAAACAACCCATGAGTAAAATTTCAAACAAAAGCCTGCTCCGTAATACAGCTGAAAGGACCTCTGTTTGCTAATGGGAGACGTTCATTTCTCAATTGCTTCATTCAAACCAACCTAATAATCTACAGTACAGAAAGAAAGCTACACCTACAATACTATCAATGTGATCAAAAACTGACGAGGGAAATTTATTGTTTCTCTAGATAACATAATCAGACCATTCAGATATATGTGAAGTGTGGTCCATAGTTAAACTAGGAATCTTGTCGAGCTTGATTGGGTTCTTCTGCCCTCCAACAAGCCTTGCAGGATTCCCAACTGCAGTAGTCCGGGGCGGCACTTCCTTCAACACCGCAGAACCAGCCCCAATCTTAGCACCTTCCCCAATCTTAACATTACCCAGAACACAAGTCCCTGCTCCAATCAAAACCCCGTCCCCAATCTTTGGGTGCCTGTCCCCAAAGGCCTTTCCAGTGCCCCCTAAAGTCACACTGTGCAAAATGGACACATTGTCCCCGATTACCGCAGTCTCACCAATCACAACTCCGGTGGCATGATCGAACAGTATACCACGCCCGATCTTGGCCCCAGGATGTATGTCCACAGCGAAAACTTCGGAAACCCTATTCTGAATCAACAGTGCCAAAACCCTCCTGCCCTGTGACCAGAGCTTGTGACCCACCCTGTGCGCTTGGCACGCGAGAAACCCTTTGAAATTCAAGAAACAGTGGACGTAACTGATGCAAGCTGCGTCTCTCTCTTTTACGGCCCTCAAATCGTCCTTCACGGCTGCGGTAATTTCCGGGTCCGATGTGAGAACGCCCAAGAATAGATCGAAGAGGGTGGTGCTAGGGAGAGTCGAATTGCTCAACTTCATGGAGAGGTGATTGGATAGCGCGCGTTCTAGGGTTTTATGGGACAAGATCGAATTGTAATAGTAATTGGACAAAATCGGTTCCTCTTCAACGTCTAATCGGGCTTCCCCCTGCATCCGTAGCCACAAGTCATCCCCATCTTCGTGTTCCGCGCGCGTATGGATCGATTCTTCGTGGCTTTGGACAATGGGTCCGCACGAAATGGTGTCGGAGAAACTGGGTCGGCGGAATTTCGCGCACCTGTAGTCGCGATCATCGACCTGCGCCCTGTTTGGGTCGCGGGAAAGCTGGTTTTTAATACAAGTAGCCATTGATTTGAAGAGCTTGCTGGGAACAGAGTAATGGATAAGATCTGGATTCACTTGGACAGAAAGAAGAAGAAGATGACGATGATTAGTGGGAATAAAAGGGGGCTGCTTGCTGAGGACAACGAGGGGCGCGGGGTGACGATATGCGGTCGAGAGAAATTGTCGGTTATGTGATAAGAGGATGGAGGGTCGGGGTAAGACCATAGCTTTCACGGGAAAACGGGATTTTCCCGGGAATGTTCAGAGCGTGAAGGAAAAGAGAGAAAATGGCATATAATGACGCAAACGGTCCGGAACTGGGGTTTGAGTTCTCCATTTCCACCCATTTAAATGCATCGAAGGAATACGTGGAGAAGGGGAAAATAGGGTTTTGGGTCAAAATGAGACTTTGACCCGCAAGTGGGCAAATCTGAAATTATGGGCTTGAGTTATTGTACAGATTTTATTTTATTTTTAAATAACACTTATGTATATTTTTTACATAATTTTTATAGTAAAAAAGTGACGTAATAAAATATATTTAATTTTTTTAATAATATTTTAATTAAATAATAATATAAAATTACATATATTCTATGTGTTTATTTTTAATATAAATATTATATAAAATATGCACATATAATTTTTTTTTCTTTTTTTGGGATGGGGACAGGATGAATCCCACCAACATGTAGGCGTCGGATACCCAAAATATAAGGACCAACTTTGACCACCTCATCATTTCCCTTTGCTTTAATTCTTACCTATGTTTATCGATATGCATCACTCTCTTTTCTTTTTCTTTTTCTTTTTTTTTTCCTCTTTTCTTTTTCTTTTTTTTCTTTTTCAAGTAAGGTGTTTTGATGATTTTGTTTTGATGATGTTTGATCCAACCTCAAGGCGCTTTGCACAAATTAAATAAATATTTTTTTGACAAAAAAATAATAATAATAAGAAAACTACTTTTAATACTTTGTAGGAAAATCACGTCACATAGCTTTTTAGGAAACACATTTTGGACCAAAAGTATTTTTTTCGTGCCTCCAATTAAAATTGGACCTTAGCCTACATGAAAGGACTTTTAGCAGCCAAAAAAAAAAAAAAGGTGCTTTCCGAAAAAATTATTTTGGTCCGGATTTCTCAAAATGGCTACTACTATTATTATTTTGACTAAAAAGTACTTATGAACAAGTGTGCTTTATGTGTAGCGCATCAAACAAGGTGTTAGTGCACGGAAATAAAAGTAATATAATTGTAGATGTGGGCAGTCTTATGAGAAAAACTTTTATAGTACAATACTCTCTACTCTTGTGGTACAGACTAATAAAATCACTTCATATTAACAAATTACATATATTTTTGAGTCAATTTTCTTTTAAAATATTTTTAATTTACCACTAACGCTCTTCTTTTATCTTGTTTATTTTCACAATGGACTATGAGTACTACTCCTTTTATTAAGTAGTGTATTTTTTTTCACATAGTAGTTAATTACTTTTTTCATCCAAACTTGTTTCCTTTTACAATTTGTTGTTTTCTTTTATTTCTCATTTTTTTAGTTATTCCCGTTGCGTTATAATTGAAAGTACTTTACTTTTCCTTGTAATTTTAGCTAGTTCGTTTTGTCGCTGTTTCTTTTTTATTTGATTATCTCATTAATTTTTTACATGATTTTTCTCTTAGGCAATGACTTGTAACTTATTTTTAGAGAAATTTGTTTTCTCATTTTACCCATACACAAAAATTGCGAGTTTAAATACTTTAGAAATATATATAAGCATTTATATATACTCTGAAAAAAATATAAAATATTTAATGTTTCTTTTCTTTTAAAACATGAAACATAATGAATGACTTTTCACCCACAAAAGATAAATTACGATTCCAAACATAGAATAAAATTTCATATGTACTGAGAAATTATTTTAAAAATAATTCGTTCATGCTTTTTAATTTTCAAATAAATAAATAAATAATGGATAAAAATGGGACATGTTGCATAATAACAAGAATGAGAAACAAGTGATAGATGTCGAACAAATGGAAAGCAAGAGGATAAAACACAAATTTATTGTCAATGGCTCAAAAAAATAATAGTACTGTAAAATAGTGGCTATATCAAAGAATCCTTTAAGTCCTTCGACTATGATTATTACAAATTAACTTAAAGTAAGTGGTAAAAATGAAAATTTGAAATTTAAATTTTCAAATATAACTGATCATTTCAAAAATTTCTTCATCTTTGTGAAACAATTTCTCTTATGATCTTCAAAACTAATAATACAAAAATCTCACCTTCAACTATTAATAATCGTATAATCTAAAGTCGTTAAACATGCGAGGAGTGCATGAATATATGTAGTTGAACAAAATTTGAAAGAAAAAAAAGACAAAATAAGGGCAAGAAAAAAGAGATTTTTCTTGCTTCACCCTACAGAGGTAGGTAGGGTGATTTTATTATTTTTCGTGTTTCCCGTGCAATGGATTCTATCGGAGGTTGTCGTCCAGACACGTGTTTGGTAGAGGGGCCTCTTGTGGTCCATACGCGGCGCAGGTTAATCCAATCTCGAATTATTTGAACGGCGACGGAGGCGTGGCGCACATGCATCTCCTTGTTGCAAATATAAAGAGCACCTCACAGTCTGCGTTCGGACAATCTTGGACCATTTTATTCTCCCAGCGCCACCAGTCGGGTGCAGTCCTTGTGCAGTTCTGAAATTTTTTTTTTTTTTTGAGGAAATCTTAAAAATTTTAGTCGTATAGATAAAAATAAAATATAAAAATATATAGATATATTAATTTTTATAAGATTTAAAAATAAATAACTTATTTATATTAAACATTAAAAATTCAATACAATTTTTAAATGTCATTTTTTTAATGTTTAGGATGAATAAATTATATATTTTCAAATCTGATAAAAATTAATGTATTTATATATTTTTTTAATGTTATTTTCATATGCACGATTAAGATTATTTTAAAATATACAAAAAATAAAAAAGTGTAAAACCATATGAAGGACTGCATACTCCCCGGATCCGAATATGATACAACTCCTTCATGAACTCGAGCAATTTCTAAAAGCGACGAACATGAATTGCTTATACTTCTCCTTCGAGACCCCTCCCGTTATTTTCTCATGTCAATTATTAGCCCGATATCTTCTGTAACACTTATCCTTATTTTATTCTAGTTTTTGCTGAGATGATAACTTGTACTGCGCACGTCCGTCAGCTTAGCTTTATTGATATTCGGAGACTCTTTTTCTTTAAAAAAAATCTCAAGTTTGATTTTCGTTTTTGAGAGTTTAAGTGAAGCCTACGATCCTAAACTAATCGTTTGAACCTAATAAATTGACTCAACATTGAAATGCAAAAGAAAATCTCAAAATAATACAAAAAAGGTAAGCATACAAATTAGCTCTTTTCTAATATAAGTTTCACTCTTGCAATACTCAATTGCGAGACTCACGGTAGAGGGAGTTTCACGTGAAAACAACATACAAATTTATGGCGCAAGTTACACTATTATTTTGTTCAATGCATTTTTAAAAAAAATTAAACCGTATAAATGAAAACAACATACAAAAACACATATGCCAATCAATTTCAAGAGATTTGGAGATGTAAATCCCATCCATCCTAAGCATAGAATATTTCAGGTTACATTCCTATATAAAAATACACATGACTATCAAGAATGAATAGTATTTATATCTCCAAACTGTAGAGATGAAAACAAGAATAAAAAATATGCATGCTTCAGTTTTCAAGTGATTTCAAAGTGTAAAAACATGCTCATCCAAAGTAAGAAAAAATTCAAGTTTCAAAACAGTTCTAAAATTTTCACTACTTAAAATGAAAAGAATTTACATTTTTAAATCACTTGAAAAATAATAGGCATGTGCCTTTTCAATTCCTGCTTCCATCTATACGGTTCAAATTTTTTAAAAAATGTACTAAACAAAATAATAATATAATTTACATCATAAATTTATATGTTCGAATCACACGATGCAACTTCTTCTCTTCAAAATATTATGACTCTCCCAATTCATTACTACGAGACTGGATTTTCAATATCAGTCTCCTAATTTATTATTGTGAGAATAAGTTTTTAATTTTATCCTTATAATTTACTATAATGAGACTAAAACATACGTTGAAAACAATTTAAACCGCACGCTTACTTGGACAGTGAATAAGGGCAGGGGTCATCAAGGTCAACTAGATTCTCAGTGTCCCATCATCAGACTGTTGGATGGGGCATATGCCTTGACCCTTCTGGGTTCTAGAAGGGCGGGGCAGGCTAAGCTCAGCCATCCATTGTATCTTGCAATGATAACATCAACCATGTGTTATCCTCTCGATCCTTTGAATTTATCCTAGTTTCTTTTGGGCGCCACCACCATACAATACTTTAATCATAAAGGAATAGCCGTTTCCTTTGTGCTCGGATCAACTTGGAATAGAATAATCTGTCAACTAGTCGGATCCATATTCGTTTCCTCTCGTATATCCAATCCATATAAATTGAGAACAAAACTACCGTGGAAGGAAAATCCCCACCTGTGAAAACAGAGTACTAAAGGAAACATTTAATAAAGCGCTGCAAGACACTTATGTTCACTTTGTCTTCCTTTTTAAAGTATAATATTAAAAATGTCATAGCATAATCACTATTACTACTAAGCTATCTTACCATCGATGTTAATGAAGACAACAAATACATATATATATAAACTGGAAAGAAAAGACAGCAATTCTCTCCTTTTATAAGTCCTACTAAAAAAAGAGAGAGATCGACTATAAACCAATTCAATGATGCCTTCAATGTTTCTTGCAAGTACTATCGATGTGAAATTTTTCGATACCATAAAGGTTTCATTCACTTTTATTTTATTCTCTGTCCAAATTCTCAGACACAATAAACATGCATAAACGGGAGAGGCTAAGCTAATTTAAAGTGTCAATATGAATTGCTTCATTTTTAAAGGAAACAAATTTAATACAGAAAACTACCAACTAAAAGTGAGTTCTACGAATCCCATGAGAGAGAGAGAGAGAGAGAGAAGCGCTTTTTTCGGAATAACTCACAGACAACAGTTGAGGATAAGATCCAGTACCCCCAAGTTACAGATGCCAAGAAGAATTAGCAGCCATGTACATGTGATGTCCCAGCCAGCCACACAGCAAAAAGACCATCTAGAATGACAAAAGAACAAAGAAGCTGCAAATATAATTTAATAATGATTTCAATATACAGTTCAGCAATCAATTATATATACACCAAATATTTTGTGTTGGGTGTGTATCAGTGCATGTGGCTATAAGAATGAACATTCACAACTTCAGTTTTAACAATAGTGACGCTGATTCTGTGTGATTGGCATTGCTTAAGAATATGAAGAATTCACACCCCAAGAAGTTTTATTTATAATTACTGCTTCTGGTCATAGAAAGTTTTTAGTTCCAAATTACGGCACAACCCGGAAGAGGGTCTTGCATAGAGCTTAAGACTCTGACATCTCAAATAGATATGGCAAGAAACATTCTATATCTGCTTACTGCCTGACAATATACCTACTATTTAGAGGGAAAAAAAAAAATCATATGCAATCTTCAAAATCAGGATCTATAATGGTACTCATTGAAATAGAAATGAAGAAACATGGGAAAGTTTGATAAGAGAAAGATTTCTCATAATTTCAACAGCGAGTTAAATCAATCAGCGCGTAAACAGGCTTGAAACTGTACAATGGCCTTTGGGTTAAATTTTATTCCCACCAACCAAATTTGCCTAATTAAACAACCAAAATTAAAAATCTATCCAAAAGAGAGTGCATAAGGTTTTTCTATTTTGAAAAAGAAAGCTCTTCTCTTCCTCAAGATGAAAAAGTGATATAATTCTCAAAGGAAAACTTAAGGTTCTTCCACGCACCTCTTTTTCGGCAGTGTTTATTTAGAGTTTGACCTCTACATCAACCCCAGCTGGGAGGTCAAGCTGCATTAAAGAATCTATCGTTTGGGCAGTTGGATACATAATGTCAATCAGGCGTTGATGAGTCCGAATCTCAAAATGGAACCTTGCATCTTTGTGCACATGAGGGGATTTCAGCACACAGTAAACTCGCCTTTTTGTTGGTAATGGCACTGGGCCCATAGTTTTGGCATTGGTTGTTCTTGCAGCATCCATGATTTGCTTGCACGAGTCCTCTATCAGGGGCACCCAGTAAGACCTCAGTTTAATCCTTATTTTTTGCTTTGGTGCTATCTGATAATAGAAATGCCTATTAATATAAGTAAGAAAAGCCTATTAATAATATATTTAAGAATCAGCTGAGACAATTTAATCAGAGGACTGAAGATTTAGTGTTGCATTTTTTGGCCTCGTGATTGATTGGCCTCAACACTGTTTCTAAGCCAGATCACTCATCTGGCTAATAATATATGCTGTATGGATAGTCAAATTGGCCACAGCTTGTGTGAACTTGATCCAGGTCAAGTAAATTTGTCCAATTTTGTCTATGAAAATAGCAATTAAAGGCATCAATCACACATTCAAATTTGGTCGATGACAGGAGGTCAGAGAAGAACATAGATCAGCAGGCATTTAGACGGCTAATTTTAGAAACCTCACCAGATGAAGGGGGGAAAAAAGAGAAGAGGCTACTGCAGATTAATAATGCCAATGCAAGATCAGCAGGCATATAGACGGCTAATTTTAGAAAGAGAATACTGGACATAGCATTCGTTTTGTATACTCTCCTGATCTCTTTCAAATGAATCATCTTGCTCCCATTAATGTGCTCGCTAGTCTATGTATAAGATGTTGAAACCACCTTAGATGACATTCTCTATCTTGACCTACAGGCACCTACTCCTAATTTTTCAAAAATAGAGTTCCATTTATAATTTTATCCTTCATAGCCTTACAAATGACACATCCATCGTAACTTACAAATCTCAGTTACCTCATTTTGTGAAACCCTTAATATTCCGTTCTTGTTTTATTTGTCTCCTTTTCTAAGGGGTTGAGGGCGGTGAGAGGGCAAGGAATCATGATTAGACAAGCACGGCAGGAAATTGATCCCCCACCCCCACCCCCCCCCCCCCCCCCCCCCCCCCCCCCCTCCAAAAAAAAAAAAAACAAAAAGGAGAAGAAGAAGAAGAAGAAATTGATCAACCAAATGTTTCAAGTTACATCATGCAAATCTCCTTCCATAAAATTGAAATCAAATATATGCTACATTTAGTCGAATATAACAATTATCACATACATAAACTCTGAGACCATAACCATCCCCTTTTAAATTGCTTGAATACCATTTCTCATTATATAAAACAATCATCAATGCGCAACTAATATCAAATCTCTCGCAAGATGAAAAAGAAAATAAAGTCCCCATATGCTTCAATTGAGTTACCATAAAATGAATTGGCCTAAAATGCATCACGATTATAAATATTATTTTGAAGAGGATTTACTTCACTCACCTGCGCGGTTGAGCCTACGTGTTTTAGTTGTGAGAACAATAAACACATGGAAGAAAAGATTGAGCGTTTCACTTCATTTTCTTTCTAAAAGCCAACTAAAACATCATTTCCTCTTTATTAACAAAATGAATTACCACGACATTTGTATCACGCTGAATAACAACTTCACACTCTAGAGTCTATGATATTCAAATATATTGCCACAATTTACACACACAAACGCAAAGAAATAGAGAGAACCTTGTCGGAATCTGAGCCAAGACTGAGCGGCGACGGTTCAGGAGTTCCAGAATCTTCTACCTAAACAAGGAAAAATCACAGTTATGCTTCGTTAGGTCCGCAAGAACAATGAAACTGAGAACTCCTAGTAGCAAAAGCGAACCTCGGGAGAGGAAGATGCAGGCGCCTCTAGGGTTTCGGGAGCGGCCAAAACCCTAGAGGAGGAAGGAGAGGGTTTGCGGGGTCTCAGCCTCAGGGAATTGGAGGATAGCGAGAAGGAAGAGAGCTTCGGCTTGGTAGACATGGATGGAGACTTGCACGGCGAGAACGAAGGAAACAGTGTTGCAGAGATTGAACTGATCGCCATTGAAGACCGGCGTAGCGGGAGCTCTCTCTCCTCTCCTACCGTGTAGCGTTATCCAAATGTTGTCTCGCCTTTTCTTTTCCCTCCCTTAGCCAAACACAAACCAACTTTTCCCCTTTCTACAATTCTCTGCATAGTGACACGGCCCAAGGCCTTCTTGGGCCTTGGCCTCAATCATGTATCTCAAGGGACATGTGGCATTCCTTTCCGAGCAATGATTCCCCTTTTTCCTTCATTGTAGGGCCCGTTTAAATGGTTACAATGAGAACCCTCATTCCCCATCCTTTGTGCGGTCATTCTCACGTACGAAGTAAACATCATTTCGCGCTTGAGAATTATTATATCAATCTTTAATTTGTTATCGTGTGGTACCGTAAATACCTTAATGTAATATTTCTGTAATTTATTTATTTATTTTATATTCATAAAGCTATTTAAAGTTACACAAATGCTCATTTTATTCTATTATTAATCAAATTAAACATGTAAATGAAAATGAACTCTCATTATCGAAATACAACCTCAAGAAAGTTTCCAAGACCAAGTGAGGAAACGCTGTACTACTCTGATATGATCCCCTATAATAGGGGATAAACCCCACCAGCGGACTAAGAAAAGACAGCAAATCACTATTCCTTCTCAAGGAAAATCTAGATCTACCCCATTTCCTCAGCATAAAGCCCTCGTCAATGGCTATATATGAGCTTAAGGTTTGGTCGGAAAAAATCCCAAAAAAATACTGAAAAAAATAAAATTCTCATAGTAGGTATCTAGATCTTATCTTTTCTAATATAGGTATTGGTCTTGTAATTATATATTGCGAGTCTCACAAAATTTTGAAGAAAAAAAGTTGCAGCATATGGCTATAACATACAAATTTATAGTACAAATTGCATCATTCTTTTATTCAATGCATTTTAAAAAAATTTTGAACTGTATAGATGGAAAGAATATTCAAAAACACACATGCATATTAATTTTCAAGTGATTTGGAGATGTGAATCTTATTCATCCTAAGTAGGGAAAATTTTAGAACTGTTCTTAAGCTTGAATCTTTCCCTACTTTGGATGAATAGGTTTTACATTTCTAAATCACTTGAAAATTGATAGACATGTGTACTTTTTATTCTTGTTTCCATCTATGCGGTTCAAATTGTTAAAAATGCACTCAATAAAAGAATAATATAATTTACACCATAAATTTGTATGTTGGAAACACACGCATGTTTCTCTCTTCAAAAGTGCGAGTTCCTTTTTTTTAAAAGTAGCCCACTTTTAAAAAGAGAAACATGCATGTGTTTTCAACATATAAATTTATGGTATAAATTGTATTATTTTTTTGTTCAGTGCATTTTTTAACACAATTAAACCATATATATGGAAAGAAGAATAAAAAACACATGCATATCAAGTTTTCAAGTGATTTAAAAATATAAAACATACTCATCTAAAGTAGACAAAAATTCAAGCTTAAAAATTGTCATAAAATTTTCCCTACTTAGATGAATAAGATTTACATCTCCAAATCACTTGAAAATTGATAAGCATATGCGTTTTTTATTATTCTTTCCATTTATACAATTCAAATTTTTTGAAAATGTACTGAACAAAATAATGATGCAATTTGTACCATAAATTTATATGTTGTAGCCATATGCTACAACTTCCTTTCTTCAAAATTTTGTGATACATATTGTGATTCTTACAATTCACAATTGCGAGACCAAAACTTATATTGAAAAAACTTAGATCCGTATACCTACTTTAAAAATTCTTTTTTTAGTATTATTTCAGGATGTTTTTTTGAGGTTTAGTTATTTCTCCCTCTTTCTACGGGTATAGGACCAAATAGGCTTGATTCAGCACTCCGAGCATTAAATGCTCCTTTCTTTCCATTTTCATCTCTAGATCTCAAATTTGTTCATCCCTTCAAAAAATCAGGAGTGTTCCTTTTATATTGCAAAATACTGTAAGGGCTCATTTGGCATGGTTCTATAATATGAGATTTCTAAAATCTCGTATCCCTAAAAATGTAAACATAATATTCTTGAGTTGGGAGTTGGGAATGTGAGATTGTAAGTAAGCTAGAATGTACACATTAAATAAAATATCAAAATTGCCCTTATGAATGAACATAATGACAAAATCATAATTTAAGTACATAACTCATATAATTAATAATAATAGTAATAATAATAACAACAACAACAACAATATCGATAGTACATAAATATATT
Organism: Santalum album; assembly: GCA_034195605.1. Lineage (NCBI taxonomy): Eukaryota > Viridiplantae > Streptophyta > Magnoliopsida > Santalales > Santalaceae > Santalum > Santalum album. Next base: position 11,849,727 of record CM067259.1, read on the forward strand.
ATTCATAATAAAGAGTTGGTAATACTAGTTTTAGAAGTTTTATTATTATATTATATAAATTATATTTTTAGTTAAGAAATGTTTGAATTATATTCATCGTCCTTTAATATTGAAAAATAGGCAAAACTTTTATTTTAGTGTTAACTTTAAAATAAGTATTTTTTTATGATGTAAATAATTTGCTATATTCTATGCTATGAATATTTTATTTTTTATGAAAGTGTATTAATAGAAAACTTTAACATTCCTGAAATCTAATTATTAATACCAAAAATGATAATATCACATTTCGTGGAATTAGATTAAGTATATCAAACTGAAAAATGTCACATTCCAAACATTGTATTCCTAGGCATCGCATTCTAAGAAATGTGCTGTCAGGTGAGAAATTGAGATTTCATAAACCAAATAGATTCTAATATCCTTTAGTATTTTTTTAATATTAAAAAAGGAAAAAATAATATGCCATAGCTGCACATAAGTTGGGTGTACCAAAATAAGCATCAAAAGCATTTTTCTTTCAACAAACACACACACACACACACACATATGTATATATATATATATATGTATACAAATACCTGAATATGAGTCTAAGCTTAAAATGATATTATTTTTATTAAAAATGATATATATATACACAGATACCTAAATATGAGTATGAGGTTAAAATGATATTATTTTTGTTAAAAATGATGAGTATCATTTACTTTGGGGTGCACATGTTTCCGAATCATATTAGATTTGACCCATCAATCAAAGACCAACAAATCAAGGATCAAACTTAAAGGAAAAGATATTCCTATCTTAAAATGATTGTAATTATTGTTATTATATTAATTTAATTATGAATTAAAATTAAAATTTCTTGCATTATTGCTTAGATTCCTGAACTGGTTCAATTAGTCACCTAATACAACCATAAAGACGACTTGAACAAAAAGTGATGCGATTTATGTTGGCCAACCTTAATAATTACTCACTCCTGATTAGTATGTGAGAAGTGTGCAAACTGTAGGAATCGAGCTCCCAAAATAATATTATTTTAATTAAAGTAACACGTATTATAATATTTTATTAAGACGATGCCGTTTTAGTGGTTCAGTTTCCTACTTAAGATCCGTGCGTCAGTTCAGTCAGAATACCCCTGACTTGAATAGGCGCCCAGTAAGTAAAAAGCTAAACCCTGGATGGGCATTTTTGGCAACAAACTATTCCTCGTGCTAATGTGGAGGATAGCACTCCCACTAGGGAATCTCTATATCGAGACATTTTAAACCCTCAATCATCTGTTCCCTGTTTCTCTCTTTCTCTCTGTGCAGAAAGCTTCGGTCGATCTCTCTTCATTGCCATGGAGATCAGGGGACAGCTCGTGAGATTCAAATATCACTTCGCATTCGCAATCATCCTCTCGGTCATCGCGCTCTCCATCTTCCACTTCGCGCCCAAGCTCGTCGGCGTCCTCGCCTACTTCTGGCCCCTGTTCCTCTCCACCGCGCTCTCTCTCTTCGCCGTCGTCGTCTTGGCCCGGACCTCGCCGCCGGTGGCTGAAACCTCCGGCGAGAAAACCGGCGAGCAGATCCTCGATTACGTCGCCGGGAAACCCGAAGCGCACAGTCTAGATCGTAAGTCCGAGTAGAAACCAACCACTGTCAAATTTCTAATCAACTGATCTCTCTCTGTACCTCTCTCTCTCTCTCTTTCTCTCTCTCTCTCTCTCTCTCTCTCTCTCTCTCTCTCTCTCCCTGTACGTGTTCGTGTTTTTCGAGAAGATGGACCCCTGAAATGTAAATTTTAGCAGGAAGAAAAGAAAGAATAATATGAATCACAGTTTGGGGTCTTCTTCTTCTTCTTCTTCTTCTTCGTCTGTGTGATGGATTGTTTGTTGCAACCGCAGCGGCGCACTTTTACTCTAATCGTGCTCACGATGCGCACTGCGCGCCTTCCCCTCTCTTGCAGTAATTTCATCACTCCTCTTCGACGAATAAATTAGAAAGATCCACATATTCATCGGCAGTTTTGGATCATGTGGATCTATCATTTTGTTTATTTCTATAATTAAAATGTTTGTTCATCTAGCTTTAAATACTGTCATTAAATTGAATATATTAAAGATTAATTGTTTCAAAACCTAAATCAAGATGATTGATGAACTAGCTCTTTGAGAATTTAATAAAAATATTTTTAGTTTAGCTCTTAGATTTTTCCCCAGTAAGCTCTGTATCACCGACTCACCGCCAGTGCATAAGCATCATTATTTTCACCTCTAACTAAAGTCCAAAACTAGTAACCACCGACTACTTATCTCTTTTTTTTACATTTATTTTTTATTTTTTACTCTTACTTTTCTAAATTATAATTATTCCGTCTCAATATAAAAACAAGGTTGAGAAGAGAATATCTCAGCGGAGTGGTAAATTCTAGGCGAAAGGACTGCTCACGAGATTCAGAAAATATATAATAAAATATAAATAAGGAAGCAAAGCTCAAGAAAGAAGAGCTTCTTGTTGCGGTTGGGTGGAGAGTTGTTACAGTACGGGGGAGTGCATAGTAAATTAGGATGGGAAGCCATTGAAGTGGGGCCACGTGGGTGGTAATGGCCCGACGAGTAAGGGTCGCCTGTGCTTCATTCTGATTTGAGGTCAACAGCACCCAAAAAAATAAGCGATGGTATCATTGAATCTGAATTCTCTCCGGTTAAATTACAATGTAATCTAATCTTATAATCTAATCTTATATGGAAAAAATCTTGCTAATTCAATAATTAATAAATATAAAATTAAGTTGGCATGAATATTTTCGTATAAAATTGAACTGCAGTGCAATCGGGTAAGCACCCCACCCAACTAGGTTATGGGTCCAACACTGGGATTCGTAATATCATACCTCAGTAATTATGCATAACATGTCGAAATTGCTTATTTACCGAAAATAGTTTTTTGAATAATACTGCTCATCCTGAAAAAAATAATTCAACTTAAATTTCACCATTCATATATGGAAATGAGCCTCACACTGTGATGGATGAGTTGTTTGGAATCCACTCCTACATGTGAGTGGTAAGATTTATGTGAGATTACTTCTTTAAGGGCGGGTGGTATTACCATGGTTTTTTTTGCCTTCTAAGTTTTGTTCCTTATTTCCAAATGAATAAGTTTTTTTAAAAATAAGAGATTTTGAAATTTTCCCTTCCGTTGAATTTAAATGGCTCAACTTTTATAAGAAAGCTTGGTTGTTTTTGATTTCTACATACCTTATTGGCTTAAAAAACCCTATACATGTCCCATAAATGTGACAAACTCGAGTTTTGTCATATTATAAATAAAGTTTCATTTGTACGGTTAAAGTTTGACTTCAAATTGATTAACAAAGAAGGTAATAATTAAAATTAGAAGATAGGACTATTCCGATAGGATTTGGCTCAAAATGTAGGAGTTAATATTATTAAATTTCTAGTCCAATGGTCCAAATCTCTTTCTTAGATCTTATGTGGGCTTTAAAAGAATTGATTCTTATAAGAATACTTGGCTTTCTATTTGACATTTTTCTACGTGCGTATGAAAACAAAAACTATGGAAGCTAAGGTTCCATTTCTTTTTCATAAAAAATTATGTTTTCTTATCTCATTGTTCTTGTTTCCATGTTCTTATTTTTCATTGACAATGAGAAACATATTGGTTTGTGTATACTGTTCTCATTTTTTACTCTGTAAGGTATGATGATAGTAGCCGGAATCCGACCACGTGTTCGGGGGAATTTGACAGAAATCTTGTGAAAGTGATCAAACTTAGACGGTCCATGATTATGGGTGAACTCGAGTGGAGGAAGGAGGTAAATATTATTCTCAAAATTTTGAAAATTTTTGAAAGTAACATTTTCTTACTCCCAAACTTGCTAAGGAATTTTCAAAAATTTGGAAAATATTTTCAAAATTTATGAAATGAAAATACAAATCCAAACACATCATCTGTTCTTATTTCCTAAAAATTTAGAAATGGAAGCGAGAAACAAAGAACAACAATAAACCTAAAGGGGCCTGTCCCGTCGACATATTTTCCCCTCCTTCCATTTAAAAAAAAAAAAGTTCCACATTCCATGTTCTTATTTTCTCCATTCAATCACATCATTTCAATCTTTCCCTAATTTAACTCTCCTTACTTTTATTTTGGCGTTTTGACGAAAACTCCTCACTAACTCCAATCTCAATCAACTTAATCGATCGGTAATCAATCGTCCTTGTATTGCTCTTTACTGTGTCTCAAAATAAATCGCCCTTTAATTGCGAGATGGCCGCGGACGGCCTTCAAAGGAAGAGAAGCAAAAATAAATAAGGATCAATCAGAAAGTGATACGTGTCATGTTGACTATAACGGGCAATGTTTGTAATTGGAGTAATACAACCTCTGTCAAAAAAAAATGCATTCCGAATAAATCTCATCACTCAGTGAGTTTCATATGTATATAATTTATGTTATTATTATATGAAATGAGACCAAAAAGCAGAAATAGAAAGAGAAATTGTATATATCAATGGAAGAAATAACGATCTGGAAAAGAAGACAGGGATTCTCTACAATGACACTGTAGACCAATTGAAAGGGATGTAGCGCAGCTTGGTAGCGCGTTTGTTTTGGGTACAAAATGTCACAGGTTCAAATCCTGTCATCCCTATCTATTTATATTACTTTTTCTCTGAGCAGCAAGGAGGGATCAATTGAGATCGATTAAAATTGGACATAATAATTTTGATTTTATGATGCTATATAATAGATAATAGTATATTGCATGCAAGGTGTATTGGGGTTACAAAAGGAACTCTTTTCATTAGAGTCTTATGTAATAATGGAATAAAAAAGCGCTCTTAGTTCAGTTCGGTAGAACGTGGGTCTCCAAAATCCAATGTCGTAGGTTCAAATACGTATCGTATATAATGGACCCCATATAAATAAGTTAATTTCGATTTCTATACGCGAGTGATGACATTTATTTAAAAAATTACTTTTTTCAGGATGAATAAATTTATCCTCATAATTGAGAACAGTTTGGAAAGTACTTTGAATCGACTTTGAGCATAGTTTGTCGATTTTACTTTAGGGGAAAGTAATCATGTGAAGCGCACGTGACTATCTTTCATTCACTTGTTCTAATAGAACTGATTGCAAGGTCTAAGTAACATTTACTAAAAATCTCATAGGCCACTTTAAAGTTAGGGTCTAACTTAATAGCACCTATAAACTTCACATATATTTGTGATTTTAATTTTTACTTTTACATTTCAAAGGTTTACCCATGTTGGGGATTCTTATCTTTCTCTCAAAATCTTCCAAATGTTGAGAAGAATCTTTTCTCCAAATCTTTTATTTTCTGATAAAAACTCCCCAAAAGAGGATTTGGAAGAAAAGTTAATATTTTCATTATAAATCGTTTCATTTTTATTAAATTATTCTTCTTTTGAGATAAAAACCTCCAAGCAAAAGATCTGGAAGAGAAACTGATGCTTTCATTACAAATTCTTTCGTTTCTGTATAATTCTTTTGACCCGTAAACATAATGTCAAAGCTAATAATGAGTTTTATTCGGTGAATTCAAATGCGTGTTTACTTTCAAAATCCTCTCACGTCTCCCCAATTCTAAACTTACAAATGTATTATCAACCTTCACCGTGAATTTTACTCCATGTATTTTTCTCCCTTTTAAAGTGTTGAAAATTATATTCTTATAATTTTAAAATCAAAACAATAACTGTATTGTGTTCATTGAGCGTTCACAACAAATTTTCGTGGAAAATCACCCGGCAAGTTTGAAATTAGAGCGACTTTTCTTTCGAACTTATGAAACGGAAGATATGGAGAGAAGGCGTCTGAGCACTCAACCCTCGGATTTGCTTCGTAGAATCAGAGGTAATGTATGAAACGAAACCCCCTTGATTCGACTCATTTTCCGTTTGGATGCCGAGAAAACAGAGGGAAAGAACCAACATAGTGTCGATTCTATCAGGTACTGGATGGAAGAAGATTCAAATTAGGGTTAATTTTCTTACGTTTTCTCAACTACCAAACGGAGGCTTAATCTGATCCAGTTATCAAGCAATTTAATCGATTTTCTGTTGGCTCTGTAGAGTTTACTCGATCTATTGTGGAGGCTCTGTGTGAAGGACTATCCCCGTTGGTTCTGATTGATCGGTTCAGAATTTGTTGCGCTGATGTGACTGGAAACTGGTTCGACTCCATTTGAGTACCCTGAAATTGAATTTGTCGCACACGCTTTTACTTTTAGCTTCAAATGATCTTGTTGATTATGAGGCTTGGATGATCTGAGAGTATTTTCTCTTCAATTGTATGAGAATTGAGACTGCAATTTTTGAAACCCTGATTAATGGAAGCGTGACAGTCAATTTCAGAGTCATTGATTTGTCATAGGATAATGGGTTTCTCGCTATTACACAATACATTACTAGTGGCTAAACTACTTCGTACTGAAGCAGCCAACCCACCGGATGGAAACTCACTACTTGTTTGGTTGGCTGAATGGAATGAAACAGGGATTCCATATGTAGTCAGAGGAGTATGTGAGTAATAGCTCTTTTCAAGGCTTGCAGTAATAACTAATTATGCCCTTGGCCATCAGCAATTGCTATTCCTTATTTATACCCTGCATGGTCCATGAGAGTAGCAATTTCACTTATGACATACTTATTCTACTCCATCCTGTAAACCAATCGATTGGTCATTGCATAGGATTTTGTGCAGCATTATTGTGAATGGATAATCAAGTAAAAGAAGAACATGGATTGTAGATTTGATCCTCTGTTAGAGAAAAATATGATATTGTCAAGGTTTGGATAATGTAAACATTATACCAACTGTTTACTACCGTCAATATAACAATATGCGGAATGTTAGAATTCATGTGTATTTATTGCTCTATGCAGCTGTTGCAGCTCTGATTTGCCCAAGGGAAAGGAGATTCTCACTCTTCAAAGAGATTCTCACGCACGCAGATTGGGTGAGCTTTGGCTGATGTGTACCATGTGTTCTTGTAATTGTATACATACATGTTTTAAATGTGATCCCTGGTTATGTTTGAATCCCATGAAGCAGAGATCTTTATAGCTTCTCTCCCACAGAAAGAGAAAAATTGACTATATTGAAGGGGTTCTTATCTGGTCTCTGCAATCCCTTTGCAGATGCTTTGCTCAGAGTTCTACTCATTGTTCAGCAACTTCTGCAGGAAAATCGACATGGATCAAAGAGAGACATATATTACATGCATCCATCTGTGTTTTCTGGTAAATATGGATTAAGTTTCAAAGTGAAAATCTTAAGGAGATTTATGTGGAGATTATGCTGCCACTATGATCTGCAGTTTGAAAATCATGTAGAATACTCTAAAATTATGTCTTTGGCCCCTGCTGCCGCCCCCCCTTTTATAATGGAATTTCATTTCCTTGTGGGCTTTGAAGTCTACAATGATGTGGACTTGATCAGATTTTGTGCATTCAGTTAAGGTCTTGCTTTCTTAGACATTATCTTCCTATGTATTTTTGTGATGTAGAACAATCAGTTGTAGATCGGGCAATCAATGACATATGCATTATCCTGGAGTGTAGTCGCCACAACCTAAATGTGGTGGGTAATGTTATTGATTTTATTTTTTGGTTTATATTTATTTGGTCCAATCTCATAGGCTAGCTCATTGAAAAATGTGACCTCAATAAAATACATTGATAAGATAAAGCCTTTTAGCTAACTCTGAAATATTATGGCTGAATTGATTATGACATGAGTTTGCTACTTGTATTTTATATTTTTGAATTTTACATAGGACATAGATTTTGTAGTATATTCTTCAGATGAAAATTTTTAGCAAGTCTTCTTTCTAAATAGGTTTGTCATTGGCAGGCTCACATCTTCACTTTGCTTCTGTAATTTGCTTCATAATTTTGAGAAAATCTCACTGATCTTGAAACATTGATTTGATGTTTGTCTTTTTGGCAGGTTTCTGTTGGAAATGGGTGAGTACCTGCTTAATTGAAGCTGATAAGATTGTATTGTGCTTTTTTCTTGTTATATAGCTTACTTTACCTTCACTTGTCATTCTGCTATGCCTTATACTATGTCGCTTTTCTGGTGCAATGAGGAAAATGTTTAGGAAGCTGAAACGAGGACAACCTTTAACCCTAGCCTGCAGTTTTTTGGTCAATATTAGGTAGATAGGCAGATGGACATATAGGGAAGAGACATAGGGGAGGGAGGTTTGAGTAAGAACTATAGTTGCCTTTTTGTTTGTAGCAGTCTGCCTACCTAATTTCCTGGGATTATGTTTGTGGACATCGAGGTTGTTTTCTTACTATAGTTGCCTTTGTAGCAGACCACCTACCTTACTTCCTGGGATTATATCTGTGGGCACTGATGATGATTTCTTCTCCTGTTTTCCCTACCATGTAGTTAAAATTTATAGAAAGCATCATTTTTATTTCATTAAGTTGATATTGAAATAGAAATCGTGACTCCAGGCCCTTGAAGTGCTTATTATGTTTGACTTTTAAGTTCAGACTGCAAAACAATTGTCATCGCAGTTATTGTCACTTTCTCTTTGGTGTTCCAGGTTGGTCATGGGGTGGTTAAGATTCTTAGAAGCTGGGAAGAAATGCAACTGCACAGATAGTCCTAACATTGTGAGACCAAAGGCTGTTCACTTGAATAAAATAGCGTCACTATCCTAACCCAAGTTTCTATATCTGGTTCACTTGCAGGCTCACCCTATTCCTGTGCATGTTGAAGAAGTCAGAGGTAGCTGCATGATAAATTGGGAATTTTATGTATATTAATTGTAGTTATCTTCTTCTTTTCTTTTGCCAAATTAGTTTCAGCTAATTAAATGTAGAAGTTCGGATTGGATTTATGGTATTTTCAGGTGTAGTAAAGGCTTAAGAAGTCTTGCCTTGTCGGTTACCATAAGATTACTTCTATTTTCCTTGGCATTACATATATCCGGACACAATATCAGAGCTTAATCAGATTCCTTAATTGCTGTATGTAGATATTGTAAGTGTCGCCCAGCACATACTGGTTGTAGAGAAGGAATCTGGTACTATTTTTATTTTCTTTAAAAATAATTCTCAAGGTTATCTTTTATATACATATCGTTTTATTGGAGAAACTGCACATAGACTTATTACTTGCAGTTTTCCAAAGATTAGCAAATGATCGATTCTGCAGCACAAATCGTTGCATCGTCATCACAGTATGCATGTCTATCTCAACTCCTTGTGAATATTAGCTTCTTACCATGCTCTTTTATCAGGGTAGGGGCTATCCAGATATTTCTACTAGACGGTGAACAATCTCCTCTTTAACAATCAAAATTCATGATTTTCTACTCAACATTCAAACTTTTTAACTTAGCATTCTGGGAATCTTAGGTCTATGTTGATTTTGTGTGCGTATTGTTTCTTTTAATCAGGTTTCTGCGGCTTCTGATTGAAACATTGCACATACCTGCTTACTGCTTAGTTGACTGCGATCCATATGGGTTTGACATCCTGACAACTTACTGCTTTGGCTCTATGGTTAGACTTCCCCATGTGGTAGTACCATTTTGCGAGTTTTTACTTTACTGTATGTGAATTAACCAATTGCATCAGTCATACGATTGACGAAAGGTACTCGATGAACTGCTATTTATGATTGAGAATCAGGGAATCAGTTAATTAGATGCACTTGCCTGGTGGATTTTGACATTCTTTGCTGCTGTCATTGTTTCAGCAAATGGCCTATGATGCAAAATCTCTACGTATCCCAGAGATAAACTGGCTTGGAGTATTTCCTTCCGACTCTGAGAGGTTCAATCTTCCACAGCAGTGTCTTCTTCCCTTAACAGCTGAAGGTAAAATTTAAGCCCTATGTTTCTTCCCATTTAGGTTACCCTTTTCCCTTTTATTTAATTTGTTTTCTGCATGTGTTGTCAGATAAGAGGAAAATTGAATCCATGTTACATAGATGCTACCTGCAACGAGAAGCGCCCCAGTGGAGGTTAAATTCTGCAAAAAAAATCTCTATTTCATTTATCGTTCTCACTTGAGTGCACGATCTTTTTTTCTTTTTGGTTGTATAGGAGGCTAAAGTCCAGGGAATGGGGAATGGGGAATGGAAATTGTTTCACAGTTTGGCATAGTAAAGGCTCGAATCCCTGACCTCCATAGTAAAGGCTGAGTTAATGCTTGCTAGGACTTGAATGCACAATCTAAACCTAAACTTAAGTTCATTGTTACCTTGTCAGGTTAGAGCTAGAGTTGATGCTGCAAAAAGGAGTGAAGTTTGAGATTGAAGCATTATCCGTGCAGTCACTTTCCTTCTTGTCAGAAGAGTACATACCATCAAAAATACACGGTAAAGTGATTTCGATTCTTTTAAGTTGCATTCGAGTGGTAAAATGAAATGATAAAGTGGATGAGAATAGGACTGGAACATAATACCCGGGGATGAGAATGGTATTTTTGTTCCCAACCTTATTCCCTACCATTCAAATGTGTCCTTAATAGCGCATGCCGCTGTCAATCATCGAATGTGTTGGGACTGAAAGGTGTAATGTATTTGGGCCACTTTCAGGAGAGGATGACAGAGTCTGAGAACTGGTGGCTGTCCTCTAATGAAACAATCAGTCCAGCAAAGATGACCTCCTCCTGAAGAAAGGATGAACCAATTATAACCCCACTTAGTTACATGCATCTCTCAATCAAGGACACCATATCATATTGTGCATAGGCAAGCTCTGTAAAATCGATTTTTAACATCGAGTATTTTATATTTCCGGCCATAAAATCTCAGGAGTAAAGTAGCTATGTTTCTGTGCCCTAAAATCCAATATATGCAATCTGGATAGAGGTTTGATCGATTCATTTAGTCTCTTGGGTAGCTTTCAGGGACAGTTTTTTCCAGCAGTCAATGAGTATTGAGACTCACTTATCACATCCATATTGTAAGGACAAGTAACTTGGATTTGCAACTGGATGTCACATGTATCATGGTACGTATGGATATGGCGCATTGAAAAATTTCTCGGTGCTCTTGGTGTAAAGTCTAATACTATATGTACACCCTTCGTACTGAAAATAGTCACGTGGTAAGTAGGTGGCTTTACTTTTCCAAATTACATCCCCACATGAACTTTGTTTGTGGGGGTCCACTTTTAGAAAGCATGAAAGATTGGAAAATCAAATAGTTAAGATCGTTCAAATTTGTAGTAGACATGGATAACCTAAGTTTGAAAAAGTGCATGGACTTATGAATCTAACAATCTTAGCCATTCATTCTTTTGATATCTAGTTTCTCTTTCTACTTATTGTTTATTTATTTAGTGTTTTTTTTTTTTTTTTTTTTCCGTTTCAGGGAAAATTTCAGATTATGCTTAGATAACTAATTTGATGGCGATGAGTTTATGCTTTCCATGGTAACCCCTTGATTAATCTTTTGAACTATTTCCATGCTTTCTATACTACTTTAAACTGTTCGATAACTTTTAACTGAGCCCAGGGAAAAAATACCCACAAACTAATTTCTGGAGCTTTTAAAACTAAAAATAAGAGAAAATGGAAAAAAAAAAAAAAAAAGAAGTCAAAATTTGCAAAAGGAAATGCCTTTGAATCAAGAAACATAATCGAAGGAAACGAAACATATCCGTGAATGTCCCAAGTCGCTTAATAAAGCTTCCCAAATACTTGCTTTAATCAAGGAATTTCTCCGATTCCACATTAATTGAAAATAATATTCATCTCCAAAAGATATATTGATCCCATTCACCTTATAAATATACCCACACTCTCTTCCTCAACCAACTCAATTTACACATCCCCCCCCCCCCCAAAAAAAAAAAAGAAAAAAGAAAAAAGAAGAGAAAAAACCAAGGAAAGAAGCAAATTGTAGCCCTTTTGCTTGTGTTTTCTTTTAAGCTTTCTGCGAAAATGGAGACTGCAGACATGGTTTTCCTCTCTCTCTCTCTCTCTCTCTCTCTCCCTCTCTCTCTCTCATATTCTAATTTTCAGATGTTCTTTGACTTATATTATAGCATATAATATATATATATATATATATATATATATATATATATGTCATTGCAGGAATGTCTCTTGAAAATCAATCCCCAATGTGAAGTATGCAAAGTTAAGGTGATGCAAGTGATTAGAGGCACCTGCGGTAATCCTTCCCCTTCGAATTGTTCTTTGTCCTTTTTTTATTTTTTTTTAATATCCCTAAGTTTATTTCATTATTCTGTTAATTTTTTATTCATGTTTATTATTGTTATTATTGTTATTATTATTTTTAATTTGGGCGGGTATTTATAAAACTGTATTTACTTATGCGCATTGAAAATAGGGGTTTATTCAGCGACGTTGGATGCGGAATCCGGCACCGTACGGGTACAGGGAGAAGTGAACCCGGGCCACCTGTTGACGGTTTTGGGTCGATGCGGGAAACACGCCGAGGTCGCGTGGGTCCAGTTCAAGGGCAGAAGGGACCCATCCGTGGTGTACAATAACGGGTACGGGTACGGATCCCAACAGCCTTATCTGACGGACCACCACTGCTACGGCACCGCCGCCACCACCACCACCACCACCACCACCACCGTGGCCCCGTCCTACGCGTACTGTAGCAGCGCCGGTGACGGTTGCATTATCATGTGAGGCGACTGGCGGCGCCCGAATTTTCCACTCAGGGATTTCTTTTTTTCTTTTTTTTTTTTTGCCGGGATTTCCTCCGATTTGGAATTTGGAGTAACTGTTAGAAGAAATAATAAGTGTTTGAGATGTTCATTTCATGATATAGACTTTGTTGAGGGAAGTGTCGCCTTTGTTGGTGCCTTAATTTTTCCCTTTAAGATTTAAGTTCAACATTGAGGCAATATGTAAGCAAAGGAAATTGAGTTTGGCGCCTTAGTTATTGGAAAAAGTGTTTGCGTTATACCACTCTCTAAATTTATTACAAAAAATACTAGATTTCTCAAAAAAGAGTTTTCGATTAAATATTGCCACTCACATATAAGGGTAAGCCTTAACTTATGAGAGTTGACTCATTCGAATACGTGAGTCGTGGGATTTGGCTAAGGGTCCTTTTTGCGGGAAATCTAGCATTATTTATTACTTATATAGTGTTTAAAATGATGTCATTTATATTTTTTAAAAAAAGAAAATATTGTCAATGATGCATTAGAATATTTTATAAAATTGATTGTTTTGATGGGTAATTACCTAAGTTGACATATTAGATTCAGCCGGCCTTATTATAATACCAACTGATTGCTGAATCCAATCAAATTGTAGTCAATTAAGGAGCTTAATTCTCACTGTTCTAACAATATTGAGGGGTTATTTAATTTATGAGATACTAAAAGGAGGAAAGAATAAAATTCGTCGTTGACTACCAAGAATTTCAACTTGCATTATTTACTTTGAATTGTGAAAATAAAACACACAAAAAAAACTAAAAATAAACATAACTATTTAATTTTAGAGAAAATTACATTTAACCTTTCAGTGATTTCACCCAGTTGCAGGGAATCTCCCTGTAGTTTGAAAATCAGCACATAACCTCCCTGTGGTTTCAATGGACTTGCAAAAGTTAACTTTTTCATCAAATTCAATTGTTTATTCTTCCAAAAAAAAAATTTAGAGTGTTTAATAAAAAAAATAGACTTTAATTTCTCAAATTACCGAAAATTAACTCCTTACCTCAATCACAATAAGAATACATTTATTATACAAAAAAAGAGAGAAACATGTATATGTGAATCTACCTTGTTGGGATTATGAATATATAAGCTCTATAAAATATATTTTTTTCAAATTACAAGAAGTATAAGAATGTCCACTTATTTGGGTACCCCTATAATAGTTGTCAAAAAATTAGTTTATCAGTAATTTTAGAAATTAAAGTCTTTTTTATCATATTAAACACTAAAAAATTTATGAAAGAACAAACCGTTAGATTTGACAGAAAAGTTAACTTTTGTAAATCCATTAAAACCATAGGAGAGTTATATATTTATTTTTAAATTATAAAGAGATTCTCTATAACTGTTTCAACTATAGAGAGATTAAGTGCAATTTTCCCGCAATTTTACTTACCCGGCAATCAAGAAGGAATGTTTTTACTCGTGTACGAGTGCACACTCGAGAAATTCGTTCAGTACAAGGGTATTTTGGTCCATTGAGGTTTTAAGTCCGAAGAAAGAAGCATGAAAAGCCTACTGAATTCGTAAGAAGACGGAGAAGATTGCATAACCAGAGGGAGGCAATGGGTGCTTCAGTAGCTAGGGCTCGGATCGTATCTCTCACTTCTACGAGCACTCGATTCTTCTGCTCGAAAATTGCTTCAAATCCGCCTAAAGAACCCATCTTATCCTCTTCATCGGTCGTCACTGATTCTCCTCCACCTCCATCGTCATCTCCTCCTCCCCCACCTCCTTCTGGGGGTAAGGCTCGGAGCTTTCTCAAGTACGCTCTTATTGGTCTCTTCACTGGAGCTGCTGCTACTGCCGGATACGCCACCTACGGTTCGTTCCCTCTCCCTAGCATTCCCTTAATGTCTTGTATATCTTCTTTTAAATTTTCGTTTTTTTTTTTTGCTTCATTGCTTCTGATTTCTGTTTTGGTATGTTTGATTCATGTGAGAGACTGTATGGAATTGTTTGTTAGTTTCTTTTTAATTTAAGATATCTTAGTCAAAGATTTACTCTTACTTATTTATCCGGCAATAGTGTTTTTGAATACATCAACGCTCCTCATTGGAAAAGGCCTCTCTACTTGAAAAAGTTAATGCAGTTCTCTTTGAAATGTGAGGAACTTGTCAGCATTTGGCTTCTTAAACTTTAAAGCTCCTCAAGCAGTCATGATGAAAAGAAAAGTAATATTATGGTTAGATTTGCTTACAGTGCAACAAAAAACTTGAAACATTTGGGCCAGAATAGCGTGGCATGTGTTCACAATAACAAATGTTCCACAGCTATATGCATATATATTTTTGGAGGGGTGTCTCCATTACTGAAAATTGTAGATCACTTTCCTCGGGATACCAGAGCGTCACATGGATACTCTGAGACTGATTAGCTTAACTTCCTAAGCATATATCTGTGAAGGGGTGAGTCGGATTACTTAAATTTTGAAGGCTTCATGGCAGTAAGTGGAGAAACACAACAACGATTTTTTTTTGGTTATTCATTCCATTAGAAACCAAGAAATCTTGTCAAATTTTCTCTGCACTGAAAGCTTCGTAAAAAATAAATGAAAAAAAGATGGATTGGAGATGAGATAGGTAGAGTGATTCTTATTTGATGTATCTCTTAGACGTCTGTTGGAAATCATCTGATTGAATATGTTTAATTATTGATTTGTAGCATACAGTTTAGATGAAGTGGATGAGAAGACCAAGTCATTGCGAGCATCTGCCAATTACAATGTTCCGGATGGTGCACCTTCTCTTGATGTAAGCATTGATGAAGGTTCTATTTTGGAATTCAAGCAAAGCTCCTATATGCTGAAACTGCTAATGCTGCAATAATCAAATTGCTAACTACTTGATGTGAAGCTAAAACAATCTTTCTATTAAATCTGTTTGTAGATAGCTTTACACTTCAATGCCCTTGTATTCCATAACCTCTTTCTAGGCTATTAAGTAATTTAAGGATTATTTATTTTGATTCTAAGTTAAGTAATGTGCCCTGTCATGAATTATAAAGTGTTATATGTATGTTTTTCTTATTTTGAAAAATTTAAGCTTTTGCAATATAAATTGACTCAATCTAAAGGGTATTGGCACTACTCTGAACTCAATTAGCAAAGCCTTATTCCCACCGCATGAAGTTCCATATTAGACTGTTACATCAACCGATGTAATTGTTGGTTCTTCTCTCCTGTTTCTCGATGTTATGTGTACATAGATTAAATTGTTGGGGCCTGGTAAATTCTTCATCATTGTTACCCCCCCCCCCCCCCCAAAAAAAAAAAAAAAAAAACCACCACCACCACTTCACTGGGCCCAAAAAATGCTGTGTTGTAATGTGTGCTTCACTTCTATTAGTATTGTATAGTTGCAGTAGTTTAGTGGAGTAGAATAGCAATAGCATAACATCTTATTATCAATCTGTTCTGCAGAAAGTCCAAGCTTTCCTCTACTCAGCTTCAATGTCGGGTAGGCTTCCTGAATTCCCCCCCCTAGTGCCACCTCTGAGAGCATAATTATCATTTTCTCATCTATTAAGTGTAATGCTATTTTCTCTTAAAATTGTGTCGTCTCCTAATGGATATGAGTTTTTTGAACCTGGCACGGTGATGCTTTGGTCACAATTGATTGCATTGTAAAATATTTGAGCTTTATTAGGAACATTCTTGTATATTTATTTGAAAAATAGCCACCTGAAACTGTATCACTCATCGTTTAAGTCAGAGTGATCAACTGCCATTACTGTTGTAATCTTCATCTTTTTAATTGCTTTGCTTCTGAAATTTCAGTGCCTGCTAAATCAGTTGAATTTTATATAGATATGAGGAGGGCAATCCAAGAGCATGTCAGTGTGAGTGCTATGTTTCGAGCACATCTTGCTAAAATATAGAATACATCTTTCTTTGTTTTACTATTTTTTAAGTGTATGGTTGAAATTTTTTCTTATCTTCAATATAGGGATTTACAGAGCCATCCTCTGAGAAGCTTCTTCCAGATTTGCATCCATTGGAACAAAACGTGTTCACACTTGTCTTGGATTTAAATGAGACATTAATATTCTCTGACTGGAAGGTAAATACTTAAGGTGTGTTTTTCTTTTCCTGATTTCACATTCTGTGACTTTTGCAGCCAACAGGATGGTTGCAATAATTTTTCAAATGTCACGTGGTTCTTATATATGTATTAATCCTTTTATATCCTATGACAGTTCTCAGCTTTATTCAAATAGTTCTGTGTTTAGCATGAAGGATTGTCTTGCTGAGTTGTCTATGTTGGTTTTTTCAATGTTTAAAAGCGTGATAGAGGTTGGCGAACATTTAAGAGACCTGGAGTTGATGCTTTCCTGGAACATCTGGCCCAATTCTATGAAATTGTTGTGTACTCTGATCAGATGAATATGGTAACTGATAATCTTGCTTTGTAAGTTGTTGTTGGGTTTGCATGCCCTTTAATATATGGCACTTTTACTAATTAAAAGAAAAGAGAGATGGATATGGTAATTGAATACTGCCTTCTTGGCTATAAAAGCTTTTCTTGTTTTTAGTGCTATTGTAGTTCTAATTTCATTGACATTACTATCCTTCTGGATATGT
Source organism: Santalum album (assembly GCA_034195605.1). NCBI lineage: Eukaryota > Viridiplantae > Streptophyta > Magnoliopsida > Santalales > Santalaceae > Santalum > Santalum album. The sequence goes on from CM067259.1 coordinate 11,867,038, forward strand.
CTAGTATGTTGATCCCGTTGTTGAGAGATTGGATCCGAAGCATTGTATACGATATAGATTATCAAGAGCTGCAACCAGATATCAAAATGGAAAACACTATAGAGTGAGTAATCTATAAAATCCATTCCTCAGTTATTCTGAGATTTAAATTTCTATATTTTATTTGTGCTGGCATGAGCTAATTGATGACTTCTTATGAAACATGCTTCAAATAAGTGTGGAATGGAGTTGACTTGTCATATATTAAATTATAATAGTGCATACATGGCAAGTGTAACTTTTAGAGGCATGATTTATGTGCTTTCAATTATTGTTAGTTTTGATGCAGGAAAAATCAGCAACTAGACCTAGTATTGAGTCGGGCTTGTGTCATGTAAGAATAATAGGTTATCAAATTATGTCTCAAGTAGTCACATGACTAGCATGTCCTTATTTTTAAAATAATAAAATGCTGAGATTTGAATCTCTTAGAATAGATCAAGGGATAGAATTTTAGGGTTTTCTTTAGCATATTATATAAACCTTCCTAGGAGGCTACTGTAATTCAGTTTTCCCGTAATTATTCTGAAATGCAATAGAATTCGGAGTTCTCACTTGGGTTCCAAATTCTAGAAACTCATCTTTGCTACTGCTCGAGCTTTCCTCCGCATCAAGTTTCTTTTCTTTTTCTTTTTTTTTTTTCATTTTATATTTTATTTTATACTTGACATGGCTAAAGGTGGTTTGGCAATGTGCAACAACATTCTATAGGTGTTCCAGTTTGTAGCAGTGAGGCGATTGATTTAGGAGAGGTCAGGAAGTCTAAGGGTAGACCAAGCTAAGACTTGCATGCAAGCTATGAGTAAGATTATTATTGCTAGGGAGACAGATGATAATGTAACTTTAGAAGGAATGATGAGAGCCTAGCTTTAGAAGGAATGAGTGGTGTTGAAGGATAAGTGCACCAGTTTGTAGTAGTGAGGTGATCGATTTAGGAAAGGTCAGGCAGTCTGAGGGGAGACGAAGCTAGGACTTGGATGCAAGTTATGGGTAAGATTATTATTGTTATGGACACAGATGATAATGGAGCTTTAGAAGGAATGGGGACTTTAGAAAGAATGAGTGGCATTGGAGGCTACCTGTCGAAAAACTGATGTAGCTTCTTGTTTTGGTTCCATGTTGCTAAGCCCAAACCCTTGGGATTAAGTTTTTAGTTTGTTGTCATGGAATAAATATTTTTTTGTTAACACTCCCTACATTTGTAACTTGATGAAATGTCACAAGGTTTTTAAGGCACTATTATTTTTGTCAGGACCTCTCTAAGTTGAACAGGGATCCTGCAAAGATTCTCTATGTGAGTGGTCATGCACTGGAAACTAGCCTTCAGCCTGAAAACTGTGTCTCAATTAAACCATGGAAGCTTGAACCAGATGACACGACTCTTCTAGATCTCATTCCTTTCCTTGAATGTAAGGATACTAAAATCTGATATATACAGGATGAAGGTCAATCTGAACATTATTATTGTTATACTGATTGAGCTTGTTTGCTGCCTTTTTTGAGTTCAGATGTTGCCCGCCATAGACCAGCTGATATCAGGCCGGTGCTAGCATCTTATGGACAGGACATTGCTAAGGAGTTCATTGAACGCAGTAAAGAACATCAGAGGTAAATAAATACTCGATAATCTGTTCATGTTAGTGGATACTGTCGAACACCTCTTTGCTACGTGATTGGTAGCTGCAAGCAAAAGCTTTTTGGTGGTTCTTTTGAAATTGGAATTCCCCTTCACATATTTAGGCTGCTAGGAGGGGGTCTTGTCTTCTGCAGTAGGCATGGTTACTTGAGCGAGCTTAGGTACTTGGATGTTGAGGTGGGGGGAGAGGATTTGGATAATGCAGGCTAGGCACCCCTTGCCAATTTTCATGATGTCTTCATGCGTGTGTCGGTTTATATATGCATGAGACGGTGTTAATATTTAAATACTTTCCAGAGCTGATATGTATTCACGCTTGACCGGGCTTCATTTGCCTTTTAGTTATGCCTCTGCCTGCCAGTGCTTTAGCTCTTCAAAATATTTTTCCAAAATAAAGTTGGGTAATCCTAGGAAAATCTGTTTGAACACGTGTGCTATAATATTCTATATTAGGGTGTGTTTGGAGTTATCCTGCTTTTGATAGGATTCATATCTGCTTTGCATTCTCTCCTTTAAAAAATCATCAGGCTCATGGTGAAAGCAGTTGAATGGATTCATATCGCATCCTGTTCTTGTTTGAATTAATTACTTTACTGATTTTGGTGCTATCCAATATATTTGTAGGCATTATTTATTAGTCAAGGGAAGTGGCAGGAACTGATTTTGAAATGAGCACTAATTTGGTCAATTTTGTTGATGCAGGCGAATGCAAGAACAGAAGCAACAGAGCATTTGGCGACGATGATGTTGACCTACAGAAGATGCAGAGTTGAATGTCTCGAGAAAAAAACAAAAGATGAATATAGAATTTATCGTAGGAGTGATCCCAGTTCCCCTTGAAACCGCAGCCATTTTCAGCCCATGAAGCTGTTGAATCTCATCACATTCCTTTCCACACCATACGGCGGCAAGTGTACTTTACATGCAATTCATTTAAAGCGTGTCATAGGGAATTTTCCCTTCTGTGAAGCTTAGCTTTTACCGCCCCACCGAAAAGAATAGAAAAGAGCGAAAAATGGATTTAAAAAAAAAAAGATAGTTTCCTGCAGTTAGAGAATGCAGCAGCGTTGGGCGCACAGAAAATATGGGCATATCCTGTACCCGTTCTGTCCACAAAGTTTTGTATCCGCAGCAGCTTCCCGGGGGAAAGAACCTGAGCCGCAGGAATTGCACGAACATCTTTTAAGAATCTGTCATCTGTATCAGTTCATGGTATAAATGTTGAACTTTTCCTTATTTTTCTTCATGAAGCTTTATGGAGTTTGTTTATGCCAACAGGTAAGGTGAAAGTTGACCGCTCGCCACAATTAGTCCCATGTATGGTGGGGCTCGTGTGTGAACGAGCATGGAACCCTGTCTCAGTCCATAGGCTTCGCTGTTTCTACGCAAGAAGCCATTTTCTCGGGTCGTCGCTCTCGGGCCTGTTTTCTTTCTGCGTGGACGTAACGTTTGGTTTAATGGGTAGGGGCCACGAAAGTTTGTAGTGGAGATGGCTAGATTTTTTCCGATTGGCGCTGTGATGGTTGCTGGGATAAATCGTACCTCGTTATTCTCTGTGTGGATAGTTTTCGTTTGGTAGCATTAATGAAATTTTTTTTGGCATAGAATATAATTTGCTTCCTTTTTCCACACGTTGGAGTAAAAAAGTTGGTCTTTGAAATGGTAAACTATTTTCCCATTCTTTACTTTCTTTTACTTTACTTTCTTTTATGATTGAGTAATATTATTTATACATTTTTTATACAATCTTTAGACCGAGTGGGTGATGTGATAGAATATATATAAATTTTTTTTGAGTGGTATTTCGATCAAATAATAATATAGAATTATGCATATTTTATTATGTGGTTATTTTTTGTGTGAAAATTACGTAAAGGATGTACAAATAATGAATTCTTTCTCACAATAGCCTAAAAAAAAAAACTTTTATAAACATAGCTTACCTTTTCATGATTTTCTAAAATTAGCTTACTTTTTAAAAATCGCACTTGAGAGGTGCGATTTTGGGTTCGACACAACTGACACCTTCTAACAATGTGGATAGTCGTGAAAAAAGAGAAATTGTATCTAAAAAGTAAGTTTGTGGAGTGTAATTTTACTTAGTTTATTATAAATACAAACAATTAATTGTTAGATGAGACATATAGTCCATGTGTTAAAGTAGTTTTGTAAAGGAAATAGTGGTTTTAAATTTAAAATTTTTTTATGACATTTTATATGTACTTTTTTTTTCATATTAATTTTCTTTTAAAGGAAGATTTAAACTTAAGACCACTATACCTTTTACAAACCTACTTTTTCACATAAGTTACGTTCTTATCTAATAATTAATTATTTATATTTATAATAAATTAAGTAAAATTGCACTTCACAAACTTGCTTTTAAAAATTGCACTCGAGAAATGTAATTTTTCTTTTTTTTTACTGTCCTCAGAAGGTGTCAATGGTGTTGGATCCAAAGTCGCACCAATCAGGTGTAATTTTTAAAATAATAAATTAGTTTTAAAAAATTATGAAAAGATTGGCTATATTTTTTTTAGTCGTTGGCTATTTGACTTAACCAAACTCTTAAATGCATCGCCAGCTGATCTTATGATAGTACAGATTTTGGTCTAATTTGCGGTACGCCCCATCTATATGAAGGGAAGAGAGAGAGAGAGAGAGAGAGAGAGAGAGAGCTCTGCTCTTTTGCAGTACAATCATGTCCTGATATTTTATATATAGACCTCTGTAAAATCCAAGAATGCTTGAATTTCCTTTATACTCGCCATTGATCCCCGATGTCTCTTCTTTTTCTTCTTGTTCTCCTCCTCCTCCTTCTCGTCGCCGCCGTCTCCGGCCACAGCGGCCACGATGAACCCGACGGTGGCGGAGACGGCGACGAGCACCATGATCTGAGGTCGAAATCCCTAATCCTCACGAAGATCTGGTGCCTCATCATCATCTTCGTCGGCACCTTCGCCGGCGGGGTTTCCCCCTACTTCATGAAGTGGAAGGAGGGGTTTCTCGTGCTCGGGACCCAGTTCGCCGGCGGCGTCTTCCTGGGCACGGCAATGATGCACTTCCTCAGCGACGCCGACGAGACGTTCAAGGACCTGGTCCCCGACAAGGAGTACCCCTTCGCGTTCATGTTGGCCTGCGCCGGGTATTTACTCACCATGCTCGCTGATGTTGTGATTTCGTACGTCTATGCCAAGGGGGGGACTAGGTCTCAGTCCGCTTGTGATCCGGAGCTCCGAGGTTTGTGCTTACTTGGTGATATAATGTGTGTTTCTGTGTCGAATTTTTGACTGGTTCAGTTGATTTAGTTTGATTGTGAAATTGGTTTCCTCCTCCCCCTTTTTTGATTCTCGTGTGGTGGACTTCTCTTTTTGGTTAGAGATATTGGGTTTAGAAAGATTTTATTTTTTGTATTTTTGGTTCTGAGGAAGTGTTGTAAAGTTTTCAAACTTGTTCTCACTGAGTTGAGCAATTCGACGTTCAGTTTTTTTTCTCCCTTAGGAAAAATTGTTATGTAGTGTTTTTGAGTGAAACAAAAGATAATTCAAGAATTCTATTTATATTTATTTACTTATTTTATTTTATTTTATTTTTATTTCAATGACTTTAATGCTTTATTTGGTTTTCTTTCTGTGTTCTTCTGCTTTGTTTTATGCAATAAATTGATCTCACCAATCAAAATGAACTGAGGGCCTCAATTTCTGCTGATTTTGATCCGCAAATGAAACAACGCCAGATATAGTAATTTAATCCACTCTCTTAATTAACCATTAATACCCTTTTTCCATGCTATCCCAGAGCCCAAAATTAGCTCTCCTGGAATAGAAGCAGAACAAGCTACATGTAAATTCTGGGCATAGAGGATTGAAGATTTTGGTTTCTTAAATTTGTATGACTCGTTGCTTATGTTTATTTTCCTTTCTCTTATCCATTGCTTTCTTTATGTTATAAATTGATCTTACCAGATTCATATTCTGCTGAGTTCTGTTCTGGACTTGTACTCTGTTGAATTCTGATCTGGACTGGAAACAATGTCAGATACTGTAATTTAATCCAGTCTCAGAAGTGACAATTAATCATGCAGAAGTAGGGGTCCCTTCAATCGGGGGAAAGATGAGGGAATGTGATCTACAAGTAGAAAACTTAAGATTTCGATGCAAAAAGTCACGAGTTATGCTGATTATAGGGAGCGGATGAGAGCATGACCTTAGACTGAAGTTAGTGACATTTTTGGGATTAAGGCTTAATTTGTTATTCTTGTTTCGTATTAGTCTTCTATCCTTGTTTTGGATTATAGCTTTGTTTTAGCGTTTAGTCACTGGTGATATATAGCTAACCTTAGAGTCTCTGTGCTCACAAGGAGGATGGTTTCTCCTAATCTACAAGCCAGGTTCATAAGATTGGCTTAATTTTGAGTAGTTTCCTATTCTCCAATAGACAATCGAACAGTTCATAAAGCAGAAACAGCTGAATCAATCAAAGGAACTCTATTCTATGGTCCCTGTATTAAATCCTTGTACTGGCAAGATCATGTGTTCAAGTCCTTGTTGATAATTTGGGTGTGTGACTATTTACCAGTAAAAAGAAAAGTGTTGTTAATTGCTCATTTCAATTGTCTCTTTTCTCAGGAGGTGGTCAGCAAGCTAAAAAGAGTCACAATGATCAAACTACAGAGTTACAATCTCAGGTGAGATTAGCATTCCTTCCCCCCCCCCTCCCCCCTCTCTCTCTGCAATGTTCATGGTGCTGAAAAGAATCAGAAAAAGGTTGCTGGCAGGGCTCTTATACCCTACCAATTGTTAGACTTGACCAAACAAGATCCTGATTTATCATCTTATTGAGTATTTTGACCATATTTCTATGATGGAATAAAATGGTTGCCCATGTCTTAACAGGCGCACAATGGCGCACATGACACCTTTGCGGGCTCCCCACACACGACCGTGACTTCACTCGGAGACAGCATATTGCTGATCGTCGCCTTGTGTTCCCACTCCGTCTTTGAGGGAATTGCAATTGGAGTTGCAGAGACACAAGCCGATGCATGGAAAGCCTTATGGACAATCTCTCTGCACAAGATATTTGCAGCCATTGCAATGGGAATTGCACTCCTCCGAATGATTCCCAACCGCCCCCTTCTCTCATGCGTAGCCTACGCCTTCGCATTTGCCATTTCTAGTCCTATTGGGGTCGCCATCGGAATTGTAATAGATTCCACAACCCAAGGGGCTGTAGCCGATTGGATCTTTGCCATATCCATGGGGCTTGCTTGTGGGGTGTTCATCTATGTGTCCATTAACCATCTACTGTCGAAGGGGTATACGCCTCAGAAGACAGTTATGGTTGATGTACCACTTCACAAGTTTTTCGCGGTGTTGCTGGGGTTGGGCGTGATTGCCGTAGTGATGATATGGGACACATGAGTTCTCCTGCCAAATTAGCTTTTCCCAAATGCTTCTGTTTTCTACTCAGATTAGCATAAGAATCAGAAAATGTAGAGGATATATATATATATAGTGAAAGGGAACTGATTTATTTTCTTGGGGTTTTCTTCATTTCTGAAGAGCATTGATGATAAATTTTATGAAAGGAAAATTTTTCATGAGAACTTTACATTCGTAAAGTCTAGCTGCACCACCAAATATAATAATGTCTCATTCTCGTTAATTCGATTGAGTCCAACAAAAATAGAAGTGTCATATTTTGAGTATCTTATTTTTAAGTTTAACATTCTTGAAGTTGTAATACCCAATGCACTCAAAAATTACTTTAAAAAATGAAGAAGTTAAAAAAGGTCTCATCTAGTGGAGACCTTCTTCAATTTTTTTCCCTTCAAAATTAAATCCATATCTCAATAAAGGAAAAGGAGTTGTTAATCAGCCCTATCATTCACTCGGAATTACTTTTGTACCCTTCAACTTGTCTTCTAGGTTCTCACAAGCACTCCAGGGTTAAAAACAATGAGAGGGATATAATCGTAAACTCCTTAATACTTTTTATTCCTGTACAAATGGTGATGCAGTAGTTATACTCCGTCATAATTTGAAATTCCCCTTATATTCAGCAGCTTCATCCTTTAATTCTCTCTTGCAGACACATTCCCCCCTCGGCAATCTCTACCCCTATCTAGTGAAACACCCCCTTGGTAAGTGCTTTCTCTCTCCATCTTTACACCCCTCGATGATCTCTCTCCCTCATCATGCGAAACACACCTTTGTCTATTGGTTCCATATTACTTCTATCCCTATGTATTATTCCTCTTAATTATAGCATCATATCTTCTTCATTAACCTTTGGTTAACCGCATTATAGCTAGAGGAACCAAACACACCTTTTCATCCGGACCCTTCCGGCAGTTTGTGTTTCTTTTTCGGTGAGTTTTTAAATTTGATTGACTGTTCGTATTGTTTTTGTTGTGAAAATTCTGTATAAGGGTGTCAAGGCTTCAATTTGGAATCTTTGATTTGATAAGAAATGTCAATGGTTATATGGAGATAAAGAGAGAGGGAAGCTCAAAATTAGGAGGAAAAGAAAATAGAGGAAGAAAGGAGAAGAGTTTAGTTGCGCCCACCTGCCTAGGAGTTTTCTGTGGGTTTCATTATGTGTATTCTATTTGAAATGGTTGAGCAAATATATAAAAAGATTACAGAGGGAAAAGAGAGAGAGAACATGTGTTCTTGTTGTATTTGAAAGGTTTGGGAGCTGGCATATTTCTGCTAAAATTTTCTATCACAATGTCTTTAATTAGCTAGACTATCCCACGAATTCTATCAACTTTTTATTTGTTCTTTATTAGTTCCTCGGCTTTTTTTGTTGTTGTTGTATGGCCCTCGCCATGTGGTTCATTTTAATAACTCCATAACATGGCCCAAGCAAATATTCCACGACTTTATGATTTTTCGAATTGTGTTAAAATCATACAACCTACCTATCATTCTTGAAGATAGATGGATTCCGAATATGTTTATTAGTACTTACAAATGTCCTAAAAATTTAAGGTCGTTATTAAATTTCACACAGATCCTCAATATTAAGATTCAAAAGAGAAGAGATGTTGAGATAGTTATATCTAAGATTTAAATTATGAAGCAATTAGTAATATTTCAAAATTTAAATTCTATGTAGTTAGTTATATTTAAAATTTAAAATTTGAATTTTGAATTATTAGTTTTACTTTAGCCAGGTTATTTTAATTATAAATTGAAAAGTTCCCATTACATATCATATGCCTATTAATGCATCTTTGATGTGTTGTAGTTTTTTAACTCCATGACATGTATACAACACTTAATGTATAGAGAGTTTCATCTCATCATTGCAAGGTATTGGCCTGCAGGAATTCATTCCATAACAAATATTCAAACATAAATCCCTTAACTTTTATTCCAACTATTCAATGGGCATATTGCAGAAATAGAGATAAAGAAACTACAATCAAATTCAATTTGATGACGTACGTGTAACTAATTGAAAGTCTTTTAATTTACCTCCCTCCTCTGTTGTTTATTGTCGAAGATTATATTTACGAAGAGTGATAGTGTTGTTAAAATTTAATATAAGTATCATCATTTCCTATGTTTACGTCTAACTGTCCACATATGAAATATTTTTTTAGACGATAAAATTTTTTACATAACATATTCCTTTTTATGATCTCTTCTAATTGCTATACACCAAAATTGAAAATGACAGCACCCGCAACACGCATGCGATACGACTAGCATTTTATAATGTCGTTTATTTCAAGCATACCGATAGAAAATATCTTTTAAACATTTTATATAACCTATAAGAGTCAATTTAAGATTGCATTAACAAATAATATTGTGACATGATGACGTCATATATAAAATATAAAAATTAATTCTCCACAATTAAATGAATCCTTCTTACTTGAAAATTTATGAAAAAAAATACAATAATATTAATCTTGCTTAATTGAAAGTTGAAACTCAGGAAACGAAAAAAAGCACGCACACACAATATAAAATGCTTTTATTACTCAACTTTCTCCTCCCCGGCAAGTCTTCCCCCCTTGAATGGGAGTGATGGGAGGAATGAAACCCCTCAATTCTTTTCTGATCTTTATAGATTAGGGTTCTCTGGTTTGAGGATCGAGAACCCTACGATTATTTTGAATTAGGGTTCCGATACTTTTGACTGCAACATATGGATTTGGGCGACCTCAACAAGGTTTGGGAAATCAAGCCTCTGAAGAAGGTCGGAGGAGATGAGGCGAGGAAAATTCTCGAGAAAATAGCTAAACAGGTGCAGCCTATCATGCGTAAACACAAGTGGAGGGTCAAGCTTCTCTCTGAATTCTGGTAAACCTAATTTCAACTTCAAAGAGAGTTTTCATTTCTTATTTTCGGTTTTCAGAGTCTTCTGATCCTAATTTTTTAATTTTATGTATTGGATTAAAGGTTTTATTTATTTATTATTATTTATTTTCTTTCGGGTTTTGATTTGCAGTCCGAACAATCCATCTCTTCTGGGTCTGAATGTGGGAGGAGGTGTTGAAGTGAAGCTGAGGCTTCGGTGGCCGAATAGGGATTGGGATTTCTTCCCTTTTGAACGAGTTCTTGATACGATGCTGCATGAGCTCTGCCATAATGTCCATGGTCCTCACAACGCCGACTTCTACAAGCTCTGGGATGAAATCAGAATGGTTATTTTCAATTTTATGATTCGTTGTAGCATTTGTCTAGTTCACAACAATAAGAATCGGAAGTGCATGTACTTGTTAGTGGGAACCTTTATAGATGAGCTGAATAAAGAATGCTCCTTGGCAACAAGAAAAACTGGAATTTTTATTTCTCTCTGTTTAGCACCAACACTAGGACCCTTTTTCTAAATTCAGTTGAGTGTTCTTCAAGAATGTTGCATTCAAATGAATGCAAATCGAACAGCCATATAAGGAAGCTCTTTTTGCTTTTTTATTGAGCCAAATGTGTGTTTGCTCCATATATTGGTTTATTACTCTTACTATTTATTTATTTATTGTTCTTTAATTGGTGAGTATACACACACCTTAATTTTCGATACACATACAGTGTCTCGTGAGGAGAAATTACCCTGCCAACCTTTGGATACGGTAACTTCTGTCACAAGCATGCTATCTTTTTTGGTTTATTAGTTTTGTACTTAGATATTTTGACAACCCAAGGTACGGTAGGTGCTTGCATGCACATTAAAAGAATAGGAAGGAGTTTCCAGGCCTTATAAGCCTTAAGCCACGGATCCTAAGATTATGTTATTGACTAGCCCTTTTAGGTGAGGGCATGCCTTGTGGTGGGGCGGTGGTTTGGGGTTTACAGATATAGTGTTGTGAAGGTTTAACTTATGTGTGGCTTATGCCTTTATGATCTGGCTGATTAGTGTTGAAATTGAAGGTGCATGGAGGGTTGACTTATTTAAATCTTCAGAATGGTTGTAAAATACATGATCATTGTTCCTTTGCCTCTCTTTTTTCTTGTCCTTTTGACATAAATGTGTTTCAGGAATGCGACGAGCTGATGGCCAAAGGAATAAGTGGCACAGGAAAAGGGTTTGATCTTCCTGGGAGGCGTCTGGGAGGTTTCTCGCATCAACGTCCTCTTTCATCTCTCCGCCAAACAGCATTAAATGCTGCAGAAAAGAGAGCACGTCTGGGTACTCTACTACCATCTGGGCCTAAGCGTCTTGGTGGTGATAGTACCATTAAGGACGCACTCAGTCCAATTCAAGCTGCTGCAATGGCTGCAGAAAGGAGATTACAGGATGATATCTGGTGCGGTTCTCAAGATTGTGAAGCTGGTGGGGATGGGGAGGGGAATTATGACATTGGTGCAGGGAATAGTGCTGAAAGCTCAAGACTTCGTACCATTTCAGGCGGGCATTCGTTGGATACGATGTCTCAAAAAAGAACTCGTGGTGCTGATAGCAGTTCATCTCAGTCTTTTAGTAATCAGCCAAAATCTAATTTTGTGGACTTATCCATGGTAGATTCAACTTCTCAAGCCATTCTAAATCATGACTTAAAGTCCTCCTCCTCCAATAGAGGATCGAGTTTTGTGGATCTAACTGGTTCTATGCCTAATCAAGACACATCACATAATGCAGACAAGCCCATCATGTGGGAGTGTGGAGCATGCACGTTATTGAATCCGGTAATGTTGATTTATTAAATTTATTGTTTACTATGACATATTTTAAAGGTTAATGCTGATTAAGTGAGCATAAACATAAAGTTGGTTTTAGAGTTTCATACACATCACATATTGCTATCAAAATCTGAAGTACTGGAAAGACTGGAGATTTTCTAAGACTGGAGATTTTCTCTTACTGTAGATTGCCAAAGGAAAACTGAACTTATGATTCTTTATTCATTGCAAAAGCCATTCAAACCTAAGTTGTTCTTTACGTTTGACCTGCCTTTTGATTCTAATGAAAAGAGAGATGTATGATTGAATCTATAGTAATGCTCTGAATTATTATCAATATATTGCTTTCAAATCTGAGACTTCGTAGAGACCAAGTGTAGATGCCTTATGAGGATTCTTATGCATCTGTAGTAAGAAATCTCGAGGTTTCTTGAAAATGGAACAGAAATTGGTGTAGTATATCTTTTGTGTCCTAATACTCGAATTGTTTATATATATTTTGTTGTCTGTGGAACTTACGGCATGTAATTCTTGGTGGAATTGCTGCAGGCATTAGCTCTAATATGTGAGCTCTGCAGCACTCAAAGGCCCAAAGATATTGGTACCAAATACAAGATGTGGACATGTAAATTCTGTACTCTGGAAAACAGTGTGAAGGTGGACAAGTGCTTGGCCTGTGGACAATGGAGATACTCACATGGTCAACCAGTGGCAACAGGGGCACCCCACCTCGGTACTTAAAAAGGCCCTACTTAATCCAATCTTCCCTTTTTTGAAAGAATATGTTACTAATGCATTAGTGCAAAAACTATCTGAGTTGCACATGCACTCTCAACTGGTGGCGTCCACTGGTTAGATCTTAGGGGATAAAAAAAAAAGCAGAACTTGGATAGCCCAAGAAACCCCTCTTCTCATTTTGTCTTTCTATTTTGTGAGAAGTATAAACTTGTCTTGCTGTGTGTTTCTGAATTTAATGTTGTAAATTTATAATATGAGCACAATGACTTGTGCTTAAGAGCGCTGTTTGGTATTTTCCCCTGAGTATTAGTTTTGATTTGGACTTGGTGACTGCAAAAGGTAACAATTAGCTAAATAGAGCATAGAGACAAAATATAAAGCTTACATTGCACATTCACTTCTTTGTTGTTTTTAAAATTTTTATGCATGATTATTTTTTGGGGGAAAAAAACCCCTTATATATGATTGTTATGACTCAAAATATAGGTGACAGTTGAATGCCATTAAATTTTAATTTTTGTAATTTTAAGTTAAAGGAAGGTTGCTCTCATTTATCGGGTTAACATCCTTGCAAACTAAAGGAAATGCAGATACTAACGTTGGGTTCGTGGAACAGAATAGAGCCCTAGAAACAAATAGCTATCTCATAAGAATGTTATAGTCCATTTTATCCTTGAATATGATTGGGCAGGAATATGAGATTTGACAAACTAAATGGCCTCTACAAGGGGAGTCAATAAGGAATAACTCATTTTTAAGGATCATGAATGAATCAGACATGGAGAACTCATGTTATCTATAGTCAGTGGTAATATTAGTTTTTTAACTATTTTTGGTTGTTTCTTACCGACTCAAAGCCTGATTTATCTTCTTCTGGGCAATCTAGTTCTTTTCCAAATATTTTCTTACTAGTTCAACTCTCTAGAGTATTTGCTCCAAATACAAAACACACTTGAAGGTTGAGCCATCCACTAAAAAAATATGAGAAAAATAAGAAGGCATTAAAATAATTTTATTCCTTTTGAACAATTAAATTGTTTTCCTAAGGTTTTGCCTGGAGTTTCTTCTTTTTTAATTTTTTGTTAAATTGTTCTTTGACGTGTGCTCTTCAAAAATGATTGTAATTTGATTGGGAGAATCCGTTGTTTAATCTTATATTATAAAGTTGAATAAATTCTTAGAAGAACCAAAATCATATATTCGAGACCCAAGACCAGAATAAGTTGGATTGCGATATAGAGCCGTAAGCACAGTGGGTTCATTGAAGTACATGACTAACTTAATTGTTGGGAGCTTTCGCTTCTTTACACTCGGATATGCCTCTATAGGTTAATTGGTAACTTCCTTATTGAAAAGAACTTATATCACAGAAAAGTCAAAATAAAATAAAATAAAATAATTATTTGTTATTTTATTTTTACTTTTACGCGCTCTGGTCCGTTTACAATCCAACCCCTACTGGTTCCCCATTTCATCGCCTCCTCGACATTTTCCTCAAACATGGCTGCTTTCGAGCGTCTTTGGCGACTCCGAGCTTTCTGTTTCTGATCTGCTCGCAGATCCTGAAATCGGAGGGTTTTTTCTTTTTGTTTTTATTTTTTATTTTTCTTTCATTTTCTTTTGGTTCTAACTAATGCCCATCTCCTTATTTGATCGAATTTCTGCAGTCTGAAAACTGAGAATTTATGGTGGTTTCTTGGGTTTATGAATTAGGTTTCATCCCCTTGTTTTCGGGTTTATGGTGGCCATTGTTGCTGCTGCTGCTACTGTTTTATTTTCTAGTTCCTTTTCCCGAGTTAGTGCATAGTTTTAGCTTTTATGGTATAAGGGATCACATGGAGTTAAGCCCTGGCCACTTTTATTTGAGGCATCGGTCGGCTAGGGTTTTTCTTTGTGGGCTTCATTAGGAGGTGTTGATCCTTTGGGTAAAATTTGGGCCAAAAATGTCTCCAAATGGTCACTGTTTTGTGGATTGGAGAGAGGAATTTGTCTCCCAGGAGCATGGCAACCGTGTGGTGCACTATTCGCTGGAGGATTCTGCTGGGAATTCTACCCTTGCAGTGGTGGGCACTGAGAGGAGTGTAAGGCACATGTTCTATGTTGTGGCCGCCGAGTTTTTAAATGCCTGTGGGAGTGAGGATGTAGCAAATGTGAGATTCAAATGGAAATCGAGGAGAGAGGTTTTGGACTGGCTTACATCTCTGCTCTCGAAGCAGCACCATCCAAGTTACAAATCTGGTAAGTATTTTATTTTTTTTTATTTTAGCCTAATCTGGTTTCTGATTTTCAACTTTCGGCTTATGTGCGTTTTGGTTAGAACTTCATATTGGGTTGCACATTTTCTGGGATCTTGCATAAGTTTATTGAGCTGTATAGGTTTGGCACTTGTCTATGTATTTTACGTCTTCACTCTTCCATCATAGTTTTGTAGCCATGCTCACAGTGTTTCCAATTATACGAGTAAGACTTATTAATTGATCCTTTGTGCACTTTGTTCTCACCATTCATAACGAGAAGTTTATAAATGGCCTCCTCCTTTTGATGATTAGTCAATGTAGTCATAGACTGCATGCTTATGACTAATACCTATGCTGCTAGTTCTTCAGCTGCTAGCTCTTCAGGAACTTGTACACATGCGTATCTTAGGATTATTTTTATGCTGATCCAAAATAATATATATATAGTCAAAACCTCCTTCCTGAAACTGTGAGGCTCGAACACAAATGTTTTTTGTAAATAATTCAG
The DNA here is from genome assembly GCA_034195605.1 of Santalum album. NCBI lineage: Eukaryota > Viridiplantae > Streptophyta > Magnoliopsida > Santalales > Santalaceae > Santalum > Santalum album. Next base: position 11,882,338 of record CM067259.1, read on the forward strand.
ATGCTGTCATTGGTCTGGCTGCTGACCACTTGGACCAAGGCTGGCAGCGTATGAGAGTCAGCTAGAAAGGCTGATCATTGAGATGGTTTCTAATTTGTGAATAAATTATTATGTGTTGTAGCATTTACTGGCTCCAGTGGTTAAGGAGTTGATGTTCTAGGCTAGTGCTAAATGAGAAAGATACAGCTAGTGAGTAGCCAAGCTACTCAAGTAAGGCGAGCTCGAGCTACTGAAGTTATGTTGAAAACATTCTCATCAAATGCTTGAAAAAACCTTGCCATTTTCTTGCTACATAATTGTTTGTTTCGAATTCGTTGAGATGCAAAACATATGCCTTGACACCAGTTTATTTGTATTTTAAAGAGATGGTTGGCACATCACCAAAGAGAAAGGTGAAGGCTAACTGGGATGAAAAGAATGTACAGTTGTTCATAGACATATGCATAGCTGAGGTGAAAGCAGGTAATCGGCCTAGTACACATTTTAATACGGTAGGATGGAGAAACATCATAGAAAAGTTCTCAGATGCTGTAGGAACTCCATATGTGTACAAGCAACTAAAAAACAAGTGGGATATGCTCAAAAAAGAGTACAGATTGTGGTTGAGGTTGATTGGAAAAGAGACTGTGCTTGAGTGGGATCCTCAGAAGAAGACCATCGCAGCCAGTGATGAATGGTGGGACAAGAAATTGCAGGTGCGTGTTAGTTTCACTCAAATATAACAAGTAGTAGTTTCTAGGGCTTTTTAGTGGTTACTAACCGTCTCCAATATTGTGCAGGAGGTGCCTGAGGCCTCAAAGTTCCGATATAAAGGACTAGATAATTTACCAAAGATGGACTTTCTTTTTAAGGGTGTTAGCCTTACTGGTGATGGAACATGGCTACGATCATCTGCACAGTTGCCTGGTGGAGTGATAGGGACATCCGAGGAGCCTAGGTTAATAAATAGCGAAGAGATGATGGAGGAATCAGGGGATTCCTTTGATGGGCCTGATAACCTTGCTCGCACCCTTACCCTTGCTCCAGACCCTACAGTTAAACAAAATACTCTAGATAGGGGGAAGAAGAGAAGTATTTCTAAGCTTGAAGAGAGAAAAGAGAAGAGACGAGAGCATATGTGCGAGGCAGTAGAGAGCAGGACAACCGCTGCTTCTGTGTTGCAAGAGAATTTCCGTAATACAGTTGAGGAATGCGTGCGGCTGCTGAATTCTATTCCTGAGATTGAGCGTTGCAGTGACATTTATTTGTCTGCCCTCGAATTGTTTGCAAAGAAGGAATACAGGGATATATTCGTGGCCATAAACGATAATGGTGTTCGGGTTGCATGGTTGAGAAAGTTCCACAGTTGATGTAGCTGTTGGGTTTTTAGTGAAAAATGAGCAAACTTCAGTAATGTTAGGTTGTGCTTCAGTTGCTGCATGTAGAACTTTAGTTGTGTATCGCGCTTTGGTCATGTAATTGTTTGGAGTTTGGTTACGCCATACTATTAGGTTTTCATTCACATTTTCATGTTGGTGTAGAGCTTGGACAATGGTTATTGTACTTTGATAATGTAACTGTACTGCCTATTTTATGTTAAATTTGTACCGATCAAGTAGGCGATATCCTCGTTATCGATATGCGAGAAGGGGAAGGGGGTGTTGAAGAACCCTAAAACAGTAAAAATAAAAACTACTTGTATTCCTTTTTCCCTTGGGGCCAATAGGCCTATAGAATGTACAGTTGCTCTTCTCTGTTTTTTTTTTCTTCCTATCCCTATAAACTATGTATGCTATGTGCTTACAAAAAAAAAATGAATCTAATCCCAATTTGTCTAAAAGTAAAAAAAAGCTAAAGTCTAAGCCAAGTGTCTCCTTCAATGAAACTCCGGTTGAGATAAGGGCTCGCTTCTTTAAAGGTGAATGACTTCGACCATGGCACCCAACTACTTGTGTTTGCACCTTCTCCCCTGCATTGATAAGTACCGAATTCCACCGTCCTGAATCAAGAAATTTCATGTTTGAGTTTATCATCAAAACGGTGTGATTGTAGGATCTGAATTCATGAATATATTTGAAAAGAGAGAGGGGATTCATACTTTTGTCTAGCAGGGTCATTCCAATCGCTCCATGCACCATGAACTATGATGTCTTCAATGGAACAGTATGAATATATGGCTCTTGAATAGTTCCCCCAAGCTCTCCCCAAGTAAACATTCCCAGTCCCATTGATGACACAGTTCACAAAAGAGAACCCCGAATCCTCATTCGGGTCATTCCTATGATGAGCCGCAATCGCTCCGTACCCTTTAGCGGTCGACTGAAGCACGCAATCCTGCAAAACCATCCCCCCCAAAAAAAAAAATGTCGAAAACTAAGGTACCTAAATAATAAATAGCATCATAATTGACAAGTAATGCCCATATTTTGAACTAAGATGGGCCTATTTTGGTTTTACCTGATAGAGGGATCTGGCCTGACCAAATATGAAGTCCACAGTGCCTTGAATGTGACACTGGTAAAAGTAGTGTGTCCCCCTTTCGTCTAAGAGGGTATCCTGTGACCCCAACACCCTCACCCTGTAGAACATGGCTTTATCGCCAGCGATTCGCAGTGCCACCGCTTGATTCCCGTTTCCCCCTGGCACCGGCACCATCGAGTTCTGCAACACATTCATTCGGAATTATTACTTTCGAAAGCAAGAATTTCGGACAAGGCATTATTATCAGTACCTCGAAAGTGATTCCGGTGGCGCAGAAGTAATTGGATTCTATGAGGACCGAGGCCGATCGATACGTCCCGATTTCGTTGCCGTTCTCATCCTTATCAGATGCCTTGTTGTTCCATGTAATGACCGTTTCAGAAGTTTTGTTTTCTTGGCCTATGAATGAGATGTATGGTTTCGAACGTTGCACAATGACCTTCTCTCTGCACACAGTTTCAGTTTCAGTAAACTTCCATTGTGATAAGAAAAACTGGACTGTTTTCAAATCAAAAACAGATGAGTTGGCCGAGTACAGACCTGTAAATTCCGGGATAAATATAAATCTTCACTCTCTGGGTGTTATGGGGTGGAACCATTTCAAGCGCAGCTTGAACCGAGGTTACATCTCCTCTGGTGCCATTCCAGTCGACCACGATCACCCGAGTCCGATTATCGGACCCATCAGCACCGAAATCCTGGCCGTTGATCCGCCGATTCGGGTGCAACTTCATGTCATTCCAACTGATAAAATTCGCCGCCTGTTGTTGGCCTTCAGAAGAATTACTCGCCCCTAGAGCACCGCCGCCCCAGAAACCCAGCAGCAGTAAAAACACAACCCAACACAGAGTACTAACACAAGACGAAGCCTTGGTGGCACTCATGGTGAAATTCACTGTGTTTTCTGGGTGTCTGAGACGATGATTATGGAAGGAGGAGGGGAAGAAGAAGAAGCTGAAGGTCTTTGAGGAGGAGATGGAGGGGTGGTGGGGAAGGTGTGGGGGTAATAAATAAGGGAGCGTGATTGCTCAATACTAGTCCTGCTCAAACTCATCAACCTCACAAAACATAGCATTTTTTTTTCTTTGGATTACGTTATTAGATAAGCATGTGTCTACCTATCTCTCTCACTCTCTCTCTATCTCTCTCTATAGGAGCAACAGGAGGAGAGGAAGAGTCGCAGTTTGGGTTGGAGAAGGAGACTAAAATGGAAGATTAAAGAAGAGGAGTCGTCTTGTGGCTGGAGGCATAAAGATGATGCTTGCAGTGTTTGAATTTGATGATCTACAGTTTCACAGGGAGAAAGGTGGTTTGTTGATGAGTAGTAGTTGCTTTAAATCATATAAAGAGAGGATGCAAAGAACAATGACACAAATTTATCCAAACACAGAGAGAGAGAGCTGATAGCAGTTATATTATGCTTTGTATGAGCCCTGTGAACTGAAGCAACCCTTTGTGAGTAAATGTAGCGTATAATAGCCACCCCCACCCCCCATTATCCCCCACGGGCGTAACCGCTAAAGCCGGGGGTTGCCGTATTCAGAACAGTTTCAGTCGAATTTTGACTCAAATTCGAATAACAATTCAAGTTTAATAGAAAATGCTGTCCCAATTACAAATATAAAGTAATTGTCAATGCACTAAAACTACATCAAGTAGAATAGTTATACAAATATACAAATGTGAGTTCTTAATCTGAGATCGGCGGGAAGATTTGCAATTTCGGTTCGAGATTTTTTTTTTCCTTTTCTTTTAAGAAGATAAGATCATTACTAGTGCGAAAAAAGAAAAAAAGAAACGAGATTTAATCGATTAGTTGACAAAATCAAACTAAATTGCAAGAACGAAAGAAAAACCGTATTATTATACTCGAAAAAAAATTAGAACTTTGAAAAACTAACGAGAAAACCTTGACTTGGAACATTCCAAGTAGAAGTGGAAGAATGATTAAAACAGAAATCTCTACAAGTAGTGTTGGATTGGGATTGGAATTGAGATTCCGTGTTATTATGGGAAAAATAGAAAGTCCAAAAAGAAAAATATTGCAACACTAGAAACTTGTTTAGGTGTCATGCTTCCTTTGTTTCTGGGTGGGTCTGTTTTCTTTCTTCCTTTATCTAAATTGCTACTAAGATTAAATAAAAAAAATAACAACAATATTAGGTTAATTATTAAAGGAAATAGTATGTTTTGGAGGAAAAATAAATGAACCACTTTGGAAGACGCAGGGTTGTTAATGCAGGTTCTATTAATTCAGAAATTTAAGTAGAAAACATATATTATTAAAAAATAAGCATATATTTTACCTACTAAAAAATATTTTAAGAAAATTAATATTGAAATTCTTCTGATAATTCATGTTATCTTTTTATAAAAATACTTATTTTATTTCGGTGCCCGATATTTAAGATTCATTAAAGCCGAGGGTTCGCCTTTGGCCGAGAAAACGACATCGTTTCCATATGGTCCGAAAATCGGAAGGCGAGTGAGAGTTTCAGATGAGAAGGAGAAGAGAATGAAGCTCCAATGGCGCCTTCGAGCATCCTCGGGTGCCCTAACCCAAGCCCTAACCCTAGGAACGAATCTGGCCCGCAACCTTGCTCGCTCCTTCTGCTCAGGACAGTCCTCAAACTTTGCACTCAAGAATGTCACGAGATCCAACTTCGAGTCGGCTCTCGCCGACCTCCGCCGCCTCATCCGCGTCGCCGACTTCGTTTCTATCGATCTGGAGATGACCGGCGTGACCAGTGCCCCATGGCGCGAGGCCTTTGAGTTCGACCGGTCTGATGTCCGCTATCTCAAGGTCAAGGATTCCGCTGAGAAGTTCGCTGTTGTTCAGTTTGGGGTGTGCCCCTTCCGGTGGGAACACTGCAAGCAGTGTTTTATTGCCCATCCGTAAGATCCTTTCTTTGTTTGGTTTGGGTTTGGTACGCTTGTTTATTCAGAATGCATTGGGAAGCGATATAGATAAACTTTGAATTTGGAGGTGGGCTTGGCTTTTTAAATTTTGAAAAACCCAGTCTATATTTTGAAGGATAGCAAGAAAAAGTTTGGTTCTAAAGCTTCTGATTGAATTCAATTTCATTGTGGATGAAATTGAGAAATTTTTATACAAGGCTGAGGAGAGCGATTGTTTCTTAGTTCTGCTTCTGTGCCAATACAATATGAAAAGAGGCAAGAAAAAATTTAATGATGATCAAATTGTATCATAGGATTTCTTTTAAGCTTAAATACAGTCAAATTTACTATTTTCGTGTTGTGGGGCTTGAAGATATTCCATAACTGTTTTAAGTTTTGGTATCAACCTTGGCCCTTATTATTCTTGCCTGTAATAATGAATAAAAGAACTCACAACTATAAAGTACATCAAATGAGTGGGGAAAAAAAAAAAAAGTCATGACCATCAGTTATATGGTTTTGGGTTGTTGCATAATGAAAAAAATTTCTTTCGCTACATTTTTGTTTTTGATACTGTGTGAGTAATAATGTCTGTTAAAATCACCCATTTATATAAGAACCTGGTTATGAGATGTGGAGAAAAAAGGTTAAAGAAAGAGAGGAAGTTTACATGCTGTGTCTTAGTTTCTTATTCAGGAAGGGTGACAAATTCACTAAGGCTTTTGATTTACTGGAATATTACAGGTTGATGAGCAGAGGGATTAATTACCTCTTACATGCCCACTCTTGTTGTTTGGCACAATAGTTGGGCGTGACTTAGATACATCGTCATTGTTTTCTTGCCATTGAATTCTTTCAAACTTTTTTTTAATATTCTAGCCTGATGTCATTTTACAGGCACAATTTTTATGTATTTCCTCGTCAAGAGTTTCCAGTTGATGGCCCATCTTATGAGTTTCTCTGCCAGACAGGCTCAATTGATTTCTTGGCCAAGTACCAGTTTGATTTCAACACATGCATAAATGAGGGTATGTCACTTGGGTTTTTATTGTGAACATTTTAAAGAAAAGGGAGTAAACCTGATATTTTTACACTTTTGGTAAACCCTGGGTTAATGCCTCTTCTGCCCATGGATGGGCCACCTTTGCTGAAGTCAGTCTTGTTTATAGGGATTGCCATAAGCTTGAATTTTTTTTTTACCATGTTATTTCACTATGCTTCTAATAATACAAATTATAAGGAAGATTTACACTTTAATAGCCTCAGGGGTGTCTTATTTATCCAGAGGACAAGAAGATGAAGCATTGAGGCGCTTGACCTTGGCATTAGAGGATAAGTTATCACAAACAAGTTGTAACTTGAAAGGACTTAAAGACATACCAGTGGTTAGGATGGCTGATGTTTTCTTCACAGAGAGAATGAAGAACAGAATTAGTGAATGGCGCAGTGGGTTTTTACAGGAAAGAAGTAACGTTGCTCAACAGCATGGGTTCTCTGATGACTTAAAACAACAGTTTCAAACCACTTTCTACAAGATGCGTCCTGCACTTATGCTGAATGGTTTCACTTCTCACCAGTTGAAGTTAATTCAGCTGGTAATGTTGTTTTAGTTTGCATGAATCTTTTCTTTGTTTTGCTTCCCAGATAATGGAAAAATTTTGATATCAAATTTTATTATTGTCAAATGTTTTTTTTTTTCTGGTAAATGGTATTATTGTCAAATGTTTACATTGTCAAAAACAAATAATAATAGTAATAATTTCTGCCTGTTTTAGGTAGTATGCTTTACTCTTCACTCTTGAGTTTTTCTTCTAAGTGCTGCAAGTATCTGAGTTATTTGAATATGTTACTAATACTTGTGAATTTGGAAATACTCAGGCTGCAAAGAAGCATTTTGAAGATCTTACTTATGTTCATGTAAATGGTGAAGATCCCTGTTTACAACATTTACTTGTGTATACTGACTCCAAGGATGACAGAAGCATATTGATGGTATGATGCAAATAAATGACCTTTTCTAAGATCCTTTGCTGATTTTATTCACCAAAATTTTCTGTGCTGTGTGCATCTGTTGGATATGTCATATGTGCCCTGTGATTATAATAATATTGTATCATTCTGCGGGGCAATTAAAAGTCGGGTTGTATTCAATTTCTGAAGTTTTTCAATGGATATTCATAATTTTCTTATCTGGAAGAATTTTATAGTTACCGGAAAAGAAATTTGTGAGTGGTTTGCATGTAATATTTGATATTATCTCTATGGAATTTCTCCTTTATTGATTGACTGATTATCATGTTTGATTGTTTGTGTAATCTTCTGCAGAAAGAGTTAAAGGATGAGCTGCACAAAGAGGCAGAGACAAAGGTCAAAGCAGCCGTTGGGTTTCGGCAAGTTATTGATCTCCTTTCGTCAGAACAGAAGTTGATTGTTGGCCACAATTGCTTTTTGGGTACATCTTGGCTTCTAAGTTTTATTAATGTTTAAAATCACAGGATTATTAAGGAAAGGAAATCTAGGGAAATATTGGAGACTCTAAAAACAGGAATGCGAAAATTTAAACTTTTACTCTTATTTTAAATTTTCCCTTAAAATTATGAATCTTTATGTCTAGCATGTTCGCTGAATTTGTAAAAAGAAATAAGATTTGTTTTTCATTGCTTTATTTATTTGATACAGATATTGCGCACATATACAGCAAATTCTTGGGTCCTCTTCCTTCAAGTGCTGAAGAATTTGTGTCCTCCGTTCACAAGAACTTTCCTTACATCATTGACACAAAAATTCTCCTTAATGCAAACAGTGTACTTCAGCTTCTAATGAAAAAGGGCAGCACATCACTATCCAAAGCATTTTCAATGCTGTGTCCTCAACTTGCTTTTGGTTTGGAAAGCTCCAGTTCGGGTTTCAGGCCTTGTGTTAAAGTGGAGGTCCAAGTTGATGACATGAGGTTTGGTTTCTAATTTCTTAAGTGATTTAAATTTTGCAATCCTTCCACTATTATCATATACTTCTTTTTGTCTTCCTGGTTTAACCTTTCCATTTAATGCTTTGGACTATGTGATACATATTTTCTTTCTATTTTGACTCAAAGTACGTAATGTAGACCATTTTAAAGCAACGCTGGAAGCACCTCCTTCCAAAGTTACCTCGCCTTTGCGTTGTGTATTTGAGCGTTGCACTTGAAAATGAAAGGGTAGTTGTTTGTTGCAAATGCTAGAAGTTGCACACAGGAGCTATATGCATGTTGTCATTTCTCTTCATTACAGAACCATGCATGCTGACATCACAGTAAATATGGAAAGAAATACTGGGGCAGTATTTTTTTTTCCCCCTCCCAAGTGTGAGGAAGTTCTTGGAGTAGTTCAGGCTTGCATTTGTCTGGTTCCCTGCATAAGGTAGACCACATCAGTGGCTGCTCTTCACTAACCGAGTTATCTGTCTGCAGTTCCTGCAAGTGGAATTCTGGAGCTAAGCATGAAGCCGGCTATGATGCGTTCATGACAGGATGCATATTTGCTCAGGCATGCACTCATCTAGGCATCGACTTTAAGTCACATTTATCGTCTGCTAACTTGGCCAACAATGAGAAGCTTGAGAGGCATATGAATCTTCTTTATCTTAGCTGGAATAATGGAGAGATTATTGATCTAAGAACTGGTAGCTGGAGTGGAGATTCTTCAGCCTCTAATAACTCCAAAAAGTCTTACCCCAATATTTTGTTCTCGAATATTGTTTTGATTTGGGGATTCCCGTCCAAATTTAAGGCTAAGCAGATTAGAGAATGCATCTGCAAAGTTTTCGGCCCTAGCTCTGTCAGTTCCATCTACCACCTGGACCAGACTGCTGTATTTGTGCAATTTAGCAAGTCAGAGCTGGCATCTGACTTTCTTAGCGTGAAAGAAACCTTGGAGAGAAATTATGACCCAATCTCTGTTTTACATCCCCTCTCAGGATTACTGGAAGGTGGGAATACTCATGCTGCCAGTTATGAAATTTATAGAGAAATTTGTAGTTCACCGGTCTCCGAATTCTTCTTTGCCGATCAGGCCATTGCAGTTGGTATAAAATGGAAAACGAAGTTTGTAGAATCCATGGCTGAGGTCCCAGAACAAGGAAACTCAGGCAACAACGGAACGTTTTCGGTGTCAGACTCTCCAGACATGACCAACACTTTAAATTCGGAGAACAGAACGAATGACCCGGCAAGTGTCATTTCTCAAGTGATGGGATTATAGAATTTTTCTAGCTGAAATTCTAATTCTTTGTACCCCAAATGGAGGTCTTGCCAAACTATAATTGTATTTAGGTTAGTGATCTATATCTTGATGGGTTCTGTATGTAGGATGCAGTTAAAAGTATGAAAGATGCAGGTCAGTTACTGTTCTAGCACATGGTTGTCACAAGTTGTGGAGTTTATGAGAATTACATTTAAACTCATGTCAGCAACCAAAATCAGATAGATTCATAGCACTAAACTGCCATAGATGGCAGTAGGATCCAATAACAAAAAACGATACCAACTAAATGGAACAACAATGAATATAATCATCATTCACCTAATCAAAGGAAATTAAGCACATAAATCACTCATCCTAACCCTGACCCTGCTTTAGTTCCTACATGAACAGATGGAGAATGGACAGCACTCCCCCAAGAGCAATCATGACATATGATGCAACGTACAGTTTGATGGTAGAATTCTCCGATGGGGCACCCAAATTGTTGGATTTCCATCGATCGTCAGAGTTGGGTCCGATGGGGTTCCCCACAGCAGCTCTAGGTGATGCAGCAGTTGCTGCTGCTTTTGGGGAATGGACTTCAGGATGCACCATCACGCGGACAATCATTTTCTGGCCGGAGCTGCAGTGATCTGGCTGCCCACTAATGAAATAGAAGAACCCGTAGCGGCCGAACCGGAAAACCGTGCTTCCATTGTCAAATCGCGAGATGGGCTTTGTGATGGCGCAGTTCTGGTAGTCCTTCTTGCTCACTTCTAGCACCGAGTCATTCTGGTACTTGAAATCTGAAACCAACAAGTGGAAACAATGACGAGTGCCAAAGAAAGAAGAAAAATCAAAGTAAACTCAGGAAATGAATAAGAATTGCAAGATAAACTGGGGTGAACTTACAAATGGTGTCTCCGACATGGAACCTGTTCGTCATTGCCCAGTCGTTGTAGGTCTCCGTCTCGTTGCCAGTGGGCTCGACCCACCCTCGGGCCCCTCCGACTCGGAACTGGAAAGAGGATGTATAGATTGCAAAGGCGGACACGAAGAGAATAGAGGAGAGGAATGCAAATTTCCCGTAGTTGGTTGCTGAAAGAGAAGCCATTTGTAATTTGTTTATGCAAATCTGTTGGTCTGGTAAATGAGAGTAGGGAGAGAGAGAGAGCAAATTGGGAAATCAGAGTGTAGAGAGACTGAATTAGGTTTTATATATTAAGGGAAGGAAGGAAGGAAGAAGCGGGAAGGGAAGTTAATTTGGCGGTTGATTTGGGAGTTGATTTGGGTTGTTGGATAGGGAAGAGTGGGGATAGTGGGGTAGAGCAGTTTAAGCTGAATTTCCCTTTTTGTTTGGGATTGTATTAGAAAGAAAAAAAAAAATACAAACAAACAAACAAAGCTTAAGATGTGCTTCTGATTTTTCTGGTCCCACCTTGGTTCGAGTAGCTAGAGGGAAAAAGAATTGCTTGTATACGGCCAAAGTGTCGGTGCGAGGGAAACTTCATTTTGGTCGGTCGTGTTCTACTCTTGAAGTTATAAATCATTGATTTATTTGGTTCAAGTGGTCAGTTGGGATTGTTTGGGTAAAAAATAGTTGTCCAAATAAAGAAAAGCACCCTCTGTCAGCAAACAAGAGGTAAAAATGTGAAAGAAAGTTACTTAGCAATCCAGAATGAATGGGAACCTCTTTTTAAGTGGCCTTTATTCATTTACTGGAATGCCCTTGATATATCGATTCGATCCGAGATCTCTTTCCACTGTGACTGCTTCTTTTTCGTAGTTTGTGGATTTTCATGCTAGTTCTCCGGTGTTTCATGGATGAATGTGTTGTCAAAAAGAGGAAAAATAATAAAAAAAAATAAAAATAGACACTCAAAGTTACAGTCATTATGCTTCCTGTAAATAATTTCTGTACTCAATTCTCCAAAGAAGTGTGAAAAACAACTCACAAGTGAAGTAGGAGAATTGGGGAAACTGAAGTGACTGAAAAAAAAAAAAAATTACTAGTGGGGACTGCAAGGAGAGATGTGAGTTTAAAGCAGTTCCCTACTTCTAATTGAAACCTGAACTGAAACAAAACCGAGATAAGTACAAGCTAAGTTCCTCAACCCATGATTCCAAGGAATAAACTTATAGAGTTCAATGGAACAGCTTTGAACCGAGGCCAGTGAAACAAATGAACAGCTAAGAAAAAGAATCACAACAACAGTATGTTTCGGAATAATCGAATTGCTGAAGGCAATTCGAAATCTCATCCTATACTTTCACTCAAGCCTGATTTCATACAAGGGGTGGCCCGGCGTCACACAATCTTCCCCGTCTGCGACAATGTCATTGAGACTCAAAGGCAAGCTTGAAGAGAAGGACAAGCTCGGCTTCATCTTGGGCACAAGCACAGGCTCGGCCTCATTGTTCAAAATCTGAAACACTCTCCTCATCGAAGGCCTCTCTGTGCAATCCGGGTTCGCACAACTCAACCCCACAAGCAACAGTTTCTTCATATCTTCCCCTTTGAACTCCCCATTCAACCTTCTGTCAGCTGCTTCTAAGAGCCTACCCTTCGCATATAGTCCCCACACCCAATCCACCAAATTCACTGTCTTCTCTCCATGGTCTTCTTTCTCGATCGGCCTCCTACCACACGCCACCTCAAGGATCACGACCCCGTAGCTGAAAACGTCAGTCTTTTCGGTTGCTTTCCCGTACTGAAGATATTCAGGGGCTAGGTACCCCATTGTGCCAGCAGTTAGGGTTGAGACAGGGCTCTTGTCATGGTCCATGAGCCTTGCCAAACCAAAATCCCCCAATCTGGGATTGAAGCTACCATCCAGCATTATATTACTGGTCTTGATGTCTCTGTGAATGACCTGCTGTTCACAGTCCTGATGAAGGTAAGTGAGCACCGAAGCCAACCCTACTGCAATATTATACCTATGCGACCATTTCATCACAGCGCCTTGTCCTGATTCTTGGTACAACACCTTATCGAGGCTCCCATTGGGCATAAACTCATACACGAGCAACAATTCGCCCTTTTCAGCGCACCACCCATGGAGCTGGACTAGGTTTTTGTGCCTCAAACAAGCTATAATGGATAATTCAGCAAGGAATTCAGTCTTCCCTTCATGGGAATGTTTCGATCTTTTGACAGCGGAGATTGTGCCCGATGAAACTAAGAAGGCTTTGTAAACGGTACCGAAGGCGCCATGGCCAATTGCCCTAGTGGAATCGAATCCTTTTGTGGCCGACTTCAGCTCTTTGTAGGTGAATTCTCTGGGGCGCGTGAGTACATCGGGTTTGTAGCTCTTTTCAGTTCTGGTATTCCTCCATTTTCTCACAGACATATAACCGAACACCGCAAGGGCGAGACCGAAGAACACTGGTCCTGCGATGCCCAGACCCAAACCAATCCTGCTGCGATGCTCTTCTTTAGAAGCTCCGGATATGGGAATTGGCATTGGCGGTGGCTTTACCGCCACCGAGTTGTCGGACACGTTGTGAGGATGCAAGCGAGGTCTCCCAGGGGGAAACCCGGAGGTGCAAAAGCTCCAATTCTCTATCAAGTGAAGCTCGGTGCTCCCCTCGGAGGCAGCGGAAAAACCCACATACATATTCTCCTTGAGAATATCAGATAGATCAATACCCACTTTCAGGATCGGCTTTTCGGGCTTGGAGCTCGAGTAACTCAAGAACACCTTGAGGCTCGCCTGGTCGTTCTTGTACTCTATCCAAGCAGTAATCAGATTCCCGCTCTTAAGATCGATCCCCTGCGAGATGGGATCCGCGGTTTTGATCGAATCAAGACTGTCGATGTCCAATCCGACATGGTTTTCATTGGGATCGTTGAAGTGGGAATCGAGGCGAGTGTCGAACTCAATCGCCGCGAACCTGTTCTCCGTCAATTGGGATGAATTGACGAGACCCAGATAGCCGCCAGGGCTCCCGAGGGTGGAGTTGCTGGGAGACACAAAGAAAGTCAAGCCGTCGCCGAACGAGCCGGGATTGACATTGGAGATCGAAAAAGAGAACCTTGTGGAGAAAGAAGCGGTGATGTTCGATTCCGGGTCGAAGAAGGGGATCGGATAATTGTAGATAAGGGTACCGGCGCTGGATGACGGAACCCCAAGTTCGCGGGTGAGACCGACGACCCCGTTGCGGAGGTAGGAATCACCGAGTAGGGTGAGGTCTCGGAGAGTGAAAGATGTGAAATTGAAGCTCCGATTTCTTGAGGATGATGCGAACGCAGTAGAAGAAATCTCGAACAGTAAGTAGAATAGCAAGAAAACGATGAGATTTGTTCTACACATTGTTCAGGTAAAGAATTAGGATCGAGCGAGATCGCACCAGAAAGAAAAATGTGAAGATGAACAAGAAGGTTGAAGGAGAAGAAGACAAGACAACTGGGTCCAATTCACGGAGGGAGGAAGGGAGGGGGAGAGAGAGAGAGAATCTTGGAGAGGTGGGGAATGGGGTTTAAACGGTTAGAAATATGGGCGCGTGGGGTGGATTTTTTGAAAGAGGGTGGAGGGTAGTGGGTGGAATAACATTAGGGCTTCTAACGGCTATGATGAGTCGTGTTCCTTCCTCCCACTTGTGGTGTTGGCCTTATTATTTTGAATAATTATTGTATTGTTGATAAAATGTTCACGTGGTAAAATTTAAGTACATTTTTTTAGGTATATTTTGATTTACTAAAAAAATGATTAAGATATTCAATTTTTAATCTCGATTTTAGCCATATTAAAGGAGTCAACGATTACCCTCTTAATTGAACCTTCCTTTTCTCAAGGGTGATGTTAAATTTTATTTTTTATTTTCCTTTTTTAGGTATCAAATGTATATCTTTAGAATGTAACCCCTTTCAAATTAGAATTACAATGATCCCGCATGTGTATAAGGAAGAGAAAAAAAAAAACCGAGTACTTTGGAGAATCGAATAAGCTTGAAAAACAGTGATGCTATTCATCTCGAAAAGAGAAACACTATACGTACATTTTTTATATACCTTTCACATCAAAATAGTAATGTGCTAAAATTTATGTGATCCTTTTAAGGAATATTTTGATTAAATAACAATAATGAACCACACAAATTTTATTATGTGTCTACTTTTAGTGTGAAGCATGTACATGTACACGTCACTCTGTAGGTGTGAAGGGCGTATATAAAATGTACAAGTAGAATTTTCTTATAATATTACTCTCTCGAAAAATGTAATTCGACCTAAATCCCAACACTTATATATGAGTAGAGGTAGCAATCGGATAGGTTACTGGTAGATCAATAGGGAAAAGAACGGGTCAAATTGAATTATTATATGAGTGGTTCAAGCGGATTAGAGGTCAACAATTTGTATGACCAGTATAACTTATATTTCTTTTGATATTTTTATAAACTACTCAATACTCGACAATAATTATAATTTTGAATCCAATGAAAAAAAAACCTAATTAAAAATAATAATCGACGGACTGAGTAGGCCACGAACGGATCATGGGATGAGTAGCATTATTCTTGGGCAATGGGGGCTCAAATGATTGAGTTGGTCTACGGACCGCGGGAGGCCGGAGATTGCTGCCAAGCTAGTCAAAATGGGCAGCTTGGGGGAAATGATACAATAGAGCCGTTGCAGTATGAATACTATATAGGTCGATTGACTTGTCCACCAGCTTTGACCAGTGTAAAATTATAAAAAATTTATATGTTAAAAATTTATAAAATTATAAATTAATATTTATTAAAATACGCTCTACTAAATTTATACCTTATATATCTTTTATAATTTTATTATGAAATCTTTTATATACATAAAATTATTATATTATTTTACAATATACATGCTTTGCAGAAGGTCTCACCCTACCGTTTAAACAAGCTCTCACGCCTCATATTTTCCTAATTTTTCTTTTGGCAGGGTAAAGTCCCTTTCAACCTGATTTCCCTTATTTGTTTGTTTGAATTTAATCCTTTAGCTTTTAATAATGTTATAGTACTTATGTTGGGCTAGTTTACGAATAAGATAGAAATTCTCTATTTTGAGGTCATTCGATTTTGAGTTGCATGATTGAAGTTTTTAATAAGAGTTACTCGACATATGATACTTAACTTTCAAGTACTATCCCGAAAAAAACCAATAACCTAATACTCGATCAAATCATCGAGCTTCCAATATTTTCATTACTTTCAACTCTTCCTTATAAGTGAAAAAAAATCTGATAAGTTCAATTAAATAAATATTCAATTTCAAAAAGAACCTAAATTTAATAATAAGAAATACAATGAACTCGATACTTAATAAATCAAGCATTACATACTTGGGACATTACTAATGAAAATTTAAATTATTTTAATTTTACAAGAAAGCGAGTATTATTTTGCTTGCGGGCCTCCCTTCAAAACCATATTATTTTATTAAAAGAATTTACTGTATATTTATAGTTTTAAGAAACATATAAATTAGGTATGTCCGGATGCATACACTATTTTTTTAAAATTTATAATATCAAAATAACTATATTCAGTTAAAACATTTTTTAAGAAAAATGAACATGCGCTCGGACTACCGCAACATCAAAATTAAACGGTTTCAGGCAGCTTTGGTGAGTCTAAAATATTCTCTAATGTTTTTGTTCCAAACGATCATAGTGGTCAAATCAAAAATAAAGAGGAGATTTTGCACAATCTCATCTGCGGTGAAGCGTACACAGGACGCCCCACTCCCATTTTCTTCCTAACGTGTTTACTTTGGCCGAGGTCTGCGTGATGATGTGGGGGAGCGATTTGAAGGCGCAGGTCGCAGGAGAAGAAGAGACGACTGATCGTCAATTTCAGCGGAAGTTGCAGCAGATCGAGTGAAACCAGGTTAATTCTGGGTATAAATTCTTAGTCTTTTTTTTTTTTTGGGGGGGGGGGGGGGTTCATATGATCTGCGTTTTCCGGTTATTTCTTGACTTGGGTCCTCGATCAGTCTTCTTCCAAATTAAATTACACCCTTGGTCTCCTCAAATCGTTTGAAAGATGTTATCTTTTTCCCATTAAATTCTTTTTCCCCCCACAGAACTTATACTTCTCTTTCATTGTAAACTATTAATCGCGATTGTGTCTGTTAATTGCTGCTACTACTCTTGCTAATTATTGCTTTTCTGTATCTTTAGGTACAATGGATGTACCATTGCCACTCGATAAATTATGCGTAGAATTCACGGATGGCTCGTCCAAGACTGTAAGCAAGTCAGTTTACTATTGCCCATTATTGTTAATTGATGCGCCTGTACATTAATGTTGCTTATATTACTATTCACTAGTTTTTTTCTTTCGAGAAGACATAAGGAGGTAGCTTTTTCCCAGTTTCTTAGATTCACCGCATGATTTTTAACTCGAGAAGTGCACTTCAAGATGATTAGCTATTTGTATGAATTGAATTCAGGCAATTTAGCATGAAGGAGACCTGCAGCTTCTTTACTGTTTAGTTCTTATTTTTCTACACGTGGGTTTCCTTCCTAGTTTATGATAACATGGATAATCTTTCTCTCATCCTACTACCACCCCTCCCCAAAAACAGGGACAAGACTTATGTAGTTCTAGTAGCAACAGGAAGCTTCAATCCTCCAACTTATATGCACTTGCGTATGTTTGGTAAGTTGTCTACTTTACCATTTTTTTAACTGTAAGAACTAGTTTCCAATCTTACAAGCTTTTGCTAGAGTTTTCGTGAAGGCCTTGTAGGGTTTTAGAGGCCATCATAAAATGAATATTTTTGTTTGAAGTACTTCTATTTTATTCATTTAATTGTATTTGATTGTTTTGTCAATGCAGTTAAAAATGTTGGATGTCAGATGTTCAGCGTATGAGGGCTTTTAATTCTGAAATGAATGGTGCAAACTGTACACTTCTAATTGGTTGTGAAATTCTTCGGGGTGGGGATAAAGCTATAGGGTACACGTTGGTTTATCCATCTATGTTTAGTCATAACTGACACAATTCAAATAGCTACTAGGCAAAATGCCACCCCTACAAAAAAGCTAAGGGTTGTTATTTTCAATGTAGACATTGCATGGATTTGCTTGCTGAATAGTTACAGAAAGTGGTCAGCGTTAGATGTGATGTATGAAACAATTTCTTTTCCCCCAATTCACTGAACTTGGGGTAGCCCGGCGACAAAGCAAGCTCGAGACCAGGCCACCCGTTGATTGCGGGTTTGATCAAACCCAGGTTTTCATGGGGAACCACAATGGTGGGTGGTAAAGTAGTCACCATGTGAGTAGATGTAGTTTAGGAGTGTACTCCTTTTTCATCATGTGTCTGTAATATACATATGTATGTAAGTTGTGTCGACCCCCACATGAAAATCTTATATGTGCATGTATGTATATTATGTCGACCTCCACATGAAAATCTCATAGTTTTCCTGGAAGTATGTTCAAGCTTTTGATCATAATCTTTGTAGTTGGCAGTTGTATATTGAGTCATAAGTTCAGACATTTAATCCTTAGCATAGCCTTCTTGCCTAAGTTTCTGTGAAATTATGGAAGTGCTGTTAGGTACATTTTTATTCTGTAATTGATTAAATATCATGTTTTATGCCTAGAGCTGGCAAGAGATGCGTTGAACTCGGAAGGCTATTTTGTTATTGGAGGTTATATGTCGCCTGTGAATGATGCATACAAGAAGAGGGTATGTTTCCTTTAGTTCCCTTTGCGCATAAATTTTTTGATTGTTATGTCTAGATCTTGAGGGAATTTTTTTGGAAGATAAGTGGAGTTATCCGGAAAATTATATATGGAATCAACTTCAACAAAATTTTCCCTTGCCAGATAGTCTTGCATTTTTAACATTCTAATTATATTCTGTTTATGGGAAGGGCACAGGGAAGAAATTTAAGGTTGCATTTGTTAATTAGTGAATGGAGGTAAATTTAACAAGCGATGATTAGGATTACATTTGTTAATTATCAAGCTGTGCCTTGGTTGAATAAGGTTGCATTGCTTGTGCTCTCCGCAATAATCAGCCATCAGTTTTTTAAAAAAATGATTATAGCCGATGTATGTTATATCTGTTACTATATTCTGTAGAAAAGGAATTCAGAAAATAATTCATCCCTTCAATTTGTCTATTTTTTTGGATGCCCCAATTACATTATAAGCTTGTCTGACAAAGTTTTTATTTCACTAGGGTCTTATATCTTCTGAACATCGTATGAGATTGTGTCACCTTGCTTGCAAAAGCTCTAGATTCATAATGGTGGATACATGGGAGGTAATTTAGTTTTATAAGTTTTTCCCAAACTTGGAATTTTATTGGAAGTTTTAAATGTACTGATCCTTTTATGGCGATGAGATAAGTTGATCAACCTTTGGTATCAATAAGATGTAACACCTATCAACAAAAATCATGTGACTAAATAACTTTTGCATCTCATGATGGAGCTTCTTATTATGTTCCAAGTTTTCTCTCTTCTTCTCCCTATCAATCAAACTTTTCCTTGCCATAATGGTTTAGTCCCTATCAGTTTGTATCTTATCTTGTTTCCTTGCATCATTTGGATCCCAGCACCACTTCATGTTAATGCAAGCTGCATTTTTCATTTTGAAGTTCTAAATTCTTTTACAGGCGAGCCAGAGTGCCTACCAACGCACGTTAACTGTTCTGTCCAGAATCAAGAGATTGTTATGTGAAAGTGGACTGGTTTTTGGTGGTATGGTTTTGAGAACTACATTTTTTTTATTTGTTGAGTTCAAGCTGTTTATCTATGTACCTGTAACTCCATCCTCTTTGTTTCATCTGACTATTTCGTTTCTGTTAATTATGCTCACATTATTTTTTCTCGTGAGATTTTAGGCTTTTACTTATTGGTCCAGTGTTCAAAATTTGCTAGCCCAAAACAACTTATCCATAAGTTGAAGTTAGTTTGCATTTAAGTTTTCGTTGAGTGTATTCATTTCTTATGACCTTGTGTGTTTGTCGTATCCGGAATTTCAATGCATGGTCTAAAACCCAACCCAGACGGCTGGGCTATCGTCCAGCAGAATGGGTCAACTAGCAGTTAAAGCCTGTCAAACCACGTAGAATCATGTCAAACTGATGTAACAGATGTGACTGAGCAGGCTTGGTGGGTTGACCCGGGTGGTTTTAAACTTTCATTTTAACATATTGCGCAAGTAGACTGAAGCGATCCATGTAATTGGGAAGGTGATGCGAGCATAGCAGCGAGTGAGCTTTGATGGAAACTGGAGCGTTTGTTGTTTTTAACCAGTTATATGAATCAAATTTAGGGATAATGTAAAATTTAGATGAGATAACATCTAAATTCTTATAGGTTAACTCAATGATTGTTCAAAATTTGACTTAAATGTTATACTAATTCTGTTTCAAGAAAAGTATCAGCATACGTTTTGAACAGTATAATTATCAACATATATTAACTACAGCGAATAAAATAACTTCATTTAAGTTAATTTTTATAAAAATGAATATGATACTGCATATACCGGGTCAAATGCTTTGGCCTGACCCAGTGCCTTAACCAGGACACCGTGGAGCTAGGTTTTAGAATTTTGTACAAATGTTGATGTATCGGGCTTAAGGACAAGGTTAATGTATATTTTATATATCTGATTCGCATTATCTGCATTATCTTATAGGTTTTTACTTTTCCTTTATTAAAAAAAAATCAAGAGAATTCCTTTCTTACAGCATTTGTATATTCATCATGTCTAAGTGCGAGTATTCAATCTCATGGAAATCTAAAAGCTCTTGTTTCCCTTATTTCTTGTAGAGTCTCTTAAAGTCATGCTTGTCTGTGGCTCAGATCTTCTTGAATCTTTTAGCATTCCGGGGGCTTGGGTTCGTGAACAGGTACATATTTTGGCATTAATTCAATTCTTACATGGTGGGTTCTCTAAAATTGAAGTTTTCTGATTGCCTGTTTATTTGAAAAGCTAGTACTGTGTTGCTTCAGTATAGGCCCTCTTTATGCATGTTTTTCGCTTTGCTAATTTCAATAGTAACCCACGTTGCTGAGTTCAGCCTTTAGGTTTTGATTAGTATAATTTCGTAAAGTTGCCTTGTTACAGAGATCAGAGTTTTTTAAGTTGATGAATTAGCAGTTGTTATTTATTATCTGGATGCTTCCCATACTTATTTTTCCAGGTCAGGACTATATGTAGAGACTATGGTGTGGTTTGCATTCGGAGAGAAGGTCAAGATATTGAAAAGATTATTTCTGCTGATGACATCTTGAATGAAAACAAGGTAACCAATACCCCATTAATCACTTTCAAGCTGTCCAACTTTGCCGTGTCCTGTGCTTTAGATCCTACCCATGTAGTGTTTTGCATTCCGAATAGGCTTAGAACTGGTGTAAAGCTTGATATGTTGCTGATCTGCTAGTAACAAAATGGGTTAGGTTTCTTTTCAAGCGATTTAGGCATTCATGTAGCTTTTGATGGGGATTTGTTCTGTTCACTTGTGTTCATGCAGAGCAATGTCAAAGTCGTGGATGATCTTGTACCCAATCGAATAAGTTCTTCAAGATTAAGGTGAAAAACACACGCACACGCACACTGATCACAAATGATACAGTCAGCAGTACTGATCTGCAAAATTTATGAAGAGAAATCCTTACTTTGATTGTTTTGTTGATGTTCAAGGGACTGCATTTGTAGAGGATTGTCAGTGAAATACCTCACAGGAGATGAAGTGATTGATTATATCAAAGAACAGAATCTGTACTTGCTCTCTGATGAACAAAAGATGAACCCATAGTCATCAAGCACACCAGCTTCATGTATTCATTTATAGAATGTAACAGTTGTTCAAAATTTTCATCCTCAGAGGAAGAGATAGAGCTCATATCATCTTTTTCCTCTTTAGTAATAATGGATAGAAACACCCATAATTTGTTCCAGATACTTCTGAATATCTCAATTTAACCGTTCCGTTCTCGCGGGTGTCGCTTAAATTTGGAATTTGTTTTTCCCTGTATTAAATACCATAATTGTTCATACTAATCTTACAATGATTTTCAGCCAAAAAAAAAAAAAGAAGGGTTCATTTATACTGCGCATATGGATCGAAGTTAGGGAGAGCAGCGTGGGACGAGGAGGATGCACTCCCACCCGGAGCAGCATCCCTATAGTAACCCCCCATGCCCCCTCCATCAAGCCCCCACGTTGGTTGATTAAGCCCCATTGATTGGTGATGTTGATGAAGATGATAACCAGGCCCGAAATTCAGCCCGGCCCCCATCAGGCCTGACTCGACAGGCGCATTGCGCTTCGGGAAAGGCTGGTTGCGGTTGCTCTCGACCTCGCGGTACCGACCTAGGTAGATGTTGAGGGGCTGGATGTAGTTGTCGAAGCCAAGCTTGGCCATGGCCCAGAGCACGTCGTCAGCGGTGATGGTCTTGCGCTGCTCGCGCTGGCAGCGGTCATTGGCCTCGCCCGTGATGAAGCTGATGTACTCCGACACGCATTCCTGCATGGTTTCCTTGGCATCGTCGGAGATCTTCGCGTGCGGAGGGAGGATGCGGCGCATGATGCGGATCACGTTCGCGATGGGCATGTACTGGTCTTGCTCGCGGACTGGGCATGGCGGCGGTCGGTCGCTGGCGGCGGCATTTCTAGGGTGGTGGTCATTGCTGTTTGAGCGGGGGTTTATGGAGTAGGTGGATTGCAGTTGTTTCAGGGCTGAGTTCAAAACGAAAATCAAATCAATTAAACTAATTCCAATCACGCAGAAAATAAAGTAAAATGATCATTCCCCTTCCAAGTGGGAGGATATCACCAAATTCAAGAATTCTCTGCTAGTCCTCGAACCCCTTCCAGTGATTCAAATGTAAGAGAAATTAAAATGCATTTTCTCATAGGAGGGAAATGCTTCAAAGAGGTACACACGGGACAATGAGTCCCACCCTCGGGTGCTTGGGGTGCCAAGAGAGACCCTACAGGGGTAACCGATCATCCACGAGAGTGAATGATGGGGTGCCGCTACCCTCTCGATACCCCAAGCACGATCCTTTTGATAGGTGTTGGGCCACCCAATTCGTCTTCTTCCTCTGTTTCACACACACACACACAAGCACACAACGAGACAAAACCGAGGGGAAAAAACAAAGTAAGGCTGGAAGTGTGAAGCCCACGAGTCAAGTGGTTCGGTCCAAGTGTGCCCTATTCTTGGAACTATATGGTTCCTTCCACTTTAAAGCCTCACGCCTCAGAGAAAAGCCTTTATTTCAAACTAACCCACCACTCTTCAACAAGACACAAGTCAGAAATTTTCCTCCCCATTCACTTTATCAAAAAGCCAGAAAAAGAAAAGAGAAAAAAAAAAAGAGGGAAACATCTTTCTTTTTTTCTTTTCAAATCTCCCTTGATGAAGGTCTATCGGAGCTTTCTCTCTCTCTCTCTCTCTCTATCTCTCTTTTTCAGAAATTAAATAGCATAAATTGAGAATGCATGGGGTGAATGGATAATCAAAACGGTCTTAATAGAGGGATGTGGTCATCACCAAAATGTTTTCGACTCCTCTTCTTCTTCTTCTTCTTCCTCATATTTAACAATAATTTTCTTTTGGAAAAAGTTAAAACAGATAGGAAGCTCGTGCATGCAAGACACGTCACTAATCTATTTAAAATCTGTAGACCCACAGAGCTAAAACAGATCGGACATTATCAGCGAGTACCCAAGAGGACAAAGAACAGGGGGAAATCTGAACAAGCTTGATGTAGCGAAGAAGAAGGTAAATGCAGGGTTTGAAAGGAGGAGTAGTTCCCCATGCAAGAACTACACATCAGTATAAAACAGAGACAAAAACATCATAACTCGAGACCAACGAGAGAGATCTAAAAATGGCGACTTTTCAATCAATCATCCGAAAGCAAAGAGGCCTCACTGTTTGCATGCAGGTGCCGCAAAGGGGTTCTGTAAAGGTAAAAATCTTTTTCCACACACAATGCGTTTATGAAAAGGACTCAAAATAGCTCATGCATGGAGGAGTCGGATCGAAGGCGAGACGGCCGCCATTGCTCAACAGGAGGACGCAACCGGGAACCGGACGGGAGATTTGAGGGTGGGGCCATGAGGACAGTCCCCATGAGCTAGGAGAGAGTCACATCGCCGCAGGCTGAGTGTTTTTAATGGGCAAATGGGTTGAGGGAGTTGGTGAGCGTGTTCCAAAACTGACATTAGGCGCATACGAGAGGGTCCGTTTTGCCGTATACAAAAGAGAGCAAGAAGAAAAATCAAAGTATATATGTATGGTAGGATATGCAAGTTAAATGTGGTACATTACCAGAGGTTGCTTTCTGTTGCTTCTGAGAGCCATTGGAGCCTCCACGTTCCATCTCTCTCCCTCTCTATAGAAACCTCTCTCTCTCTCTCTCTCTCTCTGTGTTTATTTCTTGTTGTCCCTTCAATGGCTGAGAGAAAGCTTCATAGGTTTCTTTATAGCGCCCAATGGAGTGGTCCGGTCGACGCGTCGAACCGGCGTTCTCACCGAGGAACCGGTCACTCCCGGTTCCCGCCTCCCCTCCTATTGGTCACTTCCCTTCTCTTTACCGGCAGCAACCCGTCCTCACAAAAACTCTCTCTCTCTCTCTCTCTCTATGTTTGCTGTTATTGTTTTTTTTGTTCTTTTGTTTGTTTTGGCTTCTTTTTCCTTTTTTCCACAACCAAGACTGATTACGAGGGCATTCATTGCGTCTCTTTAGTGCCAAACTAAACCCTCCATTTTTAGGGTTTTATTACCTTTGGTGATGACATATGTTTTGTGACTTGGAAGGTATGGTTCACTTTTTAATATATTACTGTAAAATTGGAAATTATATTGCAAGAAAATTCATAAGAAAAGTACATACATGTATGTTTGATTTGTCCTCTCCTTACTGTCCCCCCATTGTGGCCCTTTGATTTTAGGGCCCTTTCTCCACAAACTGTTGATTGGGGTTCAAGGTTTATTATGATGGTTAGCAATGGAAAAAAAAAAAAATGATCATTGGTTTCAGTTTATAGTCTATCTTTTTATTAAAAAAACACTAAAAATATTTATTATTATTATTATTATTATTCAATAATCTTGCTTATTATACTTATTCTTAGAACTTTTTTCATCGAGTGGTGTACAGCTATTAGTCAAGCTAGCTAATAATTTGTCAACATACGTAAACTCCACAAACAGGCAATTTCTGACAGTTTCCCAACAATTTTTTGACCAAAAAAAAAAAGAAAAAAGGGAAAATTGAGTCACTCTAAGTTGATAATTGAAATTACCCATTTTCTTTTTTTCATTCAGAAAAAAATATCAATAATTCGGTAGAGGTAAAATTCTGATTTACATTTGGCCTAATAATCTAGCTCGATTTGGGCTTGGATCGCACATTTTATGGCTCTTCAATGGGTCTCCACAGTTCCCATATCAAGAAAAAGAAGATGACCAATTTAATTACATAATAAATAAGTAGCCGTCCTCTTAAATCAACAACTTCGCACTTGCCATTAGTGCTGACAGCAAATAACAGAACATTTACTTGACCACTTTTGTTCCACACCCATCTCCTTCTTCTTCCTTTTCTTTCTCTTTTCTTTGAGAGAAAGCAAACACAAGGTGCCATCTGCGTGCTAATCCCCATTGGGGGCGTAATTTTGCAGTGCTATTGAATCACGGCTTATGCTTGCGGAAAAAAAGGGAGAAATTCAGTGTTGTGTACATCATCAACAAATCAATTGTCGTCAAAGGGTGTGGATTTGGTTTCGGTATCGAGAACGTCTGTGAAAACAGTTTTGGGAGTCGATTTTAAAACCTATTGTTGGATAGGATGGTCCAGTTCTAGGACGGACCACTAAGGAACAGCAATATTTAAGATCATATGTTTAACCGTAGTTTAGATTCAAAACTTTTCGAGTTATCTGGAACCTGTCTTATGTAGACAATTCTGTTATTAAATGAGACTACTTCCTAAATGGGATGGTTTTGGAGTAGTAATTTTAGAACCAGAACCGGTTAGAACGGTCCCATTTGACACTCGTAGGTGCTACCATGGTCTAAAATAACGTTATTTTGGGATCATTTAAAAAAAAAAACATAAAATTTCTCTCATATCATTGCCCATTTTATCACGGAAAAAAAAAATCTCAAAACCATGTTATTTTGGGTCATACCAATGCCCAAGTAAGTGTTTATATACATCGTGTACGAATTTGCCTTGTATCGATTTGCAGTCAAGTATGCTGTTGAAATATGCTTTTCGTAATTTTTGCCTAAAAAAATTATGATTAGCCCCGAGGGCTCAACTGCTCACTAACTAGTTAGAGTCGAGTCCGAGCCGTTCAAATTTGGGCCATGGTAAATATAAAATTGGGACTTTCCTAGCACACCCAATCAACTCCAATAATTTGAATTCCACAATTTATGTGTTGAATTTTACGGTTCTTACATTCACATACGCTTCGCAGGGGTGCTCCATGAATTCTATATGATTGGTAAGATTTCTACAATTCCTCATCATTAGGGTTTTATTACAACCCGTGAACACAAAAAACTTTGGAGGATGAAAAAATATGTCGGTCCAACAAGTAACGTGAGATTAAGAACTGGGTGGCACTAAGCTACTGAGGCATTGTTACCTTGAAAACACTACTTTTGAATAATAATAATAATAATAATAATAATAATAATAATGATAAATAAATAAATAAATTGTTGGGGGTAATTATATATTTTACAATTTGCTTAATAACTCGGCCTAGTTGTGGAATTTTGTTTTTCATCGAGTATAAACCAGGATTATATGTAATGCTTGTTGTTTGTTGGATTCCCGACTAACTATTGATGTTAAGAGGGGATTTAGATTTTCTTATCCATAAATGAGTGCCACG
This sequence comes from Santalum album, assembly GCA_034195605.1. Lineage (NCBI taxonomy): Eukaryota > Viridiplantae > Streptophyta > Magnoliopsida > Santalales > Santalaceae > Santalum > Santalum album. The sequence goes on from CM067259.1 coordinate 11,908,793, forward strand.
AGCCCTAAATACAACCACAATTATTCATCCGTCTAATACATTATTGCCTAACAATGCTTTGATTTTAAACAGATTCATCATAAAGTCAAAACTTATGATTTTGGAATCGCAAAAGCTAATTAGGTCAGTGATAATCACAATTAACACCAACGAATAACCAATCATAACCGTACAAATTTCCCCAATGAATAATTACAATCAATCAATTAAATCAAAATCACACCCCGAACATACAAATCACCGTTGGCCCATCAAGGCCACAATTATTTTACGCCCTCCCCCCCCCAAAAAAAAAAAGGAAAAACATAACTTGAAAACAAAGTAAAACCAAGCAGAAAAAAAAAAGGAAAAAGAAAAAAAAGAACGAAAAACAATTAAATCGCGCTCACACGAGCAAGAATAATCGCCGCAGCAACAAGCTGAAACCCGCCGCGAAAATCAACCCGCCGGCGTTAACTCTAACGGCGTCGCTCTTGTCGGCCGCCTGATCCGCCTCATCGTCGGCGCCGGGAGACGGCGTCTCGGAGCCATCCGCGTCCGCCGCCGGGGGCGAGGACTTCTTCGGAGATTTCTTCGGAGCCCCACCGGGCGCTGGCGCGGGGGCCGGACCAGCAGAAGGACCCGGGCTCGGCGCCTCCGCCGCGGCCTTGAAGAGCTCCTTCGGCATCAAGACCTTGTTGATGGTGTACAACGCCAGTGGATCCAAGTCAACGACGGTCCCCGTGATCTTCGCCGTCGCGGCCTTCGTCTTCAACGTCACCTCCCTCCCGTCGTTCTGCACCGTGAACTCGTACTTGTTCCGGCCGTCGGTGGCCAGTGTCGTCTGCGGCCCGTTGCTCGATTTCAACATCGCGATCGACAGGTAAACTGGCGCGCCGTGGAACAGGAGCAGCGCCGCCTTCCCCTCCGCCGTCAGGTTCCCGAATTGCGGGAGGAACCCCTTGAACGCGCCGTCGAGGGGACAGAAAACCGACAGCCCCGACTCAAGGCTCTCGTTGAAGGTCTTGGCGGCGGCGGCGGAGGAGGCGACGGCTTCGGCGAAGGCCTTGCAGCCGTGAGACGACATAAGGGAGGTGAGATTCCGGTTGATCGGGCTCGGGGTGGGGGCTTCGGCCTCGGGAGAGGACAAGAGCTCGCTGATCTGAATCACGGATATATTGTAGGGGTTCTCGACAAGGGACTTGACGAACTTGGAATCGAAGTCGCCGTCGTTGTTCTCAGGTGCGAACCCGACCTTGCCGCCCTTGAGGTTGGTGATGTTGACGAATCCTGTGTTGCCTTTGGCGGATCCGGTGGTCTGGAACAAGGAGGTGACCAGCACTGTGCCATTGGAGACCTGCGTTATCAAATATAAATAATAACGCTAAGAATCTTTACACTTTTTCAATATCAATAGGTTGATTGTTCCATCCCAAAATTATTTCATGAATCCGAAAGAGAGTATTATTTGGGTTCCTAGTGGTGGAGGAACTAGGTAGGAGAAAAAGAAGAATTTAGGAAAGAATCATGATGTAAAATATCTAACGGAAGTAGAATCGTATGACGGTGTAGGCTTCAACAAACCTGGTGGATGGATTTGGCGCCGTAGTAGTCGAGAAGGATGTGGAGGGAGAGGGCGTTCTTGAGGGAGGCGAGGGGGAGGTTCTTCGAGAGGAGCGACGACATTCCGCCATTGTCGACGGCGAGCACCGTGATGGTCTTCCGGGTGTTGATCTCAGCCGCAAGGTGAGTCTTGGTCAGGTACTGGTTGAAGACGGAGAAATCCGGGTACTTCTCCAGCATGCTCGTGATGTTGTGCGCCTCCGTCGTGGCGGCGGATACGAGTAGGAGTGCCATTGAGACCGTGACCGCCGCGGCGGTGCTGCGGTGGAACTCCATCGCTCTTCTCCCAAAAAAGAGAAACTGAGAAGAGAAGAGAAGAGTGGAGCGTGAGAAGAGAGCCGACGACGGGCCTCTGTTTGTAGGAGAGCACGGGCGGTTGGGTTTCACTAAAAGCCCTTCAACTGAGACTAAATTACGGCGAACGCCACTGTTTGTTTTGGCTTGGTATAATTAATTCTAACCTTATATGAAAGAAATAATGAGGGGTATCCCATTTATCTTACCCAAGTTTTTGTACATTTCCCTTATTAATTTTAATTCATGTGAGCTGTCACAATCAAGTTTCCGTTGCGATTTAAGATATGAATAAAGGCGTTTAGTTTGTTCTATTTACATACTTAATTTGCGGTCAAACAGAGTCTTAATATCCTTTCTAAATTTACATTCGAAAAAAAAACCTTGAGCTTATGAATTTGAGTTTTAAAATGGTGTGATTAGTGCATATGTTAACAAAATGTTTGGCATGCTACACTAAATTTTTAGGTTGTTTTGTGGTTCTTGATTCGAGACGTTTACTTCGACACTAATACTGTTAAAATTTAAGTACGACAATTGTAATTTTATCGAAATTTATGAATTATGTATTTTTTTCCGTCTATTGTCTTAGAAAAATGCGAAACTCGTTATCAATTTTAAATAATGGATGAATGATGGCAAATGTATCAACAAAGTTCCTAGAGATTTTGCCATTATACCTTTGCTTTAATTTGTCATCCCCATTTTAAAAAGTAGAGCATCTTATATATTAGGAGCAGTCAATCAATCTTTATTGTTTTTTCTCTAATTAACGGTATTTATATTGCTTGTGCACTTTTTATGTTTTTTATTTTTGTAAATGTTCACTGCAGGAAGGCGAGAAACTAAAGAGAGAGCATACCAAAATTAACAAGTGAAATTTGTGAGAATGAACTAGAAATAGAAGTAACCATTTAATTATGAATATACCCTTCAAAGGACTCGAATAAAGACCATCTAGGAAAAGAAGTAGGAAAATTTTAAGATAGATCGGTGCATGATCTTAGGCTCCATTTGTTTCACGAAAATGTCTCATTTCAACAAAAAAAAAATTCTAGGAAAATATTTTATGGAAATTTGGTAATTTTCCATTGTTTTGTTAGCATAATAAAAATTTACAAGAAAATAAAAAATATTGTTTTTATAAGAACATATACAATAGTTTAAGAATGTGACAAAAAAAAAAAGAAGAGAGACTTTGAGAATGAAATTCGGAAAAAATTTTATGCAAAAAATATATATATATAACGTTTTTCACAAAAGACTTGGCACATTTTTTGCTGACCGGAAATTATTTTCCTTTGACTTATTTTTGAAGTCAAAAATGTCTTCTGAAAAATGTTTTTTCTTTTCAAACAAAAGAAGCCTTACTAGGCCCCCCTTTATTATATTTCCTCCTCGTTACTTTCTAATAAACTCATTTTAAATTTTTTTATGCCACATTAGAAGTTCTAACCTTACAAATGAGGGAAAAAGGCATTCAAAAATATGCTTACATGTTATTCTTTGCTGATTGCATCATTTAATATTTTAAAAAATCAGCAAAATAAAGGTCTTAACGTTAGAATCAAGGTTGATATTAGTAATTTGATCCAGTAGTAAAGCCTGTATTAAAATCGGGTTTCTCCCTGCTTACGGCGAAAAATATATTTTGTAGATCTCCGTCGATGGAGGATAACTATGTGTATATGATAAAATTTTGAAGATTTATTTAAGTTTTAAACTTATTAAATCTGTTTAAAATAATATTTCTTAAAATATTATAATTTACAATATAATAAGTTGAAAACTTATATAAATAATCAGAATTTTCCATTATACATTAAAGAAGCACGGCTGGTGGGGATGCGGAGAGGGAGGGTAGCTTCGTAGTTTGGAGGAGTGAGGAGGGCAAATTTGAAAATAGCTGGCTGTTGCCCGGGTGGAGCCAGGGACAGTTGTGATCCTGAGCGCGGCGGCGCTACGTGCTCCAAAATAGCCAGGGCGATCACAGCGAATGGGGTGATCCCACGTGGACCCTGGAGGGTGAAGGTTGCCACGCCATAGAAGCTTTCACCGACGCGGGGCCCCCTCCAAAGGGTTCCTCGCTGGACTCGTTTGGGGTTTTCCTTAGCCCTACCATAATTTTCACTTAGAAAGTTGTTTATTTTTGAATTTATTTGTTTGTTTTGCTGGATTATTGCTTCCAAGTTGCATGCTGGCGGAAATAAATAGCCTGAGATTTTAAAAATATAAAATTGCACCATTTTTGTAGATTGAATGCATGAAAAATTAACACATATTTAAAGTAAATAATTTTTTACTAAGTCGGTCTGAATTGAATAATTACTATTTCATTTAATTTATTTTAGGTCATGTATTTGGTGTAACCACTTCACTTACAATAGTTTTGCTTATACAAAAGTAAACGACAAATCTAACAAAAGGGTCATTTTTGTTTTTATGTTCTTTTTTTCTAAATATTATGAGGCATGACTGTACCAACATACCTGTTTAATAAAATAAAAGATTATATATTGAAATTAGTCTCTTTCAAATACGATGGACTAAATTAGCACTAATTCGGTGCTTCTAAAACCGAAACAGCAATTTTCCCCTCAGGCTTATTGAGATTGTGGGTGTGTTTCTGGCTCTGTCCCCGACCTCAGATAGCTCTAACCCAAATAATTAAAATATTCAAAAGAAAATTTTCAGGGAAAAGAGACAAAAAGAAATAATAGGATGGTGGAAATAATTGAATTTGATGCGTACGTGGGGCCATGCGTGTTTAGCAAACATTTTAGCCGTCCATTTGGAAGGACATTACCATACATACACAAGCAAACCACCTAACAACAAAACCTACAAACAACAACAAATGAAATAGAACATTTAGGCTCACTAATGACTTCTTTAAGCCCAATCCCCCAACACAAATCTCCCACTTTCTTTTTTAAAAAAAATATTTAAATATATTACGTTAGGGGCCTAATATTAGGGTTTCTTTTTAATTTTCATTTATTTAAATATTTTAGATCATCTAGGAGGTGGGTTAGTTTTTGGATATCTTGGGTAGGTTCAAGAGGTGTGGCTAGTGGGAGAGATTTTAGAGGGGAGTAGTGTTGGAGTTATTTTTAATTGGTTATGCTATGTGTGTGTATTCATATTTCCTAATGAATAGAGATCCGAAAATTTATCTAAGTTAGCTTGCTGACTATGCAAAGGTTTTGTCTTCCTTCAAAAACGCTATCGAAGGATTTCTATGCCCCTCGAAGTAGATTCTTCTCTCCCTATTCTTATTTCATTTTTACTTTTAAGGAGACACGTAACATATTACTACTACCATATTATGCAATTTGTTAGAATTTAAGCAGTTGCTTAAAGCATTACACCCTAAGTATTGAATTTGGAATTATCTATACCCTTACCTCTAGCTAGTATATATAATATATAGTGTATATACATATATATATATATATAAAATTTTCAAGTTAACAGGTTCCAACCCATGAAGTACTGTTCGTTGAGATTTTCCAACACCAAAACCCATTCTCACTAAAAAAAACTGGCTTTTAAAAGGAACATATAACCTAGTGCCGAGGAGTAATGATTTCATCAGTAATAATTTAGAGGAGTAATACTATTCTTCTTGAAAATGTAAATCTCGAATAAATCTCATCACTCACATTTGGAGTTGGTTCCCACACACATGAGTATATCCGACTTATCACATGTGAGTGACGAAATTTATTTGGGATTACTTTTCTGGAGATGAATAGATTTATCCTTTGGAAAATGGGTATTTTTCGGAGATTATGACCATTCTGTCCGTGGTAACAAACTGAATACCGGGTTACTTAGCAAGGTTTCATGCATAATAAGGATGGAGGAACCTGTCATACTGCACAAACATTCTTCTTGTCCTACCCTTTTTCGCCTTTAATTAGGCTTAGGCTCGTCCGTGTGACGATCCCTAATGATTTGTCCGACGAGGGCGTTGGGAGGAAAGAAAGCCAAGGTGAGAGGATTTACCAGCTAAAGCCAATCCATCAATGTTTGAAGTGTTACGACTTAACCATTTTAGCCGGCAATCATTTAATACTTTGCCCTTCGTTACAAGTTACAACCCAAATGAATAAAGTGAAAAATTAAAGAACTTACCCACCCAACAGACAATTTAATTTTTAGGGGGTGGCCAATTATTGCTAGTAGGCTCTTGAATTTCCCACCTAATTGCCACAATTCCATTCATCCATGGCCTTTTTGCACAAGCACACTGAAAGGCAGTACTAAATGTTGCACCCAAATTTCACCTCCTTTACAGATTAAAAGGGTTCTGCAAATCCTTTATACATTCCCAACTCACTTTTTGGATCAGAGAGTTCGAAATATCCTTTCTGTTGTTTCTACTTCTTCACTCTCTCGCATATGTCGACGACGACCATCTCCCTCTTCTGTATAACCGTGTTCTTGCATACCCCTTTCGTATGCGTCGCACGTCCGATAACAACGCAGATATCAGAAGCAATAAGATGGTGAAAATTCCTCTTTCCTTCCCTTTCTTTGCTTGTAGTTTTCTTTTCTAATTGCTATGCCTCCATATCCTTGAAATCCTGGTGCTATGTTTCCTTCATCTTGTAAGTTGTGATGAAATCGCCCCATGCTGAACAGGACCACAGAAGAAGAGAACTCAACAGGGCAGCTAGGGAATGACTCGTGTAGGACTGGCAACCCCATCGACGACTGTTGGAGGTGTGACCCCAAATGGGACACAAACAGGAAAGTGTTAGCCGATTGTGCGATCGGGTTCGGTCGCAATGCCACCGGCGGTCGAGATGGTGAACTCTACACTGTCAATAGTTCGGATGACAATTCCCCCAAGAATCCTATTCCTGGCATGCTCCGACATGCCCTCATCCAACAAGACCCCCTGTGGATCATATTCGACAGAGACATGGTCATCCAACTTGAGGAAGAACTCATTTTCGGCTCCTACAAAACACTAGATGGTAGGGGTTTTGACATCCACATATCAAATGGACCTTGCATAGCCATACAAAATGCGACCAACATCATCATCCACAGCATCAACATACAAGGATGTCGTCCTGCAATGCAGGACTCGACGCAGCCATTTGGGTCTAGGGGCATTTCAGATGGGGACGGGATATCCATATTTGGGTCCAAGGATGTGTGGATCGATCACTGCACGCTTTCCAATTGCTATGATGGACTCATTGATGTCACCTATGCTTCGACAGCCATAACCATATCCAACAACTACATGACGAATCATAATGAAGTCATGCTATTGGGCCACGATGACGGCTTCATTGCCGACAAGAATATGCAAGTCACCGTAGCATTCAATTACTTTGGTGAAAATTTGGTTCAGAGGATGCCCAGGTGGCTGAAGTGACTAACTTCTAGACACCCATAGCAACATTACAAACAATATTGGTTTTCTTGGTAACCTTCTATTGGTTCTCTTGCTAACCTGCTCCTTTACATCTGTTGTATAGGTGCAGGCATGGGTATTTTCATATTGTAAACAACATATATACTGGATGGAAGATGTATGCAATTGGGGGAAGTGCCAATCCAACGATCAACAGCCAAGGAAACATCTTTATGGCATTGGACACTAATTCTTCCAAGGAGGTAAAGGTTTTGCTATAAGAATCAATACTTCATGTTTGGCCATGGCATTAGATATCCATTCCACCCCTATTCCTATGGAATGACTATTACCAAGTTTTGTTCACTTTAGGGTTCGCAGAACAATCAAGAACGCCTATTTGACTCATAATGACCTCGGAAATGGTAATTTCTTACCTATTCCAATCATGGTTCATAAGAATAGCTACCCCAGCCTATTGCAGCCGTGGTCTCCATTCTGACTCGGTTCCATTTCTCCAAACCAAACATATCAAGGATTGCTCATTTTAACAAAGTAAGGCATGTTTGGTGATAGAAGTGCTTCTTGAACCCAATATGGAGCCAAGGCAATCCATTTTGTGTAGTGGTTGTAGCTAAACAGAAGCATAAATCCATAGAAGACCATTGATGGTGCCAACTTTATACAACTCTAAAGGTCATGTACTGGGTTAAGGCTTGCATCATGCTTCCTTAACTGAGTTCCTTCTTGAACCCCAGTTCAACAGATTCTAAACTTGTCACCTGCTATCTGAGATTTACACCTTAATCAGGTGACCAAGCATGAAAGCCAGTTAGGATATTCCGAGTGGAAGGACTGGAATTGGAGATCAGATGGAGATCTAATGGAGAATGGGGCATTCTTTACATCATCTGGACAAGATGCTCCTGCAAGCTACATAAAAGCATCGAGCATGGTAGCAAGACCAGCTTCAATACTAAAAATCATCTCTCCATCTCCCGGAGTCCTCAAGTGTCAGATAGGCCAGCAATGTTGAGATGTGGGCCAACCAGATTATTCTTTTACTTTTCATTTGTATAATTTGCAATTAGCTTTTTGTTTCTCTGTTTCTTCGTCAAAAGCAAGTGACAGGAAAGGTTGAAACCCAAATACTTTACTATGAATAACCAACAGAAAACAGAACACGGGAATAAATCAGTCAGCCTGCTTAGAGCAAAAGCTTTCATTCTCCCTTCAAGGCAGAAAAAAATTGCAGGGATGTGAGACTTATGCTCTTGCTATATCTACTAAGGTTAAACAATTAACTAGGTTTGAATGTGTTTTACAAATTTGTGCTCATCTTTCTCACAAAGGGGACAAAGTTATTCCAGTTTTCAAACTTGAAAATTCTATCATTCATTCTGAAATAAGTAAATGATCTTACAGCTTCAGCATGCGGATGGAAACAATTAGCATGTATTTGCCATAGTCCAGCCTGCAAGAAAATATGAACATGCCTTATTACTGGAAAAGGAAGAAAGTGAAAAATGGAAAGGACTACAAAGGTAAGCTGGTAGAGACGAGACTCTAAAGGAAAGGTTGAGTAGTAATTAAGCGGCATTTCTAGCAAATCATGAAGTGGAAGGACCCTTCAGAATTCCCAAGATAACATGATATGGGAATGTTTCAACCAGCTATTTAGAAAATTAAACAGCTCACATTACAGCTTTACAAATTCTTGAATTTAATTGAAGGACATGCAAAAGTGAGCAAAGGTCCACCTTCTAGCTGAAAATACATGAAGAGCTAGCAAACATGAGCAAGATGCTTAGCAGAATTCAAGATATGGCTATCCAAGTAGAGGGGAAAAAAAATGTGACAATAATAGACACCATCAAAATGCCAAAAATAATATCAGCAAAAGCAACAACAAAAACAGCTTGGTTTTAGCCCTCTCAATTTGTTTAAATATTTTTAGTTAATATTCTTTTCTTTCTGTTCTAATTTGCAGCAATTTGAACTTACATGTGGATAAAATTAGAAAATAAAATTTGAATTTACATTTTTCTTTCACGCGCTACCATACATTGTCTTTAGAACAGGTAGGTGAATCTATTAATTTTAATAGTACAATTTAGAAATTATACCGCTAAATTTCCAGCATCATCATGCACCCTCTTGATATTATTCTTCAGATGACATTGAAATGATTCTAACTGATCAATAACTATTGTAGTTAGAGAGAGGAGAGAAATTTAGGGAGAAAAGTAGGATGCCCTAATACGGGCACCAAAACTATCTATTTATAATATTTGATACTAGGGTTATTAGGAAACCCTAACCCCTTGAACAAGGAAACACATAATACAAAACTCTAATGAACTCAAAATACAAAGCCCACAAAACTCAAAAGGCTTACACAATCCAACAACTATGCTATAAAACTCTACTCAAACAGCCACATTTTCCACACACAAAAAAGGGGGAAAAGCAAGTGGATATGAACAAAGAATGCATGGCATTAAAATTTTATTCTGTGCTTTGAAAATTGTATTTACCTTGTCAAACCGTTCTTTGCTATTTCTTCCTGACAATTGTATTATCCTCTTCTTCGAAACTGTCCGTATCTAACATGCATAGATTCAATTAAGAGAAAGGAAAAGAAACAAAGGTAAAATAGACAGCCATAAAAGAACATGAATGATTTTGGGCTCTTTAAATGTCCTCACAAAATACAATTAATAAAGACTAAATATTAGGGAAAAAACAAGTTTTTAAGAGGCATCCTGAAGGAAAAGAATGTAAAACAATAAATGCTTTCAACCCTTGATTACAGATGTGCACCTGAAATGCTCTTTGAACAAGGACAATAAAGGATTTATCAAGAATTTGGGTCTGTGCTTACCATGAAAGCAAAGAATATTCCTAAAGACATTGAAGCTCAGTACAAAAACATAGCAGACACGTTCATGTCACTAAAATAATTAAACATTATAGGACAAAAGTGTGTCTTTTTGGAACATGTTATCATCATTTAGTAGAATGTCAAAACAAATATAAAAATATGAATAATTATTTCTGGAGGGAGATTTAACATGCTCAAATCAAAGAAATTCTTAATTCAATCATATTCAAATGCAAAGATATTATAGTATTAATTTATTACAATACTCCGCTTCCTTGAGAGGAGAACTGGGGAAGGTACAAACAGAACTTTGAAAGGTCCAAGAAACAGACAAAACAGATGTGAAATGGTAAGCAAGCAAATCAATCAAACAGTTGAATCAGCAACATAGTAACTTACCGGTTCAACAATAGTGAGTCCAGCATGGGGAATATAGTAAATTTAAGTTTATCAACCTACTTGCTTAAGCAACTGAGAAAATAATTGACATAAATCAATCGCTTGTGATGATGCAAGGAGCAGTTGTAACAAATTAAGCAAACCCATACCTGTTGCAGCAATCCCTCTGGGCTGCAAAGATAGCTTGGTGAAATTTCACTGTCCGTCATTTCCAGGCAGCTATAGGAAATGAATTTTTTTAAAGAATAATCAGGAAATCAGCATAGTAGCGCATACGATTTTATTTTAATTTAAATAAACAGCCGTCAAGAATTTCCCTTGTCATCCACAAAAATACAATCCAGGAAAGTGTGAAATGAATGTTACCAGCCATAACACCCATGGAAGAGTAAACAATGTTCCCTAGTTCCCAAAACCCTCCATACTAATTTGAGAATCTTGGTCAAGATTATTAATCATTAAAACTAATTTCAAAAATTACTTATACATTTGACAACATATTTTACCCAGGAGGTTCCTATATAAGATACAATTACTGAAACACTAATGCCACTATATGCCTTCACGTATACCAATTTAGCATAACACTACCAGTCAGCCATTAAAATATCCAACAGATTACAAATGTTAATAATAATAAAATCCCTACCTTTTAAATATGCAGACAAATTCTTGAAACAAAACAAGTATGTGCATGTGTGTGCATGTATCCCTTGAAATTAGATACAAAATAAGACTGGTAAAGCAAAGAAAACTCTGGACCAAACCAAATCCTTACGAAATATGCAAAGCAGCTCCATGACGAGACAACATCGAAGCCACGGGATCATAACCATCTCTAAGAGCAGTATTGTAGTAACCAGCTGTAAGTTCAGCAGGGTGTGATGCTGTCTGGTACCACCAGTATATCCCCCCAATCTTAGCCACTAATAGAACAGAATTTTGTTCATCTTCTTGGTACTTCTTCAACATATTTGCTGCCTTTGCAAGAATAGCATCTGCGTGACGGATTAAGCTACCACTGTACCATTCCTATAAATTAAGAAGGATGGCATATTTAATATCTCTTGTCCATCATGCAATATGACACTAGAACCAAAATTCATTCTCTTCAGGTCATAATGAATTTGCTACTTTCCAAGTGTAAGGGACATCCCCAAATCCCAAAAGTACTATTTAGGTGCAGTTCCATTTGAAGTTTCTCCGAAAATACTGTTTTATTTTAATGGAATAGAGCAGATGCACCCATACTGAGTTTCAAAGAATTTGAAGCACCTTTGGCATATCATTTCTAGGTTTTTCCAAAAAGTCAACAAAGTCTAATCCCATTTCGCAGGGTTAATAAGATATTAAATCACATTATAAACCACTGACTGTCATAAATGAGCACATAGGAAAGAACCTTCAATAGAAATACTGATGACTTATTCTCAAGGCCAGGACTACAAACATGGCACAGTTGAATAGAAGTTTTGCATGACTAATGAAACTCAAAATCATCGCTTCCTTCAGAAAATCTTTTTGTACGTCAATATATCTATTATGAGCTGAGCAGACACTATAAATCATATTTTGATCATGAAAAATGCTAATATAATAGTAAGGAAGAAAATTAACTTGACTAACTCTAATAGTACTCATACAAGGAAAAAACGGCCATAATCAGAAAGAAAGCTCTCCTGCCCCTCTTCAAAGAAAGGAATGCCAGTTGGAATACTGTTGTAGCAACCAGCATTTTGTGGGCCTCTATCTCCCCACTCAGGCTTTCCTTCTTCACAAGCACACATCTTTAAGTCCTTCATCCTGAAAGGGAACAAGTTTGCCAATGAAAATTCCATTTCTACACAGTAGATATCATAGGAGCTAAAGGCTACACCCACATGTATTTATCATAACACTGAAATTCACCAATCCCAGGAAATTCCCATCTACCATCTCCAAAAGGATGTGCAGGATACCTGCCCAAGATGCTTTCATAAATAAACCAAATGATTACATCAAACGTGTTGAAAGATAATAACTAGTAAAGTACCTAAGTTCTCCAGAAGGACCAAGACCAACACTTATTTCTTCAATTACACTTCCAATAAATGATTCAAATTTATTAACAAAACTGAAGATGAAATCTTCATAACATTGAAGGGCAGTCCGGCCACGAAATAAAGGAAGGTGGTCCACCCCTAGAGTAAGATAATCATCATTTGATAAACCACTTCGGTCTTTGTAATATATATCCTTATTGAGATCGCCTATCTGGACAAGAAGTAAATCGTATCAGCTTTAATGAATCCCATTTATATAATCAGTCCACTGCCAAGCAATACAGAAAGAAAAATGAAAAAGACAAGTTTATGAATAGGAGACAGTACAATAACACATATACAAGGAGTAACCCTCCAACAGCTTGAGCATATTAGAAATAAACCAGTCAAATCAATAATATCTCCCATCATGGTCGATGTGGAGCATACAGAATCATCTCTATGATATACTAAGGCAGTTCCATAAAACTCCTCAAATTTTCTTGGGTAAGCTGTCAAATGGAAGCCATCAAGTGTTTATTCCAGGCATTAACTGTACCAAATAACATGCAGATTGCATCAACAATAGCTTAAATGAAGGTGAGATGACAAAATAAAGGAAGTGAACCTCTAGAATCCACAATGGAAGACTGACACCCCCTTTCCCTCTAGATGATGAGTGTATATTTGAGTGAAAGGACAAGGAAACATGCAGCTTCAACCCTGAGTCAGATATCAGTCTGAAAAGTTCTTCATATAAAGACCAGTTATATGCACAAGGAGAGGAACGCTCAACAATTCCCCACCAAACCTCAACTGCAATCCCATGAACACCTGCCAACTTGAGTGCTTTCAGAGACATAGTTATGGCCTTGATTCTGAAACAGCAATGAGAAATTTACAGTGTTTCTGAGTCACTGCTGAAACTGGCAGAAATCAATAAATGAGAGAACTGGATATCAGACTTTATAATATGTTGCAACTTAAGTTCAACCACTTTTAATCTAAACAAGTGTGCGGTAAGCAGCGCTGATGCCACCTCTTCAATAAGGCATGTCAAATTAGATAAAATATAGAATGCACAAGCAGAGCTTTCCAAAAAGAAATGCATAATCACAGAGAGAACCTTGCTTGCCTACGCATGACTGCACTTACATACGTTTTGTTTGATATATATATATATATATATATATATATATATATATATATATATATATATGTCAACGGAATGCAGAAATACTCACTTTCTAATTTTTGGAACCCCAGACGTGTCAATACCAAACGAGTCCATGGGCATCATCACAAATATGGGAACCCTCTTGTGTCCTGACGATTGTAATATTGTGGATCTTGATTTCTCCCTGGCATCCATGCTACAAGAGACAATCCAGAGAAATAAATGCAAAATGTCTTCCCTTCTGTTTATAAGAAACGATGACAAAGTGAAGTGTATTAAAAGAACACACAAACTCAGGAAGTTACAGAATTACAAGAATGGGTGATCTTTAAATGACCAGTAATTGGTATGTTTATGTAAAATATATTAAAGAAGATCAATACAGTTGTATCCGTCAATAATTTTTTCTTTTTTCTTTTTTATTTTACCTTGTATTTGCTTAAGCATCTTAATTTAAGAATCCTATTTGAAGAGAAATTACAAAACAATAGGAGAAATCCAACCACAAATCCGGGCGCCACGCGGTGGGGGGGGGGGTGTTGTGGGTGCAGCCATTAGCTGCTAAAGTCAATGAAATAAAACCTATAATTAACTCACTTCAAACATTCCAATCTATCCAAAACCATACTTTGTACTGAATAAAAACTTCAACGAATCCTTCAATGGCCTCGTTTGACTGCTGTTTGCACGTTCCTCTCAAGCTTTTAGCAATTCAGCTCTAACTAACTAACTTCAGACCAGAAATTGCTTATAATCTGGGAAGCACGGATTCACCCAAATGAGCTTTGAGTCTGCACTGGGTATGCCCCGGATTCAGATTCATGGGGATTCAAGCTGGGTGCATAGCAGGTGCATACCCAATTTAAAAAAAGGGATTCAATGGGGTACTCAATCAGATTCTCTGGGATTTAGTGGGGGCTTCGTCAAATACTGGACTCGCCCACTCTGTCCATCGTTTTACAAGAGGGTTTTAAAACCCTTTTCCCCATTCTTTTACCTCACTTCCCAAAGCCACAATTTGTAACCCTAACTTAGCGCCTCCAATGTTCCATGCCATGATTGTCGAATCTTTGAGTCGGATTTGTGTTGTATCAGATTCTCATACCTGAGTCCGTGTTTCTTAGCTTATAATTTAAAGGGATAGGGAAATTGCGATGTAGGATCTACTAAAGGAAGCAACCGACAAGATGAGAACGTACTTGAAAAAGGCTTATGAATGCCATATTTGAAAGACACTTACAAATTGTAGTTAGAGAGAGAAGAGAAATTTAGGGAGAAAAGTCGGATGCCCTAATATGAGTATCAAGACTATCGATTTATAATATTTAATATTAAAGTTGCTAGGTAACCCTAACCCCTTGAATAATGAAACACATAATACAAAACCCTAATGGGCTTAGAATACAAATCCCACAAAGCTCAAAAGGCTTACATAAGCCAACACTCCCCCTCAAGTTAGGCATAAATATTACATATGCCTAACTTGGACACTTGTAGCACTAACAATTTTTTCATTTAACAACTTCAAGGCATGGGACACAACAGAATTACTCCACCAAGAATAGTACTAGGGTAGGTCTTTGATTATTGTAGGAGTCCAACGAACTGCAACCAAACAACATCTTCAGAATAGTTGACAAATCTATTGTTTCTTTTCGTTGAGCAAGTTTAAGCATGGGCGCATAGTAGAGTTGTTCCACCAAGAACAGTACTAGGGTAGGTCTTTGATTACTGTAGGAGTACAAAGAGCAGCAACAACATAGCGTTTTCAGCTTCTACCAATAATGAAACTCCAAACAGAGGGTACAGCAGAGGTAGCTTACTGCTGAAAGAACCTAAATACCTAGGTCTCAACTCTTGGCAGCAATATAACTCCAAATAGAGGGTACAAGAAAGGTAGTTTACTGCTGAAAGAACCCAAACACCTAAGTTTCAACTTTACTCTTTTTTTTTCTTGTTTTTTTGAACGAGGAGAACCCCCCTCGAGTCAGATTTAAGAGAGCCGGCTGCAGTCAGCAACCACCATGGGCTTCAAAGTCTTCCTGTTATCGCTTCCGGTGTTCTTGAAAACTTTCGCCACATCGAGCGACTTCGTGGTGCAGATAAAGAACTCGTCCTTGACCTTCGCGCCATAGATCGATTCCCCTCCGGCGCCGTTTGCGGCCATGAAGTCCCCTCCCTGGCATATGAACTATGGGATCATGCGGCGGAACAACGATCCCCAGTAATGCAGCGGCTTACCCAAGTTGCCGACGCCCTTATCGCTGATGTGCAGCACGTGGAATTTCTCCATTACGATCCGCTCTACGAGGGATCTGCCGATCGTCATGTCAAGGAACACCTTAGGGTTTCCCATGATTAGAGAGAGAGAGGCTTTCAGATCTGTTTCTTCCTTTTGCCGTAAAATTTGCCGGAAAAGTTGCCAAAAATTTTGCTGGAAAAATCGGGTGGTCAGACATGGCCAATATAGTTGGCCATGACTGCCCTATTCGGAAGCGCAAGCTTTTACAAAAGCTTTGATACCATGTAGTTAGAGAGAGCAGAGAAATTTAGGGAAAAAAGTTGGATGCCCTAATACGGGCACCAAGACTATCTATTTATAATACTTAATATTAAAGTTACTAGGAAACCCTAACCCCTTGAACAAGGAAATACATAATACAAAGCCCAAGGCCTCAGAATACAAAGCCCAAAAGGCTTACACAAGCCAACACAAATGAAGCAAGCATATCTTAACTTATTGTAGGTGTTAGTCCAGACCACAACCAAAACATATCAGCAAAAGGAAAAGCGCATCTTTATGCAATTCGCATAAAAACAAATGAGCAAAACAAATGCTTGGGATAAAGATTAAGAAATTCCTCAATTCAAACATAATACTCAGCAGGTTTCTGAAGGTATAGACGCCAAAATTCATTACCCACATATTTTCTACATGTAGTAAATGTATGTCCCAAAGATTTCTTTTGACAGCTAGGGGCATCTAAGAAAGGTTCACTGTCTTGGGTTTTAGCAATTTTCGTTTTAAAAACCATGGTGGACCCATTTATAGTCTCAAAGAGCAATTTCAACTTTTTTCCTCATAAAGCTGTCTTCCAGAATGGTTAATTTAGGTTAATTACAGTCACATAACGAGCTTGATAGTAAAATACTAATCATAGATAATTAACAAAAAAATTGAAGGAAAAAAACCAGAAGGCAAGATTAAGCAGTTCAACTAGTCAATTTTTCCAGTTCTTCGCCTCGTGATGTATGAACTACAACAAACTATAGCATTAAATCTCAGCAATTCAACCAAATCTAATACAAATTTAGTCTTTTCAATTCTTAAGAAGGCAAGTGAATATTTAATCTGCTACTTTGCTCCTCCTCCCTCATCCTCCCAGAATCAAAGACACTCATACATCCGTACGTATTTATCGACATACAGAATCAGAAAGAAACAAAAGCGGACCTCAAAATGCATCGATTTCCAGCAACGGATCGCCACCTACAGAGCCCCCTTCTGAAGAGTGGAACCGTAAAACCATTCCTAAGATTCCTCCTGCTCTTTCTCTTCTCGAAACGCACATCTCTGAAACTGTAGTAGATTTCACCTCCCATGCATTTGCAACCCACTCCGTTCTCCGCCAATCCCATGGATCACCTGTGCGTGTGGATGGGAGATGAACTGAGGGGAAAGAGAGATTTTCTCGAGAAAAATGCGGTTTATTTTCTCGCCCTCCTTCCCCCCACAACTATAATACTACCCTTTATTTTCCGTTTTTATTTTCGGTTTTGTTCTTATTTCGGTATAAATCATAATTTATCTTCAGGGGCAAAAAAGCCAACAAAGAAAAGAAGCTAAAAGAAGTATAGTCAGTCTGATGAAATGAGCTAACAAAAGGAGACTCATACTTGTTAAGGGATGGGAAAAGAAAGGATGACCGAACCAATCCATATCCATTACTCTTGTGATATGTATGACACACCTTCATTGATTAATTATGTTGAAAAAAGGTTTAAAACAACTTATACAAAGTCCCCTTAAAATAATTCGACCTTTCTCAAATCCTATGATCCTTGTCAACGTAACACTTGAATCTAATTTGAGAATTAATTTTTTGATACCCAACTCCCAAGCTATGAGGAACCCGTAATAAACAGCCCTCAATTAAGGCTCAACACCAAGTACGTTAATTTTAGATTAATGCATCAATTTTATCATGTTGTTGTGCTTTAAAAAATCATCATTTGTTTACGATTCAAATATAAGTCACTTTTAATAATGTTTTTAAGAATATAATAAGTTAGTTTTTACGATCTTTAATCCTGACTTTGAATCTAACACTTGCGTTAGTGTCTATCTCGAGTGACATAAATGAAAATGATGCCCAAATAAATGGGATTTACCTCAACGTATCAAAAACATATATAAAAAGAAGGGAAAATATTGATTATTCAACATGCAACTTGTAGATGTTGTAACCTAAAGTACAATAAGAATAATGGCTATAGATGACGTACTCGCAACAATCCCAACAAATCAACCCATCCAATCTTATGAATAGAATCGACTCGTAAACTTCTTTTAGCACCCAACAAAAAGCTTTCGAATGCTTATTTAGTCTACTCACCTATGAAAAGAAAAGAAAACCCATTGATATTTTTTAATGATTGCTTGCGAAATCTCTTAGTCCGCTCTTATGCATCCAAAAACTTCAACATTAAAAACAGTCCTTAGAATCTACAATTTCGAAACCCATAGCTTCTATCCGTTATCTTATGCAAATTTTGGTATCAACAATTTCAAATGTCATAGACCAAAAACAATTTGTTGCATAGCTTCTAGTACACAGTTTAAGAGTTCAACCCTAAATTAAAAATATTAAGGAATCTTGAGAAATTATAGCTTAAGCGAATGGCGTGGTTGGGGTATTTTCGTAAGATACAAATTTCAATTTTATATATAGTGGCAGAAATGGGTAACGTGGTGAGTTTTCTTCCTTTTCTTCTCCGCAAGGACAGCTACAAACGGAAGGGGAGGAAGTAACGCCTCGGGCCCACTTGGCCCACTTTCATATAAAAAACTTCCTATAATTGAACTTTATCTTTTCAAAAGTTTTACATTGACCCCTAACTCCTCTTGTATTTTGCATAAAAACATAAAAAAAGAAAAAGTCTTCATTCTAACTTTAGGTTATTTCTTTCCCATCCTTTTGTATAAAACCTTTGAATGTCTTTCCCTTTTTCTTCCAATTTTTGCTTGATTTGACTATCAACACTATAAACTAAGCTATTTTTTTTGAAAATATAATGGTTATGGTTGACATTTAAAGTTTAATGTTGGATCAAGTGTGATCCACCTGCATAATAATTGGCAGCACGATTCAATATTCCATTACTATGACAAGAAGTCCATATTGTCCATGAAAAAAAGAAGTAAATAGTTCTGCAAAAATAAATTGCCATTTAATTTATGTCTAGAAAAGAAATTTTTAATTTTTCTTGTCAGTTTGCAAAAATAAATTGCCATTTTCATCTAACCATTATAAAACAAGTGTTTTTTTTTTGCTAATCTAATCTAGACTCCTGCACTGTCTAAACTACACGAGTTCGAGATAGTCAGGTTCCAACTGTGAGAAAACTGGCCTGATCCATCAAACCAACCTTTAGTTAAATCAATGAATATTATAAGATGACAGATAGTGGGAATTGAATTTAACTCATCTCTAAATAGACTTAATGCCTTATTATGCAATCAATTCTATGGGATTATTAAATAAGTGAATATTATTGTTAGATAAACCCTAATATAATGATTCAATATGTAGAGAACTATGAATTTCTAATTTTCAGCAACTTCATACGTGAAATATGCAAGGTGGAGTCGTGTGGGAAACAGGCTCTGTTGAAATATCTACCCGTCCAACGTGGAAACAGTTATCCATAATGGATGAGGACTCGAAAATATCTCAAGCAGGGATCAGGCACGTTGAGCATGCATCAACGTAATCACTATCTGCATCGTTATTTGATCTGGTAAAACTAAAGAGAAATATATAGAACATTTAAGAGTAATACTTATTTAGATCATTAATGATATATATATATAAGCACAGTTCATTAGAATTAGAAGTAGAGACGATGTGCAAATGAAAAACATAACCACTCATTTGATTTGTCGAATGAGATGGAATAGATATTTTATAAAAATATAATATAAAAAATAAGTGGAGTATGTAACGAATAACACTTTTTCAAGGTCCAGGTGAGTAATAACTATCGTTAAGCCATGAATCAATAATTTATTTTGTAGTTTATTTTGATGTTATCAAACCTTGAGATAATGTCTAAAAGTCAATTAAGATTTTGTGGAGATCTTGTGTAAGTCTTGTTTTGCACGATATGTTCAAAGAAAAGTATGTCCACAGGCGGTGGTTGGAGCAAATTATGAAATTTTAGATAAAGAACTTGCAAGATATTTTCAAATAAAAATATTTGATATATTTAGTGGTCGAAGTTAAAGTTGGAAAGAAGTGCACATGAAATTAATGTGAAGAACTTGTTGGAGAAATCAGAGACATAAAAGAGAAGCTTTTATTTCATGAAAATATAACATGAATAATAAAAGGAGTATGTAACGAGGAGTACTTTTCAAGGACCATGTGTGGAATGAGTAAGTAATAATTATTAAGTCCTTAACTATCGACAATATTTATTCCTTGTCCATTCCTTGTCTATTTCTTTCATGGCCCATGAGAGTAGTCATTTCACTTATGCTTTATAAAGATATTATTCCTTATTCAATTTCATTCCACAAACGACGTGGTAAGTGGTGCAGAATTACTTGAAGTGGTTGATGAATTTACTGTGACACAACTACGTCATCCTAAATTGACTTTTTGATATCCACTTTTTAAATTTAAACCTTATGAATTGAATGAACATTTTTTTTAAAAAGACGCAAAGTCATATTTCATACAATTTTGTCATGTATAAGCCTCTCATCCATTAAGCCTAAATATTCAAAATAATTAAACAATTTAGATCTTTTGGTGGTTCATAATATAAATGAATACCTAAAATTTTATGAAAATTGGCATGGCATATTGTTTTCTCGTGATCATTCAATGAATAAGGTTGAAATTTTTAAAAATTGATATTATAAAGTTATTTTAAAGTTTCATAATAGATAACTTATTAATTGTGTCATAGGATTAATGGTTTCCCTTAAATTAGGTGGCGTTTGATAAAAAAATTGATTAAGGCCTGAACAGTAAATACAAGTCTAAATTCTAGATATTAGTTTATATTGTATCTAGAGACTCTGAATTTGAATTTTTAAATTTGTTCGATTACAACACAACTGAAAAATCTGAATACATGTATTTTTCCAGTTGTATCCTTAACCATTATTTAAAACAAAATTGTTTAACAAAAATATATGGATAATTAAGTTGATCAATGTTGTTTTGTATTTTTCAACATAAAACAAATTTAAATTGCAATACAACACATAAAATCCATTAGTATATTGTGACATAATAAACAAATTACATTAAAATACAACTACATCACATCTATGACCCTATTTTACATTAACTGAAGTGCAGTTTCTTCACGTAATCCAATCATGAATTCATGGTCTTGTGTACTCTATGGCGGACCACTAGGCTCAGGCTCAACCCCATCTTCTTGAATTTGTTCTACATCATATACATCATGATGCTCAAATTCTTCAAAATAATTCATCATGTAATGTTTTCTTCCTTATGAAATTGTGAACCACAAAACAAGAAATTACTATATCCCTTTGAACATTAAGGTCAAAAGGAGCCATCTGTTTTACGATTGCAAATCTAGGCTTTAATACGCCATATGCTCGCTCAATAACATTTCTGAGCTTTGCATGAGCATGGTTAGATTTCTCATCCTTAGTCAAAGCACATCTATGATGGAAGCCTCCTAACCAATACCTTACATTGTGATATATTTCCATAAATCCACATGTGTGAGAGCATGCAGCGTCACGAAGATAATATTTATCTATCCAATCAATAAACCAATAAATCACATAAAATATATGAATATGGTTATTGACAAACAAATGTCCTCCAAACGGTTTTGATGAAAATTGGGATTTTAGGTTCCCACGATCCATAAATGAATGGTAGTTAATTGCATCGGGTCGCTAAAGCAAGTGAAGACCTCCGATTATCGATTTGAGCAAATATGATTATTTTCGCTAAGCGCGAAGTTATACAATAACTTTAAGTGATCAACCCGAGAAAGTGCATTGAAACACATGAGGTGGTTGTTTTGTTAAGAATACATAAAATGCCGTAGGCCCTCGGGTCCTTAAACCCGACAACTTGTCGAAGCTAAATGCGGGATGCGCAGGCCCCGAATCCAAAGATTCAGTGCACACCTCAAAATGCATGTTGGTGGCCATTCTACTAAGTACGAAGTGCTGCAAGCCCTTAAGTTCATGAACCAACAATAAACGTGAGTGCGCAGGCCCCAAATCCGAAGATTTAAACCTCAACCAGTATGATGGTGTCCATTCCGCTAAGCACGAAGTGCCTCAAGCCCTCAAGTCCGTGAACCAAAAAATAAACATAAGTGCGTAGGTTCCGAATTCGAAGATCGAGCGCTCACCTGGTATGATGGTGTCCATTCCGCTAAGCATGAAGTGCCTTAGGCCCTCGAGTCCATGAACCCGACAATAAATGCGAGTGCGTAGGCCCTGAATCCAAAGATCTAGGGCGCACCCAGTATGATGGTGGTCATTCCGCTAAGCACAAAGTGCCGTAGACCCTCGAGTTTGAGAACTCGACAATAAACATGAGTGCACGGGCCCCGAATCCGAAGATCCAACTCACACCCGGTATGATGGTGGCCATCCCGCTAAGCACGAAGTGCCGCAAGCCCTCAAGTCCGTGAACCCGACAATAAATGCTAGTGTGCAGGCCCCGAATCCAAAGATCCAATGCACACCTGGTATGATGGTAGCCGTTTTGCTAAGCACGAAGTGCCGTAAGCCCTCGAGTCCATACCCAACAATAAACGCAAGTGCGCAGTCCCCGAAGCCAAATATCTAGAGCGCACCTGGTATGATAGTGGTCATTCTACTAAGCACAAAGTGCTGCAGGCCTTCGGTTTTGTGAACCCATCAATGTGACATTCCATTTTAGTTTTATTAGGTTTTAATTTGGTCTTAATCCATGCTGTCCATTGAGAAACAAAGCCGTAGTATGCTGGCTTGTTTCCCGAGGGGTTGAGAATTATCATAATTCCTCGAAAAGGTAATGCGGCGAAGGAGTGGCTCACCTAGCCATGCGAAGACCTGAAAACCAACGAACAGTGTGTGAGAAATGTGGCAACAACCTCTGACGGCACCAAATTAGTGGGCTATGGCCACTGATTGGCCGAAATCGCTAGAGATGGGTAATCGGAGTGTGGCAGCCACCAATGTGGGTTGCGAGTGCTACAGTGCTCACAAATTTTGCCACTCGAGACTCCAAACTTCAGAAAAGAGTGCGTGGAGGGTACTGGAAGTCACCGAAAGAACTCTAGCCTAAGCGTTCAACCCACACGCTCTCGATTGAACTCTCATAAATGCTCCCCTCTCTCCCCTAATTCGATTTTCTAACCCCTGAAAATGTGTGCGATTCGCCCCTTTTATAGGCCTTGAAGCTTCTCTCCAACTTTTGCCTGCGAAATAGGGCAGTTCCCCTTTCAAAGCATACAAAATGGTACTTAATCGAAGCTTTTCCACATCATGGCCAGCAAAAATGGAGGCTCGCCGGTTGCTGGAAATGTGGGGAAGAAGATGGTGGAGAAAGTGGGCTGCTAAATACCTGTCAAAAGATTCATTAATTACAAACCATTTTAAAATGTGAAATGGACCAATTTGAGCATGCCACATCACCCAACTATTTAAAAAAGAAGGTATACAAAGTCAACATGAGGAGCTGCACAGGGCCGACACGCAATAAATGAGAAAACAAAAACATATTTAAATGTTTAAAAGCATTCAAACAAAATTTTAAAAGGAGAACCGATCAGAGATTGCCACCTCACCCAATCCCTTTAAAAAACTCAATCAAAGGCAGGGCCCGATACGTAAAGTGTAAATATGTACCTTAAATATATGTTGAAGTCTTTTATGTTGTCCAGAAATATTTGAATTTGCACACGTTGGTGTAAGTTGTAATACCCCGAAAATACCTTATAATTTTGGTTTTTTTTAGTGTGACTGTTGTTTATAATTTAATAAATAATTTTAAATACTAAGATATGTGATGAATTACAGCTATGGGTACCTAATAGCAGTTTCGCAAAAAAAAAAAAAAATCAGGTGAATCGGTGGACGAAAATATGCAAACAAGGGAGAGAGAGGATGAAGTGTCACAAAAGTGGGCCCCACCCATGTGAGCTCCACGTTTGGGGAGATCTTCTCCCACCTAAAGAAACTTTCCCCCATACATTTAGGTAATATCTTACCTAAAGGCCATTATTAGACTATATATATATATATATGGGTCTCCTCCCTTTATCTTTTATCAGTAAGGTTGAAAAGATGAAAGGAGAGGACTTGAGAGAAGGTTGAGGAGAAGAAAGAAGGGTTTTTTCACTTACACTTTTACTAGAGGTATTTTTTTTCTTCACACTTTTACCTTATTTTGATGTTCTTCTTCAATAAATTCTTAAGGGAAGGTTTGATTCTCTTGATTATACTTATGTTTGGCCCCAAAGCATATTTAAATGGTGATCTATATTGTAGCAAGCGGCTGGTTTTGGGTTGTTCATAAAAGATGTTGCAAAACCTTATATTTTGACGTAAAGATGTGATTTTGGAGTTTTATGCTTTTGATCTTAAAAAGAGGTTTCAAAATCACTTGATTTATGTTCTTAGTAGCAAAGGAAGCATTTTCATGCTGGTGACTTAGCTGAAAATGCACATAAAATTTTCTATAGTTTTTACTTTCAAAGGATCACATTACGCATGGTTTCGAAACAGCCTCAAAACGTAGCCCTACAAACTGATTTGGACCTGGCTTGTCAGACATACTTTTGTAGAGGACTCAAGGACGAAGTTATAAGAATTGTAATTAGACCAATCGGAGTTGAAATATGCTCTCAGAACCTATTTAAAGAAAACAGACAAAATCTGGAACAAAAATAGGAAAGGCCAAAATTGGGTTTATTTGCTTGGAGCTGTTTTAAGCCCGGGTTAACCTATAAAATAGATTTAAACTCATTATTTGACTGTATTAAGTATCAAAATATTGTTTTTGGTTTAATGTCCCGATTAACCCTAAGTTTGAGCACTTGGGACACTTATGAAGGATTATGCATAGAAGTATATTATGAGTTTTATGATGCAATATTTGTATATAATTGTTGTGTTATTAATTATAAATTATAGGTTGAATGTTGCTTGGAATATTTCCGAGGGAAGCATTGCAAGGTAAGTTTTGCTACCTTCTTGTAAAGGATATATAATGCCGATTTGTTGGGGAATACTTCCCTAATTCTTGGATGGAGTCTTCTTTTGACTCAACAATTGTTAATATTGATGTTAATATCGTAAATACTTGTTGATTTTGGACTAAGCATGAACAATCGTTAAATATGGGTTATAAGTGAACTCTCGTACTAAAATAAGTACAATGAGTTGTCTTGGATCCAAGAACATGGGTGTTTATTGTAGGTTCATTGGTTTGTTGCCACTCAGTCTATTATATTGATGTACTGTTTGATGTTTGCTTAGTGATTGTTGAATTGCTATTTTTTTTTCTTTCACATGCTTTCTACATATAATTGTTTATTGCCAGTAATTTTGCACACTATTTGAGTGCACCCCTTACTGAGTACCTTTTATACTCATTGTTTGTTGCAGTTATTGTTTGAACTACAGGTGAGGATTTTGGTTGTCCCTTAAAGGACAATGGAAAAGGAGTAGCATATGATTAGGGTGTTTGGTTGGAGACACCTTTTGTTATTTTGTTTAACTTAGGTTGTAATAAAGTTATGACTAATAGTGGATAGTTGTAATATTAACTCCACCACCTAGAACTTAGCCAAAATTATTTACTCTTGATGATACCGTTTTGCTGTTCGGTTAAACACTCTCCACCTTATTCTCCATTTAAATTGGTGTACAAATTTAAATGAGAGGATGAAGTGGGGGGCGCTTCCAGCAATGCAGCTAACTTTCGATGAAGTCTTGGGAGAAGAAATTAGAGGCGTTACACAGGCACTATTATCTCACATGTGAACTCAGTCATTTTGTTTAGTAACTCGTGAAAGTACACATGAGTAGTTTGTAATGAATGCTGAAATCTATACTTAATTACTAATTATCGCTCACCGTGGCTTATAATTATAATAAACATAACCATCTTCTCTTCTACTGAGATATGTCGACTATCTTTTAGCCATCCTTTTTGTCCAAAATGAATACACATTTGGGTATATGCTTCACGAGACATGTGCATCAGCTCAATGCATTGTGTGTCAGAGCTAGTCAAAAGTTCTAAAGTAAAGCCATGTCCACTCAAACTAGAGTTTGTGTCCCTAATTCTTGACATTTATCTTAAAGCCTTTGTCTTCATATACAAGTACATTAACATTAGATATAAGATGGCATCCTCTATTTACATGTTATATCCTATACACCACACAAACCATTTATTAAACATAATGTAAATTGCTATCAATCATAATCCAAAATAATGTAAATTATTTTTTATGATTAATATGAATTGTTACCATTCATCATTCAAAATAAAGGTAACATCATTAGTTCAATCATCCAAAAGTGTGAAAATACACCTAAATACATAGAAATCAGCATCACCATGGCAACATCTAAAATCCAAAAGCTGACATACATATAGGAACATAGAAATCAGCATTCAAAAAGTAATCAAAAGTATAGAAATCAACATTTATAGAAATCTTAATTTTTGTCCTACTAGAGCAATCCATCCCTTCATCGAAACACGATCATTGTCCCTAAACATTATCATGTGTCCCTATAATTTTAGCCTTCACTGAAGATTGCCACAGCAATTAAGTAAGAAGGATTGGTGTTATCCCGTCTAAGGCGTTCTCACTTCTCAGTGCACTCAATAATATAAGGCCCACTATGTTTTTTCATAATGACATCCAACACTTTGTCCATTTTTTAATCCAAATCAGAAAAAGAAACCTTTTTTCATATTTTTTTCACCCTGTTTTCTCATCTAGGTGAACTAGATCTATTGGTAACATGAGATTGAGCTCTTAGAGTTTGAGGGTTGTGAACTTCATTGCCAACGCTAAACTTAATTTGCTTAACTAGGGGTAACTCCAAAGAAGGAGTGCTAACCAATTGGCTTGTGCCAGGCCTAGGGTTGTTCCAACTGGTCCCTAACTTTTAATTTCATTTGAAGCAATATCTTCGTATAGTGCTTTGCACAACTCATGAAATGACAAACCATGCGTCCTTAAGGTTTTTGCTTTTGGATGACCCTGTGTTCAAACAGACTATAATAAATGCTAAATAAATAAATCAAAAAATGAATTACTCGTAAGGAAATGATGGGTGTACCTTTATGTACTCGTCCCTTTGCTCTGCCCTCAAGTCAAACTCATTGGTTTCAAAGTTGTAAGAAACATTTCTAGTTTTTCCAAGTAATATAACCCAAGCTTGATACTTGTCTTTCATGTAAGTAAACTCATTTTCATTTATTTTTGGGATGGCTCTTTACCAAATCACTTGAAAATTGATAGGCATGTGTGTTTTTTATTCTTTTTTCCATCCATATGGTTTAAATTTTTAAAAAATACATTAAATTAAAGAATGATGCAATTTGCACCATAAAGTTGTATGTTGGAGCCACATGATGCAACTTCCTCTCTCCAAAATCTTGTGACTCTCCTATTGGGATTTTTTTTGGTATTATTTCGAGATTTTCTTTTTACTAAAAGAACTGTATGAGAATGCATGAAATATGAGAAAAGACTAACTTATTCCAATTTCGAGATCTCTTTCTCTTATTGAATTGCTCATTGAATGAACATTCTCAATATTATGCCTTAAAGAGGACTCGAACCTCCATGCTGGCAAATTGAAAGAAAACGGGAAGAGCACCAAAAGAAAACAAACATTACGCTAAAGAGACTTTCTACATCAAAAATAATTTATCAAATGAAAGTATTTGCATTTGAATGATAGCTCAAGATTTGCCTTATAAAAACTAGTTATTAAACAATTCTTTAAAATAGTTCAAAAAAAATAACGAAATGAAAAGAAAGACATTCGAAGTTTTGGACCCTTATTTGATCATTTACTTTAATAATTCACTAATCTATTATATAATATATGAAAACAGAATCACAAATCGCCATGTGTCGGTCTCTTAGAATAGGTGTGAAATCTACTCCTTGTCTTCAATAGTAAAGTCTCTCTCTAAAATAAATGCTACAATTACTCTAGGGGAAAAAAAAACGTTTCAATTGATCCCCCTCTTTACGACTTTTCAATCCCTTTATCCATGCCCTTTCATCTACTGCAGGGAAAAAAAACTGCTTCAATTAATCCCCCCCTTATGACTTTTCAACCCCGCTATCCATGCCCTCTATCCATGCCTTTTCATCTACAAATATAATATCTCCTCTTAATTTACACGACAAACCCTATAATACAAATTCATTTTTAACGTTTTCAAGCTTCCCCAGGTTTGAAGATAAAGTTTATGGCATCATCAGAATCATGGATTGATCAAGTGATCTAACCCAAAATGTCTGATTTAATTATTTGTCTATTTGATTTGATGATGTCTTCATTTGATTAATCGGTTTGTGAAGAAAATGTATACACAAGCAACCCAATTTTTACAATTTCAATCTCAGTTTCATCGATAATATAAGCACGAACAATTTTGTTTCCCCTTTTCTCTGTTTATCTTGATTGAAGATATTTATCTTAATTGATAATGCAATTGGAAAAGATAATTATTTGATAATATGCAATTAGTTCCTCTTACACATATTGGTGAGAAATATCTTATTTCAGCTATTTAATGTATTAGTTATATATCCAAACAAGCATATAAACAGTTTGATAAAATTTCACACTAAATTTTTTGGGCGTGTTCTCCCTAAGAAATATCTTATTTCAGCTATTTAAATGTATTGGTTATGTATCCAAACAAGCGTATAAACATGTATTTGTCTATTTGATTTGATGATGTCTTCATTTGATTAATCGGTTTGTGAAGAAAATGTATACACAAACAAACAAGCCAATTTTTACAATTTCAATCTCAGTTTCATCGATAATATAAGCTCGAACAATTTTGTTTCCCCTTTTCTCTATTTATCTTGATTGAAGATATTTATCTTAATTGATAATGCAATTGGAAAAGATAATTATTTGATAATATGCAATTAGTTCCTCTTACACATATTGGTGAGAAATATCTTATTTAAGCTATTTAATGTATTGGTTATGTATCCAAACAAGCATATAAACAGTTTGATAAAATTTTACACTAAAATTTTGGGCATTTTCTCCCTAAGAAAAAACATGTATTGTTGGTTTAACTATTAAACTAAGTTATTGTTCTAAATATGTTGTAGGGGTAGGTTAGAGTGAAGAAATTAACAAACTGGGAGTTTAATTACAACTATCGGGGTAACACCCTAGGCTGGAAACCAACAAATAATAATTGTAATAATTCCCCTCAAAGATATAATAATAAGAATAATCACGTACAACAGAAAAAATAACAACCACAGGGTAAAAAAAAAAAAACAAAAAGGGCGAAACATCTAGCGGAGTCCTTCTAGATTGCCAATGCAGCCCAAATAGCAACTCCGCTCAGAACGACTCGACCCGCATACAAGGAGCCTGAACCCGACACGTCAGACGCTGCCTCCGGTGAACCCGTCGGCGATGGATTCGGCGTCGATGGGAACACCGTTGGAGCCTCCGATGGCGCCTTGGCAGAACCTGGTGGGTTCGGCGCCGAAGAGATCGGGGTTGCCGCGCTCGCCGGAACGGCCGCTACCGGCGGAGGCCCCGCCGGAGCAACCGCGGTCGGAGTAGAAACAGGCACCGGCGTCGGCGGGGCGACCACCGGAGTAATCGCGGGAGTGGAAGCCGGCGGTAGTGTGGGAGAACTCGGCGGTGAAGAAGCCACCGGTCCAGATACCGCCGGAGCCTTCGCCGGAGATTGGATCGGTGAATGGGCTGCGGCAGTGGGCGGAACGGAATTGGTCGTTGGCGCCGGAGATTCGGCTGACTGAGGCGGAGATATCGCCGGAGATCGGGAAGGGTTTTGAGAAGGGGAAGTCCCCGGAGATTCGGCCGATGGTGGCGGAGATATCGCCGGAGATCGGGAAGGGGTTTGAGAAGGGGAAGTCGCCGGAGAAGTGGAGGCCGGAGATTTTGGTGCTGACGCCGGGGCAACATTGGGCCCCTGTGCCCGGGAAGAGGAATCTGATGCGAACAGGATCAACAAAGCAATCGCGAGAAACCTATGCATCTTCGTAGCGTCTTAGGTAAACGAGGACGAAACAGAGGATTTGAAAAAGTGTTTGTGGGAAGTGTGTTTGGTGGGAAGAGAGGGATTTACATGGAATATATATAGAGAGAGAGGATTTGTTTGTGATTGCGATTGAGAGGGAGAGAAACCATACGTTGGGGTTTCGGGAGTCTTCAAAGGAACATGACCGTTGGGGAAGGTGGGGTCGCGTTTCACCGGCTACAGGGAGTATGTAGCCGTTACGAGGAAGTACATTACCGGCTATGTGGGTTGTGGAACAGATATAATTGAGTTTCATGTAGGCAGCGTGATGTCATGAGTGGGCGTTTAATGATTGGTTTTTTTTTCCAAGCGGTACAAAAGGATGAATAGAATACACACTTTAATGGTTAATTAAAATATTTAATTTTTAGTCTTGACTTTTTTATGTCAAATCTTCTTCCCGATAACACAACTAATTCTTTTTTTTTTTTTTCTTCGTATAAAAACCTTAATCTATTTAGGCTTATGAAAGCATAATATTTGGCCTTCAAAATTTTTTAGAAAGTTGGAGATGTGTATTTAAATTGTGTTGATGCAACAACTTGAAAAATTGAGTTGATTTTGATTTTTCGAAATATGAATTTTAATTCATTAGCTAACTTGTACATGCGATCCGGAGTTTACTCCTAAAACGATATTATTTAGCTTGCAGCTTGTAATTTATTTTTGTTTACTTAATAAAATTATATTTTTCTTCAAAAAAAAAATTAAATTCAATTCTTTGAAAAAATAATTTTACCAAGACATATTTTTAGCTGGCGGATATAGGTAAGTTCCTATACCGAGTTACACGAACTCCTTACATATAGTAAAATAACGGATTAAGTACCCGTGTCACAAATGTTATCATTGCTGGACAATTTAGACGCTAATATTTGAAGTGGTACAAATTGACCACAAAAAAATTACAAAATGAGACAATTCAACCATTCACGTGAGTTAAGATTCCCCATCATCATTTTTATCCTCTTCATCAATTTCAATTACCAAAAATAAATATAAAAGCTTGTGCACCACTTTTGCAAAATTATTTCACTCAAAATGGTCGTTATAAATATTACGACATTGTCGTTATTATGAGAAGTAATTTAATATTTTTTTAAATCATTGAATGAAACTCATTGCAAGTATAGTAAAATAAATCTGACACAGTTAAATTTTAAAAATGTTTAGAAAATCTAATGTAAAATGATGGATATTATCAAATATTACTTATAATTAATTTAATTTAATTTCACTAGATATT
Organism: Santalum album; assembly: GCA_034195605.1. NCBI lineage: Eukaryota > Viridiplantae > Streptophyta > Magnoliopsida > Santalales > Santalaceae > Santalum > Santalum album. The sequence continues at coordinate 11,940,358 of CM067259.1, forward strand.
TTGGAAACAAATATATAAAAATGGTATCTAAAAATAATAATTACAATAATAATGATATAATTTTTATTATCATTAATCTTTTTGACTGAAATAATTTTGACAGAGGAGTCCATAAACTTTTATATTTATTTTTAGTAATTAATACTGATTAATAAAATAAAAATACAATGAAGGATCTCAACTCACATGAATAATTAAATTATAGTTAATTTATACGAATTTAATGTTTATGATTGATTTGTTCACTAATGACAATATTGGTTGCATAACGGTACTTAATCCTGAAATAAAAATTAACCCTTTTGTTTTTTTGCTATGATAAAATTGAATACTTTTGTTCTCATTTCCTCGAATTTTTTCTTGGAATGTCCCGAAAAAGAAATATTTTTCCAAACATACCCCATCTTTATTATTGGAGCCTCTGATTGACTTGCAATCAATTATACCCTCTTTGTCCCTATTTCCTTTTAAAAGATGAAAGGGAAAAACTAAAAACAACTCGAGATAGAGAGAGATGAAAAGTGAAATTGTGCCTCATAAGGGCGATTTTATCTTGTACCTAAAGAAAATTGAAAAATAAAATAAAATCTTGGACGTGATTCATGATTTTAGGTTTTCGTGTCTTGACACACGTGTTGGAGTGAAAGGAGAAAAAATCACGAATGTGAATCGTAATTTCATAAAAATGAGCTAGATACAAAAAGTTTTGAAAATATAAGTTCTGTCCGTAAAATAAAAATAAAAATAAAAATAAAAAAAAAAAAAACATTCCCCTTTCGGGGCATTCCGGGGAAAAACTCCATTCCCTCACCTACCCCTCAAACCTGTCTTCACAATTGGATTGGCAGAAGTTTGGCAGAAGAAGCCTAGTTGCTTCGGCGCGTGCATACGAGGCTTCTAACACCATACTACCACTTGTAAGCTTCGGCCGACGCTGGCCCAGTAGCAGAAACTTCGGGCCTGACACAAATCGAGTCCAATACGTGATCGACAAGCCCATCTCGCAGACTGCAGAAAGCGCCGGACGGCCTTTTCTTTTCTATTCTTTTTTAAAAAAAATTAGTACAGTATACATATAAAAGAAAATAATAAAATAAATTTTAAAATGGTGTGATCTTAGCTCTTGTGCTTATTTTTTAAAACATAAAAAGCAGAATTGCACCTTACTTACCTGCCAAATAAATATATCCTGTCCCATTTCCTTCTCTGGTGTATGGCGTAGTTTGTATCATTCTTTTTGTTCGATACATTTTTTTTAACTTAAAATTGTATAAATAGAGATAATATATAAAAATACACAAATTTATAAATTTTCAAATGATTCGGAAATGTAAAACATATTCATCAAATGCAGGGAAAAATTTAAGTTTAAAAATAGTCATAAAAGTTTCAATATTTAGGATGAATAAGATTTATATTTCCAAATCACTCAAAAATTGATTTTCTTTTGTATGTTTGTATCTTGCTTTCGTCTATACAGTTCAAAAAAAAAAAAAGTGGCAAATCGCGCATTAAATTAAATTGAAGAGCGAAAGAGAAGAGAATAGACTCCATGTGCTGTAAAAATTAAGTAACAGTAAAGTACATAACTATTTTCATCATTTTACCTTATTTATATTCATATGCTTTTGATGGATGTAACACCTAATTACAATTTAAATTAAATTAAATTTATTTAACTTCCTTGTCGCAGTGAGTACCGATTAAGTGCTAAGGCTACGATTGAAATGTTTAAAAACTCAAAAATGGTTATCGAGTCTTGGGACCTATGCGATATTTATTTACAAATCTTTTAGTGTATGATAAACTTGTAATAAGAAGCTAACATCAAAATATCCGAACTGCATTGCCTAACAACCATTTTTAAATGCCAATTTTTTTTAAAATTTAATTTTATTAAGTGAACAGAGCTTCCAAACAAAATGTGCATCAAAAGGTTATATAACTTGATCAAATCATAATTTCTTTTCAAATTAGCAAACAGATGAAGCTAAACTTTATTAATTTTTTTGGTGCAAAAATAAAATCTAAATTAACAAGAATTTAATTTTAGTGCAATTACATTTAAGTTAAATATAACACACACAAAATAAATTTAAAAAACTTAAAAAGATATTATTTTAAGTATTATATGCTTTTATTAAAAAATATCACATTCCTCATATACGCCTAATTTATATGCAGTATATCAGCGTGTGTGTCTGAAATAATTATTATAATTGGGTACGTACCCACATGTAAGGGCTCCCAGGGGTATTTCCCGAAACAGGGAATTTCCATGATGGAACTTTCAGATTAGGGTTTGTTCACCGACTCCTCTCTCTCTCATCCTATTCAATACTGACGTTCTTGATCTTCCCGGTAAGATCACGGGCTCGGTAGTTCTTTTCAGAAGATGTTTTTGATTGGTTTTTAATATCACTTGAAACGAAGTTGATTTGTGGAAACCCTAGAGTTGGGGGGAGAAAACCATGGACGAAGATGGGGCCGAGTTAGGCGGAGATCCGGCCGAGCCGTTTCACCGGAACGAGGCGATCTCCGCCGTTGCCGATGATGGGTTCTTGGGGGAGGAAGATGATGACGACTACGAAGATCTTTACAACGACGTTAATGTCGGTGAAGGGTTTCTTCAATCTCTGGGACAGAACGAAGACTTGGGGTTTAAAAATGAAGCGGAGAAGGAGGTCGAGCATCCAGCACCACCACCGGTGGTGGCAGGAGCCACTGTGTCGATACCTGGTGTTGGCAGTAGAAATGGTGGTAATGATGGCGGATGTGGAGTGGGCGAAGAAAGGAAGCTTGAAGAGCTAGGGAGAAATGATAGCGGGTCTAGGTTTTCTGGGAGATTAGAAGGGTTTCAGAATGTGGGGTTTAGGGAGCATGAAATGAGTGCCAAGGGAAGTATTGCCGCATCGGGGGGAGCAAGGCCGCCGGTTGGTGGAGGTTTGAGGGTTGAGTTGGGGCGACCATCGAGTAGAGTGGTTGATTTTGAAGAGGAAACTGGCAATAACGGTGTAGGAATTCAAGGGATTGGGCAGCAAACTCATGTTGGGCCCGTGGGAAATGAGGGTTTCGTTAGACAAGTAGGCTTTAGCAATTCAAATGGAATTGGTGGGGGTGCAGTTGGGAATGGTGGAGGTGGAGGTGGAGGTGGTGTTGGTGGCGGTGGTGTTGGTGGAGGTGGAGGTGGAGGTGGAGGTGGAGGTGGAGGTGGAGGCGGAGGCGGAGGCGGAGGTGGAGGTACCTTTCTCTTTGTTGGAGATTTGCATTGGTGGACAACAGATGCTGAGCTTGAGGCTGAGCTTTGCAAGTATGGAATTGTGAAAGAGGTTAAGTTTTTCGATGAGAAAGCTAGTGGAAAGTCGAAAGGGTATTGCCAGGTTGAGTTTTACAATCCTGCCGCTGCAACAGCGTGTAAAGAAGGAATGAATGGCCATATATTTAATGGCCGACCCTGTGTTGTGGCATATGCCTCACCATTTAGTGTTAAGAGAATGGGAGAGGCTCAAGTTAATAGGAACCAACAACAGATGGCCCAAGCTGCAAATTCTCAATCAAGAAGGGGACCTGTTGATGCTGGGGTTAAGGCTGGTGGCAACAACATCACTACTGGTGGCAATTATCAGGGCACTGGTGGTAACTATCAGGGTGGGGATAACAATAGAGGTTATGGAAGAGGTAACTGGAGAGGCAATGGTCAAGGAATGGGAAATAGAGGGCCAGTTGGTCCAATGAGAAACAGATCCGGTAATATGGGTGGAAGGGGTATACTTGGGAATAGTGGAAATGGATTCGGAAATGGATTTGGGCAGGGCATTGCTCCTACCCCACCTTTGATGCACCCACAGCCAATGATGGGTCAAAGTTTTGATCCGGCCTTTGGGGCGCCTATGGGAAGAATGGGCAGTTATGGAGGTTTTCCTGCTGCTCCAACACCTCCCTTTTCTGGTATTATGCCTTCTTTTCCACCCGTAGGGGGTGTCGGTTTGCCTGGAGTAGCTCCGCATGTGAATCCTGCATTCTTTGGGAGAGGGATGCCCATGAATGGAATGGGGATGATGCCCACAACAGGTGTTGATTCTCATAGTATGGGAATGTGGTCTGATCCTAGTATGGCTGGGTGGGCTGGTGAAGAGCATGGTGGAAGAGCGGGGGAATCTAGCTACTGTGATGAGGCAGTGTCTGATCACCAGCATGGAGATGCAAGTCATGATAGAGGGGTTTGGCCAAATTCTGGAAAAGAAAAAGATAGAGGTTCGGAGAGGGATTGGTCTGGATCTTCTGATAAGAGATATCGAGATGACGGGGAGTCTGGATATGATAGAGGTCTGTCTAGGGAAAAAGATACGGGTCATGATCATGGTTGGCCGGAAAGGAGGAACCGTGCTGATAAGGATACTAGTAGAGATAGGGTCAGGGAGCGTGAAAGGGACCGGGAACGTTCCCGCGATCGTGGTCGTGACAGGGAACGTGATCGCGATCGTGATAGAGACCGGTATAAGGAGGACAGAGACAGATCTGTTGATCATCATAGACACAGGGACTGGGAAGCTGAACATGACATTGAACGGGATAGAGGACGGGCGTCAAGGCCGCACAGCAAGTCAAGGTTATCCCAAGAGGAAGATCATCACTCAAGATCAAGGGAAGCAGACTATGGGAAGAGGCGGCGGCTGACAGCAGAGTAACTCGATGCTTACTGCTTCTATTAAAACCCAAATCAGAAAACTATATCATATTTGGCCTGTGACGGCTGCTGCACTATCTTCAATGTGGTGTTTTTTTGGTCCGCTGTTGAGTTAGCTTCATTTTCTATGACTCTGTCACCTGCAATTGCTCACAAATTTATTGATGGCTTTTTTTTAAGCCTGGAGCATGGTTCGATCAGCATGTGACAAGTAAGATACATTTTCCCTTATTTCTTACACGTGATTTTTCTTTACATAGCTTGGGGGGGGGGGGGGGGGGGGGGGGGGGGGAAGGATATTATGATCTGTAGTAACATGCAGCTGTCCATGCCTACTGTAGATCAAGTAATATGACGTGTAATTTTTTTTTTTAATATCTTTGTAGGCTTTTATTCCTTCCTTTATGGATGCACGCCTACACAGTTACAGGAATATGTTGATTCTTGATATTATATATGGATGGGGGTGGACATTTTCTCATCCTCTGAACCTCTCTTGTAAAGAATTATTTTCCAGCCTTTGCATGTCACTCAATCACTTGTGCATATTAACTCAAATTAATCTCTATTGATTTCTTGCAGTGATGCAAAATCTCATAACTTTCTTGTAGTGCATGTTCCACCTGTTGCCATTTGAACGGCCTTGGCACTTATTTTGTTGTTGTTTTCTGTTGATGCTATGGATGTACACTGGGACCAGCATTGACAGGTCATTTTACTATATGTTTTTCTTCTTCTTTTTTTTTTTTACCAGTAAAAGTTTATTAAGGAAGGCAACAAGGGGGTGCCAACCCCTTGCAAAGAAAGATTTTCGATAAGCTCAAAACAACCAAAATTATCAGTAGGTGTCATTTCACGATATGTGCGTGATGTTTTGACTCAAATTCCACTTTTTGAGGACTTAGGTGCTGCATAAACTTGAGGTATTAGCCTTAAATTGTTCTGTTAGTCAAATGATCATTTGGGACTGTAATTCTAGTAAAGCTCTGTGAGAAACTGGAAACTTATGAGTATAAAAACTGGAAAGTATGAGTATTTTATCTGATAATGCAGGTTGGTTTTATTAGTGAGTTTGGGTTCACCATTATGTTTAGATGTATTGTTTGTTTCGTTTATTCTGAATGTAGGTTGATGGTCTTTTCTAGAAGAGCTTTAAAGCTTCATTGGCTAGAATTTTTCTTAGTTGTAGGACATGTTTTACTCATCTCCAAATAGTCAACCAAACCATGGAAAAAGTTTTGCATGTAAATTATTTTTTAAGGGAAGTATCTTCCACGGAAATTGTTTTCCATGGAAATTATTTCCCCTAAAACAAACAGGACCTCTGGTTTGAATGTCAAGTCTAATTAGAAGGGATTGTGCCGTTCCTTGCCATATTTTTTCTGGGGAAAAGGGAAAAATAACTAAACAATGTCTTTGGGATCCTTCTTTTCTTCAAACGGAACAAACAGAGATAGAATCAGACCGATTCCCGGAATGCCTTTCTGAATATTCCTCAATGTCCCGGCTATTCACGGAACATGAGACTATTTAGTTGAATGTTGTCTAACAAATTGTCCCAAAATCTACATTTGAGTGTCCTTTGATGCCCAACATTGCTCTTTTGCTTGCTTTGTGAAATCAAATTGACACAACGATTCGCCATAATAGTAGTTTTGTTGTTTTGTCTGTCTTTCCTTTATGTCAGCTTGTTATGTTGTTCTGTTGAGATTGTGCTATGTGAGCTTTGACAGTTACCTTGGGAATATGTTGCATATGAGAAAAACTTATGTAGTCAGTCACCACCATGAGAATTGTGGTCACATCAGCTCTTTGCTCACCTCACTCCTTCCTCCAACTAATACTATAAAAACATGCTCCATTCTCCTCCCCCTTTTTTTGAAATTAGTTACTTTTGAGTGTTGGCCATTTTATATAAAAAAAAGAAGAATTCAAAAATTATTTTATTTCCTCCTTTTTCATCCTTATCCCTCTTTTTAATTTCCCCTTCACTCTTTCTAATTTATTTTAAAAACTTTATTTTATGGATTCTATGAAAATAAACTCAAAACATTAAACATTTAACTTCAGAATCAAATAAAAATTACAATATCTTAGAAAAAAATTACGTAAATCAATGCCTAGATGTCAAATATTCAAAAGACAGGAAACATATAACTTGACTTACAGGAAAATATGACAATATATATTTGAGATAATAAAAGGCACCCAATATTAATATCCCATTTCCGGACAAATGTTCTATATATATATACACACACACACACACAAGATGTCCAACACAAAAGTAACCTAATTTCAAAACAAGGAGAAGTGTGCAAGTAACGGTGTTAGTTGGACGAGACAGTGGTGTGGACAAAAACTGATATGGCCTTCTGTGGTTAGCCATCACCACAAATCTCATGGTGGTGACTAAGCCACAGAAGTTTTTCACATTGCATATTTGTCATCAAGCCATGTCATAGGCCTCTAGGTTCTATGTAGCAATTAAGCTCTGTCATGGCCTTAGTCTTATGGTGCCCACATGACGAAGCTGTCATGACAACATGCTTTCTGATTGGCTTCATATATAACTTGACTTGCTAATTGAAGAAGAAGCAGGAATACATTGCTGAAGTTTGAAGTTAATATTATTAGATGTATTATGGTTGATATCTACACTGCTAAAGTTTAAATATACTTCAGATTCATACAGAACCTGGCATGCTTTCAGAATTTTGTTTTCAAAATGAAAGCTTTAGAGCATGTAAGTGTAGCTATGTGGAATGAGTGAATCAGCTGAATTGTGGGTGTCCATTTCGGAGGAGATTTTCAGTGTCCAAAAGCAAAGTATTCATGGCCTCATATTTGTTTATTGTGGATTCAATATCCAAAACAGGCTGAGTAGCTATGTATCCTGATCGAAGTTGCTTTCTAATGCAGTTTATTCTATGATCAAAAGAATCAACTTTGGTAATTTGTTTTGTTGCACTTTGTTGATTGTTATGAGTACGGACTGCCAAATTTAAGTATTACTAACACAAAATCCTTTCCTCCACAGCTTGAAGGCTCCTTAGATTCAATAGCTGAAGCCATTCAACAGAGTTTTGAGCTTTTCTTGCAAGTGGACCTGAGCCTCCTCCTAGAAAGAGATGGTATGTGGCACTGCATCTTTGCCGATTGACATGGAAGTGGAATCCTTTCATTTTAGTTGTTAGCCTTTACTTTTATCTGGTTGCTTAGTACTTGGAACCAGCCTATATTGTCTGTGGATGGTAGGTATGTCTGGAACGTGTTAAGACTATGTTAGCATAACCATATGGGATGTATTTTAATAGGATTAGCACATGGATGTTGCTCAGCGCCCATTCTGATTGTATTTTTGTTGTACATTTTGTTTTTTTTTTCCCGGTGCCTTTGAATTGTTGTCAGTGTACTGTTTAGCCTTCTGTGCAGAGCATGTAGTAGATCTAACCATTAAATCAATGAGAATCATTAACATGATAGTTATACACAATTTTGATCGTATATGTGTTGGGTTATGAGTGATGTGATTCTCACAATGTGTTTCTGTATTTCTATGTTCTTCCTTTATTCTTCACCTCCCAGATTTTACTTGGTTGATTAGGGTTCTCTGGCTGTTGAAGCACAGTTGACCTTTCGAATATATTCTCGGCTGCATGAATTCGTAAAATTTTCAGAATTTTGGAGTGGAACACCTGATTTCATCTGTTTGATGAACATATAGTATTTGTCATGTCTCCAGCTTTGTTTTTTCTACACTCTGCCAATCAATTTTCTATGCTCTATCCGAAAAGAGAGTATCTGCTAGACCCCTCTTGAGCAAGTCATTGATAAATGCTACACAACTGCTAACATGCTCCTGGTTTTACGAGCTCAACAGCAGTACGGATAGAATGAAGCAAATATAAAAATGATTTACTTATATGCAATTTAAACCAATTGTGTCTCCAACAAGCAATTACATATGCCCTTCAGGCATATCAGACAGCATGGAATGCGTACGCCTTCAACGTTAGCTAAATAGGTGTAGCAACTACGCATCCGAAAAGAGAAAAAGAAGCCCCCGTGGATCTGCCAATAATCAAACTAAAGTAGTGCATAACACAAATTGTTAAACTCAACATGCTATTTCATGTAAGAGCATGGTTAAAAATTCAAAAATAAAATCAAATAGAGATGCCTCCTTCAACTCACCACATGTCGGTTAAGTTAGATATACCAGAATGCTACAAATTATTTAGTGTACAAGTTAAGCTGTAACCTGCTGCTGCTGCAGTACAGCAGTTTGGCTCCACTACCTAAATCTCAGCAAACTAATTTCACCCACCAACAATTACAACACTGACAATAGATTACAACCACTAAACAGTAAACGGGAGCACAGCATAATTTAAGGGTAACAAAAAAGTTGTAAAGAAAATAAGCCGATCCTAGCTAGTCCATCTTGTAGGCAAATACCATCTCGGTATAATCAAGCCTTAGTCCCTTGACTGTCAGCTTGCGTTTCAACTTTAGCAGCATCGGCTTCATCTTCCTCGTCATCAGCTTCATCAGCTAATTTAGTCAGCTCTTCCTGGATCATAACCTTTATAGATGCCTTCCTGGGAGTCAGATCGGTCTTGAATTTACGAGCTGAAATAAGTATGGCATGCCCCAAAAAAATCGTCAAATACCATGTTCGTGTGAAGTGAAAGATTCTCAGGAGTGGAAATTCAAGCAAGGTTCATGATATTTGACTACACTACTAGCTAATCCAATTTGAGCATCACTTTTCCCTATACATTTTGTTCGTTAATCTTTCATCATCCATCAAAAGCCATTTTGAAAAATAAATTTCAAAATAACAGCACTTCACTAGGAACCGGAAAGGAATATACATGACGTTATGCAAACTTGAAAGATACTGAAATATTGGATCAATCATAAAGAAGAGCTCATACCAAGTTGATTCAGAATATCAGTAAATGTGGCCTGCAATATACAACAATTGAAATATAAATTATGTCACTGATGATATTGATAATACAGTTTACGCTGACGATGGAAAAAAACAACACAATAACAAAAAACATGAAACATAAACTTTTGCAGCATTAAAAGAGGCAGAATGGCAAATGAAAAGTCAAAAAAATTCAGAAAACTACATCCAGTAGGCTTTGATGATAGAAGAGCCTAGAATTTGGTCAAGGTGAAAACTCGAAGTTACATCTTCCAGTCAATGGTTGTAACAGTGCATTCACCTAAAGCTGAATACTTTAATTTGCTCTCGAGTGGGGAACCAGTAAAAGTTATGGACATACCATGACACAAAGAACCAACAGTGTACCACAAATCACAATCAGCTCTAGAGGCCAAATAACAGCAACAAGTGACAAGCCAAATTTCTTGAGCTCACAAAGTCATCGTGTATAAAACAGGCCACTTATTATTATTGAAGCATCAACTTTACAGCACATAGATATCAGCTTCTTACCGTATTAAAGTTGACTACTTTAAGAATTTCACATATCGCATTTCTCAATTTGTCATCACTCGGCCTCAACTTATCCCCCTTGGGTTTGGCCGCCTTCTCTTTTGTGACCCTTTTGCCTTGATAAAATCAGACAACAGTTAAGAATTTGGGAAACACTCTGACAAAAACCTATATCTGTGAGCAAAATAGACCAGTAAAAAGATACAGGAAAAGGGGAAGGTTGCCCGAGGTTAAGAGAAGATTATGATCTCTACCAGTTTTTCCTTTCAAGGTAGATTTTGCTGGAGTCGAGGGCTTCTCTTTGGCTGTGTCTTCATTTTTCTTCTTCCTTGAGGACACCTTTGGACTTGCATCACTACTATCATCAGCCTTGGGGCGATTTGAAGATGACTTTTTAGCTTCTTTTTCTGCTGGAGAACTAAATTTCTTTGGGGTTGCTATTTTCTTAGTTTTCGGTTTCTCAGCAACTTCCTTCTTCGTAGCCGCCTTTTTAACCCCTCTTTTGCGTTTGCGTTTGTTATCTTCAGGTTCGTTTTCTTCCTCGCTTTCAAAATGTTGTGGCATCTCATCCTCTGATCTTTCAGGGATACTATTGTCATTTTCTTGATCATTCTCATCATCTTCGTGTTCTACAGACTCATTATGATCAATCTCAACTGCATCTTTCTCTTCCTCCTTTGAAGCATCCTCCATTTCTCGTCGATTCTAAGTGAGATAAAATTTGAAGAATTTAAACATGCAGAAACTAAAAATAGAATGTACAACGTTAACAGTGTCATTTAATTCCCAAACCAAAATGTGCACATCTGAAATAAAACTCCTACAAAAACAAATTACTCATCCCCCACTTAAATAAGTTTTCTATATATACATATAAAGAGGGAGGGAGAGGGGGCACGTATCAGGATTAAGTTTTATGTTTTAAATGTAATATGAATTGACAGGACCAGCACACAAACAGCATGCAAGGGTAAGACACCTCCTTTCTGTACTTCCAAACATCATTGCCATTTACTACACACTAGAAATTTTTACAAAAACATAACAGGATTCTGCAATTTGCAACAATTTCAAGCTTACACCAAAGAAAAATTGTAAAGAATATATTCTCTTACTAAATCTGCAACACTCTTACATATTGTATTTTGGAAATAGACAAATTGCACCTTTGCTGAGCGTTTTAAGGGTGAACCTCCAGAGATCGACGAATCTGTTTTTGCCACCCTCTTGCGCTTTTTCCCCTTACTTGACTGATGCCATGCAAAAGGTAAATGGTGATTAGAATATCAAAGCAAGATAAAGATTTGTAAATTACATAGCAAATAAGTATACCTGCTCCTTCTCGGCAAGCAACGCAGTTGTTGTCGCATGAGGAGCCACCAGAAAGTCTATTAACTTTATAACAATATCTTCCTGCAAGTGATCATCAATTCATTACGGTGGCATCATCCATGATGTGCTTTAAAATACATACAATCATGTCAAATTGACCTGTTATTTATTACATGCTTATTTTCTTGAGTTTTGGCACTGGACTACCTCCTGAAGTTGTGATAATTATTCAAACTAAAATAAATGACTTGTGTGCTCATTATAATGGCATCTCCAAAATTGTTCCACAAAACCATGCCTAGCATTCAATTTAGGTGCATGGTAAACAGCTCCTTTTGCATCCAACTTAGGCTTCATCATAGTGCCTTTTGACACGAAACCTCCTGCAATGCTAACAGTGCGAGTTGGTTCACTTAACAATGATAATTTGTGTCAACAAGCATAAAATAAAATTTTATACAGATTTTGACTTACAAACCATCGGAAAAGTAGCCACCAACTTGATAGATGATACATTTTAATCACTAAGAAAAATATTACTGCAGAGAACAGAGCACAAACTTCTCCAGCCACAAACATACCCATATGCAGCATGCATTATAAAGAAAAGACACACACCTTCCTTGTAGTAGCCTTAGCGATTGGTACGTCAAACAGATCACAGAATTCCCACAACTTCTCTTTGGTACACTTGTCAAACTTCTCTTTTACTTTTAACTTCTGTTTTTCCTGCAATGACAACAAAATTGGATAGTAGAATCTCACAGAGGTATGTTTCCATATTATTGCTTGCCATATATGCCAAATAGTGCATGCTAAGCGTGAAGTGCCAGTCCCTATAGCCCTGTTATGCCAAACAAATAAGATCTCAGGTGTGCAGGACATCAATGTGTCTCTTAAAGTAAAGTAGCCTACCTCATTTTCACGCCATACAAAGCCAGAAAACCTGGATATATTGTTCTTGATCTGAACTGCCTGGATAGAGTAAAGAGTTAGAGTTGCACACAAGCAAATCTTGATCAGTCAAAGCCAGCACCAATAGCACTATTAGTGGATGCTCAACAACCCAATAGATGGAAGTGCAACAGAACTGAATTCGAATAGCAAGAAAGTGTGATTCAACAGTATCTTGTTTTGTTTTTTTTTTTAATTCTTTAGATATCCTCCTCCTATAAAAAAAAAAAAATTCTTGGTATTTTAAATGTATTAGATGGTAAGCTTAGCTTGTAGCAGCCAATTATCACCAAGACATACAGTTAGTGGCACTTTCATTATGCCAAAACCTCAAAGAGATGCCCTGACACACTCACTGGCATCAGACTCTAATTCAACAGTCCTGATTCACACAACTCTGCTTACTCTGCATCATCCACAATTATAACCTAGTTTACACTTTTTAACAGTCACAATACAACCTAGTTTACCTTAAAAGAGATATTCAATTTGCCACCTGAAAATAGGGCAAAATTAGAAGAAGGGAGGGGAGGGGGGGGGAAGAGACCAATGAGGAGACAAAAAAAAGAAGAAAAGCCAAGCTACCTATAACATTGTTTGGTCCTAGGTAAATCCATACTCATTACTTATAATGTCCATTTAGTGATTTAAGGAAACAATAATGTTCCTTAAGATATTTACAGGAAAATTAGAATAGTAACTATCCGATCTTTGCGACTTTTTGAATAGACACCCTATACATATATTTTAAGACTTCATCTTTCAAGGTGAGGGTTAGCAGCCATGTGGTACAGCCATAAAAGGATAAAACAGGAATTAGGGAACGAATTTAAATTACCTTTCCTCTTCTGGCAAAGAGAATTGTATGAAGCAATTTAAAAGTGTCATCAGCCTTTTTCCTAGATAGCTTGTACGCCACTGAAAGGGAGAAAACATGGTCCAGACACTAAATCATTCATATTATACTACACAACTGAAATAAAAGATAAGAAAAATACATAAATCAAATAACTTGAGGAAATAAACAACGTTTACAGGGTTATGCTTCAAATATCTAAAACTACATAATATGATGTGATTAAACAAATTTGTCCAACTCAGCATTTTAGTGAGTTTTAACTTCATGGGATCATAAACTTCTGTCAGATGAACTCAAGAAGTCAAAGAACTCAAATGACATACATTAAAGGGATCATAAACTTTTCTCAGATGGGTTCAACAAGTCAGTCAACTCAAATCACATGTATTAAGATAATCCTACAAAGGGGGCAAATCTAAGCCCTTTCATCAGAGGATAGGGAACCAACTTATTTATTTATTTAACACATTCTGAAGGAGTTTTGCATTTATACCAGAAAGTAGTTGTTTTGGCCACTTTCCTGTTCTAAAATTTTGGTAGAACTGAGTGTCTACTGCCACATATATAGAATAAGAAAGCTCCATGAAATCCATCCTTCCTTTGATGATTGATTTAACAACTAGAATTCGAAAGGATCTGACTTCCCCTATGTAAACATAATTTGATCAACTTCAACGCATGCACATACAAAAATGATACCGCAAACAATAAGGAAACTGATCTCATGTCCTTTAGGATCATGTGGCCAAACTCTCAGCTTCATCAGAAAAGACTCTTAACTTCACGACAATCAAATAGTATCCAGCACAGGCATCACTATAAAGATGTGCATTATATTGAATGCATAGAGCGTGAACCAGAAAACTTCAAAGCAGGGTCCACAATTTGACGATAAACAAAGTAGCTAAGTATGTTTCAATCAAGATAGAGATATATACAAGATTAAGAGTTGGCAGAAATAAGTAAAGGACAACTAGGCTGGCTTTATACGGGTTAATAAGAATAATAGACTAAATAAAATAGAGTGCATAAAATGCACTGTGTACTATAGAAAGCACGGGATTTAGGAACTATACCATTAGGAATATCTTTCAGAGAAGTCCCCTGGCCCTGCAATTTCCAAGGTATACTATAAGCTAAATATTCACATGATTACGCAAAATGAACAGAGATCAGAGAACACCTTTTCAATTTGAAAGTCTCTTGCTGTGTCTTTCTCAATTGATGCCACCAGCCTCTCCACAGTTTTCCGCTCCCGTACAGGGCGTTCAATGACCGGAAGTACTGGGGTCCTTGGTTCTTTTTCCTTCTTCCTTTCCGTCCCCCTTTTCCTTTCTTTGGCTTTTTCAGCAGAACCCCTTTTCCCACGTTTCTTTCCATCCTTAGTCATTTCCTTCTCATTTTCATCTTTCAACCCATCAACCTTCTCCTCGACCTCTTCTGTATTCTCCTCCTCATCTTCACTCTCCTCTTTTCCATTTAAACCAGCCTTTGTCTCCATTAGCTCTTTTTTCTCTTTTCCCTTTACTTCTTCTTCGTTATCCTTCTCGACTTCTTCCTTGCCCGCCTTCTCTGCCTCTTCTTCATCATCTTTTTCTTCCTCTTGTTTGTCATCATTCTCATCTACTTCTTTGTTTTCCTCCTCTTCCCCTTCCTGAGCATTATTCTCTCTCATCTTTTTACCTTCCCCATCTTTCTTTTCCTTGACCTCCTGCTCTTCACCCACTTTGACACGCTCAACAATTTTATCATCTTTGTTATCTTCATCCATTTCCTTCTCTTCATTGATTTGGTCAACTCTAATATCTATTGTTTCCTTCACTGCGCCTTTCTTGTCACCATTGCTATCTTCTTCTATTCCCATTGCTACATATTTTCTATCAACATCATTATCTTCTTCCATGTCGTTCACTGCATCTTGTTTAGCATCCTCATGATCTTCTTCCATGTCCTTCACTCCATCTTTTATATCATCCTGATGATCTCCATCCGCTCCCTTCAATCCTTTTTTATCTTCTTCCCTTTCCTCGGCTCCATCTCTCATATCTTCCTTGAGATCTTCTTCCGTCCCCTCCACACAATCTTTGCTGTCATCCTTACTATCTTCTTCCATTTCCTTCATTCCATCATTTTTTCCCTCTGGCTTCTCAGTTGCAGATTCGCCTGTTTTCTCTGAAGGGTTAGTTCCATTTGCTGCTATCCCTGTAACTTCGGCCGCTGCATCTTCCATACCCGTAACGGAATTGATTCTGGACTAACCAAAAAAGGAAAGAAGAAGCAAACGAACAGGGAAACCAATCCACCCCACCCCCCCCCCCCCCCCCCCCCCCCCAAAAAAAAAAAAAAAAAAAAACAAAAACAAAAACAACCCCTTAGTAATGTTTTATAAGCAGCAAAACGAAAAGGTGACGAAACATAAGATGAAACAATGAGAGAATTCTAGATGAATGGATTTAAGAATGATAAGTGAGCTACAGACCATCACAGAGCAGGAAAAATGTAATCTTTCCAAATATTAATCAGAAATTACGCTTAACGGGTGAATATTCTGCATAAAAGTGACCAGTTACACACAAACACTCTACAAACCCTAACAGGATCCACAGAAACTGAAAAGACGGACTCACAACCAGAAAATATCAAATTTAAACAGAAATTCACAAGGAAAACAGTGGAAACAAACATGTAAATGCGAAAAAAGTGTCCGAAACCCTAAGCTTTAAACGCAGCTTCAAAGAGGAAGAGAAGAACAAAAAAAAAAAAAAAATCGCAGATTACAAACAAGAAATGGTGAGAAGATAGAATTGGGGAATGAAACTCACAGAGAATTCAGTACCGGGGATTTAGGGCTCGGAAAAATTGAGAACTTCGGGGACCTATTCACTACGTCTCGGTAGGGGGAGGATGCTCGTGTTCGTTCTTTCCCTCTCTCGGAGGTGGGGGGGGGGGGAGGAAATTCTGCTGCGAACCAAACTGGGGAGGATTCAGTGGGAACGAACGCCTTTTATTCCCAACGAAATGCCGCGTTGGACCAGATTGCCAAGGAACGGCTCAGATCTGTTCATCCAACGAGTGAGTGAAATGGACGGGTCGTGAACGACGTGTTAAGCATGACGTGGTGAGACTCAATTTCCACCGTTTAAAAAAAAATTCATTGAGTTCCCAAACGTATTTTACTTAAAATGGATTTTTTTTTTCGAAGAAGAAGATATTCACTTTTAAGCCCCAGAATTGCCAACGTTTCAATTTTAATTTATTTTTCTGCTCTGAATATATGAATTTGAAATTAACTTTTTCTTTTTGTTATCAAAGAAGATATTGATTTAAGGAAAAAGTATGGAGGATGCCACGTCAACGGTGGTGCCTAATTTGATCACCCATATGCCATTGGTTTGTATGAAGAAAATTTATTTATGAAAATACAACATTTTATCTCATCTTTCTAATTAAATGGAGTCATTTTAGAACTGAATGATTACACTCATTTGGCCTAATGACCACACAAGAAGGGTCCTTAATTTTGTCTAGCAGCAACGAGACTTTATAACCCATGTCTGCATTGTTAGGTTTGTTGGATAATTTGAGAAAGCTTATGAAAAACTGCTATTGAATTTTGGAGGGAGATTTTTAATATAACTTTTCTTAAAAGAAAATAGGTTTTATTTTTCACAAGTATATGTATAGACTTTTCGAAAAGCGATTTTGAACTTTTCATATGTTTGTCGAATTACCATTCTTTATCAATGGAGCTTTTATTTTGTAGAAAAGTATAAAATAAGTCAATCTATATTATCTCTAAAACTATGTCATTTTAATAAATAATTTTGAAAGGAGGATAAATTTTTATTAAAATAACATAGTCTTTGAACCAATACTAGCTAGAAATAATGAAATTGCATTAAAAACATGCCCCTTTACCTTGCTTTAAGGTAAAAACTACCCGTCCATATAACTTACTTTGTGGTGAGTCATAGTGAATTTGTAACATTCCAACTCAAATTATTTTTTATTTTGAAAGAAAAGGAAGAAATATACTTTTGGTACCTCAAGTTTAGAGTTAGTGTCAATTTAGTGCCTCGTTCGAAAGTGGCCAATTTGATCACTAAACTAAAGAAAAGATTAGGTTTTTGCCTTTTTATTTGCTCTTCTTTTTTTTTTTCTACTAATATTTTCAATAGAAATAACTAAATTCCATTTTTTATCTTTTTTTGTTGAATTTTTCTAGAAATAGAGTATATATAACCTTTGATTTGGATTGAAAGCATAATGGGGAAGGGGGTGAAGGGAAGTTAAAATTAAATATTTTTCTTCATTTGGTTTATTTTTCAAATTATGAAACACATTTGAAAAGTACTACATATTGAAGGGGAAAAAAAATGCTTTATAAGCACAATTAGCAAGAAAGCTCTCAAATTAAAGCCCTATTGTACAATTTTTTTTGTCTAAATCTGATAATTATGCTAGTTTAGGGACCAAGTTCGCCACTTTTAGAAACTTACTTGTTTGGTTTGTATGGGGATAGTCATTTTCACTTAGGTTGTGTTTGAAAGGTAAAAATGTAGAGGTAATGGGAACGGGAATAGAATGGCAAGGTCATTCCCATTCACATGTTTTCTTTACTCAACGATAAAATGTGATGAAATGAGCATGCAAGTAACTTCAATCACTTTATAAATATAAATAAATAAATTATTGAAACACTGTGCCAAGGCATTTATGGTGCTATTGAAAGTCATGGGAGTCACGTAGTGGCATGGTGTCATGGCATCAATGTTGAAATTAGAGATGAGAATGATGATTGGTTATTCCCTTCACAAGAGAAAATGATCATTCTCATGAAATAACCATTCTAAACTTGAGTGCATCCAAATATGAAAATGGAAATGGACATTTTCATTCTCATTAATCATTGTATGTTATATTTATATGAAATCCTTAGTCCGTTTCATTGATGCAATTCATGGCTCACTATTCCAGAGATTATAGTACCTTGGATGCCCATAGAGTGATTTAAAACTGATAGTTATGCTAGTTTTGGGGCCAAATTTGCCACTACTAGAAACTTATTTGTTTGATTTGTATGCGAATAATCATTTCACTAAGGTTATATTTGGACAATGGTAATGGAAAGGTAATGGGAACGGGAATGAAATGGCAAGGTCATTCCCATTTGCATGTTTTCTTTGCTCAACGATGAAATGTGATGGAATGAGCATGCAAATAACTTCAAATAGCTTTATAAATATAAATAAATAAATCATGAGAACACTGTGTCAAGGCATTTATGGTGCCATCAAAAATCATCGGAGTGTTCCATCACATTTCATAATTTATTTATATTTATAAAGTTATTTGAAGTTACTTGCACACTCATTCCATCATATTTCATCGTTAAGCAAAGAAAATGTGTGAACGAGAATGACCTTGCCATCTCATTCCCACTTTCCAAATACAACCTAAGTGAAGTTATTATTCCCATACAAACCAAACAAATAAATTTCTAAAAGTGGCGATCTTGGTCCCTAAACTAGCATAACTATTAGTTTTAGATAGAAAATTGTACGATAAGGCTTTAAATGGGCTAGACTTGGAATTTGAGGACTTTCTTGCTAATTGAGCTTATAAAGCATTTTTTTTCCCCTCGATATGTAATACTTTTCAAATGGGTCTCATAATTTAAAAAATAAACCAAACGAAGAAAAAGATTTAGTTTTGACTTCCCTTTCTCTCCCCTCTTATACTTTCAATCCAAGCAAAGGCTATGCATACTCTATTTCTAGAAAATTTCAACAGAAAAAAAGATTAAAAAAATGGAATTTAGGTATTTGTATTGAAAATATTAGTAGGAAAAACAAAAAAGAGCAAATAAAAAGGTCCAAACTTTATTTTTTTTCCGTTAGTTTAGTTATCAGATTGGCCACTTTAAAATAAGGCTCTAAATTAATACTAAGTCAAAACTTCAGGTACCAAAAATATAATTCTTCTTTTTCATTCAAAATCAAAAATGATTTGAGTTAGGATGTTGTAAATTAACTATAACACACCACAAAGTAAGTTACATGGACGAGTAGTTCTTACCTTAAAGCAAGTCATTCTATTTGAAAAACTATCATATTTATTAAAAGGGCAGGGTTTTTTTTTTTTTTTTTAAACGGTGGAAATTTAATCTCACCGCGTCATGCTTAACACGTCGTTCACGATCCGTCGATTTCACTCGCTCGTTGGATGAACAGATCTGAGCCGTTCTAGGGAATCTGGTCCGACGCCCCTCCGAGAGAGGGAAAGAACGAGCACGAGCATCCTCCCCCTACCGGGACACACAACACGCTCCCGAAGTCCTCAATTTTCCCGAGCCCTAGATCGCCGGTGCCGAATTCTCTGTGAGTTTCGTTCCCCAATTCTATCTTCTCTTCCTTTCTTGTTTGTAATCTGTGATTTTTTTTTCTCCCTCTCTTCCTCTTTGAAACTGCGTTTAAAGCTTAGGCTTTCGAACACTTTTTTCGCATTTCCATGTTTGTTTCCACTGTTTTCCTTGTGAATTTCTGTTT
This sequence comes from Santalum album, assembly GCA_034195605.1. Classification (NCBI taxonomy): domain Eukaryota; kingdom Viridiplantae; phylum Streptophyta; class Magnoliopsida; order Santalales; family Santalaceae; genus Santalum; species Santalum album. The sequence continues at coordinate 11,960,214 of CM067259.1, forward strand.
AAATTTGATATTTTCTGGTTGTGAGTCCCCTCAGCTTCTGTGGATCCTGTTAGGTTTGTGGAGTGTTTGTCTGTACCTGGTCACTTTTATGCAGAACATTCACCCGCTAAGCGTAATTTCTGATTAATTTTGGGAAAGACTACATTCTTTTCAGCTCTGTGATGGTCTGTAGCTCATTTATCATGCTTAAATCCATTCATCTAGAATTCTCTCATTGTTTCATCTTATGTTTGATCACCTATTCGTTTTGTTGCTTATAAGACATAACTAAGGGTCCTCTTTTAGAGATATTAATCGTTGCATGTCATATTCATATGAAATACTTAATCGGTTTCATTCTGTAAACCAAAAGTCACTGATCACAAACTTGGGGGGCAAAAAGATAATTTTCCCGCAATAAAAACATAAATAAATCATCGTCCCTGCCATGGTTTTAAATTGCAGTTGCGGTTGCTGTCGCGTAACGGTCGCGAGTGTAACAGGACGTGGGCGTAATTGGGGTTTTGTAACGGGACGCAGGCATAACGGACGTGAATTTTGAGGCACGGCGTACAACTATTGTTTTTGACATTTTAAGTTTATAAAATTATTATAAATGATTTTTAGACTATTTTAACCCACCTTATTTATCAAGTAAGGATTGGTATATATGACATTTAGATTTTATATAAATTTAAGTGCTCTGTTAAGTGCACTTTTAAAGGTGAAACTTGAATGTTGTAATTCTTTTCTATCCGTTGTTGATGAAACAAATTGATACACCTTATTATTTGTTCTTTTATATCCAAATATGTGGTTTTATATATTATATGTATATGACCTCATTCTTGAGCTTAGACAGGACGTAAAACAAATATGAGTTTGAGTTCACATAAATTTGCTACCAAAAAAACGTAGTTTTACTAAAAACTACAAAAGAACATGAACTTTTTTTTAACAAAATTCTGTCATTGGGTGCACAACTCACATTTCTCTTCCTTTTGAGTCTAAGAGGGCACCACAGTAATTTTGAACAAATCTCCAGCAATTTTCCTGTCTCTCCATTTATGGGAAATCCCGTATCTTCTTGCAGTAAGTTTTGGTATTCTTTTGTGTTATTATTGTTTATTTGGGGGAGGGGGGAGGGAGGAGGGGGAGGGAAATAGAAAAAAGTGCACCCCATTTCCCTAAGGCAGGGTGTTGCGGCTTCTATCGCGGGTGTCGCGGCCGTAGCGGGCATCACAGCCGCTATTGCGGCTGTGAATTCCAGGCAATCCGCAAAAGTGGTCCGTAGCGGTATGGCATCGCGGTGATACCGTTACTTAGACCAGAGGATTTTTCTGTTTATAAACTGTCTTTCTACCGGGAAATTAAAAAACCCAGAAGCATCTAAACACTTGGCGTCTGATTGTATGTTCAGTAACCATGGCGTGAACTGTGAAGTGAGGAAAATGACGATGGTGAAGAACACGAGTTGAAAGATGCTCTCATGTTTGATTTTCTCAACGGCTAAGAGAATCATTCTTCCTTCCCTCAGATTGTCCAAAATTAGATTGTTTTCGCATATGGGGATCTCTGATTCTGCTGGAGAAAGATTGAAATATGATCATTTCGGCAAAACATGGAACAAAACCCATACATCTGGTATGCTTTTTCTCTACCAAAATTTTGCTATGCTTCTCTTTGTACTTTCTTTTATTCTAAATTTTTTTAATTTTATGGGAATTGGTTCAGACATGGAGAGCAGCATTTATGCAATCCTCACAATTGACCGTTGGAAATCCCTCAACCTCATGGAATATAGGTTGGCTTCACTCAGACCTGTTCATGGAAGGTTGGCCTTAAAATTTCTTAACTGGGTCATCAAACAACCTGGTTTGGAGCTTAATCAACTCACTCATATGTTCTGTGTCACCGTTCACATCTTAGTTAGAGCCAGAATGTATGACTCTGCCAAGTCAATTTTGAGGCATCTCTTTCATCTGGGTACAGGGTCAAATTCTGTTTTTGGTGCTCTCATGAACACATACTCTATTTGCAAGTCAAACCCTTCAGTTTTTGACCTCTTAATTAGGGTTTACTTACAAGAAGGGATGATTCAACCTGCCCTAGAGATATTCAGTTTAATGAGTTGTCGTGGATTCAGACCATCGGTTTCAACTTGCAATATGATCCTAGCAGCGTTGGCTAAGGAACCAAAAGCAGGGTCAGCCTGGTCATTTTTCAAGGAAATTATAGGGAGAAAAATATGTCCCGATGTTGCTACTTTCAATATTCTTCTGAACTTTCTGTGTGTGGAAGGGAAGCTTAAGAAAGCGAGTTATCTCATGAGAAAGATGGAAGAGAGTGGTTATGCTCCGACTATTGTTACCTACAATACCTTGCTTAACTGGTATTGCAAGAAGGGGAGGTATAAAGCAGCTTTTAAACTGCTCGATCATATGAGTTGTAAAGGTATTAAGGCTGATGTGTGTACATACAACGTGTTTATTGATAGTTTGTGTAGAAACAATAGGAGTTCCAAAGGTTATCTACTTTTGAAGAAGATGAGGAAGAAAATGATAGCCCCAAATGGTGTCACCTATAATACTCTTATCAGTGGATTTGTTAGGGAGGGAAAGATTGGGATTGCCACCTGTGTATTTAATGAGATGGCAGCTTTTAATCTTTCACCAAGTTCTACTACATACAATGCTTTGATTGATGGTCATTGTCAGGATGGAAATTTTGAAGAGGCTTTCATGATTTTAAATGGAATGGAAGCTGTGGGAGTAATACCTAATGAAGTTACTTATGGGACTATTTTGAATGGTTTATGTAAGCATTGCAAGTTTGACTCTGCAAACTTTCTTCTCAAGAAGATGGCGGTGAATGGCATATTTGTTGGTTGCATCAGTTACACAATGCTTATTGACGGATTATGCAAAAGCGGGAAGCTCAACCAAGCCATGCAGTTGCTTGATGAAATGTGTCGCCATGGCCTGAATCCTGACATTATAACATATTCAGCTCTCATAAATGGTTTTTGCAGAGCGAATAAAATATATAATGCAAAAGAGTTTATATGTAAGATGTATAAAGCTGGACTTGTACCAAACAGCATTATGTTTTCTACATTAATCTACAATTCTTGCATGCACGGAAATATCATGGAAGCCTTTAATAGCTATGTGGTTATGAACCGTAATGGCCATGATGCAGATATCTTCACATGCAATACGTTACTTGCTTCTCTATGTAGAGGTGGAAAGATAGAAGAGGCAGAAGATTTCGTGTGCCACATGGCCAGGATTGGGCTAGTTCCTAACTCTGTTACTTTTAATTGTATTATAAATGGCTATGCGAGTGTTGGTGATGGTTTAAAAGCATTCTCCTTATTTGATGAAATGATTAAGCGGGGTAACCATCCAAGTTTCTTCACATATGGCAGTCTACTTAAAGGACTGTGCAAAGGGGGAAATTTGGCCTTGGCTAAGAATTTCTTGACTAGACTGCACCAAATTCCTTGTGCTGTAGATTCTGTTGTGTACAACACGATACTAAATGAAACCTGTAGAATTGGAAATTTACAGGAGGTGCTGGCCCTTGTTGATGAGATGGTCCGACAAGATGTGCATCCAGACAGATATACATTTTCTAGTCTCCTTACTGGGTTGTGTAGGAAAGGAAAGATAGTTCTTGCAATTCACATATTTGGAGCAGTGGCAAGAAGGATAAGTTTCACTACTGACCAGGTCATGCAAACTAGTTTAATTGATGCTCTTTTCAAGACTGGCCAGCCAAAGGTTGCATGTTATTTCTTTGAAGAGATGGTAAATAAAGGCCTGCAGCCGGATATTGTTTTACTTAATGCATTAATTGATGGTTACTCAAGATTGGGGAAAATGTCAAAGGTGGAAAAGAATCTTTCAATGATAAGGAGTGGAGGCGTAAGCCCTAGTTTAGTTACATTTAACATTCTTTTGCATGGTTATGCGAAGAAAAGGGATTTATTTAGATGCTTTACATTGTACAATACCATTTTGAGGAAAGGTTTTGTCCCAGATAGGCTAACATGCCATTCTTTAATTCTTGGAATCTGCAAATGTAATTTGCCAGAGGTTGGCGTGAAGATTTTGAAAAAGATGATACTCGATGGTAATGCTGTCGATCAGTTTACTCTTAGTATGCTCATCACCCAGTGTAGCGAACATGATAGGATGGATATGGCCTTTGATGTGTTTAATATTATGAACTCGTTAGGATTTCTTCCTTGCAGGGATACCTACAATTCCATTATCAATGGACTTAACAGAAAATGCGCTTTCCAAGAATCTCATACTGTTTTGCATGAAATGTTGGAAAAGGGAGTTGCACCTAATTGTAAACAATATACATCTTTGGTTAATGGTATGTGTAGAGTGAGGAATATGCAAGGAGCATTCAAGCTAAAAGATGAAATGCAGGAACTTGGTGTGTGTTCCGATGTTGTCGCTGAGAGTGCCATGGTTAGAGGCCTTGTAAAATCTGGGAAGATTGAAGAAGCAATGCTAGTATTCAACCACATGCTTCAGCAGCGGCTCATTCCTACTATTGCTACCTTTACAACTTTGATGCACGTGCTCTGCAAGGAAGCTAGGGTTTTAGAGGCTTTAAAGTTAAGGGATATCATGGAACGTTGTGGAATGAAGCTTGACATTGTTGCGTACAATGTTCTCATTACAGGCCTCTGCAGTAGTGGGGATGTTGCGGCTGCATTTGATCTATACAAGGATATGAAGCAAAAGGGTGTGTGGGCCAATGTCACCACATATGCTGTTCTAACTGATGCCATTCTAAAAGAAAATAATTTTGCTGATGGCGAAATGCTCTTGTTAGACCTACATGAGAGGGGTTTGATATCTGGGGATAGAGGCACCCGAGATTGCCATGGAGGATTGATGAGTGCCATGAAAAAGTTGAATCTTTTAAGGCACAAGAGGAGAAAATAATGTTGTGGGTGGGGAAAAGTGGAGAAAATGCTGGGCTGCACGTTATAACGTAAAGGGAACTTAATATTAAAGCTGCCACAAGTTTTGCAGTTCCAGACAGAAAGGCAAGCTGCTCCCTTGGAGGCCAAGGTGCACCGAAGGCTCAGATGAATTAGCTCCTGTCAAATGATTTGTGATACTTATATCACATGGTCTGTCAGGTATATTTAACAGTCAAGCCTTTTTTATCCCTTTATTTTTCCTGTTTTTTAATACTTACGTTGCCCTGCACTTAATATTTTATTCATTCTCATGCGCACACACACACACACACACACACACACACACACACACATATATATATATATATATATATATATATATATATTCCTACTTAATAAATTATGTTTTTTTCCCCCTCTCTGCCTAAGCTAAGAGATTATGTGAAGGTGTTATTGATGCAGTTCATGGCTCACTATTCCAGAGATTATAGTACCTTGGATGCCCATAGAGTGATTTACTGTCTAAAGTGAATCGAAATAGTGAGCACAAAAATTACCTACTTTCTAAGAGTTGATTGTCCTTAGCGTCGATATGGATGCTTTTGCATGTTGCATAGTTCTGCTTTGTTATTTTAATACTGTATTTATTAACATACCCGATGCATTAATCAAGACTATTTTTCCTGATTAAACCAAATTCGTCAAACTTGGATATTTTTTTGTATCACTCATGAGATGCCTTTCCTTGTCAGGTATGATGTACTGAAGAAATGGAGAACTGTTCAATCCTTCTTCCTTCCTCTCTTTTTTTTATTGAGTTGCCGCCGGGGGGGGGGGGGGGGGGGGGGGGCGCGAACTTGGAATGAAGAGGTAATGTCCTGGTTAAAGAACTCATCTGTTCAGTTAAGCCTAAGACTTCCACGAGTAATGTCATGGGATTTGCTCCACCAATCATGATCCCCCAAGTACCATATTGGATAAGAAAAGGTGATTACTGGTGGGTACAACATATGGGGGATTGTGATTGGTGCGAGTAAATGGGGGGTACTAATACAAACTTTTCGCCTTTCTCCCTATTAAATGGAGGGTAGCCACTGAGGGAACAATTTGTGCTGTCTTGACCCATCTCCTTGTTTTGCACCCTGTCGGTGGCTGTCTTGAAAACCTGTGACTGTGTGGACCTTTCTTCATGGCATCTGTCTGTGTTTATACTGTTGTTGGCATGGCAGACAAACAGGGATACACACTACACGTCTTCATTTGTTGGTTTCATATTTCAAGCGCCCAACTTCCCATGTTCTCTACCAGTATCGGGTTTTTGTTTTCAGTCCAAACAAAATCTTTAAATGAAAACAATACTGCCTCGATCGCCTTTCAGACCACTGATTTCCTTTTCTTTAATTTTCTCCTTTCAGCCAAGTACCGAGTTTGATTGCTTTTCGTTGATTGAAAAATTCTGTTCACCCTTATCAAATCCTGGAAATTAAAAGTTAAAACTGTTAGCACATGAATGAAAGACGATGAATTGGGTTGTGACTCAGTATATACCTGAATTCACGTTGTTGTCATCATACTCGTTCATTTAACTCTTTGAAACTCCTGAAATATGTTACAGGTGCTTGGAGCCACAGAAGTCTGGCTAAGATCATAACAATGTTGGTTCAGTTGCTGCATTCAACAACACTGTCTGATCATACCAACCCCACTTCTCCAAGTTTTGTCTCCTGTGCCGTATCAGGCATAACCCCATTGTTCCCCCCTCCCCATTTCTTTATTTCCTGCAACAAATCTCCACAAATTCCTAACATATCTTTTTTGGGTTGCTAGATATTCACCAAGCCCCTATCTGTAAGCGGTCATCTTCTACTGTTACAGAGTGCTCCTGATTTTTGGACGGCATGTGCATCAAATCTTGTTCCTGTCCTCGGATGGAGCCCCGAAAACAGTCTCATTAAAAAGGAGAGACTATGTACGGTAAATGATTCTCCTTCAATCATGTGCATGGGGGAGTGTGGCAGCCTCCTTGGTGTCTTTTTTTTTTTTTTAAAGGATCATATGCTACAACTGGCGGCGCACGCCTTTCAGGCATGCATGCATGTGATTGAAGGAATCCATGGGTTTTTTTTATTACGATTATTTTGTAGGAATCCATGTTAGCAAAGCTCTGTTCACACTCACTCCTCTGCTCCCAGACTCGAGTTTCTTTGTTTTGTTTTCCCCTAGTAGAGAGAGTTGTTTCACACACAGTTGCCTAATATTTACCACTTGTAGCGGTTCAAATGCCCACAAAAGCATAGAAAAAGAAGGGTGGGGACTGAGAAAGAGGGAACCTTCCATGTGCATTTGTGCATCCCAACGTAAAGATATTTGCAGATGTATCTTTCTCTTCTTCAGTGGGCATAATAATAATAATAATATATAAGTATTAATTACTTGTCTTCCTGGAAACTGACCCAATGAAATCAGGGGCCGTTGAGTCGCGACAGAGCCTGAGCTCCCGCTCCGTTCCGTCTAAATATTATTATTATTATTATTTTGAACACAAATTAATCGTACCGACTTTTGAATATCAATTATGGAAAAAAAAAATCTTGAAATAATACTTAAAAAATTAAAACTTATATCAAGAAAGATCTTATCTGTACATTTACTGTGAGATTAATTTTGTTGGTATTATTTTGAGATTTTTTTTCTTCCAATTATGGAATATAATCAAACAGAACCTTTGTGGTTTTATTATGGTTCCTTTTGTTAGAATGTCGTTTAGAAAAATAAATTATTTAATGGATCCACTCCTTTTATAAGGGCCCTATATTAATCTCGTACTCAGATTATTGAACTGTGATTCAAGGAATGTTCAATGGATCATCTGTGAAGAGGAGAAGGGATGAAAGTTGAATTATTTTTTTTTTCTGTATAATGAATTTTGGTTCGCTGTGATTTTTCTCAATTTTATTTTTCAATGCAAGTCTTACGAGTTATCTTATTATTGCTATAAATAGTTTTATAATCATATTTATATATATATTGATCGGCAAACTCCATAAATTTAAGTGGTAACGGCACGGGTTGACGAATCCATCAAAAGTAACGGTTCTTACTCTTATCCGGGAATTTTTTTCCGCCTTCCCATTACTAAAGGTTTTTGATAAATATATTCTATTTTTAGAGATTTCTCAAAATACTCTACTTTTTAAAACTCATGGTCTGAAATCACAGGAGCCATTTTTTTTTGCACCGTGTTGATACCCGTGTCAGTGACATTGCTTCAACTCACAATTTTAGATTGCAAGTTTATTTATTTATTTATTTTTTTTTGGTTAGTTTTACCAAACTCACACGCCCTCTTTCCTCCTTTATCTGATTCCATCTCCTTCCATTTACCAAGCTCTCTCTCTCTCTCTCTTCTTTCTCTACTACATCAAATTTTATCGACGAAATGTCCAAATCGCAAAAGGATCGGTTGAACATAATCTTTTACATTTTTACCGAAATTTAGAAGATGGGATTGATGCGATTTGTGCTTATTTTTTAATTAATATTTTATAATCACTGTATTTTTATGTATCCTGAGAATGGAGCGAGCTTCTTTCAAAATGGTGAAAAAGAAGATAAGAAGTTATAGGAAGATAGAGAGAGATCGGTGGGGAGGAGATGGAATAAAGAGGAAAGAGAGAAAAATGTTGGAGTTTGGTGAGAGTTGGGAGTACGGTGGAGGGAAAATTCAAGAAAAGAGTCGACTTATGTGTTAGTGATATAAGTGTATCGGTATTATATAAATTCTTTTGATATATTTATAGTTTTAAATCTCGAATTTAGAAAAATAGGATATTTTAAAAATTCCTGAAGAGACAGATTATATTTATAAAAATAAAACTTTGGGGAAATGGGGTAGAAAAATGTCCCGAGTGGGCTTACCGAACTTCCGTCTGTTTTCACACGGGAGGCCCAAGCCCACGTCACATCCCTTTATATACGGCGCTCGCCCTCTCTCTCTCTCTCTCTCTCTCTCCCTTCTTCATTGCTCGCTGCTTTTTCTGTCATTTCATTGCTTTATTGCTTTCTCAGAGAACAGTCTATCTTGAACTCATCATGACGGTACGCTATGGAATCTCCTTCTCAGTCTCTCGCTCTTTATCCGTGGGTTCCGTAGATTGTTAATTTGTTCTGATTTGTGATGTTGCTTTGCTGGATTTATGGAATTTTCGATCGGCTCAAGCATGTGTTGTTTTTTAATTCGATCATGTCTTGGACTTCAGCTTTGAGTTTGTCTGAGTTTCTGTATTTTTTTTTCATGCTTTTTAGGTTCGGGGGAAACTGTGGATGGGATCGCTTGTTTGATTTAATGTGTAGTTCGAGTTTTTGATAGAATCCTTCTTTTTTTATTTTTCACATTTCCATTTATGTCTGATTTGGGCCACTGACCTTTGGTTTGGTGGCATTACCCTTGCAATGGGTTGGAAGATGGGTGTGTGTATTTACCGATCAAAAAAGAGTAAAATTTTATGTCTGATTTTGTGGGTTTTTATGAGCTGTTTGAGTGGAGCTGAATTGTAGTTCTTATAATTGAAATTGTTGACTCTTGTTCCTTTAATTTTTTTTTTTTCATTTACATTGATTTAGTTGATAATTAGTCATTATTTTTTATATAGTCCACGTTTGGAGTAACGTCAACTTCTCTTTCTAATGTTGCTTTTCTGGAAATAGTCCACTGACAATTTTTTTAGATATTGACATCCACCGGGTTTGTTCTTTCTTGTTGTTCTACCTAACCTGTACCTACTTCTCGTTGGGGTATTCCATGACATGTTTCATAATTTTTGGTTATTTGAATGCTTATATACAATAGTAATTTGGTAGTCTATGCTGCTAGAGCACCTGTTGCTTGTCTGTCACTGTGGTTGTCTGACTTTAATATTGTTGCGGTTCTTTTGTGTCATGAGAATTTTTTTGCTTCTAATAGTCTATTTCCTTCTTGTTTGCTCTAGCTTGTGTTTGTTCATTCGTTTCTTCTGTTTTATAGAGTTGTTGCATGATTACTTAATGAGGTTTCCAGTTTTCGTTGTTCTGAACACACGTGTATTTCCTGAATCTCTGCTGTGGTAATCAACCATTTGATAGCCCGATAAATGGTTTTGTGATCCACGAGTTCTTATTTTTTTTTTTCATATTTCACTTTTGCCCGTAAATCATGATGTTTCTGCCCAGGCCTCGTTCCTGAGGAGGACATATCTCTACATCTCTTCTATCCACTCGATTTTTGATTGCCAACTGCATATCTTGCTCAAAAACTCGGTCTGATTCCTTTTGGTTGATAATAAATTTGTTTATTGAGTCCCCTTATCTAATCAGCAACCTTTCAAACCTTCAGGTGGAATTGTCACTTGATATGAGATATAATTGATCGGATCTGGTTGTGCTTAGATTTAGTCCTACTCCAATTTAATTAGCTAAAGCAACACTAAGTTTCAGTTTAAGTGTTTTTTTATCCCAAATTGTTGATCTTCCTCTTGGTAAAGACACTGGAGGTCCTGGTGTGAAGCCCCCGGCCCCACTCTCTATAGGTAAGTAATTAATTCAAGTTAAATTCAATCCTCTCATCAATAGGACAAGGGTCAGCCATTACCAAAATTCGGTGAATGGGATGTAAATGACCCTGCTTCAGCTGAGGGGTTCACTGTCATCTTTAATAAGGCAAGGGATGAGAAGAAGGCTGGCGGCAAACCTGACTCACCAGATAAGGCTGACAATAACATCAAGCAAGGAATGGATCCCGCAAAGGCGCAAGCTGTAAGTTGTTTTTGTTTATATGCTATCGTAGTTGATGCTTAGCTAATCATTAAGTTTTTAAGAAAGCAATTAGCGGTCTGTTCTTGTCCAATAGTTGGCAAGATTTGCGGTTCCATGAAATAGCAATGAACATAATTCTTTGTTGCAAGGCTGTCAGCAGGAGCTGCTAGTTTTCAGGTACGAGATAATTATCCAAATCATTGCTAGGTGTATTTGCCGATACTACTTATACTTCCTGGATGATCTTGCGGTGGAGGTTCATTGTGTTTTATTAAACCAAATTAGATGACCCAAAGGTGGTGGATAAATTTCTGAATGAAGAGTTGACATATACTGGAGATCCAGAAGAAATTATATTTGGTTGTAAGGAATCTCTACTAACTCTAGTCCGAGCCTGACCTTGTAGGAACATTCTTTGATCTTTTCCTAGAAGCAAATGTCCTACCCCTTGGAATAATCTGCAAATGTTGAAAATTTAATTAGTCCTGAAGTTCATAACGATAGTAAATCAACTACATGGAAACTGTTTCCGGGTCCCCAGTTCTTCATGGATCAAATAACCAACTCTTATTTGATGTAAAGAGTGCGCTGTTTTGCAGAAAAAATGGTTCTGTTGCATGCAATCCCCAGGTGCAGATTATTGACAAGGCCCTTTATGGGAGAGCATGCTCGCGTATAACAGGCTCCAAGTGTTCGTGTCAACAATGCGAGAGATGGAGCTCAGATTGGTCTTTAGCTGAAATCCATTCTATGTTGTATATCTGCGTTAAAATGGAAAAAGATCAAGCACGCCTGTTGCATGTACATGTACTTATGTTCGTGGGTTATCAGTTGTTGAGCTATTTGTTCCTTCTCCGCTTGTTTTATGAATTGTAAAGCCCTTGTTTGACATTCCTTTTTATGTTTCTGCCCGCATGAATGGAGTGGTTTGTATATTTGGGTTTTGCTCAAACTCTACTCGTTGCTAAGTTGAATCCCTAAAAGTACGGAGAGGCATAAAAACAACATAAATGCTATTTCTCTAGGTTGATTGACAAATCTTAATACACAAACCACTTCAATCCCAGGACAATTTCAACATTCCGTAAGTATTGAACACTTGCTCATTCCATGCGTATTGCAAAATGTAAGCGAATACTTGGATTTAGTTCTACTCGCTATCGAGCTCACCATTTTATGTATGGAAATGAGTATTGAAAAAAACCAATACTTGGTTAATGCTAAACCAATGTCTGCATGAAACCCAAGGCTTGTAACTTTAAAGGAGGGAAAAGAAAGTAAAGTGATTAATGATCAACCAGTGTTGGAGAAACCCAGGGTTTGTAACTTTGATGTGTGTGGGGGGGGGGGGGGGGGGGGGGGGGGAGAAAAGTGAGTCCTAAAAGAATCAACCCTTGAACCACAACCTCACCTCTAGTTTGAGCAAGGAACTAAGAAAGCAACTAAGGGAGTCCCACTTTATAGTTCACTTAAGAAAATGTCACATTAATGTTTATGCCGTTGATAAATATAACATGACAACAGAGCTAAACTCTGGACATCCCAAGCTTTCGTTCGAACAACCGGCGTAGAAGGTAGACCTGGAGAACGCTAGCACCAACAAGTGCAGCAGACTCAAAAATGACTTTGTGCACTGCCCTCTTGTTCATCCCCTCATTCACTGCATTAAAAACAGAAAATAGTGTTAGGCTGCAAACACTGCACTTCAAAAAGTTCTTACGATAACATAACATGAAAATGAACTGAGTCCTTGCAACCTGGAGGACTAAGCATCCAAATATTATCACAGATGGTACTAAGTTAAGCTTGAATACATCTATGGCATGACAAAGAAGGATATGATCTGACCTCCTCCAGCACCGTCTCCAGCCAGTAAGCACAAAAGGCTTATATTATCAAATTGATACAATTCATGACCTACTTAAAATTAGCTGAGGGTTGATTTGTGATTGAAAAAAAAAAATAGCATGGAAGCGCGGGATGCCAAATTTTATTTTTACCAACTTGTCAGCAACCAATCTATACTATATGTCAATACCTGCACCACCTTTCAAGGATGAGTTTCAGAGTGCTGAAAAAGAAATAAGTGGCAGAAGTCTTAAAGGCTTTTCAAACTAAGGATTCCCGATGAGTCTTATATGGTATTAGAAATAGGATCCATAAGAGTGCTCAAAAGTGAATGTTAGCGCTCAGTGAGAATCATAAGTAACTGATGTTCAAGAGGTCTATTTAGCTAGGGATTCTGGCAAATATTTGTGTGAGATTATAACCTCTGGGATATTTCAGATTCAAGCTTCCAAAACTAAGGAAGCTGAATTTAGTTCAATAGGCATAAAAGGTAGTGCTTTGTGAGGACACTGCTATTCTTTGTTTCAACCAATTTCAATATCGAGGACTATATGAATAGCAATATTTCAACAAATACCTATTGCTTGATGCTCAGTCTGAGCTTCAAGCCAATGCTGTTCAAACTGAATGTTGTAGAGAGCCTCCTCTAACTTTGATATTTGTTCAAGCAAGGGTTTGAAGTGTTCTGCACGCATGCACTTACAACAATAAGTACAACTCATTTTATCCTCAAAAAGATCAAAAACGAGATAAAGTCAAATATGTCTGTACAGAGACATTGCTCACCATCTTTCGCATGCTCATCATGATACGAGAAATGGGCAGCGCGGACATCAAAGTCAATCGTTTCATGATAAGGAGATTTGTTAGTAAAGCAGAATCGGTGTAGTCCTCTCTCATGAGTAACAAACTCGAAAATATCGCTCGTCTTGTCACGAGAATCATGAATCTGCTCACCACTAGGTCCCTTTACCTGATAATGTCAACATCATAAAAAATCAAGAGGGAATTTACTGAAAAACAAGGAACCAACTTCAAACTAAGGCCTCATCCCGGGAGTTTAGGTCTGAGTAAATGGAACCAAAACAAGAAACAACATTACCACCATAAAGAATAAAAATAAATAAATACGAGGAATAAAATTGTTCCTTCCTGAAGACTCATAATTCATTAGAGCAGTTGTACATCAAGAAGCATTCATGGTCAAATTATATGGATACCATCAAACAAAAATAACCAATAAAGGGAGAGTTGAATAACTTGTATCACATTTAACAAGGGAAAGTTGATTGGCAGTTTCTCATTTATTGGTCCACGCCTGAAAGTTTTGTTCAGCCAGAATACAAGGAATGTGGACATGTCTGAGTAAATGACTTGTTATCATAAGCTGAAAATGAAACTCTAATCACTTGAACCATATACCCATTTTCATTTCATAGAAGTTCTCAAATCACCATAAATTTGAAGCTTTTCTCCAATCAAGTTACGTTTAGTTCGTGGAATGAAATGAAATAAGTATTCCATGGAGTAATACTTCTATGAAACATAAGTGAAATGGTTGCTTCCTTGGACCATAGCTATTCCTTATTTATTCCTTGTCTATTCTTTTTAAAGTCCATGAGAGTAGTCATTTCACTCACGATCCAAGGAAATATGACTTATATTATATTTCCATGGAATAGGTATTCCATTCCATTCAGCGAACCAAAAGTGATGTTAGTTACTCAAGGTTTCCTTCCCATGCAAAAGACAAAATGTAATTTGCACTTGAAATCCTTGTCCTGTAAGTAATTGCTAAACAAAACTCCTCCTATGTTAAAAATGATTGTCTAAAATATAGCACCAAGTCACAAGCCCAGAAAACACAGTTCAAAAACAGCCCATCCACTTGAGAACACCAGACTTCTTAATTTTTATTAAATACCAAGACTCTTCAGGGATTAGAACAGGAAAAATTCATTCGGGAATATTTTGGAACCCATGCCAACTCCTTTGATCCTTTTAGCCTTATAATTGCCTCTCTCTTTTTCAACACTCCTTTTCCTTTGAATCCATTTTTATAAAAAAAATAAAATAAAATTGATTTAGCCTACAAGAAAAGCATGGATGACAAACCATTATTAACAACTTAACATTATAAAAGTGATAAAGAAAAAATCATGGCATTTACCCTTATGAGGGAGATTAGGACTTACCACAAGGTCAACGCCATTTTCGCTATAATGCCACGACGAATCATCCTTAATCACGACGAATGAAGCATGAACCGTATCACCTTCATATTCAACATCGTGTGAGAAGCATTCTTCCCTATCGATCGCAAACCTAACGCCGACCGTGCAATGCAAGCTCAACAGTATTGCGAGCAACGGGATGGCCGCAAATTTGAAGAACCAACAATGCATCTACAAATCAAAATTGTGACAACCTAATATTAAATCCAACATTACGTAGAATCCTTAACATAAACCCAACAAAAGCATGCCGACCCCCCCCCCCCCCCCCTCCCCCCCCCCCCCCCCCCCCCCCCCCCCCCCCCCCCCCCAAAAAAAAAAAAAAAAAACCCATCAAAAGCATAAAAGAAACCCTAGGTTCCGTACTGACTCAAGCACAAGGTGGCAAAAGCCGTCACCTCTCACAAATCACAAAATAAAATATAATAATAATAAACTTGTACAAGGTTTTTTCCGCCAAAAAAATTCTCCCGAAAAAAAGAGAATTTTGTATGCAGGCTTGAATAGATGTGGACACTGAATAATTCTATTCAAATATATATATATATATATATAATTGAACCAGGAAATTTATTCTATGAACTAGTTTGCAGAAAATAATCAAGAATTTTATGAATCACATACGGGAATGTAAAGTCAAAGCAAGGCATGATACCGGAAGGACAAAGAAGATCTGGGAAATGGAAATTGAGTACCTTTGGAATTTCAGATAAAAAAAAAAAACAGGAAGAAGATCCGTGTTCCTTCGACAATCGAATCGCCGAAGGTTAGAACGGAGGGAGCGGTGGTGAGATTCCGTCTTCTGTCTTCGGTTTTTCTTCAAGGCTTTACTGTTTTAGGTTGGACGTTTGTTTGTGGTTCTTGTCCTGTTAATTATTACTTAGGAGGGGCTTTGATTGTCTGCACTTTAGTCCACGGGAAGTTTTGTGTGCGTGCGTGTGTGTTTGGTTTTCGGCCGACACTGAAGATGGGCCTTGAGAATTTGGGCCGGATGGTCTGTTACTCATGCTACCAAGGCCCATGGGTTTGTCAGGGGTTGCCCACTTTCACCTTAGATCATTATGTAAAACTCAATCATACTTTCACAAACAATTTGGCTCAATAACTATTTACCACATTATTATTTTGTCTTTCTAGGTGAATTTTCATTATGAAAGAGGTAGAAAGAGAAATCAGAGATCGAAAAAATGAATTGCTAAGGTTGTTGAACAGTGAAACTCATACATCCACGTTTAAAACCATCATTTGCTTTTACTTTAGAGCTATGAATAACGAGACCCAATTTTGACCCAATCAAAAATGTTCCCCTCTTCCCTTTAATTTCATCAGTGTCTTGTAAAGATGTCCACTTAATTATTTCACCACCATTTCACATAAAAATCCGATCATACTCTCATACAACTGCAGAAGCAGCAAAAACAAGAAGAGCCAATCCAACTGATTTAACCGCCACGGGCATCGGAATCTTTCCATTGTCTCCCCGGAGGAAAAGGCCCTGGAACAATGGCAAGTTGATGACAACTAAAAGCACGCAGACTAGAGCCTGTGGAACCATTCTCCCCAAAGCTGCAATTCCTCCGCCCATGAGAACTGCCTTCACCATCCCAACAAAGCAAAATAAATTAAGTAATGCAATTGTTGATAGGATGGTGAACATAGGGGAAGAGGACCCAAACTCCATTAACTCTTGTTCATATCTGCTTGATACGCCTTCGTCTGAGACCTTAGCGGTGATCACAAATGCGGAACTTGGAAACCCCACGAGCTTCAATGCAGTGTCGATGCAAGCAAATAGATAGGAGGATTGCCTCTTGTACAACCATATTCTGTGATCATTCCACCATCCCAGGGCCGTGCCGCCAGACCAAATAAAGTTGAGGAAAGTGCTAACAATTCTAAATAGTATGATGTATGCAAATGGCAGGAACCACGGGCTTGAAATCTGAAATTCAAGATTGAGAATCGGTCACAATAACCATGTGCAGAATGGATGCAGTAATGGCAATGGCACAAAGAGATTTGTCTCTCATCTCTACTATCTGAGTGTGGGAAGCTTATGGTAAGTTTTCGCAGGCATGTTTGTGGTTTTTCATCTGTTTTCAACTTTCTGAAAATCTGCCAAATGCCTACATTCGTCTAAAAGAGCTCTTCCAACAGATAAGTTGGAAAATAAGCTCCCCCACACAGGTCCATAGATTAAAGGGAAACGGGAGAGATTGAGAAAATAGAAGGAACGCGCACCTGAGGAAACAAGGGAATGCCTTTGAGGAGGTAAAGAGAAGGGACAACAGAGTAGAATAAGGTCGCAAAGCAGTTAGGAGCCCACAAGCAATACACACAATATCCCATTCGAAGCAATGGGCTAATCCTTCCGTGCCCATACCAAAGAGGGCTGTACTTGGAGAGCAGAATCTGAAGATCACCTTCAGACCATCTCTTGTGCTGCATGAGCGTCTGAGGTAGCGTAGTTGGAGCAATGCCTAAGAAAGCTGTCCTCTCTGGATCGTAATAGACTGATCTCCATCCTTGGCATTGAATGAATAGCCCCGTTATCACATCTTCGACTGGACACCCATGCTTCAAACCCATCTGCAGATTGACACTCATGTATTAGATTAATCTGTACGTAGATGGTAGTATGTGGGACAGAAGATGCGATATAAAGAACTAGTGGGAGGGGGAAGCAGCTTTCACGAAGTTAGGAAGGGTAGTAGAGAAGGGGATTGACCGTTAAGACTCGCTTCCTCATGTGAGAGAATTACCATTTTGTTCCTATTCTCGTTCCCTTGCCATTTCACTTATATGCCATTCTCGCCATTTAAACACAAGCTTAGGATACATTTGAATGGCAAGAATAAGAATAGGAATGAGAATACTAATTCCCATTCCAATGTCTGTTAACATAAAAGGGAACGAAATGATCATTTTCTCACCATCAAATGCAACTTAAGATATAAATATGTGGTAATAAGGATGACAAAGATATATACCTCCTTTCCCCACTGGGTGTTTTTCTCATAACTGCAGTCTGCAAGAACCTTTAGTCTTTCTTGCAATTCACTTGCACTTTCATTTACTTTCCGATCGCTCTCAGATTTCCACTCACTCCTCAGCTCCTTAGAGAACTTCATCCCACAAAGAGCATCTCTTCTGTGAAAGCATCCGGTGCCAATGTACATAGGGCCTCCAACGCCATCCAACCCAGGAAAGTCCACCTTCATTGCAAAAGATTTCAAACAATTGGCTTAAATGAATCAAGATTGGATACAAGCCTCATCTAATTCATGGACCCAACAAAAGAAAAAAGGGGAATTATTTTTCAAGTCTAAAAAAAATGCACATGTACTGAGAACTGACCTTGCTTATGACCCTTAAGGAACTGCTGTACAGTTCATTTTTTGTGATGTTATCGAAATTCTGAGGGAACTGCACAAAGGCAATGTCATTGCCCTTCCCTTCATCCATGAAAAAACAAAGAGCATCTCTTACAGAATTTGAGTTGTTGGAGTACATGTCACAGTCCACAGTAAGAATAACCGGTCCATTGGTGATCTTTGCTGACACCCTTATCTACACTTCATATACCATTTCAACACAATAACTATCTATTTATTTTGAAGTACCGTAAAATAATGCACACATACATCAATAAATTAAAATGTGTTCATGGAGATGGTTACCAGGGCGTTCAAAGCGCCAGCTTTGAAGTTATGGGGATGGCAAGGTCTCTTCTCGCGTGCCAAGTACACTAAAGTAGGAAGTGCATACCCTTCTATATCCGCGGCCTCTGGGTTTTTCCCATCTATCAGTATCTGGGGATTTTATTTTTATTTTTTTGGAAGGAAAAAAATGACAATTTCGTAGAATGAGTGTGTTTGAGATGAATAAGATTTGAATGCGAAATTATCAGGGAAAAAATAAATAAATAAAAAGATTTGAATGAGAGAAATACTTGGAGAATGGTGTCATGGTCCCTCCTAGAAGAAAATGAATCCCACTGAGAAAATTGTTTGTGCATTAACCGTACTTCTTCTGAGATTCGACCTAGCTTGACCGCGGTTTCAACTCGATCTTCCATCTCTTCGTATAATTTCTACAGCAAAAATTATTCTTTACAAACACGAGAAAATTAAGGAATGCTTCGGAAGTGTCCCACATGCAGAACTCAAAATCCTACGACCCCAGTGTTTGAGAACCTTTGGGCAGTTCAAGCCATTTTCATGTTATTTCGGATTAGAGGATGGTGCACTTTCTGTTTGCAACCCTTAAGTCAAACTAATCTTTGAATAAAAATATATATTAATCTAATTCCTGTATCAAAATATAATCACTTATCAGGAATTCAAAGCCACTGTTCCTCCTTCGCTTGATTCCACTAAACTGGCCTCCACTTTACACAAAATGAGTAGGGAAGTCAACAAAAAGATACCTTGACAGAGTCAAAACAGGGAGGCTGGTCAGCATTGTCCTGTTGAGGAGCCAACATGGAATTGAAGTAAGCCGCCGGCGAAGTGAGCTGGATATGGAATTTCCGGCAGTACGGAAGCCAGTGCTCGGAGAACCGGGACGCTTCGAGGAGAGCATAGAATGTAATGTGGGAGCCCCCGTCATCTGACAGATAGACGCTGAGCTTCTCCGGCGGGTAGTTGTAAGCCATGACGGATAGAACAGTGTTGACCACCATCATCGGCGGCTCTATTGTGGGGTCCGCCGTGCACACGAATATGTCCACCGCCGGCAATGCTTTCCCGTACCTTTTTGAGCATTGTACATAACTTAATTTGAATTCGGTTTTCTCTCTCCCTCTTTTTTTTTTTTCCCCTTTTTTTCTCTGTAAATAAAATGAAGCACTTGCATACAACTTCTTGAATGAAAGAAATGATCCCAAAACTATCTCATTACGACAAAAAAAAATCAAAATTAATACTTTGATTTTTTTTTAATATAGAAATAATAAGAGGTATGTTCACTGTTTTCAGCATTAAACACACATGCACGCAGCAATTCTAAAGCTCAAAGCAACCAGTAAGGAGATAATGGCCCTTCACTCTTCTTTTTTCTTTTTTTTTCCTTTTTTTTTTTCTCTCCGCAGCATATTCGCATACTGGAGATTTCAATCCAAAAAATATCAGAGAAAAAGACTAAATGATTACCTCAACAACACTAAAGTAAGTTCTGATAGAATTTCAGAAACATAAGAAACAGAGCAACTCCTTGTGAGGCAAGAAGTTGACTTTTTTCTTCAGAGGATAGGAGGGGAACGAACCTGAGAGAGAGCCTGTCCTTGAAAGTGAGGCGGTGGACGGGGTTCCAGCGGAAGGATTGGGTGAGGATCCAGTACGAACCGAACCATAGCTCCGCTGCAAAAGCTCCAATCCAACCCCACCTCCCATCTTCTCCATGAATGGGTATGTGGAGTGCTCTGTAAACCCAAACCAAAACTATGCCCACAAGCACCGAGACTCCAATCACTCTGTATATCTCTCCGTTTCTCCCTCTCTTCGTCTCGTACAATGGAAGCTCCCTCCCCTCCTCATTGCTTCTACCACTCCCCATCTCGCTCTCTCTCTCCCTCCCTCTCACAAGCACAGAACATGACAAAATAAACAACTGGACGTGCTAATTTCCTGTGGGTGTCGATGCGAGGAGGATGGATATAATCATTGACTAATGGGGAGTACCCAGATTCTCATATAAAAATCATAAAATAATAAGTATATAGGTTCAGCTTTTTCATGTACTTGCACAGGAAAAATAGCTTTTTGGTCCTTAAGTTTGGAATTTTTTATCAATTTAATCCCTCCTATCTAAAAATAACTAATTTATTCTTTTAAGTTTTTCTTAAGGTGGTCAACTCAGTTCTCAAAGGTCCCATGTGTCATGGACACGTAGCTTTAGAAAATGGTATATTTGAAATTTATGAATAAGAAACCAATCAATTTTTATTTATTTTTCCTTGAAACCAAAAAGAAATTGCCAATCAAGTTAGAATATGATCCCATTGAAGATTTTCCGCCAATTGAGCTTACAAATGACATTTACCCTGCAAACATAGTACTATTCCCACATGTTGCAACGGGTGAAAAGAAACCTCAATTTAATGTATTTTATTTTTAAAGAATTTTAATTAATAAAAAGCAAAAAAATTAAATTAAATTCAAGTCTTTTCCTAAAATTCTAGTAGGGGAAAAAGGAAAATAAAATTTTCATACATATACTAGAAACGATAATATATATCTAAAATCCCAAACATATGAACTCCATAATCTTTTCCGAAAAATTTTATTAGAAAAAAAAAAGTAATTAAAAAATTGATAGATTTTCACAAATTCCTAATTGATCCTTTACCAAAGTCATATGTGCATGAGTTTTTCCATTCAAATCTAACAATTCCATTAGTTAGGGGCTAAGTTGACCTCATTCATAAAATTTAAGGATCAAATTGGTAATTTTAAAAAACGGTGGACTAAATTAGTACAAATCTCAAACTTCAAGGACAAAAGGGTAATTTTTTCAGTATTTAACATGCATCTCACTTCATTTTTTTGGGAGTAGGGGGTGCCGCTGGGCTTCCAATAGCCTATGGAAGAGATTTTATGATTATTCAACGTTAAGATAACAATGCTTGGCCAACTAGACGGCAAAGGAGTGCAACTCCATTGCGCTCGCGACTAGGTGTTTGTAAATAGAACACAAACTGAAAGTGCCGTGCTAATACGGTAAGCATTTCAAGGGAACCCATCATTTCCCCAAAACATAAACTAAAACATCCTCTCTCTTTCTTCTCATAAAAATCAAATCATACTCAGGAATATGCAGAAGAAGCAAAAGCAAGCAGAGCTAGTCCGACGGGTTTAACCATGGCCTCATCGTCCCGGAAGGAAAGGCCTCGGTACAATGACAAGTTGATGATGACTAAAAGTGTTGGGATTGATTCCTATTTCGATACGTGTCTACTACGGAGATAATTTCGAGGAATCCTGCTGGGTGACTTAAAGAGGTAGGAGTACTGTCTCACGTACGACCATGTCCTCTAATCATTCCACCACCCCGGGCGTCATGCCGCCCGCCCTAATGAACTCAAAGAAGGCGTAAACCGTCTCGATAGTATAATGTATGCAAATGGCAGGAACCATGGGCTCGAAATCAGTAAACTATGAAATCCGTCACAACCACCGTCACAACCATGCTAGCACTTTCTTGTGAGATGTAATTGTTGAAAAACAAAAACAGGAGAAACTGGGGATGAAGGGGGACGTGGAGTGCTCTGTAGACCCAAATCAAGACGTTTCTAATTTTATTACATGTGCTCTGCATGATTCCATAAATGTCTAATGTTACGGGAAGAAAAATGTAGATTTTGTGGCCTATATGTCATTATTTTCTAATTTTTACCAAAAAAGATTAATAGTCTGAAAGAAAAAAAATGAAAAAAAGTAATCGTTCTACTACTCAATGTACTCTCCCGTTTTTTTCTCTTTATATCCCATTTTTCTTGTTCGGCGCACTTTTAAACAATTTGACCATATGAACGAAAACAACATATAAAAATAGACAGGTGTATCAAAATTTTTAAGTGATTTTGGAAATTCGAAACATATTCATTTAAAGTGGGAAAAAATTCAGATTAAAAGATTGTCTTGAATTTTTCTATGCTTAAGATGAATAGGGTTTACTTTTATAAATCGTTTGAAAATTGATAAATCTATGCTGTTCTCATCCATACAGTTTAAATTATTTAAAAGTTTATTGAAGTTGGAAAAATGAAGCAAATCACATCAGGATTGGAGAGGAATAAGGGGAGAGGATCTTTTTCCACGTAACGAAGACTTTTATTCCTAGTGATCACTATAAGAAAATATAGGTCACTACTTGTTAAAACTTGATCCCTCCGATTCCTTTATTTTAACTGGTTCACTATTTTGTTGGTGAGGCATGCTTGATCGCCCGGAAAAAGTAACTTATTTTGAAAAAGAAAAATCCCAAAATCATATCAGGAATTTTTTTTCCTCAAAGTATGTGTACAAGTAATAAAATTTATTTGAGATTCACATTTTTTATCAAAATAATATTATTCTACTACTAATTTCAAAGAATTAATCTGGTAAGCTCACTGGCGATGAAGGGTAGTAGGAAAGGTCTTACTGAACATTTCAATGTCACGTTTCACTGTTTTTGTTTTGGTTTTATTACCGGTGGCCCACTTTAATTTGAACGATCAAGAAAATATTACATTTAATCGAATTAAGAGACCTCTGCGCGATTACCCCACATCAATGCTCAACTCTCTTTGTGTATTTATTAAAGTGATAAAGGATATCTTTTATTAAAATTAATTATTTATACAGTGTTATAAGAATGTAAAAATAAATTTCTGTCTCAAACTGCCTTTACATAACTTCTTAATATGCACTGAGGTATGTGAATTTTATGTCATTAAACTTCATTTTTCTATCTTATAATAATAAGGATACATAAACAGTCAACTTTAACAAATATATATATATAAAATTCCAGCGAAAGCACCAAAAAAAAAAAAGTACTAATTTTATATCCGCGGACAGAGTTGAACATTGCAAATTATGGTGCCATGTGATCCTTCCTTCCATTATAATATGCTCCATGCCTTCGTTCTTATCCAAAAAATATTTTTTAAAACAAATGCACCTCGCACGAGACAATAAGATCTACTTCACACTTATTGTCAAAAATTAGTAGCACTCAACCGGTAGTTCACTTGACTTTTTAATCGCCAAGGTCCAAAACTCAAAGGCTCAAATAGGATAGATACTTACAAAACGTCAACTTATATATATAATGTTGGAGTAAATAGCCATAATGTGAATATAAAATGAGCATATCTCAATTTAAATACATTCTGAAAATGTCATCAATACGGATGGAAAGAGCATAATGAATACAAAGATTTATAAAATTTTATATAGTATCTTCATCTATAGGATAAAAATTGTAAAAGTCAAGATCTCTTTATAATTTAACATTAAAAATGAAGATCTTATGCATCATCAAATAGTACAAAAATTTGTAAATCTTCTTATTTTCTTATGCTTTTTCAATCCATACGGCTTAAAAATTTTAAACAGATCCGAGTTAAAATATACTTATGTTAGCGCTCATATTAAATGTTCTTATTCTAATATTTCAGTGTATGTATTCTATTCAGCTCATATTAAATATTCTCATTCTAATATTTCAGTGTATGTATTCTATTCAGCTCATATTAAATGTTCTCATTCTAATATTTCAGTGTTTGTATCCTATTGAAGCAAAATTGTCATGCACAAATGGCTTTTCTCTTCGCTGGCGTCAGTCTCATCATGCCTAATCTCCCCCGCCCCCCGCCGGCTATATAGAACCCTACTCTACCTAAACAACAAATGAGATGAATACAAAACACTATCCTTGGAGAAAAAAACAATTAAATGGGAAAGTCATAAGATAAATTAAGTAGAATGAAGCCTACCCTACCAAAACAAACAAATGAGAAAAATATAAACCAATATCCTTTGAATGAAAAAAAATAAATGGGAAAGTCCTAACATATGTATTCTATTCAATAAAATGATGTCCCGTTTATTCATTTGCCACGATATTTTTATTTATCCACTTCATTCAGTCAGTTTTTTTTAAGAATATATGTTTTATGTTCACAATTAGTCATAAATACTCAATTATTCAGAGAAGTAGGGATTAACTATTACATAGCAGTACTTATTTACCAAAAAGAAAAAAAACTATTACATAGCAGTACTTGCATGCCCATTTCACACTCGTACTTACACCCTTCTTCAACATTTCTGTCATCACATCTATCCATTTTCACAGAAAAAAAAAAAAAGAAAAAGAAAAATCAAACGGACATAATAATCTATTGAGGACACTTAAAATGATGGGATTGCTGGGTGAAATGGGGGCATGTATCCGCAACATCGCTCGAACCGTCATCAAAATCGCAATGGCGAACCATCACGCAACCTTTCTGGGGCCCTTTGTGGCCGGGCGTAACACCACCGGAGTCCTTCAAGCCACTTCCACCGCTGCCACGCTCCGTTGGCGGCGGCGGCGGGGCGCTTCTTCTCCTTTCGAACTCGACTTAGTCTTAGAGGGTGCCTTACTATTTCCATCCGGGTTATTCTGAGACTCCATATTTATTCTCGTCCAACGTTGTTCTGATCGTTTCTTTAAGTAGCTATCGACGAGGTTGAGATCCTTTGGACTTACTCGAGGGTGAGGACCCATGCTGTGGCATCGTGGTCCAGACAAGTGGCTGGCATGCTCCACCCCAAGTGTGCGTGGAGCCCACAATAATCCACAGGACCCAAATGATTACTCAGCATGGCCTTGACCAGTGGCAGTATGGTCCTTCGCTTTTATATACATCTTTTTCCCCTTCTTCCGGATGACCATTTCGAATGAGGCGGCGTCCAAACATGAGATTTATGGTCGTCATTTTTTTAAGGATTAGAGATGCGAAAAAAAAAAACCCTTCACTGGTTCACGGCAGGTACCGTTAAAAATGGTTAATCAAATATTATTTATATAGAAAGAAAATGATTTTGAATAAATTTCATAACTCATTTATAATAAATAAGTCAGTTTTATTTATTTTTTACATGAATAGTTTGAAAATTTTCGTGATTTACTTTTTTGAGTAGTATTACCCAATTTATAACTTACTTATAATAAGTGAGTTTTATTTATTCTTTACATGAATACCTTGAAAATTTTTCATGATTTACTTTTTTGAGTAGTATTACTCAATTTATAATTAGGGATGCACATATAATTATTTTTGGTGGGTTCAAGAATATAGGTCTCATTTGTTGTCCCTAATATTGACACGTATATCTAATTATTATTGGTCCATAATTTAATGAGTATACCCGATAAGTTTATCTCTAAAAATGTATGAATTTAGCATGATGTCAATTATAAATATAAGATTATAAGCAACATTAGCGTTGTGTTTACCTTATTTTGAAAAGACGTTGAACCGAATACGGCAGCATTTTCAAACAGATTGTGGGCTCAAAACGGCGCTACGAGGTATCATCTAAAAACACGGTAAGACGTGGTGGAGTCTCGTGCTCGGAGAGTTTTCCTAAAAACTACGGATTGAAATGGAGAGGAATGTCACTTGGCGGCAACAATCGGGAATACTAAAAATTCAGAGTTTTCTTTACGTTGATTGATGGGTGCAATGTATTGTTATTTTATCTTTTTCAGGGTATTAGCCTTTTCTATAACTAGCTTTTCAGGATGAATGGGCTAACATCTCTCGAACTCTCGGCTCGTTAACATTTTTCAAGCCCCCAGTCACTAACATTTCCCGAGGCCCCAACTCGTTAACATTTCTTAAGGCCCCAGCTCATTAATATTTCCCGAAGCCCTAACTCGTTAATATTTCCCGAGGCCCCCGCTCGTTAGTGTTTCCCAATCCTCGGCTCGTTAATGTTTCCAGATTCCAGGCTCGTTAACGTTTCTCGAGCCCCACTTGTTAACGTTTCCCAGAACCCCTAACATTTCCCCGAGCTCCAACTTGTTAATATTTCTTGAGCCCCTAGCTCGTTAACATTTCCCAAGCCCCTGACTTGTTAACATTTCCTGAGCTCGACTCTTGATAATATTTTCTAAGCCTATGGCTAGGAGTTAATATGCTTTGAGCCCACGGCTCTATTCTTTAAAAGGAATTAATTCTAGGGACCATGGCCTATTAAGCCCACTCTTTTTTCCTAATAAGGGAAAAGGCATATCCCTTTTGAGCTATAGGCTCCACCACATCAGGGCACCTCCGATGATTGAGAGTTTTTTTCGGCCCAAGACCCTCGTTATAAAACCAAAACACTAGGGTTTTGGGAGAGGAGACACATTTTTGGATTCTAACAGTGAAGGAAAGAGAGAGAAAAGTAAGAATAGTGCCCATCCGCTCCTCAAGCTTCATCACCACCACTGTCCATGGCAAGGTGAGAATCCTCTAATGACTCCACGGCTCCATGAGGTCTGATTCTTCTACAAAGATATGGAGAAAGTCCTCTGGGTCCAACCCTTAACGCCTCTAATGGTTCCAAACACCTTAATGGCCCAAAGAACAACCATAATTCATCATCATCTTTAACAACCCCTAAAAATGGGTCTTTGGCCCTATTCATCTTTTGTTCATCATCTTCGGACCGATGATCCATTTTCAGATCTACCTCCTACTAATTAACCCCTCAAAAGCCAAGTTTTTCCCCCCACGCTGAACTTCTAAGGATCTTAATCAAAGGTATTCATTGTCTTAGGCATTAGATGTAAACAATCATCCCCATTGGGACGATGTGAACAAAGACTATTCAAAGCAAATATTACAAGTTTGTGACTCATCAAAATTCCCACAACCATCCTCTAAAAGGGATTTAATTATTTATTTAAAAATTAATTTCTTTAATTTTCATCCAATAAACACATTTTCTTATTTTTGAGAATTTTGCACAAGAAAATAAAAAAAAAAAAAAAAAAAGAACAGAAAATTAAAAATAGAATAGAGAAAGCATTTTCCATAATTAAACAAGGGATTCGACTCCTCCTCAATATACTTTACCTTTGATATCACTCGATGCACATAATTTTAAAAGATTTTAAATGTTTTCAACTATTTTAATTTATGAATTTTCATAAGATTCTGGAGTCTAAAAAATATTAATCTAAGGAATAAAATTTTGGTACCATTGATTTATCAATTTTTAAGTACTAAAATATATGATTAGCACAAACTTAAATCTTATGAAAGCAAAACTATTTATATATTTTTGTATGTCCTTTTTATATGTAACATTAAAATATCTAAAAAGAATTTTAAATTTCTAAAATAAGGTATATTGAATAATATTTGAGGTAAAACGTCTCAACCTTCACCTTTATTTTATTTATTTTATAAATTTAAATTCTTATTGGAGGAAAAAAAAAACATAAAAATACCTAATTTTTTTGCTTATAAAGAGTACTTGAGCAAATGGCACGTCCCAACTTCACCCTTATTTTCAGGTAATTACGGAATCACTACCCCAGATATTTCTATCCGACACACTTCTCCTGTAAATGACACGTGGCATGTGATCACACTCGGTGACCTAGGTTCCCAGCACCACCGCCGAGAGGAGGTTTTACTCGGTGCATCTACAGTGTCGAAACAGCTTCCTCTCTCTCTCTCTCTCCGTCTCGGACTGAACTTCTTGTATGGCGAGCAACAGAGACGAGAGTCTGACATATACGAACCCTTCTTATTCATCATCCCCAATCACGGCCTCCTTCGACGGAGATGGTTACCTCGTGGAGCCCACCAGCACCCCCCAGATCGGCAGCGCCGCCGGCAGCTTCCAGAACGAGGGTTTCCTCGGAGACAGTGGCGCCGCCGTGAGCAGCGGCAGTGACGCCGATTTCGGCTTCCTTCGCCCCACCTTCCGCCAGGATCCTCTCGCCGGTACAGTACAGCTCTACCATCGCCACGTCTTCCTCTGCTACAAGAACCCCCAGGTGTGGCCCGCTCAGATCGAGGCCGCGGAGTTTGATCGCTTGCCCAGGCTCCTTTCCGCCGCGCTCATGGCCCGAAAAGGCGACATGAAGAAGCAGGTTTTTCTTTCTTTCTTTCTTTTTGAACCTTTGATGCGATTCAAACTAAATTTGGTCTTTCCTCAAATGCATATCCCATTTTTGGCCCGCAAGGTTATGAAAATCTTCGACTGTAAAGAAAAAGGATTCTTTTTGTACCCCCAATACATCTTGCATGCATATAGCATAATAAAATGGAAGATCATGTATGTGGGGAGTGATTTGTGTGGTTATGTGATTTTTTCTGTGAAGACTAGATGGAATCGTAATATTAAATTCGGTAATTTCATTTAGTTCTGTGATTGTGTTTTGGAGCTCTGGATAATTAAACGGGTTATCTATTGGGGATTTTGCATGGATTACTATGTTAGCTGCTTGTTTTTGTTTTAATTTAGGATTTAAAATTTAAGGTATTGTTGGGGGGACAGGTGGCGCCTATGAAGGATATGGTCTTTTGATGATATGCCGAAAGAAACAGGTTTAAGTAAATGACTATTCTCAAGCAAAGGGAGATCTTTTCCTGTGTTGACTGTTTCTAGATTTTTCAGCCAAAATCTACATGTGGAAGGGGTGGAAGAATAAATTGATTTGAATTGATTATCATATTGTAAATGATGTCATAAAATTTTATGCACTGCATGTTATCATAATTGATGCTCACAAGAGCGCTTTAAATGGGAATAAACTTGTATATTCTATTGCTCTTGCCAAGCTCGGTTTGAAAATTTACATTGTTAGATTTCTTTACTCGGGGCATTTTTCTTTGGCAAGCAGACTGTTGGGATTGTCTTGATCTCATCCCATGCATCCGCTGCACTTTCCCTCTTAGCCTTTAATGCTTACATATGGGTGGTGATGATTTCTTTGAACTATTTTCTACTTTTTGGTATGCATATGTAGAAAAAAAAATTACCATTAGTTTGTCAAGAAGTGTGAACTTTGTATCCTTGCATCTTGGAATGTGCATTTTGTACTACTGACCATTATGCACTTATGTAGTTTCTGATACATTGTTGGCTGAGATTTACCTTGTTTTCTTTGTCCCCTCCTTCTGAAGACTCGCTTAACAATATGCGAAGGGCATGATGGAACTGAGACGTCAAATGGGGATGTATTAATATTTCCAGACATGATTAGATACAGGTCAAATCACAATTTCACTTTTTATGCCTTTTAACCTCCCCACAAACGAATTTTAATCTTATAAAGGCTGCAGGAGATTGACACATTTTGATGTTGACACCTTTGTTGAAGAAGTGCTCGTCAAGGATGGTGAATGGCTGCCTGGAACCCCTGAAACATTAAAGGGTTCGTTTGTATTTATATGTTCTCATGGAAGTCGGGATCGTAGATGTGGAATCTGTGGACCTCCTCTGGTTGCCAGATTTAAAGAAGAGATAGAAGCACGCAGTCTTTATGGTAAGGTGTCTATTAGCCCATGCTCACATGTTGGGGGGCATAAGTATGCAGGGAATGTGATCATATTTGCATCAAATGTTGATGGAGATGTCACTGGGCACTGGTAAGGGGGTGACTGTTCTGTTAACCGTTCCTTTCTTCTTTACTTCAACTTGTTAGTTTTTGTAGGCTTAGGCCTTTTTATATTAGAAAACACCCTATATGTCTTATTGATAATTGAATTCTTCATGTTTGTTTTATTTCATAGGTATGGTTATGTCACTCCAGATGATGTCCCTATATTGCTCGAGCAACATATTGGGAATGGAGAAATTGTGGATAGGCTTTGGAGGTTACTTTCAATTTTTGAACTATATTTCATGTTTTGATGGTGCAATGACATTTGTTCTGTAATACCTGATTTTCTTTTTCTTTCTTTATTTCTTTCATGAACTTATATAGTAATTGTCTGGGAAACATTCAAGTGTCTGCTTAATTCATTTGTGGTTGGCATAGGGCAACATTGAGGGATCTTAATTTTTTTAGAAATGAAGGGGCCATTTCACTCGTTAGAAATATTTGTTTTCCTTAGCTAAGACATGTCGGTATGGGAGCTTGCACAATCTTATTTTTAAAGATATTTTTTATTTTCTACTCTTTCATGAAAATGAAACTAGGGTGCTTGTACTTGATTGTTTTTTAAACCTAGGCTTAAGATCTTTTGAATGGAACTACCAAATTTCAATTTCACACCTCCAAATGTTCACTGGTTGAAAGGTGAAGAGGTTTGGTCACATCACAGGTGTTTCCGTCCAAGTTGAGGTTGTTGGGAGGTGAACACAATCTGTTCACAACATATGTTATGTTAACCTGTAGATCCCCTACTGTGTAGTACCTGATTAATGGTGTCTTGCTTAATAGGTTAATGAAACATATCAACTGCTTTCAGGGGTCAAATGGGTTTATCAGAAGAAGAGCAGATTAAATCCCAAGAACTAAGGCTCCAGCTGAACAGGGATAACAAGGATACCAGTTCTGGGAAGAATACAAAAGAACCCACCCAACTGCAAGCTAATATTGCAGAATCTCAAGTTGAGGCTGCTGGTTGTTGCCAGGCGAATGGAACTGTGTCATCTTGTTGTCAGAACCCGACATTGCCAGAGACAATAGAGAAATGTAATGGCAACGATCAGGAGGGAAATGTCATAGATGAAAAGAAGATGGGCAAGAAAAGATTTTCGCGGACAAATAGTGGGAAAGCGGGATGCACACGCAAGACTTGCAGCATGCCGACCTGGTTTGAGAGCTGGGAGCGCGAAGATACATATGCAGCTCTTGCTGTCATTTGTGCTGCTGTGTCAGTTGGGGTTGCTTATAGCTGCTACAAGAACTTGACATAAAGAAGCTAGAGATTTTCGAGCTTGTGATTAGTAAATGCTCTGTTATGGGTGAGAGCCTGATCCTTCTTCCCAGTTTCATTGTTTATGTGCTTTCCATGCCAGGGGTATCGTACTGCTGCTGCAGAAAAATCTTTAATTGGATTGCGAGGGAAATGTAGGATTGGCGTCTTAGAAGATTGATTTAGCTTATGTGGGTTATTATTACGATTTATGCTTGTTCGTGCTTGGGATCCAAAGAGTGAGCATGCGTGTAAATATTATGTTTTACATATGTTGAATATAATACTTTTGTCATTGGACCTTTCTTAGCTCTTGCCTTCTCATTTTAATGGGGAGTGAATGAATTTATAAGGAAATTATCAGCTGTCATAGCCCTCTATGCTATGTTTGACCGTCTAGATAGAATAAGAGAGGATTAAAAATTCTACCGAACAAGATAGCAAGGTATAATCACTATCCCATCCATTGTTTGGCATGCAATAGGATGAACAACATGATATCATTGCTTAAGTGTTTGGTTTATGCTAAGATAGGATCGGATAATATTTTCTTGGACGTAATACCACTATTTGCTTTAGGATGGACGCAAACTAAGGCAACAAAGGCTAGATCTAGGTCGAATGGGATTAAGATCAGATCCGTGATAACAAAAAAATTTGATTTCAAGAAAAAAGTGAAAACAGAAGAAGAGAAGGAGAAGCTGGAATAAGTTGCAGAGAAAATAATGGCAATAGTCCAGCCTCTAAACACAGCGATGGCGGAGCTCTGATTGGGGATGCTTGCTGAAGATGGATACTAAACCATAGATGATGGTAGCATCGAGCGTGAGAAGGTTCTTTTGGTGAGACGATCTGATTTCTTTCAACCGGACTGTAAGGCCGAGCATAATTGTGCCATCCGTATCCATTGCTGCAGGTTGTGTTTTCCATATCCCGCGCATCAAACACAACATTATATATATACACACGCGCATCAGTTACGACTTATTAAGTAAAATGAGAATAGAAATGCTGCTAGAAGGCCGCATAATGCGTTACTTCTACTCCAAGTGAATAGTACATCTTAAGCCTGCATTGAGATAATGCAAGCAAAGCGTATTACATCTCATAACTGAAGTACAATAGCATACAGTGATCAAGGATCAGGTTGGAGGTTGGGATACACTCCCCCTGCATAGACATCCTCATTCTATTCTA
The DNA here is from genome assembly GCA_034195605.1 of Santalum album. Classification (NCBI taxonomy): domain Eukaryota; kingdom Viridiplantae; phylum Streptophyta; class Magnoliopsida; order Santalales; family Santalaceae; genus Santalum; species Santalum album. Next base: position 11,992,618 of record CM067259.1, read on the forward strand.
GACACTAGTCGTCATTAACTTTAAGGTTTGTAAATGAGTTAGTGACCCCATTTTGATCCCCATACTTGCGGAATTCGGATTCTATCGTCTTAGCAATCTGGGCATCATCCACCTTTGACTCAGGAAAATCCACGTGGAACGATCCCTGTTTAATCGGTCCAAATGTCTCCTCGAGCTCTGCTTGATGCTTGATGTAGTTGTAAAGCTGTTGGTGGAAGGAATGATCAAAAGAAAAACAAACATCTGCAGTTCCATTGCGTGAGTGCCGCGATGACCCTGAACCTTCTCTTTTACAAAAATGGGGTAGGGATGCATAGTCCATTATCTACACACAAGTTGCAGTCCATTAGTCAGCAATATTGAAGCTATGATAGTTGACCCATAAGAAACGCACCAGAGTATAAATTTCAAGAGAGGAAGTACAAGCAACAATCTAAATGCAGCAGATGACTTTAGGTATATTTTTATTTTTATTATTATTATTTTGCTACAACTTCAGTCAAGTTGCCATTTTGACACAACCCCAGAATGAATGTGCCATGTAGGAATCACCAAAAAGAAAAGGAAAGAGAAAATAATACGAAAACTAATTTCGAGCGTCATTAGGTATTCTAATCCTGCACCCAGCTTGACCCAGAAGTTTAGCAGAATGGTTATCAGAAAAAAGGATGCAATTTGAAATTAACAAAAATACAGTTCTGGGAAGGCAGCACACTTGATTCCATGTAGCATTTTTTTTGCAGGTGACTGAGATCATACAGATGTTAAAATGCACTTGACTAACAATGACGAACCCTTAATCCCAAAAGTTTGGGATTCTACAAGGAAACAAAGCAAGAATTGATGTTGGTTAGTTGATGTTAATTTGTACATAAAATGGGTAAAAGCTTGTTTCGCAGAAGGGAGAAAAATAAGACTGCTGTATCCCAATGCTAAATGATGAAAAAATAAAAAGTGGGACCTCAAACAAGGATGACAAACATGCCTGCCTTACCTTTAACAACTCCTCTCTCCCACAACCTTGCAGCACCTGAATTTTCCTCCGTGTCCTCTCTTGCAACAGAGGCTTTACAACCTGCAAACAACCAATTTCTGAAGCAGCTTTCCTTTGATTGCCCCAAAAGAAGTTACACTGATATCTCTACTTGAAGAGAGACGCTAACCTTCCAGCATGCCGAAAATATATATGGGGCATTAACGATGTAGTACGTATCTGTCTTTTCTGGATAATTTAGATCATCAATATTTGAAATAGTGGTTAACAGCTGCAACAACAGATAATATGAGAGGTATGAATAGAAGTGTTTCCTAAAAGCGACATAGAATTAGACTGAATGAACTAAATGGTGACAACATTTATGTAGGACTCCAGATATCTACAATACACAAAAGTATCTAAGAAATGACCCAACATACCACTGAATTTACAACATTCACCACATAAGTTCTTAAGCCAAGCGCAGATAGCCTCCCAATAACTTATTCAACTAAAGTTACAATGGTTACAACCAATCAGCTATCATTAGTAAGCAATATTGCGTTGAGCATCTGGGGAGAGTCATAGTACAGGAAAGAAATTTAATAAAGTTGGAAAAGATGGCAATTAGAAGTTTCAGTTACCTGTATTTGGTTTAGTGCTGAAAGCTTCAAGCCAGTCATATCCAAAACTTTCACACAGGTACCAACATGCCGTCCATACTTCTTTGTTGCCATAGGCTGCAACAAATCTGGTGGTTAGGCAACAAGCCGAAGGGATAATTAAATTATCTTAAGATTGCAGATGTGTGCTCACCAATATAACACGATCTCTATATTCATTCATTTGGATGTGTGACTGCACATAACAGTGAACCTAAAAGGACGCAACAACAATTAACCGTGATGTCTTTAAAAATTGTACAAATTACACTTAGCATGAATGTCAAACACTGGGAATAATTTGGATGAACGGTAAATTTATGCCATAGCAAGTAATTTATTTGCATTTACAAGAGCTGAGATGTTGACTTCCACAATAAGAGAAAAAGGAAAAGATATGGCCCGTATGTCATCCTTGAAACAGAATAACATAACACCTGTATACACCACTCCGGCCAAGTAAAACTTTGATTGTATCATTATGAACATCACTTCTATGACTATTACTGTAAATAGAGGCTATACTAAATAAGTTAGAAGCAGAAATGACTGCAATATCCTTACAGAGGCTTTGTCATATGTGCTGAGCCCCACACCGATGGCAACGATGGGAAGACCCTGCAAAAGTTTATAAGAAAAAAGATAAAAATAGAGGAAATTATAATCAGCACAGAAGATACTACTTTCAAATATTATGATATTTGAAAGTAGAGGAAAGCTTTCACAAGCTCAGTTAAGTGGAACAGCATTGAACTGTTAACCCTAATAAGATGGCAGGCTATGAAAAGAAAATTGTCAAAATTATAGCCAAAGTATGCATGCATAAAAGACATGAAAACCTGTTTTGAGTAACCCGACAATCCAATAAGTTGTGAATCACGAACTGCTCTATACAAATCAGTAGGGGTGATTGGCTTCTGCATGACAATAGTAAAATTAATAATGCAATGAATCATTGATCAAGGATTCAAGACAAAATCAAATTTGATGTCAGAAGACACCATTAACATGGGATCAAGACCTTAGCCACGACTAGAATGGATGCGCAACTATGAATATAAACAAACTATACACATTTCGAAGATACTAGTAAGCCCCAAATTTTATTCACTCTGTTATCATCAAGTATGGAAGCAAGGATTTCAAGTTAAAGTGACCTTCATGTCTGAGATGTAATGATTAATCTCCCACTACGGGAACATTTCCATATATATATATATATATAAGAATCAACCTCCCTAATGAGGGGTTGGAATCTGATAACCAGTACAGGGGCAGACAAGAGTCAGAAGGCAAAATCCCCGTGATTATACAGTAAATGCATTACCATTCTCATTTTCATATAGATACAAACAAAAATGCGTAAAATAGGGATGTTCACAGGTTAGGACAGTTTTGATTTTAAATTAAAATAACTGAACTAGGTGAGCTATGTCAAAGTGAAAATGGACCCTACTCTGTAAAAGAACTAATATTATTGTTTCTTCATTTATATCTAGACAACGTTTTGTAGGGTTGCAGGATATTAGCGATCTTAAACTGGGCCTACTTGGTTGGTTATTCAGATTTTAACAACCAGGCCATATTTAACTCAACATACTTTGTATTGGTGTATGCTTACAAGACTTCTCAGCACATGGATTCTTGTTGTCATCTCATGGTAATATAAAGTAACAAAAACAAGGTTGTCAAGGTTGTTTTACTCGACACATCTGCTTCATGGCTACCAGAATGGAGTAATTTTGACTGGCAGCACTCCAAATAGAAGATTAAGCAGAAATTGTAAATAACAATTTAAAATTTGACATTCAATGAGCCTAAAGCAGGTAACTACAGATTCAATACCAAAATAATATTTGATGTCTACGTAATGAGAAAACTCACCGTTAATATGTTATCAATCTCATTCTTTATCCTCCAGTTTAGACAATCAACCAGCTGGCACAGATTACCATCATCAGTAAAAATTACAGACAACGGGTTAAGTGACATCCAAAAGGCATTCAAGATTTTTGAGGAAAATTAGATTTATTTAACATTCTAGCAAAAGAAATTGCATCTAACCATTTTATGGGCTTTGGCGACATTCCAGTCTCTTGCTTTAAGGAAACGAACTAACGTTTCACTTGGATAACCTTGATGCATATTCTGCACATCATAACACAAACACTTAGTTAAATGTAGTTACTTTTATATCATCACAACAGAATAACATTTCGACTAAAATACGCCTTAATTATGGAAGCACAGACGAAGAATATACGACTTAAAATTCAAAAAATCCTCTGCTTTTTACAGCAAAGGGTTCTGTGGTAGGTCACAACTTAAACAAAATAGTCTAAAAGAAAAAGAATACGACCATAAGAATTCTTCATGACAGACAGTTTGCTACACTTGTTCGTTCATCTAATACATAAATCGTAATTTTGACAGAAGAAACAACAAGTATTTCAATGTAATTTCTTGTTAAAGAACACTGGCCAAAATAAAAGTCAGCCAGGCCATGAACTGTCTTAAAATATTATTAGTCTAGGGTATGTTGTCACAGCTCTGGATGCATTATTTAAGTCACTTCGCCCTTGTGGAAGTTGGTAGCTAATAGCCAGCTCAGGCCACCTCTAGCATCTTTTCTCTCTTTTCCCCATTGTTTTATCGGTTTGGTGTTGGGAATGTTTTATTAATCAAAGGGCAAGCTAACCCAAAATATGAAACAAAAAAGAGCAATCAAAAAACCAGCTACTTTTAAAGGGGCCCAAATTTCCCACAAAAAATAAAAAGAAACTAAGCTAGGAAGGACATAACAAGCCATACATAAATGAAATGAGGATTTCTTTTCTTTTCTTTTTTTTGGGGGGGGATTTTTAGATAAACAAACTGAGGAAGGAGGATCATTAGGCATTTTTTAAAGCCGAAAATGAAGGGGGCAAGTTGAACTGAATCCCTAAAACATAGGATTTTAGTTACAAGAACCTTTCAACAACCATATTGAACATTACATATATAACTTCAGCTGACTTTGCCTTGCAAATTAAAACAGAGAAACCCCCGGAAAGCTAAAGCTTCCCATCCTCAATAAGATGAAAGAGAGTTGTCAACTTCTATGTTACATTCTACAAGTACAGCAAGAAGAAGTCCATTTTTTAATAAGCAAAGGAAATTCAACTTAATGTTTGCACATAAGTTCCACCAATTAATCAGTATCAGAACAAAAGCCTACCGAGACTAAAAAGAAAGAAATTCAATAAATTGAAAACTACATCAGACAAGATCAAATCCACAACGTATCACAAATCGTTGGACCTTGTTTGGTTGCCTGTATCAACAAAAATCTAAAGGAACTATGTTCTAAGGTGTTCTAGGTTTCTGGGTCATTTGTATAATATTTTAATTGTAAAAAAAAAAAAAAAAAAACGAAACCAATTTAAGCAAACAACTTCGGAACTAAATCCTAAAACTTAATAATCACAAACCCATTTTCAATTTACTTTCTTTTCCCACCATGTCTCAGTATCCAAACAGATCGAGCCAACTTAAATGAAACCAAAAGAAAAAAAAAATCATAGACAAGGAGAGTTGCCAACCTGAAAGGTGCTCTTGAGTGGTTCATCAACTGCAAAAAATAAAAACCCAGAAAAGATAAACAGAGGAAGCATTAGGACGTGCAGATCGACGAAGATCAAAGCAATTCAAAGTGCAAAAATATAAATGAGCTCACTTTCTTCCATTAACGAGTGAAATTGCTTGACGGCTTCTTGAGACGCCATTGTTGGGTGTCTCTCCTTCTTCTGTACGACAACGGAAACCAAAATAGAAAGAGGAAAAAGTGAGATACAGAAATGGGTCTTTTGAATTTTGATCCCCCTCTACGGTTTTTATGGCTCCAAATCAGAGAGTTTAAAGTTCGCCCCCAAATCTAGTCTAGAGAGATGAGAGAAATTGAGAGAGAGAGAGAGAGAGAGAGAGAGAGGGGTCAGAAAAGCTATGCCCCAAATCAGAGTTTGGTCTTTTCCGCCTCCTCTGGAGATCAATTCACGCCATGGCTTCTCCCCCTCACACCTGTTATGAAGTGAAGCAGAAAGGGCTGAGAAAATCTTTTCAACGAAAAGTAAAAAATAAAATAGGAGAGTGTTTTTTTTTTTTTTTCTTGATAATAATATAGGAGAGTTAGATTCTTTATTGAGTTACTGTACCCACCTCGTATAGCGTGTGAAAGACTTAAATTCATCCTTAATTAATTTTAAGTGACCGATCAAGTTGTGATCCACACTAATACAAAAATCTTACTTTTGAATATCTTGTGATTAAGGCATGTATGACTATTAACTCTTTATAATATTTTTCTTACCAAAAAGGGCAAAAAAAAACCTCTTATACTCTCTCAAATATTTTTTCATTGACTAAGCCATAATAATGTATTACGTGGGACAGTCTAACAGGACAACCCAATTTTATATCCCACAGTTTAAAAAGCAAGTCTATATTTTTAAATTTTTTATATTTTAAATTAATAATATTTTATTCCATTTTTTATATGAGATTTTTTTTCCTATGAAATATTCACCGAGGGAAATATGAAGTCGGTGGTGTCAATTTTCTAAAATTGTCAAATGCCTATATTGGGTATTCCTACCTATTGATTATAGGCAAATTATACCCATCCAGATAAGATACTGTTTGCAGGTTTTTTTTTTTGTAAGTTATAAATTCGTCATATTTGCTTTGGGACCCTGGTTTACATCATCCTAAAATGAGATGATTCCTTATATCTACTGACTTAGGTAAGGAATACCTTTGATTAGGATGTCGTGATAAACACCAATATAGTAGGTGACTTCATTAACAGAGTCATAAATCCAAATATGGAAGTAAGGGGGAAGACGAACAAGATGATGAACAACTGAAAAAAAAATGAACCATGGAAGAACAGATTGGGCCATAGACTCAGAAAATGAAGGAAATGGGGGATGTTATAGGATGAACATGGAAGGAAGATGGGGAGGAGCTTGAACCGATGGGACTTTCCTACATATCCTCATAGGATAATTAGGCCATTTTAGTTCTTTAGACTCATAGAGCTATGAAAACCACTAATGCAATGCCCACCTTACCATTAGCAGTGAATCGTTGAAGTTAAGGGAGGAGGAAATGGAGTTACTTTCTCTTCTTGTTACTATTCCTCTGTCTCCCTCCTTTGCAAAAAGCCTAGGATTTGCTTATAAAGAAAAGGGAAAGATACAATACATCCTTCCGTGGGCCTTGGATCCAACATCTCCTCCTCCTAAAATGAGGGAATGAAAAAACACTAAAAGGGTGAGAACTCTTAGGCTGTGCACCCAAAGGCCCAAAGAAAATAATATCCCTATGGGGAATGAGCTGTAAGCTCAGAAATTGGGTAATTTTTTGTTGACTTGGTCAACGAAAGTTTGAAAGTAAATTTATTTGATTAAAAGGTCAATTTTCTTAACTGGGGAACTAAAATTTATTTGATTAAAAGATCCAATTTTTTTAATGGGAGAATGAAAAGCGGCGTCAATGGCAAGTTCAAAATCGAAAGATGGGATAAAATGATAAGTTGTAGAAATTTGCTTTTACAATTGAGCCCTTATCAAGTGGATCGTGGGAGCCTTCTACAGCTTGGTTTGAATTGATTGATCGAAAAAGGGGAAACAGATGAAATATAGAAATATATGGAGGAGGAGAAAAAGTAGACTTTGACCAGCATACACAAGTATGACTTGTTTATTGCCGTATCCCTCTATTTAACAATATGGATGCTCCACATGCAAGTGGATATTCTAAGGGGCTCGAGATTTTCTTTGGGTAAAAGACGTGGGGTCTAAATAGACTGCTTGACACAATAAAGTGGGGCCAAAGCGTGCGGCCCTTGCATCCTATGGTCGAAGAGGCAATTCCTATTGGATTCTTAATAGTCAAACTTTAAGGTACCATGTGATATATCAAATAGTTAAAAAAAAAAAAAAAAACTTGACTTGGTTTGGTAATGAAATATATACATTTTTAATAAAATAGTAAGATAAAGATTTGAGCATAATAAGAAACTAGCATTTGCATCAAATTAGCGTAACGATTATTTTACGTCCTTTAATTTTTAGTTATTTTACACTCTACGATTCTTAACATTTCCTTGTGATTTTATATTTTTTCCTTTTTTTTTTTCTTTTTTTCTTGGGGGAAGAGGGGGTAAAACAGTACATTTTGTAGTATTTTAGGAAGGGAGGAGTAAAAGGAGGAGGAATAAGATTTTGTGCCACAAATTGTTGCTGGCTCCCAACTTTCAACGTGGGATGTATATTCTAACTTGATATTTTGATAATAAAAAAATAAAAAAACATCCTTCACTATTGCTTGAACCTTTTCACGTGCTATATACTTGCTTCCCACGGGTCCATTGGAGGAAATTTCCTAATATTTGTCATTGCTGATATTAAATAATTTTACAATTATTTAGTTTTAAGTGTTTTCTTTCCCAGCGCAAGGATATATCACATGGCCATGAATATTTCTTAATGTGAGGGACACATTATTCTTATTTTCTTTTGGAATTTAGTATTTGGATATATTTTATAGAGGGGAAATGGGGCATACAGCTCGTTATCGCTTCCAATTCAGTATATGCACATCTTAAAATAATATTATTTTAATAAAAAAATGATTTAATTTTTTAATATTATTTAATAAAATAAATGTCGTTTTAAGAGTGTAATGTTTAACCTAATTAGGAAGGCTGACACTATATGCTCCCTTTCCTCCTTTTATAAGACTTTTGAAGCAATATGTCACTATTGCTAATTTAGTGGGCAACTTGATGATCCCTTCTTTAGGGTAAAGCCATGGAAAAAGAGGAAAAGGTGAATCTTATGGTCCATGACCAAATTTTATGACATTATAAAACCTTCTTTCTCAGCAAGGATCCAATAACTTTATAGAAGAAAACTGTTCTTATTTATTTTATTTTACTTTTCAGTTTGGGAGATATTATTGCTATTATATGGCCATAAATATTTCTTGAGAGTTGTTTACCAAAAAAATAATAATAATTCTTGAGAATTTAGGTGGCAGCTGTTGGTCACCTTACCCTCCTTGCAATGAATCACCCACTTCAGCTGTGACAGATAAACTACAAGACAATTGAAACCCACCATTAAATGGGTCTAAGTTAGCTCTAGCCTTGCCAACAGGAGAAAGTGTGCTTCAAGTAACTGATACAAAGTCTGGCTTTTCTCATGTTTGAGACTTTCCAAGTGCATAAAATAAGTTTATAATTAAATGTTGCATTATAAATAAACAACATGTTTCGGTCACGGGATGAAATAAAACGATAATCAGATAACTACTTTTATGGATGATACATGAAATAAGTAATTTAAATTGATTTAGAAGTGAGTGGACCAATCAAAATTATAGCTATTTTGTAGGAATCAAATTTAAACGAAATTACTATTATCGCTAACCAAAAATGACATAAATATTTAAAATACTAGCGGTCCATTTATTATTCAAGTTAAAGAATATATATATAAAGGCAGCTTAAAAAGTTTAAAGGAAACACAAAAGATTTTAAGGAAGGGAATAATTTTTTTATTCATAAATATGCACCCACCTTAATGTTTACAAGAATCTAATCAACACAATGATTCATTATACATATTGATTCCACCGGTCCTAGGTAAGTAGTAAGAAGAAAAAAAAAAAAAAGGACAGAAGTGTCATTGTCATTCATGAAACTTCATAAATTGTCCATCTCTATTTTTCTTCCCGCGCAACGTCAACGAAGTCCCTCTGTTTTAGTCCTCCAGTCTCTTTCCTATCGTTGATTCCTTATGAGTGTCAAATAATTTCTGTGTTTTATTTATATTTAATCCTACAGGCGTTATCGCTTTTCATAAAACTAATTACTGTCGTTAAAGATACAAATTTTAATCTTATAGTGTATTTAAATATATACGAACATCTAATTTTCGATTGTAACTTAACCAATCTTACGCCTCCGTCACGAGATAATTACTGTCATATATAGCACAAAAAATTCCACTCGCTTTTGAATTCTGATTTGGCTGAACGTTATTACAATGAGATGCACAATAAAATGTCTCCATATTGCTTTCATAATCACCCATAAAAAATATAATTCTGCATGCACAAACTGTTTACGAAATGACCATGACAGTAAAAGTGCATGACGGAACTATTTTCAAAAATTTCAATTTATCACGTTTTTACCCATTTCTTTCATACTGATATAGTTTTTGTAAACATTTTTCTCAACATATTGCAAAAAAAAAAAAAAAAAAAAAGGTTTATACATCTCAAAAAATCTCATGAATTATTAGAAGGCTTACTTGTCCCAATTTAATTAGAACTATTAAAAGCACCGGCCTCACCCCTTTTAACGTGTCCTGACAAGCTTCTCCTTCCAATAAAGTACAAATGTTCCCCACTGTCCACCACCCAAAGCCAATCAAAGCACCGACAAGATGTAAAGTCCCCCAAAATAAAATCAAACTTGTTCCGTTTCTTCTTTAAAATGAGTTTCTTTGGTTCTATCATGGATCAAGGGGAGCCCCTGTCACAATTATTAAGTGAGCTACTACAATGTAAAATGCTAATAAAGCAAATAGTCTAAGGTCTAATGGCATCTCCTTACCGTAAAATTATAATTGTAACATGTTTATTGAGTTTGCGTGTATTTATCGATCAAAAAGATATAAACCGTGTGAATAACAACACATCAAGTCATAGTTTACGGACATGACCCTCTATTACGATGAAAGAATGATGAGAATGCACTGACTTCGTCTCAGGCGATAGATGCTCGAATAATTTTATTTTTTTTGTAGTTGTTTTTTTATGCTTATTTGTACGAAGGGGAGAGGGAGGGCATCTCTGCATTATTGAAGAAGATGCCACATCTTCTCCCATGCATTTCATTAGAATAAAATGATAATATTTGTAAATTTTCAAAATTGCTGTTTGTAACGTGTTCATGTGGATTTATTCTGTAGTTACGAGACAATTCACATGATGCATTCTTTTCTTTTCTCCGTCTTTCTCCTGCTCGACAGAATGTTTTTTTATTATTCCAAAACAGTGCTTGTATTGAAGACTATGGGGCATCCGCCGACAAGGTAAATAATTTTAACCCGCATTGATCTGTCCGTGCTAATCTATAATTAGTGTTTGATCCGTTCACGATTAGGGATGTTCATTCGGGATATTTGGAAATTCGGAAATTTCTTGACTGAATTTCTATTTTTCTACTTTTTCTGAATTTTATTTTTTATTTCGACTACTAACTGAACAAAACATTCACCTGAAATTTTCCAACCAAAATTTCCTGATCAGAAAATTCAATTTCCTTACCAAATTTTACTCTTAAGTTGCATTCTTATAATATTTAGGAAAAATGAAAAGGAATAATGTAAAATCAAAGAGAAAATTTAAAATCCTTATGCAATTTTGGAATATTCAGAAAATTTGAGTATTTTGAATTTCTAAAAAAATTTTTAATTGATTTCCTGATCTCTGAGTTTTCTTAAAATTATTTACGATCGTTAACCGAATTTTCTGACCAAATTCCCGACCTTCATAAAATTCACGACCCACCCAATTGTCAGTTGCCACCTCGCTATCATGGCCCAGATTCGAAGCAACCATATTTGGAGTTAATTGGGCTATATGAGGCCTTTTTTTTTCCTGGGCTTCGTTGACATATCAGACCCACAGTCGTTGGGGGTTAATTGCGGGCCCATCTATGTCTTAATGGACCGTATTTCTCATTTTTCGGGCCCAATGTTTAAGTCCCCAAAAACGAAGAGATTTTAGGACGGAACTCCACCCAAATCTCCCCTCGTTTCGATTGTTCAATGTTGGAATATATTTCCTTCCCCACAAAAATGAAATCGGCATCACCGAAAGTCCCTTCGATCATCTTCAAGAAATCTCCCGTCGTTTCGATCTACTTTCTGCAATCTGCTCAACAAATCCTTCGTTCGCCATGATCTGCGACACTGCCTCCTCTTGCGTTTCAGGTATTCCCCTAAATTTCACTCTCACTCACTCATGTAATTGAAATTTGGTTTTTGTGTTTTTTACTCTCTTCAATGATGTGTGCATTCGAGTTTGAGATTTCGTTTGTGCTGATTACATGATGATTGCATGGAATAGTCTAACCCTAGTGTTCTTTTCTGCAATTCTGTATTCCAAAGCCAAGAAACGGAACAGAAATAGAAAGAAGTGGAATAACATAAAACCTTTATAATTTTATTTTGATTTGGAAAACAAAGGGATTATAGGAAATGAAAGAAAACAGGTACATAACAATCGTATAGGTACACAAGTCTCTTATTGAATTGGATTAAAAACAGTAGTGGGTTTGATCAAGCAGCCAACATCATTCTAACAAATTCCTCATAATTAATGACCCCATCGCCATCTAGATCGGCTTCTCTAATCACTTGTTCTGCTTCTTCATCCGTCAGCCTCACTCCCAGGTTGATCATAAAATGCTTCAACCACAAATTTACACACAACGAATATAGATTAGAAAACAGGATATATACTTTTTTGTTTTAGAAAAATATTATGTCCTAATAGATGATGCCAAAAAGAGATGAAGATGAAGAGAGCAAGGTTTCTAACTGCTAAGAGATCTGAAGTTCAGGACATGAATTTAGAAAGAGGCGTGCTATCCAATGTGCATCTTGGTCTAAACCCAAGTGTTAGTTTTGTGGCAAAGTGATAGCTCCACTTTGATCCACAAGGGTTTGATTTTTGGGGGCCACCCATCTTTAATTTACCCGCTTATAAAGAACTATCTTGGTCTGGCAATGGAAGCATCTAAAACGAATTGGGGGCTGCCGCATCAGCAGTTGGGGCCCAAAAATTCTGACATGGCAGCTCCCTGGTGTGACTGAGGGTGAAAAAAAGGCGCAATATAAATTTCTACATCTAACAAAATTACAAAAGATGCATTAGCTATATAGATTCTTGAAATCTCTTCAATTCTAAACCACGCAAATAGAAAATTTCACTATGGTAGCGTGAATCCTTCAGGTGCTGTAGGCAATCTTTTTTCCTCTCTTGTTGTGTGAGTAGTAACTCATGTAAATTTCTACTGCCTTATATTACAAAGGATATATGTACTGTAGGATAGTTCATCTCAGTAGCTGATATGTTACCACCCTGATCCTTGTCAAACACTTTGAAAGCTTCTTTCAACTCCTCCTTTGCTTCACTTTCCTACATATGCCACTCAAAATTGTATTTTATGTTAGTAAGGGAAGCAGAATCAAGAAAATGACTATTTAGGTTTGGGGAGACAGGGTTTTGTCAGTAAAAATCTTTACCTTCATTTTCCTGGCCGTGAGATTTAAAAACTCCCCAAACTCTACTGTTCCATCCCCATCCGCCATCCGCATCAACTTCATGGATCATATCCTGCAACCCCTCTTCTGACAGATTTTCATCTAATGCTCTGATTGTTGTGGCCAACTCTCCAATCGTTATGCAGCCTACAAAGGGAACCACCCAAAAAAAAGGTCACTCCATTGAAGGACGCATTTTATTAAGCGGCTGAACTCTTTTCATGTCTATCAGCCACCTGGCTCAACCAGTGTTCAGGCAGCTGCTGTTGAGATCATTAATTTAGTCCAGAATTACAGGTCCCAGTAAAGTTGCAGTTCCTAATAAAGGCCCAGCTTTCTTTTTCCGAGGAAAATAGTTATATCAGCAGCACATGTCTCTAGTTGGTAGTTAGGATTAGTAGGATGAGAGGGGACTGGGGACTAGACCATCACTTGGTCATTGTCAAGGCCTCAATGCAAGACCTCATTTATAAGGTGTCAAACAAAATTACAGTCGGTGATACACCCACCCACCTACACACATCTATATTACATATGTTACATGCTTCATTAATATTGTCCTTGCTTCTCAACTAAGAAAAAAACGAAGTATAGTTCATCAACCTAGAAGTTATGGAGTAGGATAAAACTCAAGCTACCATCCTCAGAGTGAAGCTCTGCATGTAGTGACAGACTAGAAAAGATTTTTGTATTTTATTTTGTTTAATTGTGGGAAAAATTAATTCAACTAGAATTCCTTATAATCATTCTTAGTCAATTGTATATATTTTGAGTAGTTAAAAGAAGGGTTGCGAGAACTTGCAAAATGAGAACCAGGCTACTGCTCTGCTTGCACTGATCCTGTGGGGAAGAGAAAAAGTATAAAGTATTGATCACCTCTATGGCACCTGTGCTCAAATAAAGCAGATTTTCAGTGAACAAAGTATAATTTGCAAGATTTGTTTCACAGAGATTAAAAGAGAGTAATTAAGTAGGAGTGAGCAGAAGAAAACTGTACCATCTCCATCCTTGTCGAACAAGCGAAAAGCTTCCTGAAACTCAGTAATCTGTTCTCCAGTCATCACATCCCCTATTTTAGGATGAGAGAGATGTTTATTTTCTTGCTATTTACGCAAAACTCTTCCCAAAAAATTTGAGGACGAAAGAGAACATATTCTTTTGTGATTTTTAATTTTTATTTGAGGTTTTTTTTTTCTGGGGTGGGGGGGGGGGGGGGGGGGGTGGGGTTGTGAAAAATTCTAACGCTATGGATATATGTTGGACCTTCGGTGGTAGTTAGACCTTGAAAATTTCCTTTCGAGTTTGTATTAGAAGACTGAATATGGCCCCCGTTTTCTCCAACACACTGTAATTTAATCGGCAGCTTTTTTTGTCAATTAATGAAAAGATGTTAAAGCAACTACATCAATTATTTTCTTAAAGGGGCCATTGCGTTTCCTTGTGTTCATTTCTTTGTTTTTCCCCACTTTTTATTTTTATAGAGTGCTTGAAGTTCTCCCGATCAAAAATTTTGTTTATTTCATCTGAATTATCAATATTGGGTAGTGACGTATTGGTCCATGAAATCCGAATCTCGGGTTTGACCGAATCATATAGTTTTTTTTTTTTTTTTTTTTTTTTGGGGCTGTTTGGTTAATCACGCAGAAGGTGATTGGGCCGGCTGGTCCATGGCTTGGGCCCAGTCAAATGGCCCTGGGCCTGACCAAACTCAAGGCTCCATCTATACGAGGACTGGGCCTAAAGTGGATCAAGTGAAGCTGGTCTTTAACTTCTCTTTTCTTCTTATTATTAATTATTAATATTTGAAAAAATATCGAAAACCCCTTCTATTATTAAAAAAGATTCTTATAATTTTTTTTTTTGTTTTATTACACGTTCCCGTACTCAAGAAAATAATCACTCAAATTATATGGGTGTTTTAGGTGTTTAAGTGTCGTCTAGGTTGTTATTGCCCAGAACAGGGTGAAGGAGAAATAAAGGGAGAATAAATCGGGGAAGATGCTAGGGTTTGCTTTTTGCTATCGGGCGCCGGCGTCATCTCGATTCAGGCGACGGAAATATTCTGGAGAGAGAAAGAGCGGTAATGGAATGTGGACATGGCGGCGGCGATGTGCGTCGGCGATGTTGTATTAGGAATGGGTTTCCCTCGCCACTCGTGTTATGTATCGCTTTAAACGAAGTTTCTTTTGCCCTGTTTTCTTTATGTTTTTGCATAACTTTCTTTCTCTCCTCCTACATAGACTGATCGGATTCGTATCTCTTCACGTTTCGATTACAGATGTGATTCGCGTATTTATTTATCGCACTGGCCAAATTTGGTGACGTGAAAATGCTTCCGGGATGTACACTCACAATGGCTTGAATAAGGCCCTTCCTGATCTGCGTGTTTGGTTGTTAAAATCTTAGTATCCATTATCTTTGACAGATCTCAAGGGATTATTTGAGGCGAAACTGGACCAAGTTTGTGAAGCGCTGCTGAAAATGATAGTGGTTAGATCTCTAGTTCTGCACCGAGATATTTTGCTAAATCTGCCATAATGGTTTTTTCACTTTTTGTAGAATTTTGGTTGCATATATGTTAACGATGCTCTGCTATTACCAGTGTTTACATGCTCATCTAGGTTTTTATTTGTGACACCCTTTCTGTGTGTGTGGCCTTGTTCTAAAATTAGGATTGGGACATCTAATTCGGGAATACAGCAATGTTATTTTCCTTTTAATTTTTGAGGTGTATTATCTCATTTTGATTACGATTTTGGGTGTTACTATTATTGTTATGTTCTAGTCCCAAGCTTAGTTGATGGAGAGGAAAGTGAAAACAAATGTACAAACTTGGAATAAGGGTTGCATGGAAATAGAATATACAATGAATTAAGGACTGTAAATTAGCTGTTACAACCCTTCTGTTAATACTTTTCAACATTGCCATGTATGTAATATTTTTGGTGCCACCTTCAACAGTTAATTCAATATATGATCAAATATATGATTAATGCCATGTTTGGTCAGAAGTATAGGATAGAGTAGTATGTGCAATATGATGGGACATGTCCTGTTAGGACTTGATAAGCTGTTTAATAAATATAGTTGGTGTGCGGGAGTATAGCAACAAGATGGCAAATGCAATACCCTACTATGTTTGGCACTAGTAAAGATAAGCCTGGTTTTTCCACTTTGGACAAGAATGTCCTCCTTTTGGAAAATTACAAAGAACAAAGTCCACTGGAAAAGCAAAAAATTTCACAAGGGAGAAAAGAACCCACTTCCCGTTACCAATTTTATAAAGTGAATCCCAAAGGCAAGAACAAAAACCCAATCACATAGTACATTCCAAATTTTCAAGAATATAATTTCCTCGGCAAGGAGAGAAAAACACCAAAAATTTATTTTCTGGATTTTCCCGCCATGGCCAACCAAAACCATTGTTAGGTCTATTCAAATGTGGCTAGAAGAAGTATGGAAATGCCTTCCTTAAATCCCATTGTACGGTGGAACTGAGGAGAGATGAGATTTGTAAATCTGGGAAGATAAATCAGAGGGAAAAAGGGAGCGAGAAAGAGAAGTGATGCAGAGAATGGAGACAGGAGAAAGATGGAGGAATGGAGGGAAGGAGGTTTCTGAAAACCTAGCTGAAGATCAAAGCTTCAAGAAATCTGCACAGGAAGATAAGTGGAGATCTTTTTTTCTGTGGGGGAGTGGAGAAGGGCTTTCTGTGCAATACATTGTGAGAGCACAGAGGTGATTATTGAAGGAAGGAGCAGATGCGTTTTTATTTTATCTGCTAGTGAGGGGATTAAGGTGCTAGCGGGAAAAGTAATCCCCTTGTTTGCGCCAAATCATAGTTATCAAGGTGTTGCCTGCGCTAAATCATAGTTGTCAAGGCATCGCCTAGGCGTCTAAGCGCTCTCTATGGATCATGGCGAGTAGCGCCTTGGTCCATGGGCGCCTAGGCAGCACCTAGGTGTAGAAGAAAAAGAAGAAGAAGAGGAGGAAGGAAAAGAAAAAAGAAAAGAAAAAAGAAGAGAAAATTAAGTATGACAATAATTGTTTGGCACATTATCTTAGCAAATCTAAGAACATGCATAAAGTATAGTATAGGGAGATAAAATCATGAATTTCATTGAAGAACGCCTTGGACCAGCTTGAGGATGCATAGGCGAGTGCCTTGGCTACCTAAGTGTCCAGGCGGTAGGTGCGACAAATGGTTGCATGTCCTAATCTTTTTTTAATGTCCATTTTAATTATGCTCCTTTTTTTTTTTGTTTATTGTGAATTTAAAAATCTTTCTTTGGTTGCTCAATCTAGCCGTACAGTCCCCTTCACAAATTTGTATAATTTGATGCCATTTGATTTGATAGAAACTGTTTGGTAATCATGGCATTGTTGATCTGATGATAAACCACTAACAACCTCCTTGGGGTTCAGATGTATCAAGTCTACCTCTTATGATGTTAACTATTTTCTGACATGAATTTCTTCTCTATATATTTGTGTTGCAGGTGACAATGTTGGGAATGGTTTGCTGAAATCTTCTTTCTCACTGCTCGAAACCTGATAACGGGGTCATTGGTGGGTTTGTGAGGCAGCTTCGTATTGTGGATATGTTCTCTAAATGTCCTCTAATTTCCAAGATTTAGGCAAATATAAAGCCAGTAAGCTGTTGTTTTTGTCCATTGTGGACCTCATTATGCGCATGAAATTCTTACCCTGCCTGTGCAGAGCTAGATCAAGGTTAAGGTTCTAACCTGTGATTAGGCCTGCTTACCTCAGCAGATGGTGTTTGCGCTCCTTTGAACCCCCACTGCCCATGATAATTATGTGCAGGAACTTTCTGGGTTTACCCTTTTCATCGGACGGAATCACAGCCCGTTAAATTCTGTTGGGTTGAAAATAGGCATTTTGAACTGTCTTAGAGCCTGAGAGTTGTAATCTGGACATTTGCTACATTGCTCACGGTTAATGTTTGGCTCCAACCCCCATCCCCCCTCCCCGCTTTTTTTTTTTTTTTTTTTGAGTATCATTGTGTGCTGATCCTGTGTGTTATATTTATAGGATTCTGTGTTCTCCGCACTTTGCGTCTTGAGTATTTTTATTCCAGTGGGTTGGCGCTTTTTGGTCCTAATACTTGTCTGGGCTCCCATTTTGCGTTGGCCCCGTATTGTATCCTGTATGGCCACAACAACAGTTTTGGGCCTCAGATGGGCCATTTCCCCCGAAGTTTGGTCTGAGAGCAGTTCTCTTCCCTCCATTTTGAGCCTTAGATTGTCCATTTTTCATCAATTTTTTGTTCTTGAGTTGGGCAGGTTTTTATACATTTGGGGCCTTTAATTGACCGGTTCTCTTCAATCCGGGCCTCCAGTGGGCCAGTATTTCACATTTTTGAGCCTTACATTGGCAAAAAAAAAAAATAAAATTGAATTGGGCTTGAAATGGGCTGCCTTTCTACATTTCGTGGCTGAGCTGGCCTTTTCTTTTTATTTTTTTCTCCCCAGTTTGGGCCACGAAGGAGCCTCCTTTTTCCTCCATTCTGAGCGTTAGATGGGCTGGTGCTTTTTTCTTCCAATTTATGCCTCACATGCACCGTTTTCCCCTTAAATTTGGGCCTCATAGTATAGCGCTTAAATGGGCCATGTTTTCAATTGTGGGCCTAAGTTGGGCCTGCTTTTCTAGGCTTGTGGGCCTTGAAACGGCCACTTTTCTGCATTCTGGGCCTTAGATGGGCTGACTTTTCACAAATGTGGGCTTTCATGGGCCATATTCTTTCAATTCTGGGCTTAACGTGGGCCTTAACTGGGCTACTTTTCTTCAACTTGGGCCTGCGTGGGCAAGTATTTCACAACTTTGGGCCTAGGTTAGGCCTGCTTTTCTAGGCTTGTGGCCCTTAAATGGGCCGCATTTCTTCATTCTGGGCCTCAGATGGGCCAGCTGTTCATAAATTTGGGTCTTAGTTGGGCAATACTTTTCAATTCTGGGCCTAAGCTGGGCCTCATTCTCTGCATTTTGGGCCTTACATAGGCAGCTTTTCTTCAAATTGGGCCTTCATGGGCTAGTGATTTACAAAATTGGGCCTTTAATGTGCCATTTTTTCTTTAATTTGGGCTTCAAATGTGGGTTTCTTCATTTTGGGCCTACTTTATTTTCAATTTCAGCCTCCAGGTGGTTGGTTTTCTCTATTTTGGGCCTCAGATGGGATGGTGCATCATTCTTCCAATTTGGGCCTTAAATGGGCCACTTTTCCCCCTGAATTTGGGCTTGAGATTGGTAGCTTTTCTCCATTTTGGGCTTGAATGGACCATTTTCCATTCATTTTGGGCCTACATTGGGCCGTTTTTCTATGATTTGGGCCCGTCAATGGGCAGTTTTCCTTCAATTTAGACCTCAGATGGGCCCGTATTTCACAATTTTGGGCCCTAAATGGACTGATTTTCCGCAATTTCGGTTTCATATTGGCTGGGCATCCGCATTTCTTGTCTTTTTCTTTTTCTTGCCAGTTTGAGCCTTAGATGGGCTGGGATTGCTTTTTCCCAATGTTAGCCTCAATTGGGTCCGTTTTCTCCAATTGTGGGCCTAAGTTCGGCCCTTATTCTTCCTCTTCGGCCTTAAATGGGCCAATTGCCTTCAGCTTAGGCTTGGAATGGTCTGAGTTCCTACATTTTGCGCCTGAGCTGGCCTTTTTTCCTGACTGGAACATTTTCCCCTCCATTTTGGTCCTCTTAGTCCTTGGATGGGCAGGAATTTTTTCCTAAGCCGAAATTGAAGAAACTAGCCCATTTAAGGCCCGAAATTGTGAAACAGTAATCTATCTGAGGCCGAAATTGAAGAGAAACGGTCGATTTCATGTCCAAATTTGTGAAATAGTGGGCCATCTGAGGCCCAGATTGATTAAAGATGGCCCATCTAAGGCCGAAGCATAGAAAAGCCGGCCCACCTTCAGCCCAAATTCGGGAAAAACTGGCACAGCCTGGGCTAATACTTTTGTGCCTGACCTGGGCCCTTTTTCTCAATAAAAATTATTTGGGCTGCAGAGGGAATGATTATTCTCCATTTTGGGCCTTAGACGGGCTGGGACTTTTTTATTCCAATTTGGGCCTCAAATGTTCAAGCATTTTCAAATTTGTGCTTGAGATGGGCATCTGTTTCACCATGACGAGCCCTAGATGGGCCAGCATTTTCGAGTAATTATGTCATCCACAAATGACAAAATATACAACACATTGTTTCTAAATATCTAAGAAGCTCCACCCATGAATCCTGCAACCAAGAAATTAATGCAGGGCCTTGGTGCAAACTTAGAGTAGGGCTATAAACAAGTTAAGCCGACCCGAGATTTGCCATGCAAAAGCTCAGCTCGCTGTTTGATTCCAAGCATGAAAAACAAGCAAAAATTAGGCTGGAACAAGACATAGGAAGCAGGCTATAACAAAATACGGTACTCCCTAAGTTCAAGCACCAAGTCTACCGCATGGTGATATACCGACGGCAATGGCATTAGTACAGGTTCCATTTTCAGTAGTCCATATTCGGTTCCCATAAAACGTACCTATAATTTACAGGTAATTCACATACGAAGGCAAAATCACGTAAGGCCCACTGAAGGCACTACACTAACCTCTGGAAAAGTAAATTGCAAATTAAAAATTTATCAAATAAAGGGCAGAGTAAGTCAAATGCTACAATATAGAATAACAGTGGCAACCCGCACTAGATTTTTCAACTAAACATGGTTTGAAAGAAAGCCTGAAATAATATAGGAAAAAATAAAATTTCCAAACTAGGCGTATGGATCAGTTTTTTCCCAAAATAAGTTTTTAGGCAGTCCGGCATCTGCCAATTGTGCAACTTGATTTGTGACCATTTTCAGTCATGCAATTTAGTCATTGTGTGACTAATATCAGGCAAAAATGGTCAAGCAATTACCAATTGAATGACCATTGTTTGGCATTAGTGTGGGTTTTTTTTTTTTTTTTGGGGGGGGGGGGGGGGGGGAGGGAGTGGGTGGGTTGATGAAGAGGAGGTCCATGAAGCAACTTGCAACAGCCTTTTTTTTTTTTTAATGCATTTTGAAAAATTTAAGGCATATAAATAGAAACAACATATAAAAGTATATTGAATAAAAAGAATGGTGCACACTGCACCATGGACCCCCTCTCCGTCAATTCACCCGATCCCTTCCACTCCCCCACCCCAACCACCACACCGATTACTTAGCCAAACAATTACGTGACCGCCTAAAAATTTATCACGCAATTGCCAATTGCGTGAACAGTCAAAATTTAGTAAAATTAGTCACGCAATTACCAATTGCATACACCTAGTTTGGGAATTTTTTCTTTTAACTATATTATTTGGGGATTTTTTTTTTCATATAGTTGTAAGTAACCATGTCCATCAACCTCTCATTGGCCTACCTACCCCTTGCCTAGGAAGCTCCATCTGACTTATCCCTAATGGGCCTCTAGCAGATGAATTGGATCACCAACCCACTGTCAATGACATCATCCCCAGAGAAGCAGCTATCTTTTATTCCCTACTAACAGGGACACCCATGGTTGGTCCAAAGCCATCATCGACCCTTGTCAAATTAAGTGGTTTTCAGAACATTAAATTTCCAACAAAAACAACCATTCACTAAATGTGAGCCAATTCCCAAGGCTATGAATTTCATGCTTTTGCTAATTATAAATCAGCCCTAGTTTCATATATATCTTATGTTTGAGTTATTGGGTCTCCACATGCGATCATTGCAAGAAGTCTTTATGGTAGGTAAACAGTGGTAAACTGAAGGCCATTCTGTAAATAACCTTACGTTTAAAATATATGTTTGTCAGTTAAATATATTTGGGCGGGGGGGGGGGGGGGGGGGGGGGTAGGGGGCCTATAGGATTCCAACGCTAATAAGATCAACAAATTCTACAGATAATCAATATTACCATGCTGTATAACCAATTCTGATGCTGACAATAGGAATCCATATAAAAACGAAATCTCCAAAACATGGACGATGGTCAAGAACAAAATGGGGTAAAAGGGTAAATATCAACATGTAAGAAACATCGTATGTGAAAAAATGAAAACATAAAGGATTGCAGGAAAAAACCAAAAAAAAAAAAAAATGATGAGGAACATAATGAAAAAGTAAATGTTTAGCGTATTCATAAATATAGAGCCATCCAACCCAACAACTACACAAAAACAAACCCTTGAGCTTTTCTGGTCCAAAAGATTTACTAAACATGCAGGTATCACTAAGCTAGGCAAACAGTGGTGATAAAAAAACAATAAATGATTTTACGCGCTTATTTTTTATAGAAGTCCTTGTTTCCGCAATAATCACGCATTGCTTTTGGGATTTGAATCCTTAACCTTTTCCAACACAAAGGATAAAAAATGCATGTTGGAGACCAATCAAAAAACAATTACTAGATCAGGCTATTATAATGTTGTAAAACAAAATTCAGTAATACCTGCAAGGCTTGTAAGAATGCTGACTCAAATCAACCTTGCGATATCCTATCTCAGAAGCAACATATCATGTCAGTAGACATCGTGAAAATCCTTTTTCAGCTGAATTGAATAACAAAAGACACAAGGAAGCACAGTTAGCTTAATATCCCCTTCATCAAACAGGTCCTGAAATCGTTGTGTGATTTTTCACAAAATTTTATGGTAAAGTGGACATTTGCTGAAAATAGAACAAGGAACATTGAGAGCAATCATTGATTTAGTTTCAATTTTTGGTATCAAATTTTCAGCGCATTTGAAAACAAAAAATTTATGATACATAATTTTTTTGTTCTATCAAACCCGTTCAAAGTATTTGAGAAAATTAGGCCCACTTACAGCTGAAAAGACCTTAAGTGTTCAACTACATGATGGAAATTAGACTTGTGCTTTTCTTCACTTCTAAATCCAAACGATTAAGGCCGCCTTAGGTTTTCTAATTTAAAAACTTAATTTGTGCATGCAACATTTCATTTTCAAGTGAAAACCAAACTGGCCTTGATGTATAATAATATTATTATACCTTCATTTCATAACAACAAAGACCATCTGCTATTGAAAATCTCCACTGTCACCTCCCCACCGTTTATCACCAGAACCCTAAAACAACTGAACCAAGGGTTCCAGGAAAAAATAAACCAACAAATCATAATCGAACTCGTGCATATAGAATTTTCCGTGCATACCTTTTTCTTGGATTTCTTATAAACTCCGAACGTCGACGAAACCCCCAAATCCTATCCGATCCGTAACACAACATAACAGAGAATGACATAGAAGTAGAATCGAAGAAGGATGTGACGGACCTTATGCAACACCGTCGGGATCGCTATCTCGGGAAGGGAAGATTCGTTTCGGTTGATTCTCACTGACCGATGATCATCGTCATCTTGAATCTTCTCCCCCCATAACGTCGCGGACTGCGGGTGGATTCCGGCCTCCCAGAACCACCATCTCCGTCTGATCTCACGTTTCCTTGTTGAGATTCGCCATCCCGCCGCCGAGATCGCCCGTCGGAGATCTTCGCGGTGATCGCCTGGCGCATGCTCTCCTCTCGTCCTCTCTCTGTGAAACTCTCTGCGAATGAAACCCTAAAACTTCTGTGATCCGTGAGGTTCGCGTTACCGGGCCCATAGTACCTAACATATTGGGCTTGGGCCCATGGTTGATTTAAGGCCCCGGCCCATATCCTTCTGTCCGCGCTTTATCCAAGCTTGCGCCACCGTACGTTAGAAAATTGCATTGCAGTGTATCCAGCATACAGATCAAATTTTAGTTTTAACTACCTTTATTATTATATTTTTATTTCTAATCGGAAAAGCACACCGATCGAATTCATCTGCATTCAGGAAAGGAAATACACCATGCAATTCGTCGTTGGAGGATTGTCATGTGTGTACTAAAAATCCTGACCACCAAGTCAAGTTTAAGCTTATCAAATGTGTGGAGTTAAACTTTTTAAAATACCATGTTTGCAAAAAGTAAGTTTAAAACTTAAATGGATGGTCAGAGATTTCAGCATGTACGTGACGATCATTTGACAAAAAACTAAAAGGTGCATTTTCCATTCTAAATGCAAATGAGTAATTACAAAGATTCAACGAAAATTTCCACAAAACGATTACTTAAGTAAGAGAATTCTATTGGTGATCACTACTAGTTTTATTCTCTCTTATGTCAGAAACATCATGATAAATCCAATGTCAAATGAGAATTTGGTTTTCAAGTTTCACGCAAAGAAAGGTCTTGATCTTCTGGTTGACGCCAGTCAATGCTTTTGTTTCCCTCATAACAGATACCGCTATGTACAAAACACACTTTTCTTCATTGATAAATAACTACACAAGCATTCAATCTAATAATTATTCAGATTCAAATCCTGAACCCAATAATGTACAAAACACACTTTTCTTCATTGATAAATAACTACACAAGCATTCAATCTAATAATTATTCAGATTCAAATCCTGAACCCAATAATTATCGGATGTGCCGGTGCCACCAGATTATGCCACCGGCGATTAATTGGAGTTCATCAATGAATCCTCAGCAGAGCCTGAACTCAGCATAACAACCCAAAAAAAATGAAAAATCATTAAGATCGATCATGAAAGGGACTCGCTCTATCATTTTAAAGGCAATGAGCTGGGCGCACGGTAAAAGCGTGCAAAAATACAAGAGGCGTATGTCCCATTCATTAATACAACACGAGTCACAACGACTTGTGTCTATTCTCTCTGATGTTCAGCGTGCCCACCATGCATCCTGATTTTTGTGGACGCGAAAAGAGCAAGAGTCAAAGATAATCACTTCCTCTCCAATTTGATCGTCGTCAACTACCAATAAACGTGTCGCGGCCGCCATTGGAGAGCTGCGGCTAAGAGGGTAGGTGGGGTTCTGTTGCCTGTACCCTAACCACCTGTCCAAGCAGTCACCATGGAAGAGATGGCCGCACCTCAGCTCCTCTGCCAGTTCCCCTTCTTCGATCTCCCAGAAACAAACCGCGCACTCAGCGGGTTCTGGGCCGTGACCCGGTCCGGGCCGAGCGGGGTTAGTGTAGGGCCGGAGGGCCGACGTCGGCGGCGGCAACGGAATGAGCTGGCGGTGGTGGAAGAGGAAATGATGAAACAGGAATTCGAATGCCCATATCAAGTGTGTGAGGATTTGGAACGTGTAGTCAATTAGCACTATGAAGAAGGAACTCATTTTCAATTTTTTCCTTTTTATTAATCTTTTTGTGGAGCCAAACCATGCAATGACAAAAAAAAAAAAGGTCGACACTGAGCGAGAAGAGAGTGAGGGAGGGAGAGAGAATGGAGTGAGCTCAAGAGGGTGGAGACTTGGTGATACGAGTGGGGGCGTTTAATGGACAACGTTAGAACATGGAAAAGATGAGGAATGGTCGGTTCACTTCATCAGCCTAACTTGTCCACATAAGTTCATCAAATGAAAAATATATTTAACATTGGCATATGGAGATAATGGAAACCGTACCACATCTTCCTTCCCTTAGCTCCTAGTAATCAAAAGTCTTAGATATTAGATATGGGCATCATATGCAATCCAATAATTTAAATCGAAAGAGTCCTCGTATCATGTCTGGTGGTGCATTTTTTTTGGTATGTATATGAATTAAGAGATTTAAAAATACAGAACCTATTCATTATAAGGATTGAAAATTCAGAATATTTTTTATTTTTGTTTTGAAAGTTATTTGGTTTTAATAATTGTCAAATTACCACCTTTTTAAAATGGAAATCTGGGCCTCAAACTGTTCTAATGGAAAAAGAGAGTAAAATGACAGTTGGGCCTTCAACTTGGTTCTTTGTAAGGTTATGCCCTATAAAATAGTGAGGGCTGGGGCCCACTCAGCTCCTCTTCCTCTCTCAGCCCAGCCCAGCCCAATCTTGCTTGACTTGACAACACTCGGCCCATTAATCCTATACCATGCTCACCTTTTCTGTTTTTTGACAAATTTTCTTTATCTGAATTTGAAACACACAAACTTGAATTTTATCAATAATTTTAATAATTTTAAATTTTTTTAATTAAAACGATATAGTTTTAACACTCTAATATAGATAAATCCATTCACACGAGTGTAAGAATTCTTTTCACGTAATTTTAATATCACAAATTTTAAGCTCAGGTTTGGTTATTTGGGCCCCTTCGCCTTTTGGTATCAGTAGGATTCAAGGTGTCTATGAATCCTTCAAATTGAATAGTTTCATGCTATTTAGAGATCAACAAAATTGTAACAAAACACGGTGATAAGTTAATAATTAGGAAGCAAGTCTACTTTCTTTTGCATTTGGTGCGAGTTTACAATTTATATAATTTATATAGTTAATTTTAAAATGTTACGGACACCAATAAATTACACTAACTTATAAATGTCAAATGATACAATATGTTAACAAATTTACAAGACCCACAGACTAGTTAAACCAACACGGCGCATGCATGATATTCCATGCTAATACAACCTATCATTGATCATTACATACTATCTAAATTTAAAAATAATATTAGTATAAATAGGAAATCGTTCTAACCCTATTTAATTGGGATCGAGAAGCGAACAAAAGCCCCTCACATCTTGAAAAGTTGACTAAGTCTATCACAATACAAATAATTATTAGGGATGTGGCCCTCTGGCTTAATTTAGGTGATAGCGGATGTTAGGAATTAACTATAAGATGACTTGGGTCTTAAATTTGACTTCCATCCTATGAAAAGTCTCGACAGTTCACTCGGTAGGAGGGCCCTGAATGCCACCGCCTTGAGAAATAATTGGGTGTTGCGCATTAACCTTAGTTACCAAAAAATATAATTTATTAGGGATTTGGCTCCTGTATTTCTTGTTGCCTCCATTAATTATCATTGCACCTATTTTGAAATATCCGTAGACAAATTCTAATGATTTTAACCACACAAATCTAAGTATAATATAAAGATATGTTTAAAGGGATGGCAATTTCCATGAAATTTTAGAATTCAAAACATATTCATCTATACATTGAATTTACGTAACTTTCTTTCTAGACGTCTTGCTTTTCTATTTTTCTAAGTACCACAATATATAAGAGCAGGACAACGTCAAATCTCATGAGAGTAAACTTATCTTTACATTACATCCTTAAAAAACAATTGTTAGAGCATGAAGTCACCCTTTGAACTTTTGAAGGAGATCCTCTATGGTTGCTGAGTTGGCATGATCCTCTACACACAAGGTTGGATCACAGTACAGTCCAACTGAAGATGATCATTATCCTTGAACTTTAGTTTAGTTATAAATTTAGTCCTCAAACGTCATAATTGAATAATTGTTGGTGTTACCTTTTGTCCTCTTACGGGACAATCGATCTTTTAATCGGATATGCATAAAACGCATACTTTTGGCCTATTGCTGATCAAGTCAATGAAGAGTCATCACATTTTTGAACCCATGACTCAAGCCTAAGGGGATTCCCTTCTAAACCCATGCCTCAAACTCTTAAAAGGGCATAGACTTTTGGGCTTTTGGCCCACTGGATTTGATCCATTACTCCCTCCTTAGCGAGTCTCAGTCGTTGAGCCTAGGATTCCACCACGCTATTCTAAGGACATGTGTCATTCTTTTAAGGTTTTCCTTCATTCTCTCATTTACGAAAGATAATGTTTTGAGCTCAAGGCTTGAGGAGGATGCGGCACACCCTCCCACCCCTGTATAAACAAAGGGGAGATTATGTCAAGAAGAAATAACCATGCACAAAGGGAAAAGAGAGAAAAACTTGTGCTTCTACTCCATTTTCCTTCCTCAAACCACCACAAAGAAGCCATCATGGCAAAGTGAGCTATGCTTCATGAGAAAACTACATGGTTTGATTCTCCCATGGAGAATTATGTCTGGGTTCGGCACGAACTAAACTAAACCAAAACACAGTCCCTCCTTGTTTTGGATCTTGGGATGTTGTGAACTTAAATTCCCTGCATCAATCATCTTGCATGCAAACAATAATCTAACCCATATACTTTTTTTTTTACCTATCATAAAATTTAATTCTATTATTCATCCGTCAAAATTGTTGATTTAAAAAAAAAATGACTTATCAAAGCATTTATTAAAAGGAAAAGAGAAAAAATGCAGTCGCATACTTGTGTGTACTTAGTAGATGATATTTATACAGTGCAAAGCTGTCCTGTATCGTGCGCCAGGTTCCCTCGCGCTTTTCCCACCGAGAACCGCGCCTTCTTTCTCCGAGGCGCAATTCTGCAGTTTCCCCCTTTCGATCTTCATCTTCTCTTCTCATCGCTGCGTCATCCGTGGTTTCTATTTCTCCGCCGTCGCCGTCCCTTCTTCCTAGGCTCCGGGGCCAGTCAACGGCGCCGGATCTGCATAAAAGGTATGCCTGATTCTCCAACTGATGCCTTTTTGCTACTGATCCTGCACTTGTTGTTTCATTTCTCTTGCCCTTGATCGAGTTGTGGGTCTCTACAATTTTTTCATCAGTGGGTTCATTTTCCTTTTACTTCAATTTGAACTGGGGTAGACGAGTAAGAAGGGGGCATCTTGAGTATCGTGTTTGATGTTGTTTAGGTTTCCAAGAACTTAAAGAAGAAACTTGATTGTGCAAAGCGTCAGCACTAATCTCTGTCTAGTGTAGTTTTTTTTTTCTTAATAAAATAATTGGGGATCTAGAACTGAGGTTTGCATCTATACCCAGTTCACATTTGACCCCAGGATGCAATTCAGTTGCTGTTCCGTTCGCTGGCTAAATTTTGAATTTCAAGTCCTAAAAAATGGTTTTGTTAGAAGCACAGACAGGTGCGACATTGGGAATGCATTTTACAACGCGGAAATAGCAGCTAAAATGTAACATAGATCTCCAGTTCATGGATACACTAAATGTTTTATATGTGCGTATGGGAATCAAATTTCAATTGCTTGGTTATATGGTTCATTTGTTGGCATTTGTCATAATTGGCATGTTTGTTTGTGGATAGCAGCTCCTTGACAACAGATAAGGCCAATGTTCTAAGGTGCGCTACCCTCTAGTAGCTGGAGGTGGCCACCTAACCGCTTCTTAGAACAATGCATAAAGCATTTGCAATGCAGCAGCAGTGATGCTTTAGGCAGAAGGGGAGGTGTTGGTAGTTGTAGTGTATGGTCGCATCAGTTTAACTTTTGGTTGTCAATGGGTGGTGTTGGGGTGCAAAGGCAGAAGTGACTGGTTCAAGGGATGGTTGCTGGCAGAAGAGAAATGGGGGTTAAGTAGTTGCAAGCTGTGATTTGGTGATAGGCTGGTGGTGATGTTATGGTGCATTTTCATTGTGGCATTGTGTTTTTGTATGCTTAAGGAAACATTATTAGTTTAAGGCTTACATAAGGTGGACTATATCTTATCAAATTCTTAGTGTTTGCATACTTTAGAAAACCTCAGGTTTTCAATGATAATATTATTTACAGCATGTCTTTGTACATGCACATGTTGGTACAGTTTTTTTGTTGCTCTTTGGTTGCTTTTGAGTTTGAATTTTTAAAGTCGATTTCTGTTGGTGCTTGTTAACTTCATTTTTCTGGTTCTTATGTGCAAGGCCTCAATATAAATCTTGATGTTTGTCCTGTTAATTGACTAGAAATACGCTTTTTCCAGGTACCGGTGCCTTGTTCTATATACCATTTAGAAGTTAAAGATACAAATTGCATTCTTAGCACAGGGAAGATATGGGGCGCCTAAAGCTGCAATCTGGAATCAAGTCAATTGAAGAAGAGCCTGAAGATTGTGATGCTGCCTATTCTAACAGGGCTGCTTTAGCATGCATGATTAACTCAGAGGTAGGGGCTGTGCTGGCGGTCATGAGGAGGTATGTGAGATGGGGGGGTAAGATATATATCGGGTGATGATCAGTTAGAGCACTCTCTCATTCAGTCCTTGAAGGCATTGAGGAGGCAAATTTTTTCGTGGCAGCATCAGTGGCATACAATCAATCCAGTTGTGTATCTCCAGCCCTTCTTGGATGTCATAAGATCTGATGAAACTGGTGCACCAATTACAGGTGTCGCATTGTCTTCTGTTCATAAGATCTTAAGTCTTGATGTTCTTGATCTAAACACAGTTAATGTTGATGATGCTATGCACTTGGTAGTGGATGCTGTAACTAGTTGCCGCTTTGAGGTGACTGATTCCATATCAGAAGATGTGGTGCTTATGAAGATACTGCAGGTTCTTTTGGCTTGCATGAAAAGTAAAGCATCAGTTGTGTTGAGTAATCAGCATGTTTGCACCATAGTGAACACTTGTTTTCGTGTAGTTCATCAAGCAGGAACAAAAGGTGAGTTAC
Source organism: Santalum album (assembly GCA_034195605.1). NCBI lineage: Eukaryota > Viridiplantae > Streptophyta > Magnoliopsida > Santalales > Santalaceae > Santalum > Santalum album. The sequence continues at coordinate 12,022,965 of CM067259.1, forward strand.
TGCAGCGGATAGCTCGCCACACCATGCATGAGCTTGTTAGGTGTATCTTCTCACACCTTTCAAATGTTGACAACACAGAACGTGCATTGATGAATCCGGGCAATAACCTTAAACAGGAGGTAATGGCGCATGTTCCTTTTCCAATTTTTTTGGGGGGTAAAATCTCTCTCATGCCCCTGTTGGCTCTTGAGAAGTGGGAGAAAGATAGATAATAACAAAATGTTAATTTTGGCTAAAGTTCAATGAAAGAACCTATTATTTGGGATGACTGTAGATATGCAAAACATGTTTTTGTGGATATTCCTGGGGTTAATTCCTAGAATATGCAGTCAGAATTATACTTTGTGTTTCAAATTAATCAGACTGAGGTATATAGAATCTTCTCAACTGTAACAAAGCTATTGTTTTTCATTGTTCTATTTTTGATGCAGTCCGGTAGACAACAAAGTGACTACGCTTTTGGGAGTAAACAATTAGTGAATGAAAATGGTACCTCGGGTCTGGCTGATGAAAATACAATTATGGCCGGGGACAGAAAGGATGTCACTCCATATGATTTGCATCTCATGACAGAGCCATACGGGATCCCCTGCATGGTGGAAATATTTCATTTCTTATGTTCTTTGTTGAATGTTGTTGAGCATATGGGAGTGGGTCCCAGATCAGATGCTAAACCATTTGATGAAGATGTACCTCTTTTTGCCCTGGGTTTGATAAATTCTGCTATTGAATTGGGTGGGGCCTCTATTCGCCATCATCCAAGGTTATTAAGTTTGATACAGGATGAACTGTTCCGTAATCTGATGCAATTTGGCTTGTCAATGAGTCCGCTTATTCTATCAATGGTATGTAGCGTTGTTCTTAATCTGTACCACCACTTACGTACTGAACTCAAACTGCATCTGGAGGCTTTCTTTTCCTGTGTAATTTTGAGACTTGCACAAAGCAGATATGGGGCTTCATACCAACAGCAGGAGGTTGCCATGGAGGCTCTCGTTGACTTCTGCAGGCAGAAATCATTTATGGTTAGAGATGTATGCTAATTTAGATTGTGACATAACGTGTAGTAATGTGTTTGAAGATCTTGCTAATTTGTTGTCAAAGAGTGCATTTCCAGTGAACTGCCCTTTGTCGTCAATGCACATTCTTGCATTGGATGGCCTGATTGCTGTGATTCAGGGAATGGCAGAGAGGATAGGCAATGGACCATTTGGTTTAGAACAGACTCCAGTGAATCTTGAGGAGTATACTCCGTTCTGGATGGTGAAATGTGATAACTATGCTGATCCTAATTTTTGGGTTCCATTTGTTCGGCGGAGGAAGTACATTAAAAGAAGGTTGATGATTGGAGCTGATCACTTCAATCGTGACCCCAAGAAAGGGCTGGAGTTTCTTCAAGGAACGCATCTCTTGCCTGACAAACTTGACCCTCAAAGTGTAGCCTGCTTCTTCAGGTACACTGCTGGGTTAGATAAGAATCTTGTTGGTGATTTTTTGGGAAATCATGATGAATTCTGTGTTCAGGTTCTTCATGAGTTTGCTGGGACTTTTGATTTCCAAGACATGAACCTAGATACTGCATTACGGTTATTCTTGGAAACATTCAGGCTGCCTGGAGAATCACAGAAGATACAGAGGGTGCTTGAAGCATTCTCCGAAAGATACTATGAGCAATCACCGCAGATACTTGTTAACAAGGATGCTGCTCTAGTGCTAGCTTATTCACTTATAATGCTCAATACAGATCAACACAATGTACAGGTGAAGAAAAAGATGACGGAGGAGGATTTTATCCGAAATAATCGGCATATTAATGGGGGCAGTGATCTACCTCGAGAATTTTTGTCAGAGCTGTACCACTCGATCTGCAAGAATGAGTTACGTACGACTCCAGAACAAGGTGCTGGTTTCCCTGAAATGACCCCTAGCCGCTGGATCGATCTAATGCACAAATCCAAGAAAACTGCTCCATTTATCGTGTCTGATTCTAGAGCATACCTTGATCATGATATGTTTGCTATTATGTCTGGTCCAACAATTGCTGCCATATCCGTTGTATTTGATCATGCAGAACATGAGGATGTTTACCAAACTTGTATTGATGGGTTCTTAGCTGTGGCAAAGATATCAGCATGCCATCATCTGGAGGATGTGCTGGATGATTTGGTTGTCTCCCTTTGCAAGTTCACAACCCTTTTGAATCCATCATCCATGGAGGAACCCGTGCTGGCCTTTGGTGATGATACTAAAGCGAGGATGGCAACTGTTACAGTTTTTACCATTGCAAACAGATATGGCGATTATATCCGCACAGGTTGGAGAAATATCCTGGATTGCATTTTAAGGTTGCACAAGCTTGGTCTTCTTCCTGCTTGTGTTGCCAGTGATGCAGCGGATGATCAAGAGCTTTCTGCTGAAACAGGCCATGGGAAGCCCCTTACGAATTCTCTGTCTTCATTCCAACTGCCAGCAATTGGCACTCCTAGGAGATCTTCTGGACTGATGGGACGGTTTAGTCAGCTCTTATCCCTTGAAACAGAGGAGCCAAGATCACAACCTACTGAGCAACAACTTGCTGCTCACCAACGCACGCTCCAAACCATTCAGAAATGCCATATTGACAGCATTTTTACAGAGAGCAAGTTCTTGCAAGCCGATTCTTTGTTGCAGCTTGCGCGCGCACTAATCTGGGCTGCAGGGCGACCCCAGAAAGGGAATAGCTCCCCTGAAGATGAAGACATTGCAGTTTTCTGCCTTGAGCTGCTGATTGCAATTACTTTAAATAACCGAGATAGAATTGTGCTTCTTTGGCAGGGTGTATATGACCACATAACCAGCATTGTTCAATCAACCGTGATGCCTTGTGCTCTGGTTGAGAAGGCTGTTTTTGGGCTACTTCGCATTTGCCAACGACTGCTTCCTTATAAAGAGAACCTGGCAGATGAACTCCTGAGGTCATTACAACTGGTTTTGAAGCTTGAACCGCGGGTTTCCGATGCATACTGTGAACAAATCACACAGGAAGTGAGCCGTCTCGTGAAAGCAAATGCTACTCATATCAAATCCTCCATGGGATGGCACACGATCACATACCTGCTTCTTATTACTGCTCCGCACCCAGAAGCTTCTGAAGCAGGGTTTGATGCACTGGTTTTCATTATGTCTGATGGAGCTCACTTGTTGCCAGCAAATTATGTTCTTTGCAATGATGCAGCAAGGCAATTTGCTGAGTCTCGTGTTGGGCAGGCAGAGCGATCCATTCGTGCACTCGATCTTATGGCAGGTTCGGTTGCTTGTTTAATACAGTGGGCCCAAGAGTCTAAGAGAGCTGCTGGAGAAGAGGAGGCGGCAAAAATGTTTCAGGATATAGGGGAGATGTGGTTGAGGCTTGTACAAGGCTTGAGGAAAGTTAGTTTGGACCATAGAGAGGATGTTAGGAATCATGCTGTTTTGTCATTGCAAAGGTGCTTGACTGGAGTGGATGGGCTCCAGCTTTCACACGGGTTATGGTTGCAGTGCTTCGACCTTGTCATCTTCACGATGCTCGATGATTTGCTAGAAATCGCTCAGGGCCACTCACAGAAAGACTATAGGAACATGGAAGGCACACTCGTCCTTGCCATGAAACTCTTATCCAAAATTTTCCTACAATTGCTCCACAATCTCTCACAGTTGACAACCTTCTGCAAACTCTGGCTGGGTGTTCTCAGTCGGATGGAGAAGTATATGAAGGTGAAAGTTAGAGGCAAGAGATGTGAAAAGCTTCAGGATCTTGTACCTGAGCTCCTCAAGAACAACTTGATTGTCATGAAGACGAGGGGAATTCTTGTGCAACGAAGTGCGCTGGGTGGAGATAGCTTGTGGGAACTGACATGGTTGCATGCAAACAACATTGCACCATCTTTGCAATCTGAAGTGTTCCCAGATCAGGATTCGGAGGTGTCCCTGCGCAAGTGGGGTGATACAGCGGAAGATCTGGTGTCTGATCGAATGGGTTCTGCATCCTCAACTGAAACACACTCTTCAGAAGGTATTCATGCAGGAGGCTAAAGATTGCAGAGACTTGTGGAAATGTTGACCGGTTCTGTAAATGCGTGTTATACAGCTCACATGATCATTCTTATTTTAGGTGGCATTACTGATCAGGTAATAGAATTTGCTGTCTAGGCTAATGAGTACCCTCCACTCGCGAATGATTGACTGGTACTGCAATATGAAGTTAACTGCGAAAGAAGGTTCTCAACAGAAGAGTGTGTTTCGGAGTACCTGGATGGGTTGGTTTCTTTTTTTTTCTTCAATATTACATTGTGAATCCTCTTTGGCTAGTAGAATGTTCATATCTTTGCTTCCATGTGAGCCTGCTGTAGTGTATTATTGAGAGTGAAATCAGCAAAATTAGGTTTTTCTAGAGACATGTCCGTTTCTACAAAAAGATATCTGTTTGGGTGGGGTGGATCTGATTTTCTTCTCTTTTTGGTTTTCTCAGGATTCTGGCAGCAAAGAATTCAAAGTTAACCCTTTTTGGGGATTGTATTGACTTCTCACATACGTACACTGCTCGAAATTGTCACTAATTTTCTGTTTCAGCTACATGTTAGACCCGAGATCTTGGAATTGCAAAGATATACCGATTTGATCCGAGAACTTCTTGGAATTGCTAGTGAGAAAAAGTTCTATGGTTTCACAATTCCCGTAAAGTTAACTCATAATTATCTCATATTATCTCATTTCTGCTAGCTTGTTTATGCTTTCCCTAATTCTAGAAATTCGATGTCTTGATTGATTAGGTCCTTCGAGGGGTATTTTTCAGACATTGGGTTTTTTTGAAAATGGTCCAGCTCATGCATAAAAATTATTATTCAAGAGCTTCGTACCGAGTCCGTGTGTCAAGCCAGTTGAAGGGGTAAAAAAGAGGGAAAAAAAAAAAAAAAAAAAAAAAAAAACAGTTTACAGTCCCATTGGCTTCTGCAAATGAAGCACAAAAGGATTGCACAGCGTAGGAACCGATTATCAACATTGAATCGTTCAAGAACAAATTTTAAGCATTTGAACATCCATCAACTATGGAGATTAAGAATCTTCAAAATTCAACACCACCATGTATCCGACCCAGCCTGAAACTCCACATCTTCCCTCGAGTAAATAGAATAAAATCAAACTCAATTAAGAAACACGATTGGGTTCATAGAATCGTTAAAAGAAATCAAATTCCAGATAATTGTCAGAACTCGTCTGATTAACGGGAGCAGCAACAGCAGTAACAGCAACTTTTTCGCTTGGCACTGTCGGAGCAGGAATGCGAGGGATCTCAACTGGCCTTGGGATCTCAGGCGGACTTGCGCACCGAATCAAAGCCCAATTTATACCTTCGAAGAAGGGGTGTTGCTTAATCTCTGTTGCTCCCCGTTTATATGCCAATCTATGTTGCGGCTCTTTCACAAGCAACCCCCTTATCAGATCCCTTGCAGAGAAACTAACCACGGTTGACTCTGGGAACCGCAGCGGCTGGCCTACCACATTGAACAAGGTTGCTCGGTTACCTGATCCTTTGAATGGCGTCTTCCCAAACAACAGCTCGTACAGAAAGATCCCAAAAGTCCACCAATCAACTGCGCTTCCATGGCCTTCTCCTTTGATAATCTCAGGTGCCAAGTATTCGTGGGTCCCAACAAACGACATGGAGCGGGCCCCGGTTGGCTCAGCCATGAGCTCCGGCAATGGTCTCACTTGGTTCCCAATTTCGTTCCTGGGTTTCCGTTCCTTCTTGGATTTGCTTGAGAAGAAGCGTGGGGAAAAACATGTGGTGGGAGCGATACAAGATGGCTGAATGCAAGCGGGCTGGGCGCAATAGGCATTCTTTTGCAAGGGATCGGAGTCTGGGGTTGCGGACTTCACGAGAGTTGGGCTGACAGCGCAACGGAGGGAGAGATCAAAGTCGGAGAGCATAATGTGACCGTCATCTCTCACAAGGACATTTTCTGGCTTCAGGTCACGGTAGATGATCCCAAGCATGTGGAGGTATTCCAGAGCAAGGAGAACCTCTGCTACATAGAACCTGCTCGTGGACAATAGGCATGGAATTATTTACAAATACATGAAATAGCAAACTGGAAAACAATCTCTGTACGAGATACTGCAACAGAAGGCGATATTAAATAAATGAAGCACTGCCAACATGAAAAAAGAGAAAAAAAAAAAAAAGAAAAAAAACCCTTGTGGAGTTGCGTTTTCAGAGAAGAAATGATCCACTCAAGCTCATCATGCCGACATGAAGGAAATTAGCTTTAATTTTCAAGAAAGTTTTCTAGCCATGTCCCTTTCATTCATGTAATCAAAGGAGAAGAATATATAGTAGCCATCATGATAATAGCATTGATTCCTTTATTTAATTTTACAACAAAATTAAATTCAGAATTAGAAGCGCAGTATCCTCGATGGTGTTGGTCGCTCGAATACAATGTTGCCATAGGAGCATAAATAACTCCAAAAGAACTATGAAAAAGCACAATAATGGAAAATAAGGAGCCATAGCCACAAAACTTTAGAACTGCGTATATGTTGATAGAAAACTATTGACAAGTTTAAAAAAACATCCAGAGTCTCCTTCCAAGTTCACAAGCTGAGAAACAACAACAACATAGGTGGTGATGTTTGAGAATAGAGGGATATATATCCCCATGGATCATTAAAGGAATAGGTAAGGAATGACTATTTTCAAGGACCATGTAAATTTGGAAGTTGTCAATCTTAAAATAGCTCACCGGAAAATACAATAAATTCAGTTGGACCTTTCTTGTAGTTGCCTCAAAAATGGAAAGTCCTACCCCATGAATTACCAAGTTAATACAGGTCAAGGAAACTTGCCAACAAGGGACACTGTTGTTTCATATAAAAGGGAAAATTAGCATATTCATAAGAAAACTCGAGAGCATTATCCTAAAATAGAAAAATATGACAAGCTGTATTCATCCTTAAACTCCAGGAAAGGTCCAAATGCTGCAAACTCGTCAAAAACACCAATAATACCTACATAATTCATTCATAAGTTACATTTCGACATGGTAAAAACAATAAACTTAAGTGTATAATCAAGCTACTCACTGTCCAAGCAAAACTAATTCTGTATCAAGCTACTATGCTTAAAACTGAATGCGAGATAAGCTTTCTTCGGGAGGAGGGGGGTCGAGGGTGTGGCAAGGACAGAACATGAATGACTAGAGCATAGAAATTAGAAAGATGTAACAATTTTCTACGCAAAGTTTGAAATTTATAAAATCTATGAGAAAGGGCAAGTTTCATACTTTACAGCTTGTTCAGAAAAATGCTTCCCGGGTTGCCTCTGCCGAAGTGTGTGCAAGTCACCTCCTGGGCAGAACTCCATTACCAAACACGAAAATTTGTCAGTCTCAAAATGGGTATACAAGGTTGGAAGGAAAGGATGGTCCAAAGATTGCAGTATCTCTCTTTCCGTTTGTGCACGAAGCAGCTTCTTACGGCTAGCTAGAGATCCTTTGTCCATAACCTTGATTGCAAAGTGACATTTGGTACTGCTCAATTCTGCGAGGTAAACACTTCCAATATCCCCAGAGCCCAACTGTTTCAGAAGTCTAAAATGGCTCAAACCCAAGACACCATCTTTGGCTCTGACAGCTTGGATAGCTTCCCATCTTGAGTCATTCGCTTTGTGGGGTTTGTTGATGCTACTACTTAAGCTGCTACAACTACTTTCATCGCTTATGTCGGTGCTTGTGCTGCCTCTGTATAAACTGCTCTTGCCACTCTCAACAAAATCGACCCTTTCACTGATTTTAGCACTGCCACTTGTCTTGGCAAGGCTACTTGTACCATCGCTAACTTTGGCAGACGAGGAGCTGATACCAAGATCAGAAGAACTCTTTCCTTGATTAGGACCACTGTCTAGTGAGCTCGTAGTGTCACTTGCTACAGATTCAGCATTCCGCGTAACTGACTTTGGATCACCCAATGACAAACTTAAATCCAAATTATGCTGAAGAGAGCTCAATAATTTGTTATCCTGCAAGCGTTCAGCAGTAACGTGCCTTGGAGCAACTTGCTGCACATTTTTGGGTACCCTTTTGGAGGTAACTGGCTCTGACTTGCTCGAATTTGAAAATTGCAATGGCGAAGGCCTGTGCAAATTTCCTTCTAGTATTTGATTAGTAACAGTTGTCTTTCTTTGCTTCTCTGGGGACTTTCTCGAAATACCAGATTTTGAGGCCATTGAAGAATCGTTATAAAGATCCGATTGTGCAAGCCCAGTAATTAGCCCCCAGATTTAATCCATGCCTACTTCTGTTCACTAACCTAAATCTTTCCAAGTCTAAATCCATGAACAGTAAAGTAAACCTTTACCTATGATACTTAAAAAATATTCTAAAGGGTTTCAGTATACCTGCAAGATATTACGTACAAATTTAGTAAAGAATTAAAAGAAAAAGGAGGGGGCAAAACAAAAGCAGCAATAAATCTAACTACAGACCAGGCACTGCAACATCAATCAGATCAAGACAGAATCATTTAAGGATCCAATGGATCTAAAATACCAAGTGTTAAATGAAATTCGAGAATTTCAGCGCAAAAAGTGATAAATATATGGTTCAAACGATTAATCACAATACTTATCGATTGGCATGATTTAACACGAAAAAGAAGGTCAAACAATCACTGCAAGGCTTGAGGGATGCAAACACAAATTGCATGCAGACCCAGACCAAACACAATCATTAGATCATCCAACAGAAAACGAAAGCACATTCGCAATACAACAATCGAAGCTGCCTTAAAATGCTAGATCCTTTTCCATTAAGAACTTATTTTCCAAAGAAAATCTCAACGATTATACAACAATGGAAAGCAAGATGGAATCAATCAATTCCTCATGCAAAATATAGGTTCATCAGAGCTTACAACACAGGCCTAACATAACATGAAAGATGAGATCAAACTAACCAAGATTGACAATTTAATAAAAAAAAGAAAAAAGCAACAAGAAATTGATATAGAAAAGGGGGGTCGAAAGCATACAGATCTCGAACACAGACCCACCAACTCTTTGAATGAAAACCCTTCCACAGATCCAGAACCCGCAAGAACCCAGATGCCAAACTGCAAAGCAAGTGAGCGTAGAGAAGAAACCCACAAAGAAGATCACAATACAAGCTGAAAGCCAAGGAAAAAGGAGGCCCCAAGAGGGAATTGGGTTTCCAAGGTGGGGACTTTATTGCTTTAGCAGTGGAAAAAAGCAGTGCTGCGGGGAGAGAGAGATAAAGAAGGCGCAAGTCCCTCCGATATTGTGTGGAGAAAGAGAAGAAAAAGGAAAAGCTTTAGTAAAGAGTGGGTGCCTGTGGGCCACCGTTCACAGTAGTATTCTGAAAGAGAAAGCGTGGAGAGAGAGAGAGAGAGAGAGAGAGAGAGAGAGATGAGTCAAAGCTTGCTTTTCTCGTTCAATAATTTCAATGTATTTTGTCCCAAACCCAAGGCTCTGAATCAACATAAGGGCCTCCAAAGGCTCCAAGCCTGTCTCTCGTGCTTCCACCCTTGAGATTACCAATTGGGTATTCTAGTCATTTGGAGGTGGATTTTGGATAATGGTGAGAATGAATGATTAGTCAATTTGTTATCTTCGTCTCATATATATCAAATGCCTACGTGTATTTATTTCCTCTTCTTTTTTAAAATTGAATAAAAGTATTTAATTAGATTTGAGGATATAAAATTTAAAACATGTACTATAATTTTTAGAAGTCATGATTTATCAATTTCTCGAGTACTACTTGAGTATTTCTATATTAAATCTCATGAAAATTGAATTACACAATTCTTTTCCTTTTATTATGCTTTTCACATAAGTAATGCTTGAATAGCTAAAAATTTTTTAAGAAAAGTCGCCGAGAAACAATGAAGATAGTCAAAAAAGATGGGTCAAGCTTACTAAAATTGAGGATAAACTAAGGAATGACATTTTCATGGCCTCCACTTTAAAATTGAAATCTAAGAGAATTATAGAAGGTCAAAATAACCGAGGGAAATAATTAGTTTCCACCAAGAAAATATGTGAATATTTAATTTAAATCCAAGAATCAACAATACCCTACTAAAGCCAATCAATTTAATTTAATTTACGTGTTTGGTGCATTTACTTATTCTCCTAATTTATTGCTAAGGACCCAATCACATGCTGGCACCATAAGTTGTTTAAATGCCTAAACTGGTGGGTCTCAGTTTCAAAACAAGGTAACGAGCATAGACATCGCCCAACCATTCTGCAAATATTCGGTCGGTCAGAAATTCCAAATTAGGAAATCATGCACCTTCTATTGTATTTGTCGCCCTATTTTCGTTTTTGTATTTCAAAATACCCAAAAATCATGGTTTTATAAAAGTATTAGCTTGGTTCGCAATGACCTCCCTCCTTATAATGGAGGTCAAGAGTTTGTGTTTTCATTACGTTGAACCGTGGAATAATTTCACATGCCTCCCTCTCTCAGGTAACAGCCTTATTCGTAATAAAATAAATAAAAAGAAAATTTTATTGCGATTAATGGGCATCGTTGCAATACAAACATTTAAGAATAGATTATATGAACCTCTTATGAGGTTTGATCTTATTACAATTATATTAACCACCCCGATACTGGACTTCTTTTTTTGGTCTACCCACCCGTGTCCAAAGGTCTAACTACCCTGACTAAATTTGGTTCGAGCTGAGAGGACCCACAAGGGGGGTAAAGCTCTCTCTGCACCTATTTTTTACTCCCTCTCCATAATTTATTGCTAAGGTTACCAACGGAGTTAGATGATGTCATCTTTTTTATCTTATTTTATGTATTAGCTTTTACATAATTTTTTTTAATAAATTAATGAAAAACAAATACTAAAATTGATCAGGATTTTGAATTTATGTACATTCCTTCCTCTTTTTCAATACAAAGTGCGTTATCATTAAATCGCTCATTAAAAACTTGTGCCAATTTCATTTTTCTTTTACATTTTTAATTTTCAAGTAGCGCATTGATCATTGGGATAATTGAACATCACATGAAAATATAAACAATTTCCGTTAGCATTTAAGGATGAAGTAACATAAAAACTATAGTAATTTGATTTTTATTATTCGTACCGTTCAATTTTGTATTTTAAACATTGCCCGATGAGGGTATAATGGTCAACTTACATAGTTATCAAGGCGTGTAAGTCTAACGAACTTTAAAGAGTAACACTACTTGTACATCCTTCACACAACCTTCACATCGAAAGGGTGACGTGGCTGAATATGTGTGGTTCTTTTTTAATAATATTTTGGTCAAATAACAATATAGAACCACACATATTCTGTTACATGACCACTTTCATTTTGAAGATTGCGTAAAAGATGTATAAATAGTATTACTCAACTTTAAATTTTCAAACCCAATAGGATTTACTATAATAAGAGCAAACCTTAAAGGAGATCGACGTAGTTTACACAATATTTAATTAAAAATATAAGAAACTAATCTTCTTCTTTTTCTTAACATGCGTTATGTATAAAGAGATTTTTTACATATTTGTTTTTTTATTTTATACTTTTAGGATTACAAACGAAGCTTATACCTCGAGGGAAGAGGAAGGAGACTTCAATGTAATGAGAACTCGAACCTTGACTTTCAGATTACCTACGAGCTAAGTTATTGATTGCCGATATATATGAAAAAAAATAATGGAAAGACAAGCATGAGTCTACCTGGGGCGAGTTTGGGAGAAACATTACTCCTAATTTTGAGGCATTGGAAACCAAAGGCTTCTCATTTCTGAATGAAGACTCGCAAATCCCTTCCCTTTTTCCGTTTCTCTGTTTTCCAGATCTCACATGCTATGCATGTGATTAAACCAAAAACAAAATAATAATAATAATCAAAAATAATTTTTCCTTTAAAAAAGGGAGGGCATTATTGTCTTTGTATTTTGAAAGCAATCAAGTGCATTGGGAAGGCATGGCCGCACCCATCATGGCTCAATAGTTTGTATATTGCTTTTCTTTCTTCCATTGGCTAAAATACTGCCCCTCTACTTTTTAAAAGCACCTAAAGCCTTCTTTGAGTCCTTTTCAATAAATATATATATATATATATATATATATATATATATATATATATATATATAATTTAATAATTATCAATAATTATTTATTTTGAGATGTTTATGAGATGAATATTATTATTTTATGTTAAATAGATGTTTCAAGGCTGAAAGAATACAAATGAAAAAAACTTGTATGACCTCGCATTGTTAGTGGAGGTGACCAATTCTAAAGGAAAAAGTCTAGTGTATCTAATTATATATATAAATTTTTAAAAAGAATAGATTAGCTTCTCGTTTGAACGAGATGTAAATGCTTTTTAATGTTCATATATTTAAATGATCTAATCAAAGGAATTTCTTGAACTTGTAAAAAAAAAAAAAAAAAAAGAAGCTCCAAAATTATTTATGGGAACCTCTCGAGCTACTTTTCTTTGTCTGGCTTGACAAGACTCTCAGCATCATCACCCGAGTCATGCGTACACCACTGAATCATCACTGGGGTCTTTTTTGTGTTTGTTTTCTACTGCATCGATGAGTTTTTTTTTTTTTTTTGAAACTTCATATTATTAGAGATAATGGCAATACTGTGTTTATGATTAATAATAAATGCTCAGCCAACCTAACAATTGCAGAAATCCTACCATCAATACGTATTATTAAGCTTGACGATCAGTCATGAAATACATTTTTAATATAAAATAATGACAGGAGAAAAATCGAGATAACTAGTCCCACACAACTTGCTAATCATAATCCGACCCCCCAAAAATTAAAAAATTAAAAAATAAATCCCCCTAGAAGTTCTGGCAAAATCCCAATTCCACCAACCTAAAATTTGAATGGTTGCACCTTACCCATCTCACTCCACGTATTCCCGCCAATTATTTCAAGGTTTGTTCATTTTGTCCCGATCCACCTACCAATCGATAATCGATCGTAAGGGTACATTGTGCATAATTTTAAATTTCAATGGATAAAAAGTAACAATAAATACCCTAGGAAACACGGGGATTTGATGGAGAACTTCAAGGGGGTATTTGTGAATAATTAAGTTCACTCCTTGCATTTTGCAAAAGCTACCAACCTCTCTAGTAGATGACATGATTAAACCTGTGAGAATATTAGGCATATTAATATTGGTACATTTTCTACTGCAGGGGAATAAATAAATCAAGTATCATTGTGATAGAGAAGACTCCATAATGTACAGAGATGCACCCTTTTAGAAAGACAAGATCATGTTATTCAGAAGGTGGGACAGTCCTTTAATTATAGGAAATATCATGCCGAGGTTGACTAATCCACATAAGCAGAGTCAAAATTAATTATCATAATTGTACAAGCTAAGCCATGGAACCCCTATCCTGAATATAACATGGGGTTTTGATTAAACAAACACTCGCAACATGGATAACATACTCGTATACAGCGCATAGAACATCATCAGAGGTCTGGTTTAGTCACGCAATAGTAAAGCTAATGAGAGCGGTGAAATCTGACTCGATGCTCATATTCGCACATATCAAGACATGTCTGACATTCAGTTTAACGGCAAAAGGGACGACGTTTCTACGCAATGTCACGTTATGAATGAATAAGAGAGGGAGTCTCAAAAATCATGGAAAACTTCCGGAGGATAGACATGTCTCATATGCGAAAAAGGACAGCCAAATAGAGCTGCAACCATTGATTCGAGCACTCGCAAAATTGAGACATAATTGTACAAGGAAACTGCATCCATGTCATACCTTGAGCTTCAACAAAGCTCAGAGTGCACTCAGAGTGGCACGAGTTTTCAGACAAAAAGTATACGAACAAAATTTTGAGGTCCACAGTCAATACTCGGAGAACTACCATTAAATAAAAGCGAATAACTGATGGTGGGTAAAACATGAAATAGCTTCTAATCTGTTATAGGAAGGCAAACACTGAGCCTAAAATGTAAAACTACAAACCTCTTCTCTACAGCATTTTCGCATATGCCCGTCTTCGTAACAGAACCTACATTTTCCTTGATGCACAAAACATCAGGAGAGATCAGTAATCACTTGTTCGCACTTGTCTTCCAAAATCTTTACTGCTTCAGTAAACAGAACTTCAGGAGGCAACACACCAGTTGATTCGATCGTAACTACAAGGGGAAAACACACAGATTATAGTTCAGAATTTTATAAAACCATCCCACTAGAAGAATCTATTCTTCAAAGATCAGATCTTTAATTAAATTAGGAATAAAAAATAGCAGATTAGACAATTAACAGGGTGGTGCCTATTCCTTCTTTGCTATGATTTACTACGTCCAGGACTTAACAATAAAAGAATATGCTCAGCGGACATTCGAACCAAGCTTCCAAGATCTCAGAGCAGTGAATCTACTAGAATCGTTCAATTTCACTAAAGAGCTGCTCAGAATTAGCAAACCTTCACAGGTATATTTTTGTCTAATGGCTTCATATTCAATCATCCACTTCACGTATTATGAGGCCAGAATGACCACGGAACTTTATTTACATGTCCATCTGTACCTTGGGTGACTTCAGTATTATTTGGGTTCCTCACTTGGTTTGGCTGGAACTATTTTACAAGAAATTAATTTTTTACCACGGATTTTGGGAGGGATTTTCAAAATCATAAGAAGTCCCTTCTTGTGCAAAAAAGGCCACAGCTGCACCCTTCAAGGCCTAAATGCTGGGATTTGGTCAAGCAAAATAAGGGAAAAAGGTCACACCTTCATATACCTCCCGGGCTACCACTGAACTTATTGTTTTTAATCAGGAAATGATGAGTTGGAATATACTTCAATCCTGACTTGGTCTTAGTTTACAATCAACCCTTTCTCTTATCGTTTGGGTCCATTTCATAGTAGCACTAGAATGATGAACCCATTGATGGGGATTTAATCATCTTAATATACATACCCTTTTCACCCTATTAAATAATCACAGGATGAACCCAAAAAAATAAATAAATAAACATCCACCTGTGATGAGCCACCAACTATACAATCTCATTAAAATGGTTGCAAGAACAAAACAGTCAACAATGTTTAATACCTCAAAAGACATACTTACATATGAAATGATCTTTAACACGCCGTATAGCCACAAGTTCTTTCCATTCATCTTCCCGAACACATTCCCTACAAAGGGTGCAAGCACGCGGTCGTGCTACGGTTGCCTTCTTCCTACCTGTTCAGCAGCCAACTCGTCAATAAAGGAATGGAGCTGCTGTGTCTTAAGCAGCTGAAATACCAAATGGTCTACCACATAGCATGTCAACTATGACTGAAAATTGGTCTCAATCCAAAGCACAAAGAGAACTATTTTTCAAATAAAGTGATTGGCATTACCATTGCCAACATCTTCAATGTCAAATACATTTACTGGACATTTCTTTATTAATTTCTGAGCCATCTCATCTACAACATCTTGCAATAAAACAACCTAAAAACAATTTTCAGAAAAAGAATATTAGCTTAATACATCTTAATTTTGAGAAAGTTGTATAACAAAATTATATTATAGGTTACCTCAGGAAGCATTCTATACCAAGCAGTGGCCACAGGGGACCACTTTGCATGTGTTTTTCCCACCCCTTTTACAGCATGAGCTTCTAGCTCGATTTCCTGCAAAAGATGCAACATTCAGTGCCATTTGAGGAGAACGTTTACAAATGTTGAAGTTACCAGTTACTAAATTGAAAAGGGCCTAGTTCAAAGGTAAGTAGGACCCAGTGAATTTTTCAGGCGCTTGAGTTCTTGCAACTAAAGTTATAGGATGTAAAAACAGAAATATGTTTTGAAGAAAAAAAAACTAAATATTTCATTGGGTAGCTATGAAGCATGAAGATAAGGCATTTTTTTTATATATTTTTTATAATCCTAACAGGTTTAGAACCTGTTACCTTTCCAGAACCCTCCTAAGGAAAGGAGTTGCCACTAAAGCAAAGGTCATCGGCTAAGCCCAAAAACAAGGACTTTTAAAACAGAAGTCCATGTTAACTAAACAGATCCAGATGAAGCATTGAGCCATATAAAGGAAAATAGTACACAGTGCCAATCTAGATAAGGATTTTGAAATGAAAGAGTTGGCCTTAAGATGGATAACACATTTGACTGTCAACAAACTGGTGTACATAGGCAGCACCATTTTGAGCATGATCCTGACAAACGACTAAGTAGAGCATTCACCTCGCAACTTTGTTTCAAACCAAAATTCCACCCAAAGAAAAAGTTGAATAAATACAATAAAAACATGCAAAAAATAAAAGGATAAATAGATAAAAATGATACCTGGCCCGGGCCAAGTCTGGCAATTATAATTTTATCTTTATCCTCCGTATTTGAATCCGATGTGCCAATGGGGTTGTTGGCGAATTCAGGCAAGGAGTCTTGGCTGCAACTAAAATTAGTATAAGTTTTTGGTTTCAAGTTTGAGCTTGATGCAGGATTTTCAGATTCCAATGGAAATTCACTCCCATTTGGCAACCATTTCAGCTCATCTGTTCTCACTGGAATATTGAGTTCATTATCACAAACCAAGGAAGTAGTAAGCAGTCAGAAGACAGATAAATAATTTCCAGCCATCTATTAATAACTGGGTACGAAGTTATACGAATATAAATAAGCTATACCAGTCAGGCGGGGCCCTCTTCGGTCACACCGAACGTGGAGTTTAAAAACAATGGTGTTCCTTTCGTTAGGTGTATCATTTTCTGCAAAAAAAAAAAAAAAGAAAAAAAAAAAAGAAAAGAAGAAGGTAAAAAAAACTTATTATGCCAGAAGTTCACTTTGTCACCTTAACCTTTTTAAAAAGGGTTTATTTTAATTAAAATTTCATACTAACCTGACAAGTAGTCAAACAGCCTAGGATCTGCCTTGATTGGAATAAGACCCAACCTGTGGGAAAGCACTTCATCTTGGATGACAGACGTATTATTTGCTATAAGAACCTTTTCAATAGCCATAGTTGGAACCTGAGCAAAGCAAGAGAAACCTAAAAGTCACCACTTCAACAAGAAATTCACAAATAAACTGCTTGGAAGCATTAAGCCCGAATAAGAATATAAATTGATGATGTAGTTGCCCTACCTATTTCGAGGCATTAAGAGCATAGTTGTCATAGGCATGCCACACGTTTGCCTAACCACAAGGTGCGACCTAAGTGCCTGGAGTGGCCTTGTGCCTAGGGAAGCCTTGGACAAGGAGACTGACACAGTCACTGCACTCTAAAAAAGTGTTGAAAATTATCACACTATAGTATTTTCTACTTGAGCTTTGACCAGTTTCTGCAGCTTATTAACTTGTGAAACAAGTTGATTTCGTTATATATCCCTCCGTTATATCTAATTAAGTTTTAAGGGTACAAAATGGAAACATTATCAATTTAATGTGAACTACAGTACTTCAATCTCCAAGCCATTAAAATCATCTGTTGTTACAGTCTTAGAAAGTTTAATAATTATAAGGCTCTCCATGTACCAAGATTGCAAAGATTCCTCAAATATAGGCTTCAAAATATTCAATAACTTAAAAAATGTTTGTAAATAAGATAAACAAATAAAATATCTTATAGTGAGGTCTTTACAGATTTGGTTCCTATTTGGTCAAGAACGTTTCCTTTAGATACAAAATCCTGAACTCAGTCAATGTTATATTAACTTATCCTAGCTTACAATAAAAAATATTCAGATACTTCATAAAACCCTGAACCAAGCAAGACTAACAAAAATTTGTTTTCCCAAACTGAAAGAGAAGATAAAATACTAAAATACTGAAGGTAGTTCGGTCTGGCTGGAGGAGTGGCAGTTTGATCTAAAAATTGGGTTAATCATACTATGCATGATCTGGAATTCTTAAAATTCACATGTAGCACTTTTCATCATCATACTACACAAATTTCAGTAAACCACACAACATCTTTCTCAGCAGACCACCCAGCATCTTCTGGGATTGAATCACCTTTTGAGCCTTCAATTTAACACCTTTAGTTTACTTAAGACCAGCCCTTTTTTTCAAGAAGTTCTATATTCCCCTCAACACTTATGCCATATGCGTAAGAAATTCCAACATAAATGATAAAAAAGGAAAGGGAACCAAGAGTAAGATAAATATATTCAGACACACATTAGTCTTATAATATCTAAAGAAAAAGAACAGTAGTAAGACCTTTCCTTTTAGAAACGGTACCTAAAGATGGAAGAAGCGATGAATAATTACACAAAATTTATTGAAAAATAACGTGAACCCCACGAGTAACTTTGTATAAATGATGAATTAAAGCTGTAGCACGGCTGAGTTTCAACACACTTGCCAATCTCACGGCATTTCTTTTGAAAATGCATAGGTACCTGCAGCTTGCCAATTTTGTTCAAGGAAGCATACAGAACACCACAGATTCGCCAAAGCTACATGCATACAGACCACAACAGCGGCTGATTATTCTCTCTTTTGTCAAACATCTGAAGCTATGAAAGGCTCCAATTTCATCCTCACTTCTGATTTATCAACACTATATCCTCTAAATATAATAGGTCTACAAAATGGCAGGGGAGGGGACAAAATTTTGATAAAAACCGAAACACATTAATTAGTATTACCACTCCATTATACCCCACCCGACATCCAAAAGGAAATGGAAAAATTGGAAAGAAAACATAATATAGACGGATATGGTTGTCATTTCAATAGTTAATCCATTCATAAGTACTGCATGTTATTTTTTGCAGGAAAACAGATAATTCATTTGAACTCTATGAGATTCAGCACGTATTGGAGTTACATGCCATATCAAATTCTAGAAAATGATCCAATATAAAAAAAAAAATTAGAATCCATAGTTGCCGTGTTAAGTCTATGACGAGCTTCATCAGGACCCATGGTTTTAAAAAGCGGCCCGTAGCGGCCGCTATGTAACGGTATCGCCGCGATGTGATACCGCTACGGGCCGTTTTTTGCGAAATTGATGCGACGGCTGCTGCGGCCGCAACACCCGTGATAGCAGCTGCGACGCCCTGCATAATGGAGAATGGAATGAGAAAAATTGAGTGGAGAATGGAATGAAAAATATTGGAGGGCCAAGATAACAATGGATTCAGACGAACAGAGGAATCGCAAGCAACGGTAACAATTGCAGCAGCATATCGCGACGAAGAAGACCAGCATCCGAAATCCATAAACACCAATGGAAGAATTTTGTCTCTGATTATCTGTGAGCTGTGAAGGAAAGAGAGAGAGAGAGAGAGAAATGGGGTTTGAGGAGGAAGAGAAGCACTAGGCTTTAGTAAAACTATGTTGTTTTGGTAGCAAATTTATGCGACCTCGAACTCATATTTGTTTTACATCCCATCTAAGCTCAAGAATAATTGTTGAGCCCTCGGAATTGAAGTTCGCCTACATTACATCCACACCCCTCTTTCAGTAACCTGTCTTTTAAGACTGATTTTCACCACCTGAACAATGAGGGCATATACATATAATATAAAAAACCACATATTTAACAAATAATAAGGTGTCTCAGCTTGTTTCATCTACAAAGGATAACAAAAGAATTACAACATCAAATTTCACCTTTAACGGTGCACTTAAATTTATATAAAATCTAAATGTCATATGTACCAATGCTTACTTGATAAAATAACAGTGGGTCAAAATAGTCCAAAAATCACTTATAACAATGTTATAAACTTAAAATGTCAAAAAACAATAGTCGTGCACCATGTCTCAAAATTCACGTCCGTTAGGCCTGTGTCCCACTACAAAACCCCCGTTACGCTTGCGACCATTATGTGATGGCAACCACAACCATGATTTAAAACCATGTCGGGACCCATATGCAAACAACAACAAATAAATGGAATGGTCACCAAATTTGAATGTGCTCATGTGAAAGTTTTTCAACACCCTAGATACCTAAACAATCACACTTAAATGCTACTGACTGAAAGTTTGCACAGAACTCAATCGTAGAATTTGATGCAAAGGCAGCGACATGATTCATCAAATTTACAAGGTCAGTGTGTTTATGCAAAGGATTTTACTGACGCAACCAATCACCAATCACCAAACACCAAACACCCTTCAAAGATAACACTGATCAATCCTAGAAGTTAGTTCTCCTATACTAATCAGCTCCACATTTGTTAATAGTTCCAAAAAATCCCATTCACAACCGGAATAGACAGTTCATCTAGCATCTAAGATGCTTGTTGAGCAAGAAGAACAATATGTGAAGAAAAACAACATGAAATCACAACTTGAACAAAACAGAGTAAATTTGAAATAATGATACTAAGCAGCCAATCGCAAAGGTAATCATTCAGGAACATTGCATTCCTGAAGGTACACTTAGTAAGATCTTAAGAACAAGACCACCAGAACCGTACCTACCTCTGCTATAAGGATTCTCCGAAATGCATTTGCCAGGGAAGGATCAATACCAATGATATCAAACTCCATGTCCTCCTCGGTGAGCCGAATCACTTCAACACTAAAACCCTTGCAGAACTGGTCCAACTGCACGCTATTATCCACTCCCATGGATGCATACGCTCCGGAATACTGTATGGTCTCTGTCTATAAACGCAGAAAAACCCTAAAGCGTCAGGAAGACAAACAAACCTCAGGGAACTGAAAAACCCACATTCAACACAGAAAGTAACCAAAGAATTGGCGGATAAAGATGGGCTTTCCTAAAGAAGAAAAAGGATGAGAGAAAGCATACGTGTTTAGGAGCTTCAGCGTCACAGACGACGCGAGTTCTCTGAAGCTCAAGGTGCGGAGGGAGCCGGCCTTTCGGCACATCGGGCATATCCATGGCTGAAACCTGCTCCAGCATGGATGCCCTGTCTCGTTAGGGTTTAGAGTTGAAAGTGGCGCAATCGAAGTAGGGTTTAAGGACAGGGAATAGAGTGACATTACGATTTCAGGATCACTTATTTATTTGCGGAGGGACAATAAATAGGGTAAATTGAACCATTGGTGTCGAAGTAAGCGGAAGATTTCATGAAGTCCCCAAGGTTCAATTTTATTCATCTGCACCCTCAATTGAACGGCAAGTTTGCAATGCGAAAGATGTTTAAATGCATGGAGATACAAAATTAAAAAAACTTGAATAAATTGGAGGACCTCTCGATGCATACAATTATTGTAGATGCACGCTTATGATTTGAAGGATGAGGGTTTTATTTTTATCATTGAATTTACATGAGTGGATACACCCTCAAACCCTAACGCTAACTCGAGCGTTGGAAATGTATAATTCTCGTACTCCTACAATGTCATTGAGCACTGAGACCAACCCACCTTTCTGCAATGCGGATGTATCCCACTGTTCTTTTAGTTTAGCAAATACATTGCATTATCGTATGTCTAATCAAATTAGACATGATCCCAGTTCGAAAGCTAATAAGTGCAACCAAACACCACATAAGTAAGGCAATTTAGGCTGATTCGGTCAAAGACAATTCAGACTCTATTCATACTAAATAAATACTAACTTAATATAATTAACTTTTAACAAATTACTAGAGAGCAAAAAGAAAGATGGCAGAAAACACCCTCATCTAAGTTTAGAAATTTTAATGAGGGAATTTTATCTTGTTCTTTTTTTTTTTTTTTTAATATTTAGACACGTTAACCATCCACTGAGATAAGATCCTGAAAACATCAAGTGGAAGAAGAATAATCTGTTGAGATGAATGCTGTAGCTGTGATATAAAGTACTACAGTGCGTTAGCAATTGGGATTACTACCAGTAATCCTTGCAAGAACAAACACCATCCTTGAAACAATGAAACCGGTTCCGATCACGAACGACTATCTCCCGATTAACTATGGCGGACACCAGTTTAAAGGCAGCATGACAATCTTCACAAACACGAAGATTCTTCATAATCCGAATTGTGGATCCAGCCGAGGTGTTCATGAGCCCAAAAACCAGAGCTAATTTCTCACTATGCCGATGCAAAATCCTTTCCTTCTCATTCTCTTCCACATCCAAAAGAACCACAGATGTGTTCGGCACATATCCTCTCAACTTCAAGTCTTCCAATAGCTTTTCCCACTTCTGTGAAATCTCCTCTGCTTGAGAATGAGTCTCATCCCCAGCCACGAACTCATTCACGACTCCGTCGACAGTTATCGAACTCCACCCAGGGGTCTTCTTCACCCCTTTCTCTCTCATAAGCTTTCTCACCCTTGCAGCGTCTTCCCAACGCTCTGCTTCTGCATATATATTTGACAATACCACATAGTACCCATCATTCAATGGATCGAGTTTCAAAAGGTCGGGTAATTGCTTCCTCGGCCAAATAGATGTTTTTGTGAACCTTGCACCCACCAAGCAAAGCTCCCCACACTACCCCATTTGGGCTAATGGGCATGGTTTTGATGAACTCATGGGCCTCATCAAGGAGCCCTGCGCGGCTGTAGAGATCAACCATACACCCATAATGCTCTATTTGGGGAACGAGTCTGAAGTTGCTTTTCATGCTAGTGAAGAATTTTCGGCCATCGTTTACCAACCCCATGTGGCTGCAGGCGTGCAAAACGCCGATGAAGGTGACCCCATTAGGCTTGATGCCAATGTGGGTCATTTTGGAGAAGAGTTGTAGGGCTTCCTCAGCTTGACCATGCAATGCGAGCCCTGCAATCATGGCTGACCATGACACAACCGTTCGTTCTTCCATCTCATTGAAAACCCTACCAGCATCCTCTAAGCATCCACATTTCACATACATATCGATCATAGTGTTAGAAACTCGGGTGTTTTTCCTAAACCCATTTTCATCTGAGTACTTATGGATCCGCCTGCCAAGATCTAGCGCACCCAAATCTGCACAGGCTGCGAGGACCGCAACTACTGTGACCTCATTAGGCCTCATCCCTGCAGCTTCCATCTGCAGAAAGAGATCAACAGCCTCCTTGGGCTTCCCACACTGAACGCAACCCGCAATCATGGACGTCCACGACCTCACGTTTCTTTCGGGCATCTGAGAGAACAAATCATGCGCCCCCACAATGTCTTCCCGCTTTACTAATTGGGTAATCATTATATTCCAAGTCACAACATCTCGTTCACGCATTTTATCAAACAGTAGGCGGGCGTCATACATCGCCCCACAAGAAGCATAAAGATTGAGAATCATATTCTGCAAGAACAAATTCGATTGAAGCCCAAGTTTCTCGATGAACCCATGTACAATTCGGCCATTGGAAAGGTCCAGCAGATGAGAGCAAGCTTTGAGAACAAACGAACAAGTAAAAGTGTTAGGTAAAACATCAAACTTGCGCAATAGATGGAAGAGGGAGATTGCATCTTTCGGAGAATCGCTTTCGGCAAAGGCCTTCAAACAAGAATTCCAGGCAACAACGATGCCTCCTGGATTTTCAAGGCGGCCGAAGATTTGTTGGGCATAGGTGAACTGTGGGGTGAAGGCGCAAACAGAAGCGACTCGAGCGAGGGGGAGGAGGGAGAGAGGAGAGCTGGTCTTGACTAGGTGGGCGTGAGCTTGTCTGAGCTCGAATGGAGAGTCAAAGTTGTGGAGGAGATGAGCTGCGGGGTGTTGAGAAGAAATGGAGTTGTTTCCATGGGTACAAACAGAGGACGGAAAATGTGGCAGAGATAGTGAAGAAATCATTTCCTGTTTCTTCCCTCCTCTCTCGATTCTGGGTCTTCGCTCACATCCCCAACTGATAATATAACGCTATTAGTTAACATAAATGATTCAATTAATTTCAATCTATTCATCATTAAATTATTGAAAAATTTATATATATATATATATATCAAGTAACTTCTAGCATACAAGAAAGTCAAGCATCCATATCGAACAATAATATGAACCAAGTTAAATTCATAACTAAACAATCCCACTTAACATCCTAATCTTCTTTGGATCCTATGAACCAAACATAGCCCAAGGCTCTAGGACTTGCATGAAAGTTTGCAGGTCCACCCTGAAGGCAGTTGAATTTCACAGCCAAAAAATAAATATCAGATACATTCATTTAAAAAGAAAAACAAAAAAGAGAAGGAAGAAACAAAGAAAAGAAAATAGAAAAAAGAATCCTCTAATACAAGAAAAATCCATGGCATGATAAATCACATTCCTTCAATTCAGCCTTTCTTTGCCCACAACTGATCCACCGGTCCAGCATTAGCAGACATAAGGCAATCGAAGTCACTTGTAATCCAAGAAACCCAGACGAAGCAGCGGCCAAACAGTCACTTGAACAGTTCCGCATTCAGCCAGTCCCTAAAACCAGAGATATGAAATTGAAGGATAGAATTCTCATCAAATAGAATTTGCAAGATAACTACAGAAGTTTTTGGGGAGGAAGCAACATAAAGGTTGGGATCGTTACTTGCTGATATCAACAAGGTGGTCGTCAAAATCAACTATCTCATTCCACTTCTCAGATGCAATATGATCCAATAACACTACATTTGGCAATGGTTCCTTAATGTTTAGCCGATTGCTTCCCACATCCGATGTCACTTGCTTCCAGCTCTTGGATGCATCCCTTGTAAAAAGCTGGCAAATGAGCGGTGGGAAAATATGAGAAATCTTAATGAGCTTTAGTTAAAAGGAGAATCACTGTGACAGGAATCATCAAAACTTAACCATGTCTACAAGCTAGGTTTTCAACACGAAACAGGCAAGATGAGGATGAGGTGAAGAAAAGTAGCCTGAGATAATTTTCAACATGTGCAGTGATGAACAACGACTATATAAGTATTTACCAAAAAAAAAAATGACTAGATAAGTAACATCTCAGTGCCTATTACATGACAATGCATACTTCATGTTCTCTAGTAGGCATGACTACTGACCCATTCCTTTACCTAAACCATCTAATGAGCTTGTTTTACTTTTTATCTCATCATGGTTTCCTAACACCAAAAAGACAGAAGAAAGAACTGTCATTAGATATATAGTTGTTTTACACTTGTACACCACCGTCATAGTGTACCCAGGGTACCTGTTTAGAGGAGAACTTTTCACTACTTGGATGATTATGATCATAATCTCCAAAAGAACCCTACAATATCAACTACTGCAGCCGATAGCTGAGCCTCTATTTGCTCGGCACTAGTGGGATTCGTATGAAGCTAAAAAGGGTTCCTCAACAATACAATTATAACGACAATGGCAATAAGTCTTACGAACTCTAAATTGAAGCCAAAGATGAAAAAACGCACACAAATGCGCTAGAGGTAAATACCCACAAAAGCTTGAAGAGCACCGAAGAAGGTACATTGACAGCCAAAAACCCACAAATGCAAAATAATTTTAGCCATGGGAATTTTAACCATTTAGGGCACATAATTCTATTACACGAAAGGTCAACAAGTGGTCTGACACGCCACACGTGTCTTCCAATTCTTCAGCATATATCCATCAGCATACCAAAAGAAAAAGCAGTCTGCAACCTCCAATCAAAAATAGTCAAATAGATGCCAAAATCACCGACGTATAATGAAGTTCAAAGCTGAAATCACAGTCGAACAGCATTATAAATTCATTACCAAATGAGTTAAAAAGAAAGCGGGGAGCGGGGAGATCATCTGCAAGCTCAACAAACTGATGGTTCGTTCCGGGTTAATCTCGGGAGTAGGAACAATAGAACTAACCTGAATCACAGGGCTTTGCTCTTTCCCCTTCGGTAAAGCTTCAAGCTTTTTGCTATCTAACTAAAAAGGGAGAAAAAGATAAACCAAGAAAGGAAATCAATTAAGCATGATTAAACCAAAAAAGACCACAATCACCAAATAAAGCAACACTTACCAAAAGAACAGCGGCATGGGGAAAGTCATTATGAATGTGATCGCCAATATTTCTCGCAACATTACCAAGCTCGAGATCACCGAACCTCTCGTTAGCGTGGAAATAGCCCACGATACTCAAACCCTCAGCACGGTAGTAGTCCTCCACCTGAAAATTTCCACAAAAAAAAAAAAAAAAAAAAAAAAAAGAGAGACGAATTTGGTTCAAAGAATAAGTAGGGTGCAAAAAAAGGAAAAAAAAAAAAAAACCCTAGGCAGGGGGAATTGAGGAGAATTAGGGCCCCGGGAGGGGGAGGGTGAAGGGAAGACCATGTTAAGGGCGATTTCGAGGATCGGGAGGAGGCCGATCTGGGAGTGGGAGAGGGGAACGGCATCGGAGATCTCTACGGCGGAACTGGGGAGGACGCGGCCGATGAGGACGGCGTTGACGGCGGAGGTCCGGTGCTTGAGGGCGTGGAGGACGAGCTTGATGTAGGCGTTCTGAGCGATCTCGTACCGAACCTCGCTCCCCATGATTGATTCAATGGAGCGCCGCAACAGTTTTGGTGTTGACTCTGAACAAGAAGGAAAAGAGTCGAAGCGACTGTGAGATCTCAAGGGCGGAACGAGTTCTCCTCATATTATCCAGACGACGTCGTTTTCCATGGTGGGAAATATACGTACGTACATACATACATGTGCATGCAGACATACACACACATACATATATATATATATATATATATATATATATATATATATATATTATTGATTTCCTTTTTAGTAATAATAATTGATCTTATTTTTACTTATTGTGAAAAGAGTTTCTACACTTGCGTGCAGGAATTACCTCTATTCAAGTGTCAAAATTATTTAACTTTGATAAAAAAAATCTTTAAAAGGGTTAAATTTTTTAAACAACATAATATAATTTTGACACTTAAATGCAGGTAAATCTGTGCGCTCTAATGCAATAGCTCTGACCCTTTAATTATTATTCTTGAGAGGTCATTTTGTGCAAAAAAACAAAAAAAAAGAAAGAAAGAAAAAAAGTGCGACACATTTAAAACCAAGGAAAGAAAACCTCCTACACTAGTAGAAAACATTCAAGCGCCGAATAAGGTTTTCTTTTTTTTTTTTTTTTGAAAAATTATGCTCAAGTCTCTTGTTGTTTGATCCAATTATAAAGAACTTTATTTTCAATTAAATGCAACACATCACCTTGCCGTATTTCAATGAACTTTCAAAAGTTGACCTTTTTTTTTGTCAAATTTAATCATTTTGTTCTTTGAAAAAAAAATTTTAGAGTATCTAGGAGGAAATATTAGACTTTAATTCCCCAAACCACCCTTAGACTAACTCAATGTACTTTTCATAATACAATAAATATAAAAACTTCTATTTATTTGAGAAACACTGTGATTGAGATCGAAGAGAAGTCTAGGGCCAGTTTAGGGAATTATAGTCTAACTTTTTTTCTAAGCACTTTTAAAAATCTATGTAAGAATAAACCGGTAAATATGATGAAAGAGTTAACTTGTGTGAATCCATTGAAACACTAAGGAGGTCATGTACTTATTTCCAAATCACGGAGATATTTTTTATAATTGGGTCAAATCACAGGGGTAGTTAACTGTATTATTATTCATCACATAAACCTTGCAATGTTCGGGCTATATTTTTATGTAATAACTATTTAATTCCTATTTCACGAATAAAACAAGTGGTTAGCACTCACTTGACAAAATTCTAATGGGACTTTTCTTTCGGAAAAAGTATAAAATTGCCCTTGGTTTGAGATATTATTCGAGTGGCCCAATAGTTTCAGAAGCTTTTATTATACCCCACATAGTTACAAAAATTACGCAAAGGGTTCCCGCCATCTAGTGCCTTCCAAAACTAAAACGGAAAATCGTTTTTTAAAAGAAAGCGAAAAATAGGAGGAAAAAAAATAAAATAGAAGGAAAATTAAGAAAACAGAAATAGACGAGAAAAAGAAAATAAAAAATCCCAACCTGCCATGATTCGACGTAAAAGAGGCCGATCTTCTTCCATCTCCATAACCTCCCCAACCCATTCTCAATAATCTCAACCGCCGCCGCCACCACCACGACCTCAACGTTTGGATTGTTGTTAAGTTGGCTTAATGACACTCAAATTATTATCTACTGCAAATAAATGTAACAAGAAATGAATTTGTAACGTTTGTCGACCGATGAACCGACCGACGACTAATCTGGTAACGACGCGTCATAGTGTGAACGACGCGTCGTGACCTGCACATTTCCTTCTTCGCTTTTAAAGATGCCCGCCGCTTTTCATTCCCTTTTTCAATTGCTAGTGCAATTTACATCATTTTTTTTTCAATATATTTTTAAAAAAATTAGAATCATATTTTTTAAATATTAGAATCATATAGATAAAAATAAAATGTAAAAATACATATTTTTGTTAATTTTTATATTATTTAGGAATGTAAATTATATTCATCCTAAGCATAAATAATTTTAGGATTATTTTTAAGAGTGAATTTTTTCTTTCTTTGAATGAATATGTTTTATATCTCTAAATTACTTAAAAATTAATAAACTATGTGTATTTTTATAAATATTTCTTCTATCTATACCATTACAAGATTTCAAAAATATATTGAATTAAAAAAATAATGTAAACTGTACCAGGATCCCTTTCTATTTTCTTTTGAGTTGAGTTACTAAGTACTATCCCCACCACTTGCTCTCGCTGGGCTTGAAATCCAGAGAAGAAGAAGAAGGTAGGGGTCTCCCGGAGATCAATAGGAGCCGAGTCCACTACCATGGGAGCATCAGAAGACACCGAAGAACCCAACGCTGCCGATGCAATTATTGTCGTCATCGCTGCTGCAGTTGCCATCACCATCGCTCTCGTACTCAAGCTGATCTACCACGTCGCTCTCTTCCTACTGAAGCTGGTCTTCGACGTCGCAAATTCCATCGCCGCCGTCTTCCTAGCCTCGCTCCGCCCTGATTCAACCGATCATTCGGCGAGGCTGAACACCGACGGCTCCCGCACACACGGTGTCGGCGGGAGCGGCATCATCGGCGGCTCCCGCGGTGGTTACGGCGGCAGGGTAGAAGTAAGCAAGGAGGACTCCACGGACAATGATGCCGATTATGGTCCTACAAAGATCCCCATGTTGAAGTCCCCTCCGGTCAGGGATTATATACTAAACACCGACGGCTCCATCGTAAATAGCGTCTTCGACGGCGCCAGTGACAAAATCAGAGAATCCCAAGGTCATCGCGGCGACGTGACAGCTGGTGCTAAGGAGGAATCCATGAAGAAGGATTCAAATTCCCGCCCTGCCAAATTCCCCAAACGGAAGAAGACCCTTGCTCGATTAGGGTATTGGAGTCTGAACACTGACGGATCCCACACTCAGGGCGTCCGCGGTGGCGCCGGCGGCATAATCAGGGATCACAATGGAGTCCCCATCGTCGCCTTCGCTTTCGCGTTCCAGCCCGACGATATATTGGTTCACGAGCTGCAGGCAATTCGGGAGGGACTGAAGCTAGCAGCCGCCCTGAATGAGGTAAAGCAGATACAGCGGCCGCGTTGCATCAACGTCGCCACCGACGACAAAACGGGAGCCCTGCGCCTTCTCCGCCCGGATTTCAACGGGAAATTCCCCAAAAATCCGAACGTAAGGGCGGTGGTGGAGGAAATTAGGGAGGTCAGGGAGAAACTCAACTGCACCACCGTCATGAAGCACGTCGCCAGTGAATACAACGAAGTAGCAGATTATCTTTCCCGACGGTGTGAAGGGAATAGAGGGAAACTGATTCTGCATCCGAATGAGTTCCCCAATGAGTTCCCGAAAGAAATCTTGAAGCTAATCTATGCAAAGAATCCTTGATAACGGATGGTGCAATTGAATTTGAGAGGGAGAGCCGGGAGGAGATGCAATATTGTACTGAATGCTTTGTTGTGCGCCTGATGTATGAGAAATAAGGTCGTTATATATGTATCAGTCTTCTTAATTAAGCACATGAGTACCTCCAGGCATCATCATTTTAAGTGCAGATGCCACTGAATTGGAACACAAACGTTGCATATATACGATTTTGTCTGAGATATTATAATATGAGGATATGGTAGGGTCGGGTGGCTTGCTTGGTTTCTTCTCTGTCTGATCTGATTCTTCTTCTTCTATTTGAAGCTCATCGGGAGCCTAATTGGAGAAGCTTTGGTAATGGTGATTTTGTACTTAATTCTTTTTTTCAGGGAAAAGAGCAGAAAAGTAAAAGAAACACCATCATGTGCGCCAGCAAATGAAGGGCGACGGCATCTTTAAAAGGAGCGAGTGGACCAAGCATTAAAGAGAGCGAGAAAGAGGAAGCACTGGGAGATGATTTCCCTTTGAAATTGTACTACTTCTGTTTTGTCCACTTTCTCCTGTTCCCATTTGGATCATCTCCTTCTCTTTTATAATTGAAATCAAACACGCGTAATTCTTCGGTGGATTGGATGATGCAGTGGCTTATAACATTGAAACTTATATACTAAGAATTGCAGTTTAATTCTAATACTTCACTTAACTTAAATATATATAATTACAAGTCTAGCATCAAATAAGAACGTGAATTATAACCTATTCGATCAGTCTTATAACCTAATTCTCTCTTCATTCTTAGTTCTCGATAAACACATCTAGAAATTTAGGGAAGTGACCTTTCTCTATCAATTTGAGTATTGCTTTGACTCAATGATAGCCGATGAGAATCTGTTCGTGGGATATCTCCATTTCATCGTCAAAGTAACAGGATGTACATAAGTCGTTTATATATATAATAATTGTACGTTAATTTAAAAAAACAGAAAAAGAAAAAGAAAAATTATGCAAATCAATCAAAAAAGTTAAAGGCGTAGTATACTTAAAGGTTGGTGGGTAAAATGGCCATTATCACCATTACCATGGCCTTTTTGGAAGCTCATCTGTTATTCCTTAAAAGCGAATTAAATTACTAAACTACCATCATCGCCACCCGTTTTTCAATTATGTTCTTGCTAAGAATCAAAGACCGGCGGAAGAAGGATCGCATCTCAAGGATCAATTTGAGTCAGTCCACCACAATGGAGGCGTCAGATCTGAACAGGGAACCGGATGCGCTCCTCGGTGCCATCATCGCTGCAATAATTACTCTCCTCGCACTGAAGCTGACCTGCGACGCCGCAGACTACGCCGCCGTCGCCGTCCTAGCCTGGTTCCACCCAAATTCAACTGATCCAAATTCCACGAGCAGCGACGACGGCGACGATCATGATTCTCATGAAGATGAGTACGAAAGTGAATACAATGATGAGATTCAGGCCGCACAAACCTCGAAACGCGCTGCTCCCCCGGTCGGGGTTTACTTGCTAAACACCGACTGCTCACGCACACATGGCAGCATCTGCGGCGGCGCCAACTGCAGAGAATCCCAGAGATACTGCGGCGCGAATCCAACGGATGATGAAGACGACGAAGAGGAGGACAGGGAGGAGGAATCCACGGAAAATGATGCCAAATGGAAGCCCCCTCCGGCCGGGGCTTGGATGGTGAACACCAATGGATACCTCAAAGAGGGTGTGCGGGGCGGTGCCGGCGGCATAATCAGGGACCACAATGGAGACCCAATCCTCGCATTCGCTTGCGCTTTCGAGCCCAACGATATAATGGTTCAAGAACTGCAGGCCGTTCTGGAGGGCCTGAAGTTGGCGGCTACCGCCGCCGCCAAACAGCAGAAACTGATCATTGTCGCCGCGGACTGCGTGGGTGCGGTGCGCCTTCTCGACTCCGATTACGCCTTCAAGCTTCCGAAGAATCGAAACGTTAGGCCGGTGGTAGAGGAGATAAGGAAGGTCAGGGAGACTCTCAACTCCGCCGTAGTTCACGTCGCCGAGAAATCCAACGGCGTAGCTCATCGTCTTTCTCGAGCGTGTAAAAAGATTGGACAGAGATTGGTCCTGCGTCCGAATGAGTTTCCCAGAAGAATCTCGAAGCTCATCGAGAAGGATAGAAACAATACGGGATTACTGATGGTGTTCTGTTGAGCTTGCTAGGTTGGATCTCCGCGCGCGCGTCTGAGAGACAGAGAGAGTGTTTATTATTATTATTATTATTATTTATTTTTCTTTTTTTTTTTTGTGTGTGTGTGACATATAAAAGATGACGTAGGAGGAGAGTAGCCGGCGTGCTTGCGTGGCCTTGTTTGCTGTTTTCGTTTCCCGCTGTTTTCGTTTATGTAAATTTGGCCAATGATTACATTTTCTTAAAAAGGAAGTGTGTTATTTATTTATTTATAATAAATATCTAGAATAAATTAAAAATGATAATAACATGAAAAATGAGATAATTACAAGATGATAATTTTATTTTTGTCATATACCAATTGTTGATGAGTGTCTTCTTAAAAATTATAAGGGTGTCGGCCGTAAATGTCACTTGCAAAGGATAAAAGAGCATGGAGAATGGAGGTGGTGGATTGTCGATCACTTTATTTGAACCAAAATTTTTAAGGAAAGGTCCCCTCTAAATCGAGAGGAAGAAGCAAAATTATTGAACAATTATCGAGAATACTCATTTTATTTATTTTGAAATTCCAATTGATTCGTAGTATGTTTTCTTTTTTCCATTTTCCATTCCACCAAGTCATAAATTAGCATTTTAATTGTCAAATGTAACATTAGCCTACTGTTGATCTGCCTTCATCCATAAAACTGTTAGCAATCATTCAGTCTTCACTGAATTTGTGACTAAATCAACCTGAAATGCTTAATCCTTCATCTAAAAACTTGTTTTCAATCATATCCCAGAAACCAAACAACATTGCACGTAGAAACATCACACAAAACAATACTGCTAAAAGGAAAAAAAACACAAAGAAACAGAGGATTTAAAACAGAAGGGGATAACTGAGTTACACTGATGCGTCATCGTGTCACAGCAAACCAGCAGTGGGAACATCATTCCTGAGGAGCTCCCGCGCCGGAGTAGAGAAGTGGCGCAGAAGCAGCTCAGTCCTCTCATCTTCAACCTTCAAATCCCTACTCTCTTTGCTCGCAAAACGATTAGCCATTCCATTCATCCCCCTCCGCACCCAAATCACAACAAAGCTACATTATATACTCATCACCAATATATAGCAGGATTCATTGTTTGCCCATGGAGCAATATTTTTCGTTAGAGATTACAATTCAGAATGATAATAATGTAATGGCAGGGATGTTTGACCATAAAGACGCTATCAAAAGACTGATGTGCCAGTTAGATAATAATTACCCGAATCTACCAACTGTATTCGATTGAATTAGTGCGGATACGAATGACTGTTAATGAAATATTCCCTCCCAGTTAGCCCAGCAACTTCCTCTGTTCTCCGATACCAATTCCCTTTCGCTGACGAGCTTCTTCATTGAATTTTTCCGGCGACGTAGTCCTTGGCATCCCTGGAGTTTGTGGCCACCAGGGTGGGGCTGAGGTTGAGCTTGCTGGCCATTTTCATGCCCTCAAGAATGGAAACTACATGGTTTTTCTTGGTGAGAGCTCGGGAGAATGCGATAAGCGGAGTTCCTTGGGAGTCTCTGATGATGCCCCAGACGCAGCCCAGGGAGCCCTCATTGTAGGAAACGTTCACGTTCAGCAACCAAACCCCCCACCGGAAGGGGCTTCCAGTTTCTTTGTTCGATGTCGTTTCATTGTGCTTATTATCGTCATCGTCGTCATCGTCGCTGCTGCTTGAAGGGTGATGGGATAAATTTGGGCCGAGCCAGGCAAGGAGGTCTGCGGCTGTGCGGGTCAGCTTCAGCGAGAGGAGGAAGAAGGTCGCAGCGACGACTATGGCGGAGTAGTCTGCGGGGTCGTCGCAGGTGAGCTTCAGTGCGAGGACAACAAAGATGGTGGTGGCGATGAATGCATCAGCTACACCGGGTTCTTTGGTCTCCGATGCTTCCATAGCAGTGGGCTTGCTCTTGTTGATCTCTCAGAAACCCTTCTTCTTCCTTTTCTACTTCTTCTTCTTCTTCTTCCTTTTCTTCTTCTTCTTCTTCTTTAGTGATTTTGTTCTTTATTCATTTTAAAGTGGGAAGGAAAAGAAGAGTATATAGAAATATCGAAAATAAATTCTCTAGTACAATATCATAATCATGTGAGGTACCGTCCAATAATAATTAATCAAACATACGATTAATGGTGAGTCCCATAACTATTTTTAGTGGTACTATACAAATGGCTTATCGGCCACCCCTGCCACATGTATATTGGTGCACATAGTTCATTGTCGCTGGTTCATAGTTGATGATGTGGCGGTACTGTATAGAAGAAGTTTTTCTAAAAAAACCATGATGACGAACGAAAGTGTTTTTAAGGATTAATATTACTTGTAAGGAGTATTTAGTGAAGCAATAATAAATAAACTTGTAAAAATACATCACACCTAGTAAATTCGGTGTGAAGGACATATGTGGGATGTACAAATAGATTTATTATCTTTAAAAGTATTAGGTGGTACAAGCATTAATAAAGAACACAGATACAGGATTTGAAATCAAAACTAGAAAAATTTTGCATAACAGAGATTGAATGAAGAGTGTTTTATGTGCTCTTTTAAATTTGAATCATAAACATTTTGTAGTTTTACCATGAAATCAATCTTGCATAGAAATGTTCAGTGACAAAAGGAAGACAGGAAAAAAGCATTAGCGCCACAAATTAATGAAGTCGCACAAGAGAAGCAGCTTCTAAGTATTTTCTGAGTTTAAGGATGCACCAGGATTAGATGGTTGATTTGGAATTTAAAACGCTTTCCGTCCAGGTTGAAATCCCCTTTTTCCCCAACAAGTACATGTTTCAACATAAGAAAAAAAAAAAGCCCTCGCCTCACCCAAGAATGAAAAATCCGTCTCGGTCCATTTGGTTCGTGGAATCTATTCGAAATCTGTTCGGGGATATCACATTTGGTATGACTAATGTGACAGTGTTAGTTGTAATGTAAACAAAATAACTAATTTTCTAAAAAAGTAAAAAAGTCAAGGATTGGAGTAGATAGGAATAAAATATATGGTGAAAAATGTCAACTCCGCCCCATATCAATCGGTCACACGCTTAAAGAATACATCCAAATTTCAGCACAATTATAATTTGGGAAAACGGGGTGCCTAAAGCTCCATTTTCTAGTCAGGTATTTTTATAAAAATAATAAAATTTTTATTTAATAAAATAAAATAATCTAAAATACACAAGCGCCTAATTTAGAATAGAGTGATATAGGGGTACGGCATTAGTTGCCTTCACATGTAAGTCTAATGTGCTTTTGCTGGTGATTGGCCCTAACTTTAATGAGCGAGCTTTTGTTGGTGATTGGCCCTAACTTTAGATGATTCCCTTCTTTTGCCCCTTTTTTCCATCCTTTCGCTTTTAGGTACGGTAAGCGCTAGCCGCCTTCACAGTTAAGTCAAGTGAGCTTGCTCTTTTCCATTACATTTCACTTTTTTATTTCTGCAGACCCCAAGCAAATGGAGAACAATAAAAGTTATTTTCACTTTTTAATTTCTCTTCTTTTCCATTACATTTCAGAATTTATGTATAAATTGTACTAAAACAACTCAAATTTGAGAGCTGGGTTCCCTCCGAGGCATTAAAATTTTAATTTTAAATATGATTAGAGTGGCGATTACTTCAACAAATGCAAATGAAAGTTATTGTTGTCTTTAAATTTCGTTCAATTTTATTTTATTTCGTGCTACCGGACTCAAAGTTTGAAGAGTTCTCTTCTTTCATCTGTCCATTCTATTATTTTACATTACATGCCAATTTTCATTTTTTGATTGCGCGTTAACATCACCTCCTTGTCTTCTTTATGAGCGAACAATGCTCATCATAAGTAGATGTGTAAATAAAGAAGACAAACAATATTGAACAAATTAAATAAACGGTTGTTTTGCTGCTCGCTATGGGATCGTAAAAGTGCAAATAGCTTCTCACTAATTTTCAGTAAATTTTAGAAATTTTAAGAATAATTTCATAGCTAAGGATACGAATAATATTTTATAATTATAAAAGGATGATAAGTATACTTTTTAATATTCATCATCTTTTGATGGGTAAAAATATCAATTTAAATAATTCAAGTGTTGAGAGTCTTTTAGGATTCTAAGTAAAGTGTCTATATATATTTTTTAGAAAGGTAAACATGAGTAATTCCAGTATTACGTTAGCCACCCATTCATCCTTCTTTTAGTGAAGCAATAATAAATACCTGTAAAAATGTGTCACATCAATAAATTTAGTGTGAATGATATGCGTGAGATGTACAAGTAGACTTATTCATCTTTAAAAGTACTAGGTGGAACTAGCATTAAGAAATAATATAGACAAAGAATTTTACATTACAATTAGAAAAATTTTACGTGACGCAAATATAGTGAAAGGCATTTTATGTGCTCTTCTATATCCCGAGAATTCTCTTCTTTTGTCTATTCATTTCCTTTTACATTATATCCCAATTTTCACTTTTGTGTCACATTAACATCACCTCTCTCATCTCCTTACGAGAGGACAATGCTCATTACTGGTAGATAAAAAAAGACAAGCAAAATCAACGGAATTAAATAAACTTTATTTTTGTTGCTCGTTGTGAGATTGTAAAAGTGCAAATATCTTCTTACGAATTCCTCATAAATTTTAGGAATTTAAAAAGAAATTCATAGCTAAGAATATAAATGATATTTATAATTATAAAACACATGATAGATATATTTTATAATAATCATATCTTTTTAATGGATAAAAATATCATTTTAAAAGATCCAAAGGTTCGATCATGAATATTTTAACAATCTAAAATATTCAACCAAAATCATAAATAATTCTACACGTACATCCTGGCCCTTTCACTTTTCTTTTAAGTTATCTTCTCAGCAATGATTTTATTAAATAATAATAATTAAGGGACCACTCTAAGCATTTTCATATCATCATTATCAATAAGGAGATTTCTTTTTCCCTCTATTCCCCCCTCAGACCGATCAACCTTTGACCTGTTGACAGGTGGGTCGCACTACTTTGGGGTGGAATTGATTTATTTTTTATGGTTGGTTCGAGGTCAAGGGCCCCCCACCCTTAGAAAAGAAGGCATTGCTAAGCGCCTCACAAAGTTTCTCTTGGATTTTTTTATTTCCAAGTTGGAAGTGCTATTGTTGTATCAAATGAAATTAGGGGCTTTGACTTTACCTAATGTTCTTGCTTTTAATTGTATGTATATATGTACGTACGTACGGGAAAAAATAAAAAAATTTACATTTTAAATCATAACGTCTTTTATGCTAAACACCCGAAAAAAAAACGTTTTAAAAAGAAAAAGAAAACCAATTGTTTAAAAATTTGATTTAGAAAAGTATATTTAAAGAGTATAAGTAGACGGCCTCCCCATTGGGAAAGCCACAATACATTTTCAGTTCATTCCACAGAGAAGAGAGGACGCCATGGGAGCTGCAGAGAGCAGAGAAAACCAGAGCACCAACAATGGCGGAGGTTCCTCCTCCAACCCACGGAGGAACCCTAACGATGACTCCGAAATCCCCAAGTCCCTAGCGGTGGCTGGAGCGGTTGGTGCTGCCGTTGGTGCCGGCCTCCTTGCTTGGAAAATGTCCCACTCCGCTGCTACCGCCACAGGGTACTCCTCCTCCCAACACAAATACCACGACGACGATGACGATGACCGCGCCTTGGCCTACCATAACAGGTTCAAATTAGAAGGCGCCACCAGTCAAGGTGTCAGTCAATCGCCCCTCACCTATGGCACTCCAAATCCAGTGGAGGATGACGATGACGAGGAGTGGGAAGCCAATTCTGGTCCTACAAGAATCTTCGAATGGAATCCTCCTCCGGTCGGGGTTTTTATGCTAAACACCGACGGATCCCACATACAGGGCGTCTGCGGCAGCGCTGGTGGCATAATCAGAGACTCGCATGGGGAGCCAATTATCGCATTCGCCCTAGCTTTCCCCGAAGAAAACGTGTTAGTTCATGAGCTGCAGGCCATTCTCGAGGGCCTCAAGTTGGCCCATGAGCGAAGAAACAGATTCCGTCAGATTGTCGTCGCCACCGACTCCAAGAGTGCCAAGGACTTCCTCACCAACGCGGCACACACCGGGAAATACCCAAGGGAGAAGCTCGCTAGGGTGAACGCATTAGTGATGGAGATCGAAGGATTCAGGAAAGGATTTGTGTCTTGCGATGTGATTTGGGTGCCAAGGGAGATGAACAGAGTGGCAAATCGTTTCGCAAAAATGGAGTGTAGGGATTTGAAGATTGGGGAGATGAGGACTGAACTGTACCCGCCACAGTTCTCGGCTCCAGCATGGGAGCTCATCAGAAAAGACGCCGCCAGTGCTGGTTTCAGTTTGATGTGAGAGGAGGTATGCAGTGTCCGTAGTGCCTCTTTGTATTAGTATGCATGTGTGATTGTGTTGTGTGTATCAGAAATAGGCTCGGGATCCATTCACGTGGCCGGGCCATCCCTCTATTCAGGACTCGTTCTGACTTCTACTATCAGAAGAAAATAATGTGGGAAGATAATGTTGAGTGTGATTTGGTGACTCCGTCGAGTTCTTTCCGTATTGTCATGTAATAATGTAATGAAGTATCGTATTGTCATGTAGTAATATAATGAAGTACCGTGACATATTACCACCGCAAAGAATCAGACAATCCTAACGGCTCATTACAAACAAACAGTGGAGGGAAACTAAATATGAGAAAACGAATGATTAGGATGTTCAAATCCACAATTCCATGACTTTTTCAAATTTTAGGGATCCATTTCCTTAATCAAGGCTCTTAAAAAAGTACCGGTAAAAAAAAGCCCATACCTATTGGAACTGCCGCATCATTTTATCTTACAGTTGCATTTAACCATCAACACCTGCAAGCGAGGAAACAAGTCATCTTTAAGTCAGTAATTCCTTCCCATCTTCATGCTATTTCTATTGTCTAGTTATTGTTTCTATTAATTTATAATACATTACATATGCTTATACAAACAAAACTTACGAGTAGAATTTGGTTTGCGTTTCCTGATTCCCATCAACGTTGCCCGTTGCTGGCCTGCAATGTGATCCCATCTTGCTGAGAAACAATCATCCCCATCATCTTCTCCATCCTACCTCCTTCCTCCAATTTGTTGTAATTACACTTAAGACAGTAGCTCGAGCAGCTTAAGGTTGCATTTGGATTTGCATACTTGCTCGAATTTCTGTGCAGTCAATAATCACCAAATCTAGAGGGGATCCTTGAACAAATAGCCACTGGTCTATGCCATTTCATTAGTCAAACCAAATGCATGCCCCCTCGTCGGCGGCAAAACAGTTTGTAACCTCTTTATCCTGCAGTCCAGTGTTTTCAACTTGTCCATCTTACCTCCCTGCACCAAAAACCGCTCCAGCATCCGAAATGCTGCTTCACTTATATGTCTCCCTCTCTCCACCATTTGTAGGGAGCACTCGAAAGCCTCATGTACCCTCCCCCGGGAGCACAAACCAGTTACCAGAAGATCCAGCACATGGCCATGAGGACAGTACCCTTTCTCGACAAGGTATCCCCACAAGTTCAACCCTAAGTCCATGCGGGAGTTATTGCAGAAGAACTTCATTAACATCACCACAGTTCGAGTCTTGGGCATGAAGTTGTCCTTGATCATCTTCTGATAAAGATGGCAAACACCATCGACGCCGTCTGATCTCATCAAACCTAAGAACATGGTGTGATATGTTATATTGTCTAGCCCAATATTTCTTTCCTCCATCTCACCCATCAAATTGACGGCGGACTTCACATCCTTAGCTCTAATGAGAGAACTTATAAGTGCATTATAGGCCCCATTATCAGGCTGTAAATTCTTGTTATGGATTTCCTTGAACAACTGCCATGCCTTTGATGAGTTTCGGGCAACCCCTGCTCCATGAATCAGAGTTGTAATTGTTTCTAATGTAGGCGAGCAGTTCGCTTGTTCCATTTCTTCAAGCAGTCTCAATCCATCACCGAAACAACCCTTCTTGCAGTATGCATCGATTCTGATATTATAAGTCACAGTATTGGGTTTAAATCCTCTTCGGACCATTTCGTGATAAAACAGTTCCACGGCAGTAATATCGCTACTCTCTCTGAACCCTAGAAGCAAGATGTTCATGGTCTTGGTGTTTGGAGAAAATCGAGAATGCATCTTTTGGAAAATAGACCGTGCTTCTTTCATCTGCCGCTGCGTGCAAAATGCTCGGAGCAGTACGTTGAACTCATTTGTACCGAATTCCTTACCCACAAAGATATCTTTCTCCATCTTCTGGAAAGCACTGAGAGTATCTTCATATGATTGGAATTTAGCAATTCTTGATAGCATGATACTCATTGACTTCAGAGTGAGCAATGATGGGTACGTTTTCTGGATTTCTTCCATCAATTCCCATGCTTTGCCAAAGTACCGCATACGTGAAAGAATGTGAAGAGTCTTCTCAAATGCATCTGCACTTGGACAGGTTTTTGAATAACAAAGAGAATATTTAAAAAACTCAAATGCTTTAAGGCCATTGGAGTGGGCAGCAAAAAGGCGACCAAGAACATTCTCCACAAGGGTAGTAGAAAGGACAGCAGTGGGGATATTTTGGAGAAGGGTTGGTCGAAGTGGGGAATCAGGATATGGATGGTCATTAATAAGTTTAACAATCCTCTCAATTTCAACTGCAATCTCTGAAGTAGGCTGAGAACAGTAAGTTAATTTAAAAGGAGTAACACACACTGAGGAAAGCACATGAGGGACATGAACAAATTGATTGGAGTTGGACCCCTTCAATTTAGAAAATAAAAACATCTTCTACTTCATTAGCACACAATGATCGTAGTTTCCTGTTGAACCAAACACACAATGAGCCGATGCGTTGGACTTTACCCACAGGAATCAGATATAAAATGAGGCACAGCAAGTTCTTAAACTTACTCTGCACATAAGACTTCACTTACTAAGGGCAATAAGAACCAGGATCTCACTTATCATGTTTCTGAAAATCACATTTTGTTTTTCTGGCTGCTCACTTGAGTTAGCTTTGTCTTTGATCCACACTATGGCTTCCAGTATATTGGCCTATTCCAATATTGTGCTCAAGAAGTCAGAATTTCAAAGCATATTGATTCAGGCTGTAAAACCAAGGAAATAACAAAAATATAATAATCAATCAACAGCTATCAAACTTTTGCTAAAGTAGATTATGTTTACCGAGCAACGCGCATTGCACATTCATAGGGAAATTATACCACTGATTTTGGAAAACTAGTGCTATAGTTGCATAAGCAAACCAGAATATTATCTTGATGCAAAATCTCGGAGCATATACGATAAAACATAAATATTCTGAAATTTTTTCGATACCCAGTACCTGTTATTACTTTTTTACCTATATATTAACAAAGAACAGTGTAAAGGACCCTGCAGACCAAGACAAAAGAAATATCTTTGTAATAAAGCAGCACTCGAATGATAATCTTAAGAAAGACCAGACTACCAAACTAGAAACGATGAAGCATGAAGACCACTATAGGTTGAATGCCAAATTCATGCTGCTACGCAATAGCTAATGCTAGAAAACAATAGTCCAGGTGCTGAGTGTACGGCATCTCCCTCTAAACTAGACGAAAAATGAACCAAAAAAAAAAAAAAACTACGGCAGTGGAAAATAGAAATTCACCAATTAGCAAACAAGGTGATTCTCAAACCCATGCAGGTCAACCAGCAAAGAAATTATCTTCTGATTCGCTTTTTCCCTTCAAATTCCCATCTCATACGTTTGAAAACATCTCCATATGAACAACTAAAATGGATTTTTTCTCATTAGGGTAGTATGAAGCAAAACCTGAGCAATAATTTGTAATGCATAAAGATCGAAACAATAATCAGAAACCAAATGAAGAAAGTAAATGAAGAACAATTACCCAGATTCGTAGACAAATAAAGCATAAAACATTCAATAACCTATCTGATAAAAGTAATAAAAGAAAATTCCAGAAATGAAGAATCGGATTTGGGGGGATAACAAATGAAATCAAAACCAACAAAAACCTGAAAAGAAGCTTCTAGAAATTCCGGAAAGTATGACCGTGAAAACTGGTAACAAGTCATCGACTGCGGTGGAGTTAGGGTTCACAGTGCGTTAGCGCGCGAGAGAGAGAGTGAAGGGAAGGGAGAGAAGAGGGAGCAGGGCTGCGCGGGTCGTGTTCATTTTCTCTTTTTCTTTTCTTTTTTTCCATTTTTCTATGGACTGCCAAAACGACGTCATTTGCTCAAATTGAAGATATAAACATAGGTTTACAAGGTCATTGAGTAGGATCAAAAATAAAATTTTCATTTGGGGGCTACTACCTAGATTAGTGTACACTTATCAATAAAATATCAATTCCTTCTAAGAAAATGTGAAGTATATGCATATATAATTTATGTGCATGCATACTTAAAATAATATTATTTTACTTAAAATTGTAAGTATATAGTAATATATTTTGGTAGGATATTGTCATTTTATAAGCTGATACACTCTAATACATACTCCCTTTTTAGTTCCTTATAAAAGAAAATAAAAAAAAAAATGTAAATATTGTTGTTAAATGCTTGAGTTTACGCAAATTTTACCATGTAAACGATCTATTTCACCTTCTGCTATTGTTTTTTTTTTTTCCTATTATTTATAATAAGTGGTTATACTCATAATTGAATAACTTTCTTTCAGTCTAAACAATCACTTTCCTAATTTGAATTAGTTAAATAAAGGATAAGAATAATTTTGTACCTAAAAAGAAAACAAATCTCAAAAAAGAAATTACTTCATTTTTAGTTTTAAACCTACGTTGGTCTTTTTATAATCCCCTAAATCGTCCTTTCCGTTTAATTACTGAAAGGAGCATTAACTCGTAAACCATTAGCCTAGTATCAGGATCGATCTAACCCATCTTTTTCTTTATCTACTTGTGGTGTTTGGACAAAATTTTGGAAGCTGACAGTTTCGCATAAAATTCGATTATTCAGTTGACGAGTTTTAAAAGTATTTTTCCTATGCAAAACAAGTTTAAGCGAAGGGGCATTAATTACCCGTAAGCTGATATTTTTTATGGGGCAAAAGAGAGCGTTGGCCACGGTTTCACGTTTTGCCCTTGGGCGAGGGATGCGTCTTTATTGCTAATTATTGCATTGGCTATTGTGGACTTCGGTTAATAATTTGGTATTCAAAGGAGAAAGTAGGAGTAGACGAGTTCACACTTGGTAGGCTTCCACTTATCTGAGTTATTATTATTATTTTTTACAAAAATGCTCATTTGGCTCAATCCTGACCGTTGGTACAACGAAAATTAATGTTGATGCATTGTTTGTCCATGAACAAGCGAAAAATGGGGAGCATTGCTTTGAGATTATCATATTCTAAGGGCCACGATACATGTCGAAGGGCCAACGGATCCGGTTCACCCGTTCGAAGTCAAGGCAATGTTTCTTGGGCATCAAAGGGTTAACATTCAAGGTGTAACTATGTTGACTATGGCAGTTGATAAGTTGACTCCTTTAGTTATAGAATTGGGTCGAACTAAAGCTCGGGGGAATTGTTTTTGACCTAAACCAATACTACAAATGCTCCTTTGTATTCAATATAATCACTTATATCGCTTTTTAATAAATAAATAAATAAAAATCAAGCCGTTTTAAAAAGAACTTTATGAAAAGGAATTTAATTTTTTTAAACTTTCTATTAAAACGACATTCTCTAACCTCATTATGTCTTTCCAATTATGAGGAGTCATTCGCTTCTCCTTACATGAGCTACTGGCTTGTATAACTGAACTTATAATAATAACATACTAACTTAGCTAGCATGTGGTAGACTAACTAGAGTTATTTTACTTAACTAAGGTATCAACTCAGCCTTTCATCTTATCTTACTAAGTTTCGTTTCACATTATATGTAAATATTAATATAATATAATATCTGCAATATAACATATATTATGTTATATTAGTATATAATATATACACATATAATAACCACTTATATATTAGTTGCGTGCATATGTGAGCATCATCGAGTTGTAAGTCCACTTATTCAACTTTTTAGCATTTCTCATCCTTAAATTATCATCAGTTTATCAATTTCATCATTTATCATTATTACTTTAATATTTACGCAATATAGACGCCACACCCGACTGTGCATTTTCAATCCTAACTTCACCTCAACTGTCAATTAAAATTAAATGAAAATTTAAAGATATTACAAAAAAATGCTCACTCAACTCAATCATGATCTTTGATATAAAGAAAATTAATATTGATTCTATGAACAAGTGACGAATGGAGAGCATTGCTTCAAGATTATCATGTCCCGAGGGCCA
Source organism: Santalum album (assembly GCA_034195605.1). Taxonomy (NCBI): domain Eukaryota; kingdom Viridiplantae; phylum Streptophyta; class Magnoliopsida; order Santalales; family Santalaceae; genus Santalum; species Santalum album. The sequence continues at coordinate 12,067,245 of CM067259.1, forward strand.
CAGTGTATGTCAAAGGGACAACGGATTGGGTCCACTGTTAGAAGTCAAGGCAATGTTTCTTGGGCTTGAAATGGTTAATGTTCAAGATGTGATTGCGTGAGAGTTGAATTGGACTCGCTGGTGGTTATCTTTGAAATTTGTGCATCAGGGGAGAGTTTGGCTCCTTTTGTTATGTGATGGACAAAATAAAAGGGGTGGTTGCCGCTTTGTCAACAAATTGCACTTTTTTTTTTTCTCACGTTATTGATAATTTCAGTTCTTTAGTTATAGAGCTTGGCAAAACTCTTTTCGACCTAATCGATAATGTAAATATACCTTTGCTTTCAATAAAATCATTTATATCCAATCCATCAATGTTCCTTTATCTACTGTTTTGCGCCTTGGCTGCTATAATAACTTGTTTCTCGGGTGACTTACACTCAAGTGATGCAGGCCGTCTTAAAAAGAATTTTCTAAAAAAAAAAATTACTTTTTAAAACGTTTTATTAGAACTATACCGTCTAACCTCATTATTTCTTTCCCATTATGAGGAGTCATTGCAATCCTCCAAGGTTATACAATGCTTGCGGCCCAAGTCTCACAAACCCCAGCTGGCTCATTCGCCCAAAACCCTAGCACAATTAACGAAATCTCATAGAAGAGCCTTTTTTTTTTTTTTTTCCTTCCTTTTTTTGTTCCATAGAAACGCCGATGGAGTCCTCAACACGGCCGTATTTGTCCTGTAAATACATAACAACTTGCGCTTAGAATTTCTCCTTCGACTACGACGGAGGTCGCCTTGCCTCCTCTTCACTCCCCCTTTCTCTCTTCGTCTGTGTTGTTGGTGTTTCTGTGAACATGAGCACCGGCGATTCTAGGGTTTCGGAAGACGAGATCCCTGAGAGTGTTCGCAAGACGATCCAAGGCCTCAGGGAGATCGCTGGGAATCACAGCAATGAAGACATCTACGGAGCACTCAAGGAGTGCAACATGGATGCTCATGAAACCGCTAAGATGCTCGAGTATTTAGGTCTTCTCTCTCTCTCTCGTCGTAACCTTAGTTTGGTTGATGGGGGAAAGCTGTTTTGTTTTGTTTTGTTTTTTTTTTGAATTTCTTTCTGCATCATATTTTGTTGCTGTGGATTCTAAAAAGTTTGAAGCTTGGAGATTATATTACGATGGAAGGCGCGGCGACGTCTCTGTCTTCAAATAATGGAAGTTGTTTTTTGTCTTGTTTGAAGTTCGTATATTTACAAACCCACCTAGCAATGCGAAACATAGCAAGGAGTTTGATGTGAAATATTAAACCCAGATGAGGTTCTTGTTTGGTTGGTATAGTTTAAACTCTGCATTTGCCCCAGTACCGAAATCTATGTCTTGTTCATACTTCAGCTTTCGTCAACTTTCTCCCCGTTGGCACCAGCGGCGAAATATTTTTTAAATGTATATGATCTTAAGCCAGATATTGAAATTTACCCTTAAAAGTTGTGGTCAGTTTCCTGCTGCTCAAAGTAGCGTAATGAAACATATGTTTTGGTCTCTGAAAGTATGTCATCCTGGCTCTGCTTCTGTTAGCTTCAAGCTTTTCCCTTCAATCATCAGATGCTAACTTTCTTTGAGCGTGTTGAAGTTCATGCATGGAGGGTGATGTTTCTTTTTGGGTGGTCGACACAGATGTGCTAAATTTAGTGTATTATTCTTTAAACGTTAGAACCTCTAGATTAAGCTGATAATTGTTTCTATGATTTTGCAGGTACATTTCAAGAAGTTAAAACAAAACGTAGTCGTAGAAAAGAGGTTTTTTTTTGCCTATTCTCTTATTTAGTTGGCTTGCCTTGCCTATCTAGGTTCCTCTTTGCTTATAGGACTTATTGTGCCTATTCAATTCAACTGATGGTGTGATTTATATTCCCTTCCAATCTATTCATATGTGTCAATATCCAATTATATAATCATGGAATGCATTGGTTTTGGTCATATGGATTGGGGGCACATTCATTCTAGTTTGTGGTAATTGGATATTGACATAAATGCACTTATGATGTACCTTATTTGCGATCCTAAAGTGACCTACTATGATCAGAATAATTTATATAATAATGTTTTGATATCCATATTTTTTAGTTTTCTAGTTTCTTTCTTTCCTGGATGACAAAATGGTGTAATGCTGTTTATTTTTCCCCTTGGAAGCGTGCTCTATATTTTGGAAAATTCTGTGGTGTCAAAATCTACTCTTGCATTGTTTATTTGTGTATGCAATATCTGAGGTGTATGTAATGCTTTGCAGAATGCAAATTCGAGAGGGTTTGCCAATTACGGGGGGACCTCAGACACATCAAGGCAAGGTTCAAGGGGTGGTCGGGGGACCTATTCTTCTTACAGCGGTATGTAATGTTTCTCTGTGTTTTAATTTTCAAACTGCATTTTTTGGATTGTGCAGTTTTATAATGTATGCACACTTGTCAGATTCTGCGAGTGGGAGGAGTTTGGGAAACCAAACGCAAAGTGGAGTTAATCGCAGCACAAAAGCAAGAAATAATGCGACCTCTGATGTTAGAAAGTAACTATCACATTGCTCAAGTTTGTTGCAGACATTTTAACATGCACGATCAAATTTCTTGGTTTTTGCTTATAAATGTCAAAATTGTGGTGTTTGCAGATCTTCAACTGTGGCAGCCATTGGTCGCACAAGTATCTCTAATGGCAGTTTGAGTCATGGAAAGGTCCTTCAGTTGACTGCTCATGGAGCTGCCGACCTCCCTAAAAATAGTTCTGTTGTTGTTGATACTAAATTAGGTGTTGCGCTGCCACAACCTACCCTTGATGTTGAATCACCTCTTGTATCCAGGCCCATCTCTGTCCCTGCCTTGGAAGGTACCTTATCTACACTGCCTAAAATTGACCTTGGAAAAGCTGCTTCAAACTCCATTAATGCCCCATCCTCAATGATCCCAACATCTGCGTCAGGTGTTTCTTCCTCTGCTTCAGATCCTGTGTTGGAGGCACCTTTGAATTCCCGAATCCCTGGTTCTGTCGGCGCAATTGGATTTGACCTGTCCCATAAACTAGATGGGTCTGAGTTCTCTTTACAAGTAGATGGTGGTTCTTTAAATTTTAGGCTTCAGTCTGATCATGACAGCAAGACCATGCTGCCTGGAGCTACTGATCCTTCAAAAGGTATTCATTCCAGTACTTATATTAGGGTTTACCTCTTGAGCTTTGTATACTGTGAGATAGGGCCTTACAAGCTGGGAACTAAAATAAGTCGATTAATATGTTTGTCTTTAATAAGTGCAGTGCAGCCTAGTGGTATGTGCCCCCTAAATTCTTACACAAATCAGCAGGCTGGGGGTCTATTCCCTCAGCCTTTAAAAAAGAAATCCTTCTTGCATCCATGAGCCAGACAACTGTTTCGCATTTGAACAGTTTGTGAGAGGTTGGCTCTGTTTGCCCTGGGATAACCCCGATTCTGCTCAAAAATTGAGTTTAGAGCCTGACCAAACTGCGATTTGACGAAGCTGGTTTGACTGGCTTATCTTGTTCCTGCTTTAAACCCATGCTTTGTGCAATTTAATTACAGTCTGCTAGGCATCGATGGTTTTAGTATTAGGCTTTTAATTTGTCGCTGTTACTATGTTTGTTTGTTTGTTTATGTTTTTCTTTATTTTCTTCATAAATGTTCCTGTTCTGGTGTTGCATAGGGGGAAGAGCAGATATAAATATATTAGAATGTATGTAGGAGAGAACTAGTGACGATAACTGCAATAATTCATCTCCCATTTTTTTGAATATCTACATTATATTCAAAAGATATTGGAGTTTGTTATGGTTTCTTTTTGGTGAATTTTACAATTTGCTCAAAAAATTTGAAACTATTATCATATATGTGCTTGTATCTTTTACAGTTGGAGCCAATGCTCTGTCACCAGCTGCAGGGGAAGTAACTACAGAGACTCACAGGAGGCCAGGGATTATAATTCCAGATAGTCTTCAAGTCCCTGAAGCTTATAGAAATAGGTTTGTTTTTGGAACCATTGATGCTAGTTCTATTGTTGGGGTAAAAGATTCCAATTTCTTGGATGGGGAGAAGAGGAGATCTTTAGGCGATGATGATGAAACTGCTGCCCAATCTTCTCCAAGGTTAGTGAACATTTGTAGAACCTGTTTTCTCTTGAAGTTCAGGCCTCTTATCTACGCAAATATATGTGTTTTTATTTCAAATTTATATTATGCCTACCAATTAACACATGGCTGACAATTTTCTTTGAACCTAAACTTAATCTATTTGCTTTAGTGCATTTAGAAATATTACAGAGAATCATTTAAACTTGAAAATTGGTGAGGCCTGATATCCAATTCTCATTCAATACAAGGGGTAAAATATTGTTGGCTGATTAATACTGACATGGTATTATTAACTTTTCTTCTCTAATATGAACCTATTGCAGCCATTTTGAAATTTTAAATCGATTTATCATTTTCTTCCTTTTAAGCTAAAGCCATTTATAAGGTCTGATGCCCTTCAATCATTTCAATCTTTAAGTTCATTAAACTGAATGCAAAAAATGTACCATATCTAGAGGAAGTGACCTTTGGTGCTCTTGTAGTTGATGAGGGACCAGTTGTTTTCAGTTTGTTATGATGGAAAAGAAACAGGGAGTGGCTGAGACCTTTCCTTCTTCTCTATCTCAATGAGATTTTATTGTCATTAGTTGCACTAGTATGTACATGTCATAGGGCCGAACATGGTGCTTTATGGAAGGTCAAATATGCAGCCTTGTACTGTGGACTGGGTTGATATAGCCCTATATGTGATCAAATTTCTCTATATTTCACGTTACGTGAAAGTCTTCATTGGAGCTACATAACTAAATATGAGTGTTTCTAGTACACACTTTTTATTGACCTAAAGTACAGAATAAGCTCCCAATGTAATTACAGTTGACGCGTAGCCATTTGAACAATTTCACTGCTGTTTGCACCTTTTGTTAAGGCACTGACTGGCATGTATAAATATGCTGTTTGTGAACCTTTTATTTGCGAGCTCCGGTGCAGATTTTTCCATAATTAATAGTATAGTTGTTATCTGACCTTACATGTTATTGCTCTGCCTTGGTACAGCAGTCAAAATGAATCCGAGGCACTTCAAGAAGAAGAATATCTTGACCATCCCCAATCGCCAGCACGTATTTCAGTTAGTGTATTGCCTTCAGAGGAAAATGTACTGTCTGATGCAGCTCAGGAATATGAACACTTGAATCAAGAGATGACATTGCCTCCATATCAGCACTCGGCTGTTCAAAGTGATCCAACCTATAGTTATGGTTTTGTCCCACCCATGTTAAGCAGCCAGCTGGTAGAAGCTGCAGGTCCAGAGGGTCAAGCTCGTCATGTTTCTCAACTATCAAATTTTGCAGTAAGCTTTGATTATTGTGATCTCTACGCCATTTGTTTACTGTGCTATTCCATTTTTGGCCATTGTTTCTTTATATTTATATTTTGCAGTTGGTTGCAGCTGATTGATTAATATTTCAACTTTCTTTTTTGCCATTAAATCATTTATGTTCGACCTCTGGTTGAGACCATGGATCATTTCAAGCCAATGTAAATAGTTTGGGGAACCATTGTTTTATTACACTTCTCCCTTTCATTTTCTGCATAAATGCCGCTGTGTTTTTGGGTTACACATGTTTGTCCTATGTGTATGTATATCATGAAAATTTTGGGAAACAATTAAGTTGCCTACAATGTATTAACATCTTTGGCATGACTGTCTAAAGCATTTTCAACGACACAGCTGTCAGATTTCCAAGATTTTGGAGAATAATATCAACACCTTTGAGGGGATGGCATTTACTGCACTCCATGGAAACTAGTTATTTTCATGGGCTCAAATGTGAATGCTATCTAATACCTTTGATTTTTATCTATAATTGTTTTGACCCTCAATCATAATTGATATTGTTGGAGATGTCACTCGGTCCTCTCCGACACGATGCACATCTGACCTTACTGAGGTTGACTGTAATGTGCATGACTTCACCATTATATTTGCCTAACAGTCTTCTTTTATCTTATTCTGTTTTTTTAGAGTGGGAATTCTCTAGCTTTGTCTTCATCGGCTCTAACACCACCTGTAAGTCAACCTGCAGGAGTTCTGCAGACGACCTCTGTTGCTACATCTCCACGGTCAGTTCCTGTTTTTCGGCAGCCCTATCATAATTTTTTCCCTTACGGACCATATGTCTCCCAATTTTATATGCCGCCAACTGTCCACCCGGTAATAGGCCACGGTGGGTTCCCTCAGCCACCTTCGACTGGTAGCGCACTTGAATATCCTCTACCCCAATACAAGCCTGGCTCTACAACTGGAAACCCAACGCAAGCTGGAATTCCATCTACTTTTGGTTCTTATGGGTTGCCCCCAGTTGGGTACATTTCCAATCCAGCTATGGCTTCTGGAAGCTCTACTAATATTGAGAATCTTCCTGTGCAACAATCCCACCCAAAGGATGACCATGGCTATGTTACTGGACAACAGGTCTCTCTCTCTCTCTCTCCCACGCACACACACACACACCCTTTTAACATGGATAATGTATTCAATGGCACTACTTGTTTTTTGTTACCCAGATGGAAGATTCCGCTGCCTGGATACCTGGAGCTGGTCAGGATATTCCTACGTTGCAGGTGAGCTCTTATTACAAATTCCCTCCTCAGGGGCAACATGTCTCATTTCCTGGACCTTATCACCCGGCGCACACCATGGCTGCTCCAACTGGTGCTCAACCTCTTATCCATCAGCCTCCGGCAATGGCTGGATATGTTGAAAAGATGGCATCTCTGTCGGCTGCTTATCAGCAGCAGCAGCAGCAACTGCTACAACAACAACATGCGTAAAGAGTGTGTTAGGGAGGCAACAGCGTTAGATAGGCATCCTAATTTTGGCTGATCGAGCAACGTATTTGGGGAGTATATGCCACGCTATCTGAGTGTAAATAATTGTGGCCTTGGTATTTTTAGGGGAGGGGAGCCGTTTGGGAAAACATTCACTGGCGCTTGACTTTTTTGAGTTAGGAGGTAGGAGCAATTCTTTATATTTTGATTCAACTTTTTTCTTTTTGCATCCCTACCTTTTTTTAGCATGTTGATCCTGCTAAATGCTCTGGACGTTGAAGGTTTCTATTTTATTTATTATTTTCTGAACTTCTCAAATTCTTTGAGTGGATGTGGATGTGGACAATCTAATTTTAGAAATGGTATAGTTGACATTTTAATATAAGGGTGAAAATTATAATAGCAAAATGTTTGGGATATATTTGATGGTTGTTTGGGTATAATACAAATTCTGAAGCACAAACTTGTGGTATGTTTATTCATGAAAACAGTTCTCTCGTTGAACTGTATACCACAGGGTGCTCATGCTGCTCTGCGTGATCTCAGTTTTCTTCATCTTTGTGGTAACGTAGCTTAGAAGCGTGCAGCTTCCACCTTGAATTGCAGTTCTATTTCATTTAAATAATGGAGGATTATAATCGATCCTATTTCATTTTGATGATGGAGGATTATAATCGAATTGAGCCGTTATGCTTAGATCTTCACTAACCACATGAACAAGTAATAGAACAAGGTCGCTCTCTTGGACATGCAAGGGCTATGTCGCACAGGGTTCTTCACTTTGCTAAGGTTGAGAGTGTTGTTTATCGGTCTTTTCCTTGATTTCGCTTTTTACAGGAGACTCTTTTCGCAATGAAGAGATAACCTTTCGATCGTGGAAGAAACAGTGTGGCACCTGAGCTACATCCAGAACTCATAAGCATTACAAGCACAATATCAGTCCAGTTTGCCTCACTGCAGCCGACTACTGCACGACTTACTAAGGGCACTAGGGAATATCTATGCAATGAAAATACAGGCGCCAACGAAATTAAATCCTATATCTGTTACAGTTGCTGCGGCCGTACCTGGGGCATATAGTTCTGGATAAATAAACTTCGAATAAAAATCACGGCTAATACTTCTCCAAGATCTGAACAGCAATGAGCATACTGCAACAACTCTACAAGGAAATGAAGGTGAAACTGGATTCTCGCCCACCAAATTTTATTAGTTATCAGTCGCCATAAAGGCAATCTAAATTATGGGAAAATGGCTCAAAATCATTTGAGATGAATACATTCGATTTACGTTAATTATTTCTTACAGATACATTCTGCTTAATTCAAGTTCCAAAACAATCCTAATCGAGTATTAATCTACAGTCACAGTTGATGGGAGGCTGTACGGATTTTATGCCTCAGGTGTCCTCAAGCTGTTTTTCTAGGTACTCGTTTTCCTTCTTGATGGCATCGAGATCAGCTTGTAGTTTGTCAATGTCCAAGCTTCGCGATCCCATGGCTGCAAGCTTTCTTTCATGTTCAGCCACTTCTCTTCGTATTCTATCAGTGGCCAGGGTTTTCTCAGATATCTGTTCAAATGCCTCATGGATGCTGGTGAGTAGCCTGTAGGCTTGTCGGCCTACTGGGTCTTTCTTAGCTTCCCTGCAAATTCACAAAAGAAAATGAACAGTCTCACTTTGTTCAGGCAACACTCAAAATGTAAACTGAAGTATTTTACCTATACACACTTTCATCAACCACGGCGTAAGTTCGATGAAGGCGTTCTTGAACAGAATTACTCTCTAACTGAAGCTCTCTAGTTTCTCGCAATATCCGCTCGATGTCTGCTTCTTGTTTCCTGCTATTCTTCGTGATCTCTGTTATCCGCTGAATGTATGATCTCCTAGGTGCCAGTTTTGGTTGTTTTTCAAGATCTGCTAAAAGTTTATCATGTTCCTCCTCCCTATAAAGTGACAAATATCTACAGTAAGAATGGGCAAGTAAATACAAGATGTAAATCCTAAATGATGAACTGACAGTGTTAAACAGAGGTAAACACAAACGGTTTGAAACATCAAAGGGGCTAAAAAATGCGCTGAACTATTTTATAGGCCGGTAGCATCACTTGCGCCATTTTTGGTTCATGAGTATCTATTTTATTTCTGGTCTATTTCTATAGAATATCTATCACCTCATTTGGTTCACTTTGGAGGTTGGGCAATATACCTCTTCCTAGTCTCAGATAGGATCGACTGTGTTTCCATTTCAGCTTCTTTTAACTTCTGGAGCTTTTCTTCAGCCTCTGGACAGGTTGCATATAAAGACTCCTCAAGATTTCTCCTTTTCTCTTCCAATGATTGTAAGGTAGCAATCCTGAGATATATGAATTGAGGTCAACACAAATACGGAAGGCTATAGATTTATTAGTTCCCTTTTTCTGGAGAGAGGCCTTTAGAAATCAGCCAAATCAGACAAGTGTGGCAATGTGCAAACATATCTTAAGAACAAAGATGCCAAAACCATGTCGTAATATTGCTTGGACTCTAAAAGATTAGTAGAGAAACTACTTACGACTGTGATTCCAGTTCTTCAAGACCCTGCCTTCGTTCATCTACCTTCTCAGTATGCTGTCTAAGGTAGAAGTCAACAGGATGTTGGTCATTGAATGCCATGCCGACTGCTGTTTTCATTATTTCATGTTCTTCTTCTAAATTCTGTAATTCTAAACTTTTGGTGGTTGCTTCCTCCACAAGCAATTTTTCCAGACCCCGAGATTCTTCAATCTCATTAATGACCTGTAATAGATTCATGCACCAGCAAATCATCACGACTGTTTCTCTGATGAAATTATATTTCCTTTAGGTCATTTGATTTTATTTCATCAATTAGCATCGTCCAACGAAACTATTTGTTTATGTATGCATAGCCAACCCAAACTCTTGGGGTTGATGCTTAATTTGTTCTTCTTATGCTCACATTTGTGAAGAAACCACTGTATTAAAAACCGGACCTATGATCAAATCAAAAGTCATTGGTTCAACCAGCGCTGACATAGGGTTGAACCAAGACGTTAATGTCAGTGAATAATATATGTACTGCTACCATTAATAAAATTTAAGTAGAAGCAAAACTTGTGGACTTCGAAAGGGAAAAACAAAAAACAAAAAAAAAAAAAAACAGAATGAGACGACTTGACAATAAATTAAACAGCTGGCATTCAATCCCATGGATTGGCCTATTTAATCACAGTTTTTTTTTCTAGTTCACAAGAAGTAGGCTCTTTTTTTGTTTTTTTGAGGTGGTCAATTTTAAGGGTCAATCCAGATTGGTAGCTGATGTGGTTCACAATTCAACGAGCAAGTTCATTCAAATTTTCAGAACATAGGGTGAAACTAGAAATGGTCTCTGAACCAGGTCAACTTATTTCATCAAAACTGGTCATCCTGTCAAAACATACATACTGAAGAAAGAAAATGCAGATGTTACCTTTGAGGATCGTTCTTTAAGGGAAATTAATTTCTGCTGTAGCTCTAGAGCTTGTATATCATCTCTCTGAGCAGCAGTTTCGTCGTTTCCTGATCCTCTTTTTATGAGGTCCTGAGTTTCTTCAGTCCATTGTTTATCATCATCCACACTAGCCAGTGCCTCCTTGCTGGAGGAATCCGGTGGGCTGGATTGGAATATGTTAACAAATCCTTGCTGATCAGTCTTTGGCAGCACAGGAAGAGCTTCATTGGGCCCACTGACAGAGGCATTCGTAGAATTCAAATTCAGTGGGTCAAGCAAATCAGTCTTCAGCCTCAGATCTTTCAAAGTGACTCTTAATTTTTCATAATCTACCCCTTGATATTCAGTCTTTTCCATCCAGTTCTTCGGCGCGGGTTTTTCTCCCTTCCCAATTCTTGCATTAATGTCATTTTGGTCAGCAGCTTCAAACGATTTAGATAGCCTCTCCACCAAGAATCTGACCAACTTATACAAGTCATCTTCGGATGGATATAGGAACTGCTGTAAGCAACACATATATTCTGTTTCTAAGAATAATTTCAGAACAATAAGAATAATGCTAGCCGAATCAACCAGAGGCAAGTCTATGCAAAAATAGAGCAAACAAGCTACTACTAAAATATCTGAAATATCATCTATGAAAAAACTACAATAAAATTGAAAGTTAATTCATAAGCAACAAGAGACATAAATAAGATACATCGTCAACAACCAGAGAAAGGTCCATGGCAGCAATTTGCAAATTCAACACAGCCACATCAACCATTGTGATGCATACAACCTGCATAACTGACTAATTTAAGAGCTTTAGGCTTTCTAAACTTAAGCATCTCAATTTACATCATTCAGACTAAGATGGGGCAAAAAAAAAAGCAAAATATTCGTACCATTTCCAGCAATCATTCCCATCAAGAATGAAAATGGAGCTTTCCAGTTCAAGACACTATCAGGCGGGTAGTTTCAAAATTTTCACTTTCTTCACATTTCCTACACTTAATCGGTAACCAAGCAGAAACAGAATGAGAATTGTACGGTACCGTACCTTATGGAAACTCATGCCTCCGACGAAACCAAGGTCAGTGAGTGCGGAGGCGAGTTGGGCACAGATCTTGAATCGGTCCGCCGGCGAGTCGGGGAGGGAGGTGGGAATCGGAGACGCGGCGTCGATCAGATGGAGGGCTTGGGCGCAGATGGAGACGAGGGAGGGTGGGGTCAGGTCTTGAATTGAAGACACGTTGGGCGGGATCAAAACCCCGAAACTCTGAAGCGACCTCAGGAGGATCTCTTGCGATTCTTCCATGGTTGCTACTGCGTTGAATTCCGCGCGTTACAGGTAAGTGCTCTTAACTAGGGTTTTTAAGGTTCGGGAACGGTAGGGTCTTTGAGAATGGTGATTGAGGGCGATCCAGTGTACAGACGACGTCGTTTTGATTTGGCTTGCTGGATTATGTCATGAATTTGTAAATTTTGACATCTTAACGTTTTACCTTTACTCGTCTTTACCATTTTTTTTTTATAATAAATGATCAAAATTACTTAATAGTACAAATTTGTGACTTTATAAATTCGGAAGATTCATATATTGATCCGATTAAGGTTTTAATGGTTAGAAAGACATCCACATTGAATAATTACCTAGTGTAATGACTAAAACGGCATTTTTTTCATTTAAAAAGAGGGGAGGAGGACTAAATGAGCATAAATAAAAGAAACGAACCTTATTGGCTTTTAGGAAAGAATTCTGAAAGATTTTTTGTGATTTGAGTGAGATCTTCTATGGTTTAAATTTTTCTTATCACATTGTTTGTACTTTATTATTATTTTTTCAATAGACTTCTTATTTGCTATCCAATTCCATTAAATAGAGGGATACATAGCAAGCTATTAAATATTCATATTATTGTTTCGAATATAAATTATTAAAAATAATATTAAAAATTAAAAAATACTTGAAAAAAAGAGAGGAAAAATTAAGAAAATCTAAATAACAAAATAAGAAAGGGAGGTTCCGTTTTTTGGACGTGCATGTATGTATCTTATAATGGAATTAAAGTTTCATTTTGGAAAGAGTGTACTAAATTCTCAGTGTCCTCCTCCTAAATTTTGAATTAAAACTTAAATGTTAAGATGCATGGATTGGACCCAATACACGATGTTTGTCCTGCCATGGTACACTTAACTAATTTACAGGTTATTTATTCATATTTTAGGGATTGCATCAAAGCTCAGCTGACTTCATTCTTCAACAGTGGTAGTGTTAGAAGTCATGCCAAACTACCCAAACCAAGTAGAAGGAAGATTTCAATAAAGTTGAGTTCATTCTTTATCTTTAACTTAGTTGTGTTGCCAAAATTGTCAATATGTGAGCTTTAGGTTGGGAACTCTTCTTTTTCAACCCCTAAAATTACGCCTTAGATTATCATTTTCTACATTTTTGACCATCCAAAAGTGATTTTGATGGGTGTCTTTAATTGTGTTTTTTTTTGGGAGCATTGGAGCCCATAGTCAATTTTACCCATAATCAAGTTCATACTTCTTTTTCCAAGACATTTATCATTTGATTGGATGTAAGGATTTAAAAGGAAAGGGAGGATTTGGGAGGATGGATACAAAATCCGGAGGAGGATCATCTCAATTTTACATTTATTAAGTTATTCGTCAGGTTCTTCTTCTACTCTATTTTCATGAACTGTTCAATAATTTTAATCGCATTGATAAAAAAAAGCATGTGCAAATATGTAAGTATGTCAATTCTTATGAGATTTAAAAGTGTATAACCTATTCATCTTAAACTTTGACAATTATGAATACATTTTAAATATTTTTTAAAAAATTAGTTTCTTTAAATTTCAATGCTTTGGGTGTATAAGTTATACTTTTTCAAATCTCATAAAAATTAATAATTATGTATTTTAATATGTATGTTTTAATCCGTATGATTAAAATTATTGAAAAATCCTATGAAAATTGAGTCGGAAAAAAACTTGAAAGAGAATCAAATAGTTTTATGAATATATGTAGTCATGGCGATTACGGGGCCACGTGATGTCATAGGAGCTAAAGTGATATCATGGTGTGGTGGCATCAATGTTAGAATTGACACCTCCATAATATTATGAGTGGAATGGTCATCACCCCAAACTTGAGTACCTAAACAAACAAGGGAATGAGCATTCTTAGTCCTATTTTCACCATCCAAATAAATCATTAAAGCCTGTAATTAATAAATTATGTTATAAATTTCTTTAGTGTAAGCTTTTTATCAGCAGAAACACACGCATTTAATTTGGACATCTATTCCCAAACTCACATTTGATAATTTGATAAAAAAAAATAATAAATCAACTTAAAAATGACCGACCACATGAAGTCTTAAATATATATTTTTCAAAAAAAAAAAAGTGTTAGGATTTCTGTTTTTTTTTTTTCTTTTTCTTTATTAAGAAGGTGAGAGAGTCTTCAATGTTCAAAAGAGAAAAAGGGCATTTTAAGAAGGTATGCCCTAGAGGCCACCTGAGCATCAAAAGGGCAATCAAGAGGGTCTACCTAGGAGGGACCAAGTGTCCAATCATTATCAGACGCTTTCCCATGGTCATATATTTCAGAAAATTGCCCAGCTCTCCTGTGTCACCCCCTGCATCTCAGCTCAGCTCACCCCACCACAGCATTCTCACTGCACTTATTCTCATTATCTCATTCTCTCACATTCTGTCTTCCAAGATCTCTCTCTCTCTCTCTCTTCAGAATTCAGAAGGAACAAAAGGTAAATTTCTTATGTGATTCACCATTGCGAGGTTGTGAATGGGGCTCGTGCCATACGCCAGCTCGCCAGACTCCAAGCCCAGCTCCCCAACCCTCCCTTGGAAAGAAATGTTCCGATCCGCCTCCCTACGTAAACCCCAACCCTCCTCCCCCCAGACCCACGCGCCGCGGCTCCCTCCGCCGGTGCAGTGCCCAGCCGCCGCCACATGCCACGATCATAAAACCCTCTCCGAGGACCCCCAGGTGCGTATCGCTCTCTACATAGCCATGGCTCACGCTAGCCTTGCATTTGCAATATTCTTGTTGTACGGCCTTTATAAACTTCTCGAGGAGTACCTCAGACCCATTCAATGGGCCGTCCTGTGCTCCATTCCTCTCAGAGGAATCCATGAGACTCTTGATGGGTTTTGGTCCGAACCCTTGAAATTAGGGCTCACCGAGACAGTCTTGGCTGTGCCAGTCGCGATATTTAGGGCTATCGTGGGTACTCTTGTTGACTATTCGCGACCTCTTTTGCTGGATTCTGCTCCGGAGAAAGAAATCGGGTGTTTTGAGGCGGAATCGAAGTGGGTTTTCGAGATTACTTAGATGGCTTGTGTCTTTTGGGATTTTTGTGATAGCTTATGGGCAATTTGGTGGAATTGGGACTTTAGCACTCCTTGGACTCGGCTTCATTTTTGGCTCTAGAAATGTGGATTCTACAATGTCTGCGGTTTCATCCTTTAGGAGCAATAGTTTTCGTCGTACTGCATTTAGTGCATTTTTCACAGGAGGGATCCTGAAGAGGTTGAAAACCATTATTGCAATTGGTTTGATTGTTGGAATGATTGTTGCATTCTTAGTGGGTGTGATTTTCTTCTCTTATAAGGTAGGAATTGAGGGGAAAGACGCTGTAATTTCCCTCAAATCCCATGTGGAGGAGAGCAATTACGCAGAGAGAATCGGTATTAAGAAATGGATGGAAGAGAATGATGTGCCCGGCATCGTAGACAAGTACACAACCACATTTTATGAGACTTTATCGGAGCAAATAGATGGTTTGGCAATGCAGTATAACTTGACAGAGTTTGTCGCTGGGATTAAGCAGTTTGTGATGACACAGCCATCCGATCCTTCAAATCGCTCCACTGCTTTGGTCAACCCATCCGCATACACTGAAAGGCTCATGAGTTTGAGACGTAGGATTAGGAATCAAGAATGGGGACAGATTTACACAGAGGTGGATGCAATTTTCAGAGAATTACGGATAACAAGGGAGGATTTAGTGGGGAAAGCAAAGGAATTTGCTGTCCAATGGATGGACACAACGCAGCGTGTACTTGCTAGCAGCACATCTGTTTTAGGTGGTACTGCAAAGTTCATGTTTTCCGTTTTTAATTCTATTCTATCTGGAGCAGCAGGGCTCTTCAATTTCATATCTCAGTCAATAATCTTCTTTTGGGTTTTGTATTATCTCATTACATCGGAATCTGGAGGGGTGACTGAGCAAGTTATGCGTATGCTTCCAATGTCTAAATCAGCTAGGGTTCGATGTGTTGAAGTCCTCGACCAGGCAATTTCAGGAGTTTTGTTAGCTACAGCTGAGATTGCTTTCTTTCAGGGATGTCTCACTTGGCTCTTATTTAGACTGTATTCCATTCATTTCTTGTACATGTCGACTGTGCTTGCATTTGTTAGCCCTCTCTTCCCAATCTTTCCCTCTTGGCTTTCCACAATTCCTGCTGCTGTGCAATTGCTGCTGGAAAGTAGATACATTCTGGCCATCAGCTTCTCCGTTATTCATCTTGTACTTATGGATTACGGCACCTCTGAAATTCAGGAGGATATTCCTGGTTACAGTGCATATCTTACTGGGTTGAGTATCATCGGTGGAATGACATTGTTCCCATCTGCCCTGGAGGTAACTTACTAACTTGTTTCTTTTTTTGTTGTATTTTCATGGTTCTGAATTCATCTGAAATTTCTCTCTGTTTTTTTCCCCACACTTTTAATCTCTCTTGCAAGTTAGGTTTTTTAGCAGCCTCTAAGTTAATCTCTCTAAGATGCTTCTATAACATTTACCAATCTTAAAGGTTGGACTGTCTCTTGTAATTATTGTTTTGAGCTGATTGGTAAATTTGCTTTGTAATGTGCTGCATTGCTTTGTAATCGGGTTGGCACCCTCTTAGTCGCCTTCTATTGCATTTCTCTTTTACTGATTAAGAAAAAGGGTTTTTGCCTGCCAATTTTATAGAACTTAGGCTTTTTGATAGTAATAATCTTGTTTAGTTCATTTTAGAGCTTCGGATAGCCCTTCATGTTCGGGTCTTATTCAGCCCCATCAGGAATACTCATTCTACTCATGGCCTGTGAAAAGAGCTATATTCCTAATCTATTCAAACTATGTCGTTAACTTGTTTCTTCGGGTCCTTGTTACTAGTTTTAAGAGCTTGTATTGGGTCTTGCTTGTTTTTTCCGTTTTGTGCTTCTCTTCAAGTGGGATTGAAAACCTATCAACTTGATCAATATTGAAAGGGTTTTGAATGTGGCTGGGGTGTTGCAACTAATATTGGGTATTGAGGCTTGTGTTTTTTTCCCCTGCAGGGAGCGATCATGGGGCCTCTGATTACTACAGTCGTGATTGCTGTCAAGGATTTGTATGCTGAATTTGTTCTTGATGAACCAAAGAAAAAGGAAAATTAGTATATGTCGTTCGGGCTGTTGTGGATGCAACCTGCAACGAATGTCGCGCAACCTGTGAAGAACTTGAATGCCATTGTTCAAGGCAGCTAGGAGGAGTTTTCAATGGAGTTTTTCTAGATGAATGATTTGTTTTGGAGACGTAGGCCAAAAAGTAAATGGAAGAAGTTCAATGCTTTTGTTCAAGCCAGTGCTGATCTGAACTGCATTTCATCTCAAAGTGGTTATTGTAATTTATTTATTATATGATTGGTTGTAACTTAGGCCAAAAAGCAAAAGAAACACAGCCCTCAGAGAAAATTCACAGATCTACGAGAACTTCAAGCTTTGCCAATTTAATATATATATATACACACACATTATTTAAAATGTTGCCTGTTGCTTGCAAAGTGAGGGACTAAGACGTAATTCCACTTGAAGACTATTAACCCAAATTGCCAAAACTTGTATTTCCCTAATAAACAACACTGTAGTGTCTTACAAAATAAACTATGCGAGCAATTTTTACAATGGAAGTGTAGAATACCGCATATAATGCTACCTTGAGCGCTTTCGATTAACTCCAGCCAGCTCGATACGCTGGAACATCAACATGGGAGTACCTCCTCAAGATCTCTACTACCTCAAGCATTGCCAAATTTGCATCCATCTAGGGGTTACTTCATATATTTCTGTAGAAATTTATGGTGGAAATCATTCCGAATGGTATCATTAATGAAGCGCTTACAAGCTTTAGCTTCACCACGAGCTTGGTTCTTAAACACCACATCATCATGCCACCTGAGCCAATCAACACAAAGAAAAACAGTGAATCAAGTCCTGAATCTATTTGACTAACAAAAAGCTTAAGCAATTGAAAAAACCCCAGCTATTCACAGCACGTGAGAAGCAAATGATTATTCATCGGCTTTCGGAAGAAATCGAAGAATTGATTGAAAATCCTATAAGATCCATTCATTCTTTTTTCTCTAACAGATGGTCAGAACTTCATATGGGATTGAATCCTACCAAAAGAGGTCCTACTAGAGATCGGGAAAAAAAAAAAAGAGGAGGATTAAGCAATTGTGAGAGACCTAGCTATGCGCTCGATCAATGCCATAATGTTTAAGGTTATTTTTCTTTCACATATCTCAGACGTGGTAACTTAATATAAAAGAACATGCTTAAAGCAAGATTGGTGTTTCTGTACTCAGGGATTACATCAGAAGGTCCTCACAAAGACCCAAGTAAAAGTTCAGTTTGCCTAGATCGGAGTGAATAAACCTCAAGCGTGCTTCAAAATGGAACTTTGCCCTTGCAATGGTGCAATGAAAATGAAGATTTTGCATATTGTTCCATGTTTCTTTGCTTGTTCATTTACCCAAACCAAAACCCTCTCCCCTTTTTTGGGAAAAAGGGGGAAGATAGAAAGGAGACATGGATGACAAGATGTAAGGAACTCCAAAGTACGTCAAGGTCCGCACAGGCATACCTTTCGGATCCTCTACCCTGCCCTCTCCTTTATTTGTTTAAGCTCAGCCAAAAGAGCCTCTGTGTCATCCTCCACATCGTCATCATCATCACTAACCGCAAAACAAAAAATAGCCTGAGAAAGAAAGTGCGAGTGTCTGTGTGTGAGAGGAAGAGAGGCAGAACTGTGACTCCTAACTGCCCATTGTGAAAGAGAACCTCAGTAAAAACCCACCATAGAGACACTTATGGTATAAAAGAAACATTTGAAAAGCAACTATTCTGAACTACAATAGCTGCTCTTAATAAAGAAATGGCAACTAAGAGGTTAGCAAAAATCATCTTGATATGCATTGCAAACTCACACCCTGGCAGCTTATGCATTCATATAGTTGCTATTTAATATGGTACCAGAGCCATAGCTGCCTGGAGATCTTGGGTTTGATTCTCATTGCCCGGGATAATATCGAAATTGATATTATACCCTTGATAAGTGTTAATGAATATTTGTTGTTTCTGTCCTGGGAAGCCAATTTAATGTCCATGCGCACCAAAAAGACCTTAGATCAACAATTGCAACAGTAACATGAAATCCTAATTAAAAAATGTCAGCTATACTTGACGCTAGCATTTTAAATAACTATAGTGGCAAAAGTACCAACCTATCATCACTTTTTACTTCAACATCAGAATCATCAGCATTTACACTGCGTGGAACAATGCGGCCTTCAGAAGATAGCTAGCAATTTACCTTCCTACAGAAGATGGCCTCCCCTTCTATTGTCTCTATCTTCTGCAATCATAAGTAGATAATTTAGAACAAACAGAAGATAGCTAAGGGGGAACACACAAACAAACCAACAAGAAACATTCTTAACAAAAAGTGGCCAGTTGTTTTTCCACCATAGGTCTTATCTTCTGATGAGAAATGCCTCCTCTCACATTCTTAGTTGTTTTTCCACCAACAAGAAACAGCCACAATGTGTTAGGGAATTTATATTGTAGAGAACATGTTAAAATAAATCTTACCAAAATTGCATTTCTAATAATGGAATAAATACCCCTAACAAGAATATGAGCTTTTATAGAGAAAACCATAACCACATACATAAAGGATCTTATACCTGCGTTTAGGGCTGTGTGGGCTGCAAGGTCTATTGAAGAGTATTTCTCGGGTATGAACAAGGTACCTAGAATGGTATAGATCAATAAATTAATTAGCCTCATCATTACAAGTTGGCAACAGAAGCCACACAATGGCAACAACAAAAATATAAAATGAGGCAGTTAAGAACAAGGACCTAACTCAAAAGGCTTTTTAAAAAATAAAAACAAAAATATTCATTAGACAAATTCCTCAATCCAAATTCGAGCAACATATATCGTTAAATATATGAACTGAAATAACATATGAAACAGTCTTTTTTTTTTGGGTAAACATAGAACAGTTCATAGTAAGTAGAATAAAAATTAAAAAATTAAACATCCAAGCTCTTCGGTTATGCTCTTATATGTTTCATATAAACTCATAGAACAGTAAACTTCAGAAAAAGTAGGAACATGATAATAAAACCCTGCCTCAAAACAAAAAACATATGACCCTAAAAATAGAACATCGAAAGAAAATCCAATCACATTCAGAACAGTTCGTAGCTAAGTAGAAATTAGAGAACTACTCTTTTCGTATAAATCCTAAAATGCACGATTTTAATGATAAACTAATTTAGAACCATCGATCAGAGCCCAAAAATATGATGATGACCAAAAACATTAAAACCATAAATCTCAGAATCCTGATGGAGGCCGTTTTTCCAGTGAATGATTCAAATCGTTTTATCGACATGAGTGTTTTATATCGAAAAATGTTTCAACTATTTATTTTGAAAGCATTTATATATTAAGCATTGAAAAAAAGAAGGTGAGAAAAATAGAAGGACGCATGGAATAAACTGATAATCCTAAAAGAACATTGAGAAAAGAGAGAAAAAAGGTGGAAAACATACCTCAAAGTCTGGGTCTAGCCTAGGATCCACCGGCAAGGAGGAGACGGCGGCGCTGACAGCGCTGGGAATAAAGACGGATGACAGAGAGAGAGAGAGAGACGTTGGAGAGAAATACTCATTAAACCCGACCCGACCGTCGGGCCGCATCATCGGGTCAATTGTGGGGCGGATCGGATGATATTTATAAGGGAACAAATTTTATCATTCCGCCCCGCCCCTAAAACTTGGCCGAATGTAATTAGATTCAACTTAAATCGAATGTTAACCCGATTTTGATTCGTACATCTTAACTTGGGTCATGTTTGATTCGTATGCGACTCATTCAATTTATTTAAATGTCATCTCTAATTTATCAAGATATAAAACCTGAAAAATGAATAGTCAGATGTTATAGTTGCGCAATTTGATCACAAATATCTTCTATTCGAAGTTGTTTTATTGGACTTGGGTGTTCAGAAATATTACACGAATCAATCTTTTAAAATTTTAATAATATAATAAATTTTTATATCATTTGAAGAATACAAAGCCTTCACTTTTAAAATAAAAAACATAGAATCTGTCATCCTTCGGTGTTGAAGAGTCGTTCGAGATTAAGAACTCCAAAAAGTTAAAAAAAAAAAAAGAAAAGAAAAATAGGGGAGCAATTTAACGTTATTAAAGGGTAGAAAAGGACTCAAAGGTCCTAAACTTTTTTTAAAAAGTTTCGTTTATAAGCAAAATAACACTAAGCACGCAATGGTGATATGTTTTCTATGTGATAATGATATACAGGGTGAAACACGTAACCATCTAATGAACTACCTGAATACAAAATTTTAAAAATTATAAATATATAAATTTTTTTGAGAATCTTAGCTCTTTCTTTTTATACGACTTTATAAATTTAAAGGATCTGAATCTGTAATTAGGGATGGACCGATCATTTTTCTTTTAATCTACTTTCAAAGCACATTTGCTTTACAAAACCTACTCAAAAATATCATATTCCTATTAGAAAAAGATAGGACTTAATATTATCCAGGGAAAATGTGAGGATGTGACATTTCAAATAAGTTTTAATACATATTTAAAATCAAAATTCCAAAATATTAAATAAATTAACAAGCTTTCTAATTGTATGCAAACCTAACTTATAATAATAATAATAATAATTATTAATAATAATAATTTCTGAATTCATATATTTTCATAAAAAGAAATCATAATATTATATTAAAAACTTAATAAAATCTAATAAATATTAAAATAAATCACACTTAGAGCATCATAAACCTTAAAATATAATGTCGAACGGAAATA
The DNA here is from genome assembly GCA_034195605.1 of Santalum album. Classification (NCBI taxonomy): domain Eukaryota; kingdom Viridiplantae; phylum Streptophyta; class Magnoliopsida; order Santalales; family Santalaceae; genus Santalum; species Santalum album. Next base: position 12,088,804 of record CM067259.1, read on the forward strand.
CGGGATTCCTTAAATGAGCCTAAATGGAGTCTCGATTAAGATAAGTGACGATCCAAAGCTTTCGGAAAATTTTAGGATGTTGACAATGCATACGTGGATAAAGAGCGACAGCTCATGGTGTCTAACCCTTTAAGACAATTCAAAGAATTGAGTTCCTCCTCTCCCCCTTCTCTCTCTCATAAGCCCTTATCCCCCTCTTCTGGAACATGCAACACTTGTCCACATTTATATGCTTTAATTTTCTGTCAACCGACTCTTCCTCCCAATCCAAACATAAAAGATGAATAATAATTATTTAATTTTCACATGTAATCTCCACGAAAAGCTCACAATCAGTACGAGACACCAAGTAGATGACCCCCCTCCCCCCCCCCCCCCCCCCCCGTTTTTTTTTTTTGTTCTGATTGTTGTTCACATTAATCAATCCGTTACCTATTAGTTTTATGACAGCTTTTGCTCAATCTCCCAATCAGCAAATCCATGGCGGCTGTCTTAGAAACAGTAACAAGAGGGCCATGCTCCCCCAACGTAACACAGACCGCTGGTTGGATTTGGTGGCCAACCGCAAGCCCTACCCGCCGCCGACTCTCGAAATCTTTTAATCTGTAGAGGGGGTAAAATTTAGCAGATGTAAACATCATATCAACTGAGAACTGACCCATTTTTTACTCAAATTCCTGAAATTTTAGAGTGAGATAAGCTCAACGTGTATCATCAGAAAACGATATCTTTGCTTTTATCATAATTTTTGGGGGACAGAGAGAGAGAGAGAGGGAGAGAGAGAGGTTCATTGAAGTTGAAGAACCCTATAGTTCTTTCACCTTTGGCTTGCTTATTGAATAAACAAGAGGCGGAGAGAAGTTAGGCCAACGGTAGGTTTCAGCCCTCCGATTCCCTTGGGATCAAAGCAAAAGCTGTTCGATTCTTGGTCACCATCTCTGAACCAACTTACACCTTCCTACCCTCTATCGACAAACCTTCTTCTTCTTCCTGCTCTTCTTCTTCTTCTTCTCAGGCCATGCCGGCCACACCCTTTATTTACGTTTCAGTTTCTTTGATATGCCAGTCCTATTGAGACCCATCTGAGGCTACTACCCATTAGAGTTTTCTCAGTTTTTGGGTTTTGTTTATGTTGAAATCTTGCTTCTTTGAGGTTTAAAGTTGTGGGTATTAGGGGATATTACTCGAACCCAATGGAGTTCTTCTATTGAAGAATTGTATTAGAGGCGTCCATCTCATGAATTTTCCTCTTTGGGTGAAACCTTGACTATTTCTCAGCACTTCGTATTTGAGGGATTTCTGGCCTTCTGAAGGACATGCGTATGATCACCTGCTCTACTTCGCTTGGCCTTCCTGCCCATGCTGGTATAGTTATCTTGTTCTCAGCAAAATCTCATATATTTTATTCAAGGATGATCTAATTAATGCATAGCGCGTGGAAAAGGGTTATAATCATAGCCATTCCCTAATTTGACTTATCTGGTTTTGATAACCGTCATTGTGAGAAAAGTCTATGGAACCCGCCATCTGTATGCTGAAATGTCTGTTTGGCCAGTCTTCTAGAATTGATATCTACAATATATGCTTCCCCATGATTCGTTAAGGTCCGAATTGTCTGAAATTACCTGTTATTCATAATTTATAATTGCCTCTCAATGAATTCCCGATACTTTTTCCCGCCAGATTCCTTGTGCGATTCGGTGCCTCCTGTTCCGTCCTCACCTATTCCTCCGGCAGGAGAGGATCGCGTTGCTTCCAGCCTTCGGAACAGAACACCTCGTGTTCCCCCTTCTTCATTCTTTGTAAGGACTGCCATGAGGATATCTAGAGCAAGGTGGTTCACCTTCCTAAGAAGGGTATTCCATTATCAAAATGGATCAAGATCGAGTCTGGGGTCCAATCCTTTCAACTCTAGCACTTGGATGGTGTTGGAGTTCATAGCTTTAGCTGTTCAAATAAGCATCACAACTTTAACCTTGGGGATGTCCAGGACAGAAAAGCCAGTGTGGCCAATGAGAATATGGATCGTTGGTTATGATTTCGGTTGCATCTTGAGTCTGCTATTGCTGTATGGACGCTATTGGCACATATACATAAATCAAGGAGATAGTGTCAGCCATTTGGATGTGGAGCAGCAGCAGAACAGCGAAGAATTCAGGTATATCATGTACTTTCAATTCCCCCTGAATTTTGTGTCTTAAACAATTTGCTATTACTACTTATTACTTATAAAAATATCAACGGCCATCTTTAATCTTCATCGCATCATTATTTGCATAAAAATATTCAAGTTGGATCAGAGGTTTGTTGAAAGAAAGCTCAAATTCCTACCATAAATAATTAATTAGGACTAACAGCTTCTATATATTATGCTTTTAACTGCATAATTACGTTGTATATAGGTACTTGAGCTTACTGAACAGATGCCGTACTTCACTTGAGCTGTTCTTTGCAATATGGTTTGTGATGGGTAATGTTTGGGTGTTCGATTCGCGCCTTGGATCTTTCCATCGAGCCCCAAAACTCCATGTGCTTTGCATCTCTTTGCTTGCTTGGAATGCCGTTTGCTACTCTTTCCCGTTCCTACTCTTTTTGTTGCTATGCTGCTGTGTGCCATTGATAAGCAACCTCCTTGGATACAACATGAACATGGGGTCCGTCGATCGAGGGGCGTCCGACGATCAAATTTCCAAGCTGGACAGTTGGAGATATAAAGCAGTTGATACCTTTGAACACTCTAATGGTGTTAACCGCGATTCTGCCCTTGCAAATGGAACTCCGGTAAGTTGCTATGACACCTAATTACACATATCCCTGTTAGTCGAGAAGTTGCGATCATCAGCCTAGTTAGGGGGATGCCCAAATTAAATTCGACAATCCTTTTATAGCCTGAATAGAACTTGAGAAAGTAGACAAACATGTGTCTTCTTTTAAGACCTGTTTGGTTCATGGAATGAGATAGAGTAAAAATGTAATGATCATTCAATAGGAATAGAACAAGTAAGGAATGAGTATTCTTGATTTCACAGGAATCGAGTGTGAACGGGAATAACTATTCTAAGGTCCAAACTAAGCCAAATGAGGTAATCATTGTTTTGTAGGAACAGACCCATAATGGAACAGTTTTTGCCATAAACCAAACATACGCAGAATGGAATAGAGAGGGAGTTGAATAATAAACCCAAATGAGTAGAAAACAAGTAAGGAATAGCTATTTCTGTGGGCCATTAGTGAAATGAGCATTCTTGATTTGGCCGGGATAGGGCCCACATGGGATTAGCTACTCTGGTATCAAAGTGAACCAAATGAGGTAATATTGGTCTTTACTCATGGATCTGTTGTCTTGGGCTTGACAGGAATGCTGCATCTGCTTGGCCAATTACAGAGAAAAGGAAGAGGTTAGGCGGTTGCCCTGTTCACACGTGTTTCACCTCAGGTGTGTGGATCAATGGCTCAGAATCATATCCTGCTGCCCTCTTTGCAAACAAGAAATCGAGAGATAAACAACACTAAGGAACACAATCTCGTGTCATTTTTTTTTCCTCCGTTTTGAGAGTAATACTTGAAGAAAGAAAAATACTTTTCTTTTAGCATTTGTATATTTCTTTCCCTTTTTTCCTCTGTGGCTTTGTTCGACTGTATCTACATGGTTACCTGGCTGAGATTGTACAGTGGAGCTTGCCAGTAATCGAAACTACGTTGAAGTATATACACAAACACTTGAAAGATATCAATCCTGTAGAAGAGAGGGGAAAAGCAGTATATAGTACAATCCCTTACTCAAGGATGTTATATTTCTAGGGCGTATGTTTTATTTTTTGTTTTCAGAGTAATGTGAATGGATTACAATCTCTGTACTGAATAATGAAACGGTCATTTATAGTTTTTACTCTCTCTCTCTCTCTCTCTCATATTATTTTCTGTTTGTAAATGATATGCATACATATATATATATATATATATGGGCCCCAATTAGGCCTGTCAATGGGTCGGGTTTAGACCTAGTGACCCATTCAAAACCCATTTAACTGGGTTAGGTCTATTATATATGGGTTCAGATCCAAATTCAAATCTAGACCCATTTATTGATTATATAAGGGTCGGGTCTGGTGAAACTCATGGCTGACCCTAGACCCGTTTAGATAAGAACTTATACAGTGCAATTACTATTTTCTTTTGTATTTTCTTTCTTACTTTGCTTTTTAATAATTGGAGCATAATTTTATTTATATTATGTTTTCTTTATCCGTTATTACAGTGTTCTGTTTATTGATAAATTATTTGAAAGGTTTTTTAATAGGCGTAACAATATAAAGTGTAGAAAAAGAAAAAGAAATAAAAATTGAAGAAATAGTATAAAAAAATTAAGTCTTGTAAACGGGTCTTGGGTAGACCCATTTATCAAATGATTTTAGAAATTTTGGATTTAGTTTCTGCTTTTTGACCCACTATTTAAACGGGGCGAGTCTAGACCCTGAAAAAAATTATTGGGTTTAGATAAACTGGGCCCAGTCCCGACCCATTAACAACCCTAACCCCAATGCAATCACTAGATAAATTGAAACTATATTCTTTTCATCATCTTGTAAAGCTAGTTCTCACCATCTTTAAGGGATGTCATAAGAATTTTCACAAATGGGTGCTATAAGGTTTACTAAAGAACAAGGGAATTTCGGCTATTGGTAGCTTCCCAGCTCTTGCAGCCATGGAGCAGTATAGTTAAGAAAACAGGGACCAATGTATTAAAATAAACATGCGAAGTGTACATTCTATTGCCTAGAGATAATTGAACTTTCAACCCAATTGAATGTTCCGCCGCCATTTTATATTTCAAACTTCACCAGTCAAGTCCCACCAACCCACTCACCTGATTACGTATGGTGTGTTTAATTTCATATTTGTTTTGGTAGAAAGGTGTAGAAATGAAGCCAGATGAGAATCTGAAGTGTCACATTTAGTTCAGTTTTACTCTTTTTAGCCCCCACATTGTTGTTAGTTTTGAACTAGGTGTATATGCACATATATTGCTTAGTCATGGGAAGGGCATACAGAGACCTATGGCTGAAATAAGAGCAAGTAAAGAGCTTCAAGATTGAGAAAATTTTAAGTGCTCCATGAGCAATAACCATATATATGCCAAGACACATGTATTAGTAATAAAATAGGCTTAAATTAGATTCTTATGCACATGTCAACACGAGGATGAGTACATCAAGAACTTCAAGTTTTTTCAATTAGCTCATGGTCACGGCAGGTAAACTACACGCATATCAAGTTCAGTGTTTACAAAAGCTACTCGGGTGACACGCGCGCGCGCGAGAAAGCAACGAATTAAAATGTCCAAAACACCTTTCAATGAATTTTAATGGAGTTTGTAAACACTTTTTGAACTCACCATGTGTATAGAATTATAAGGACATGGACATGAGAGAAAAAATTCCCAAAATAATACGATTGAATTTTTTTTTTATCCCTAATTTTAGTTTTTCCTAATATAAGTTTTTAGAATCGGTCATGCAATTGCTAATTGCGTGACCAAACCTTAATCTCCTTAAACCCTACCCCCCTTCCCCAGCTGCCTTCTTCTTCCCAACCAAAATCTCAATCTCCTTGTCCTTTTTTCCCACCGAAATCTCCTCCTCCTCTTCTCTCTTGTTGCTTTCTTCACGTGTTTATAAAAGTTCCTTGTACTTTCGTAGCTCAAGAGCTTCACCAATTTGGAGACATATATCAATCTCAGAAATCAAATACATCCATAATATTTTGTCTTTTCTCGTTTTCTATTTTCACTATCTATTTATGGATTCTAATGTATCGTTTGATTGACATTTTTCTAATGGCTTCAGAGGGAGTTTGAGATTTTACTACTTTATGCTAAAAATTTAGTATTTTTGTCTCTGTATGTTCAACACTTGTTTTATTTTTCGGTGGGGTTGAGTACTTGAAATGGGCTATCTTCTCTTTTTCCCCATAGTGGTTTTGATTGATTTTGTGTTGAAAGATTGGGTTTTGAAAGACTTGATTCTTTTCTTCTAATGTAATTAAAAATTGGGTCTCATCGGTTCTTATTGACCCATTTTTTTCCATCCATCTTTTGCTAGTTGAGAAAAGTCAGTCACACAATCGACAATCAATCACATGACTAAAACTTATATTGGGAAAAACCAAAACCGCACACTTACTTTGGGAATTTTCTCTAAAAATATATTATTTTAGAAATTTTTTCCACACAAGAAGCCTATACAACTTGATCATCAGTCTGATAGACCAATTAAGTACTTAGAACTGAATACAGTTAGTACTTGTCCGATTAAGTGTATTTGGTAACGTATTAGCAAATGACCAAACCATAGAAAACCTCCAGTAGAGGGACTTTTTCTTTTACTTATTGTTTTTTTTTTTTTTTGAAGAGAACCAGTAAAGGGACTTGATTTGCCCCCTTCAAATTGAAACCAAAATATTGTGTCTTAATTAAAATTAATTCTGTAAAATATTTATTTATTACTAAAAAAATTCAAAATAAAAACGTCAATGCCTAAAATTATCGGTAACTGTCATTTCTCAGTTGGACCCAATTGACTGATTTTGAACATTTGATAGAGATTTAAGTATATCTTATGTATTTATAGTCAAATCTCTCGTGGAATTTGGACCCGTTTAAAATATGAAAATTTCGGGCTGCGCCCGCATTAATGGGGCACTGACCGAGAATTCTGAGCCGTCGGATAATTTATTTTTCCCCCTTCACTATCCATTCAAGTCCAAGGATTGGCGTCACTTGAGTGGCCAATATTGACCCTTGGCTTTTAGCTTTGGAAAAATTTATTATATTAAATTCGAATATGATTGTGCCTTTACCATTACTGCAACTCAGCCCCATCTAATTATGATCGAGTATGGCACAAAACTAAATTAGTAAAAAATAAATAAAATCCAATCCTCTCCTTTCAAGTTTTAAATTTATAATTTTTCTTTTTTACTTTTATATTTTATCTTTTCTCTTTGCATTCGCCTCCAACTTTAAAATTTTTTTTGTTCTTCCTTTTAAATTTACTCGTGCTCTAAAAAACTAAACTTAAAAGAAGAGAAAAATCAAAGGAGGAAAATATAAAAATGAGTTGGGTGGAAATATAAGGAATATAAAAAATATAATCATCTTAATTTTGAATTTTTTTGGCATATGAAGTTAGAGTAATGACAAGTTAAAAAAGGAAAGACAAAAAGAGAATGTATGGTTAGCGATGATGAGAAGTAGATTAGGAAGGAAGAAGGAAAATAGAAAGGGAAAATCATGAAGCTAGAGCCTTGCAAAAAGGGGGGAGTACGTTGAATAAAATAAAAATTAAAAAACTTAGAGCGCGAAAGGAAGGACGATAATTTAATTATGTGTGTCATTATCAAGTGCGATTAAAAAGTGAAAGACTGAATTTACAATAATTATAGGGGTACAATCATTACAAAAGTTTTGGATCCAAACATATTGACCCCACTTGTTTTTCATACATTGTAATTGCATGAACATGTTTACTCCTACGCTTTCATTTCATGGAGTAGTAAGCATTGTATGTCTCAATTGGGGCCGTGTCATTCATAACAACAAATGCGCTCTGAAATAAGCTATTAAAGGATCGTTATGTGTTTAATGAAAATTTTGGCCATTCATTCAAATTTACAATTTATCGAAAAGTTTAATTTCAAGAAAAAAAATTGATAAGTTTAAAACTCAATTGAAGGACTAAAATTTTTACTTTACATATGATCATCATTCAATGGCAAATTGCGTAGTGTATTTCCGCTCTAAGGACCGGCGAACCCTACGTGTAATAAAGTTAAAAATAAGTAAAATAAATAAATAAATAAAGTTTGGTTTTTCAACCATAAAATACTGGTCAATTCCAACCATTAAATCACCCAGCGCTATTGAAATGATAGGACATATTTTGGAGCATTGATTAGCGGTACTATAAGTGGTGTCACCTAATTATGGGAGTCCTAACTTACACTTTTTATAATTTTAATCTTAACTATAAATGCGGTGGGCTAGATGCCTATTAATATGAGAACCTTTTATTATAGAACCGAGAATCATAAATTTTAGACTTTTAATCATGCAGGAAATAATTAATAAAAGTAAGTAATTCAGTCTCAATTACTTCTAAAATCACGCATTTTAATAAACAAGTCCTAAGATCACATGATTACTTTTACCGAAATCATGTTGTTGTGCACGCTTTATTAAGGCTGAAATTACTCCCACATCCAAAAAAAAAAAAAAAAAAACTATAATGAAACAAAAGGTCACGTGAAACACAATGACCACTTTTTAGCTTTTTTTGTCTTTTTCCTTTTAGAGCAGCAAGGGTACGAGCATAATAATTTTATAAGTATAAAAAATTTTATAATAAAATTACAAAAAATAATAGTATTTCAATAAATAATAACTTGTGATCTAATTAAATTTATGATACTTAAATTTTTTATAATTTTACTATAAAATTATTTGTATCCATAACTCTACTACTACACATTGTAAGAACAGTGCTATAATAAAACAAAAGGTCACGTGAAACACGAAAACCACTTTTTAGCTTTAGGTTTTTAGTTTTTTTTTAACATTTCGAGTAGCATGGGTATGGATACAATAATTCTATGATTTCATGATAAAATTATGAAAAATAAATATGATATAAATTTAGTAAATGATATTTTAATAAATGATAAAGTATGGTCTTAAAAATTTATAATATTTAAATTTTTTATGATTTTAATGTGAAATTTTTATTTTTTTTACACATATTATTTTGGTGCGGAGAAACGAAAAACCATATCACGTGCATTTGAAGTGCATTGAATTGAGAGTACTTATTGTGTCACAATCTGTTTTAAAAATACACTCTTCCTTTTTTGACCTTGAATTGACATTTAACTTTCTCCAAAAATCAACTAATAACACAATCCTAATATTCTCCAAAATATACAAATTTATTTTCATTCGAATGATGTGTCGTTTAAATCCTCGTTTCAGTTGGCGGTTGGAATTAATTTAAAAACTAATACAGATTTTGGAAGAGATACAAAAACATCAACCTCGGGTCGGCATCATTAAATTGAGATCTGTTTGGTTTATGAGAATATGCCAAATAATTTCCAAAGAGAGAGGGGAAAAAAAAAAATGGTGACGGAGCGAGACTTTCGTATGAGATTCTCCAGACGGCGCTTATTGGCAAATTTGGCTCCATTCTGGTTTCCTCATATTATAAGACAGCAACGGACCACCCTCGAAAAGCTCATTCTTCATCCCTCAAATCTCTCAAATCTTTCAAATCTCTCAAAATCTCAAACCTTTCTTCACACAATGGGCGATCGGAAAACCAAATTTCTCGAGGCCTACTCTGTCTTGAAATCGGAGCTCCTCCGGGACCCTGCTTTCAATTTTACAGACGCTTCCCGTCAATGGGTCGACCGGGTAACTCTCGTTTCCTTTTCTTTTTTAATTGCTAGGAATAATCCCTTCTTCTCTTTGGATTGGGAGCTTTTCTCGTGTTTCTTTCGGGATTTTGGGATGTGGTAGCCCTTAGTTAAGCTAATGTTTTGATGTTGCATTCATGAGTTTGAGCATGCCTGTTGGTTTCCCAGTTGAGTTCTACTGGTTTCCTGATCTGGGTTGTGTGGGAAATCAACTTTGGTAGCTTCATAATCAGATCCCCGTTTGTTCTGAGTTCAGCTGAGCTTCGTAGTCATGCTTTCTCACTATGGATTACTTGTCAGCCATGTTAAATTAGCAAATGAGGAGAGAGGAGCATAAAGTTGGAGGATTGTGTTATGTAGGTGATATTGAATTAAGTTGATGGCAAATGTAACAAATTTGAGACTGAAAATGATGTGAAATTGATTTAAAAGAGCTAAGATTTGTTAAATTCCTGCGAAGTTTCAGTCTGTATCTTAACTTGACCTTATCATTCCTGCAATTTTCCAGTTGAATTATGTGGAGGCATGTTTGTGACCTAATTTTCTCTGTTGCCTCTTTGTTGCAGATGCTGGACTACAATGTGCCTGGAGGTGGGCATACATCTTTTAATCATAATACTTTTTTATGGTTCAGCTGGTCCAAAGGGTTTGAACTGTCTTTCATTTTAGGTGATTGTGTTATGCATAATTCGGCATCTCTACTATTTGGGTGTTTTTTGCAGGGAAACTGAATCGAGGGCTCTCAGTGATTGACAGCTATGAGTTGCTGAAAGAAGGAAAAGAGCTAACTGATGATGAAATATTTCTTGCATCTGCACTCGGTTGGTGCATTGAATGGGTGTGGCTATAAGATTCCTCTTCAATTAATGTTCTTCCCTTCAAATTCTTGCTACACTGGTTTCACTTTTTCACATGTTGATGTTAACCTCACTCTTGCAGCTTCAAGCATATTTTCTTGTTCTCGATGATATTATGGATGGCTCTCATACACGCCGAGGTCAGCCTTGTTGGTTCAGGTTGCCTGAGGTATGTACCTTTATTAGTAAAATTTAAAGTTCCTAATTCGAATATTAGAGTATAAGCATGGTAATGATTTTTTAACCTGTAAACGTTAAGCAATTTCTATGGATTTGTACTGTAGGTTGGTCTGATTGCTGTAAATGATGGCATAATGCTTCGCAACCACATCCCAAGAATTCTCAAGAAGCACTTCAAAAATAAGCCTTATTATGTGGAACTGTTGGATTTATTTAATGAGGTGAAATTATAATTTTATAGGAGAAGCAAACAGGTTTTTTTTTTTTTTTTTTTTTTGGGTTGTTGTTGTTTTTGTGAAGTATTAGTAGTTGACTCCTATAATGTTTTATCAGGTCGAGTTCCAAACAACTTCAGGACAGATGATAGATTTGATAACCACGCTTGAAGGGCAGAAAGATCTTTCAAAGTATTCAATGCCTATGTAAGGGATAATTTACAAATTTTGTTTCCTTATCCTTATCTTGTTTAACTTCTGGTGAAATATGTTTCTATAATGTTTTTTTGGAAATATAACTGGTTGTATCTCATTAAACTTGCAGTCACCATCGCATTGTTCAGTATAAAACTGCTTATTACTCCTTTTACCTTCCGGTAAGTAAAAATATTTTGTTTAATAGATTATAAGTTGAATTAGAATGATTCATATATTTTTCCATATTGCACGTATCATTTTCCATGATGAAGCTAAACATTAATGAGTCTTATCGATCATGTCATCAGTATAATCTTTTGGTGTCATATTTTTATATTTGATGCTTTCATTAATGAACAGTGAAGCCTAAGGTCTGTCTTCCAAAACCTTTCTCTCTGTCTCTCTCTTTTTTCCTCTGACATCTAAAGGAGCTTTAGATTACACTATGCTTAAACTTGATCTCTGGTGTACATCTTTACATACACATTCTCATGAGCTGTATTTATGATTAAAGTGCAGTGCTCTTCGCCTTTTGCTTCTGTACACCTTGGAACTGTATTAAAATTGCACTTCTTTGACTTGATGTTTCTGCTTTTTCATCCATTTGATAATTATGTTTATACCAAGCACAAAAAAGAAAATAATAGTTAAAAAAATATAATAACTGTGTTTATGTTGGTACTTAGTGAATTAATGCTCACTGTTAACCGCCATTGTCTTCCTGTCCCATTAGGTTGCTTGTGCACTGCTTATGTCAGGTGAGAATCTGGACAGCCACACTGAAGTGGAGAAAATCCTTGTTGAAATGGGAACCTATTTTCAAGTACAGGTAAATTTTACAGCACATTAAAAACCGAAAATGGTAAATGTAGTTCATGATGAAGAATGAAAACCAGAGACTTTAAAAATCGGAAAGTTACCCTTCATTTCATATCCTGTGAACCTTTTACAAACCATAGCGATGCACATTTCTCCGAATGATTTTCTAGATTGTTTAGTCCAGAATTTCCATTAATTTGTTGTTGAATTTGTAACTGATTCTTAGGATGATTACCTGGACTGCTTTGGTCATCCTGATGTCATTGGAAAGGTAACTTCAAGAGTTCAACTCTCATGAATAGAAGTCCTTTAACTGCCATGCCTAGCTTTTCTTATAGAAAGTGAGAAACATTTTGATTGATCATGTTTATATTTGTATGTCAGATTGGAACAGATATTGAAGATTTTAAGTGTTCTTGGTTGGTTGTAAAAGCGTTGGAACTTTCCAACGAGGAACAGAAGAAATTATTATATGTGAGGAGCTTCACTCCCCATCCCATAGTTTTATTCTTCTGGCACTTGAAAGCACTGTATTTAATTGTCATTAATTTTGTAGGAGAACTATGGGAAAGCCGATGAAGCCAGCGTTGCAAAAGTAAAGGCACTTTATAAGGAACTTGACCTTGAGGTCCGCCCCACCAGCTTTATGTTTATATTTTCCGATTTAAATACATTGTTTAGTTAATTATTGTTTAATGTTCTTTTGTGCAATATTCAAGGGTGCATTTGTGGAGTACGAGAATGCTAGTTATGAGAAGATAATCAGCTCAATTGAGGTGCAGCCAAGCAAAGCAGTACAAGCAGTGCTGAAATCCTTTTTGGCGAAGATATACAAGCGGCAGAAGTAGGAATCTGAGGCGTTAACTGGTGATGGACTAAGTAGATTCTTCGTCATTGTGCCATTGGAGGAATAAGAAATGTATCTGTATCTTGTTCTCCTGAAGCCTTTTATTATTTCGGTCTTGTATTGGCTTCGAAGCTTCCCCTTAAGACTAAAATAACTACCGAGTTTCTCCCCTGTTATGCTGCCCCAAATAGCAATTTGAGTTGCAGTGAACCTTTTATCATGACCTGTTTGTTGTGACTTTGAGCACCTACTGTTGAATGAGTTATCTTTCATTACTTGTATTCCTGTATGAGATTCATGCATTCTATGCAAAATGCATTAGGGGGGAAAAAAGTCTTCAATGTGTTTCTTCTGAGACTTAATCTTCATTGAGGCTCTTCTCTCCTCGGCAACACACAAAGTGCGTGCTGCGGTCTGAGCTGTCCCAAGCATCTCCAAGCTTTTCTTCTGCACGTCCCTCTCTCTTTATTCAAATTCCTGGCTTCGCCCCTAAAACAGAGTAAACTTTAACTTGCATTGTTATGTCAACATATAAAAGATAGAAGGTACCTTAGTGAATGTGGTTTTAGGGCACATCTACTGTTTTAGTGAAGGCTAAATAAGTGGTGAGAAGGGCAAGTGATGGAATCTGTCCAAACTTGTTAAGCCATTAAGTTATGCCATATTCTGTAAGCTTTGGTGGTACCTTTTCAGAATCTGGTTTATTAATATGCACTCCTCCTTGAGCCCTTTCACCATGTTAGTCCACTAAAGTGAAGAGTTGATTGATTTTGAGTTGATGTGAACACATGCAAAATCTACGTATGTCATTGTAATGTCGAGGAAGGCAACCCAATTCAGGCCATCCGCGTGGTGCATGCGATGCGATCCATGTAAAAATGTACTTTAGCGAATTTGAAGCCACACACAACAATGAACAATAATAAAGAACACCAACTTTGATTGATTAGGCTGCTTCACATCTTATATAAAAAACAATCTCAAGCATCTTTTATCATGGATCAATGCCTAATCAGCATTTTATATAATTGAATAACCTCATTAATTTTGGAGAAACAAGTGGAAAATATTATTGGAAAACAAAAAACGCAATGTAAAATAATGGTATGTTATAGAAAAACCCATCTAATCTAATGCGTAAATTATGTAATTAATAACGCAACTATAGAACAGAAAATTCCATAAAACAGCAAAGGCATCTAGAAAGAGGGCCAAAGTTTGGTGCAACATACGTGCAAAAATATTAAGAAGAAGAAAGAAATAAAATAAAACTCAAAACAACGTTTAGATTCATTTTTTTTTCCTTTTTCTAAAATCATCACAAGACATAATTGCACATAACTTATATGCAGCGGTTACATATTAGTTTTTTCCTTAGAAAAAACTAGTAAAATAAAATGGAACCTGAGCTCTCTCCGAAAAGGAGGTGATCCACGCCTTCGACATCCCCCTCCTTGTGATTAAGGTAACGACTTTGGACATGGCTAGCTCCTATAGTGTGACGGGCGGTGTGTACAATGTCTGGGAACAAATTCACTGCTATATGGTTGAATCGCAATTACTAACGATTTCGATTTCATGCAAGGGAATTGTAGCATGCAATTCGAATTGAGGATCCCAATAATGAAAAGTTATTTGATACAACTTTTTTGAAAAATAGCTTTTAATGCTTTCATAGGTATAATTAGTCCTTTCAAAATGTAGTAAGATGCAATTATGAAATTTTCTAAAATATATTAAATGCCTATACTTTTTATCGGGAAAAAATTTTTCGAGGTAGAGAAGAAACAACTTCACAATAAAATTATAAAAGACTTATATAGTATAAATTTATAGGTATATATTTTATTGTTTATTAAAATATCCCACACTAAATTTTTATGGCATAATTTTTTAATAATTTTATTATAAAATGGTTTGTGTAATTCTATCGACGATAAACTCATCCAACCAATCCCTAAAACATTACCCGCGAAGGGGCTCCAGTAAACGCGATCCTCGTGCATTCCTCTGCTTCCCTTTCTCTCTCCTTTGGAGTCAGATAAACCCTAGAATCAGCAACCTTACTTCATTCCCTGGTAATTTCTTCTAACTGAGATTCTAGTTTGGTTTTCGTCATCGTATTGGCTGATTACCTGATTTACTGTCTGGAACTGTGATGATCTCATTACCTTTTTGTTCCTTAATTTTCCTTTTGGTGGCCGAGGAACTATAGGAAAATGAAAGAAATTGCAGTTTATGTATTAGGTCTTCAATGTTAGGGCGCCTAGATTATCATAAAAGCTGGCGTAATGCAATTATTATGACGCTTGAGGTGAGAAAAGCTGAGAAGATTATCATGTTTAAGTAGTTGGTGCTTCCTATTATCTTTTTCATCTTTGGTTTTCGCTGCCACCAAAAAGAGGGGCTTGCATAAGCTGAATAGTTGGCTAATTCTTGTTATCAGTTATTCGCTACGCCTAATTATAATGAATCAATAGGTGCATATTGCTTTTGACTCATGGTTTGATGTGTAGAAGTATGTCTGTTCGTCTGTTGTTTTGTTGAGTGTTGTTTTGATGTTTATGAATTCAGTGGAAGATAATTGATTTCTATCCTCCATTACTTCCAGGGTGCTCAATGAGAAAAATATAGGAAGAGAAGAAGTCCTAATTTCAAGACATAATCGTTATCTGAGGTCCATAAAAAATCTTCCTGGTCCTTTGCCTACCCAAACTTTTCATTTAGCTCAGGCCATTTCTTCCTTTTTTCCGAAGCAATTCCTGGTAGCGGGCTGCGATAATTGTCAAATTATGCAATTTTGAAGACTCTATTCTGCACTGTGCAACCATAGGTTCCTGAAATTTTGGGAAAATGGCACAATTTGTTGTTTTCTATTTGAGACCTGTAAGAATTTTCTGAGAGTGTAGTGCGGAGGAAAATAAAAGAATGTATGGAAGAGTGGGCCTTGAGAGATTTAAGAAGGCCCAATCATTGGAACCTTTCTCTGTTAAATCTGGTTTTCCTTCAAAAGTTACAGCACCTAATAAGACTCAAACTCTCGATTTGCGACTTCAGCCACAACATCAGCATCATGTATCCCAAAAGTCTGCAGGACCTGAAGTTGTCGTGGACCCAGGGGTGCCAGCTCCACTGGTCACTCAAGTTGGAGGGGGTCAGTCTACTTGGCAGCCTCCTGATTGGGCAATAGAACCTCGTCCAGGTGTTTATTATCTTGAGGTGCTGAAGGATGGGGAAATCCTTGGTAGGATTGATTTGGACAAGCGCAGGCACATCTTTGGAAGGCAGCTTCCAACATGTGAATTTGTACTTGATCATCAATCTGTTTCGCGCCAGCATGCTGCTGTTGTTCCTCACAAAAATGGGAGGTCAGATATCTGTTCTCTTTCCCTTTTCTTTGGACAGGAATATGTTCTCTCTCCGTCATATATATATATATATATATATATATATATTCACTTAATGTACTTTGTCTAGGGCAATACAAACTAGATTATATGCCTCTTTTCATCAGCTAGAAAAATATGGTAGTGCACAATAAGACGAAGACCCTAAATTTGGTTGAATTGTGATGAGGTTCATCGCCATTTTGTACAAGTCTATATATTCTTTGATTTTGTTCCCCCCGTAAGATCAAACTCACAACCAATGTGCACAATCAAACTGGCTTGGTTGAATCACTAATTAGAAAATAATACCTCTTTTCACCACCCTCTTCTACTACTAATGCCTTCTGAATTGTAAAATCTTTCACAAAAACAGAGAAATTTAGAGCAGAAAGAAGTCCGAGTGCGTCGTATTTCTCTAAATACTCCATGTTATGATAACTTCCTCCATTGATTTCATAGAACAAGTTCTTAGCCGTATATTGTGCCCAAAGATATTCAAGCGATTCATAAAAGAAGAATTCCAGTCAGTAGTTGGAAAAAAGTTCCTGTCATTAAATATGCATGGATAAACACAAGCCATAGACAATGGTCAGTCGTTTCATCACTGTTATATAACAAACCACAGTCAAGATTAACAATGTTAACAAAGTTCTCATTCAGTCCCTTTGCATGATGTGCACAGTGTAGAAGAAAGGATTAAAAGTGTGTTCAAAGGAGAAGAGTATACTACAAATCAACTTAAAAATAGGTGACTGGAGAATATGATGATGAGCTCATTGAAATTTTAAGCTTTGTAAATTTCTTCCCCCCCCCCCCCCCCCCCTTTTTTTTTGCCATTTCCTTTATCTTCCTAAAATTGGGATGGTGTTATTTTCATGCATTTACAAGATTCTGTTAACTTGGTTACAGCATATACGTGATTGATTTGGGGTCTGTGCATGGAACATTCGTCGCAAATGAACGTCTCACTGAAGATAACCCAGTTGAGCTTGAAGTGGGACAATCTTTGAGGTTTGCTGCATCAACAAGAAGTTACATACTGAGAAAGAATATTGAAGCCCTTTTACCTCCCCGCCCAACACCAGCAGAAATAAATCTACCTCCTCCACCCGACCCTTCCGATGATGAAGCTGTTTTGGCTTATAACACACTGCTCAATCAGTATGGTTTGAGCAGATTCGGAGCACCATCTAATTCCTTTGAAAATTTAAAAAGCTCAGAGAGACCTGCCAAGAGAACCCGGAGAACAAGGGTGGCTTTCACAGACCAAGTCGGGGGAGAATTGTCCCAAGTTGTTGGTGTTTCAGATGGTGCAGACGTTGAAACTGAACCCGGACCCATTGGTGTGAGAGAAGGCAGCCTTGTTGGGAAGTATGAATCGCTCGTGCAGACCACCGTCATTCCCAAAATTAAGGAGCAGAATCCCTTGAAAGAAGAAAGCTTGGAGCAAAAAGGCGTCAGTGATAGATTGAAAGAAATCTTGGACAAGGTCAAATCTGGTCCAAAAAGTAACAGAATTTATGATGATCTTTATGGGGAATCATTCTCGGATAAAGTGAGTTCATCCTGGGCTGATTCATCTGCCGTTTCTGGTGATGGGAAAGCTGTTCCTGCAAATGATACTGATGATGATACCGATGACTTATTTGCTGATTAATAAGAATGCAAAAGCTTTATGGCGACTCTTATCAGCATTAAGAACGAAATCTCGAAACATGAGTTTGAGGGAATGGCAGAGATGCTGCTTACAGCAAACAATGAAATCATGTTCTGCTGTTATAGTCGCTACCCTTCGTTGTAAAGAACACGAAGAATGGTAGGCTGTGGTAGCTTCTTTGGTTGGACTGTACATTAGCCTTGAATTACATTGCTTTTGATGCAGTTTGGTGCTGTGATCAGATCAGTTTCAGTGATGCATAAAACATAATCGACCATTCTCTGTGTCAACTTTTTTACTGACCGATAGACGAAGAACTACTTGTACGTCGCTACTAGAAGCTTGACTACTCATTGTACCATGTCGTAACTTTGTTTACTAATTGATGGACAAAGAACTAGTAGTAGTGGTTATTGATCGATAGACAAGAACTTGTAGTACATCGCGACTAAAAGCTCGACTACATGTTTTTCTGCGTTAACTTTGTTTACTGATTGATGGACAAAGAACTAGTAGTGCACCACAACCATCATTTGTTTCTAATCAAGTCCTAGGATTCCTAAACTTGAAACAGTTATTCAACATCTAGTTATGAGGAATGTTTCCCCTTCACTATTTTTTGGAACTTCAGTTTAGAAGTATCATGGTGCGGTTGATTTCAAGCTGCTCATTTCAAGTTCTTCAAATACTTTGTTTTCTAAATGAACTTAAGAAGATCTATGAAACTTTTCGGAAAGCGCTCATTCCTTTTACCAGAGATAGATGACTCATGCACCTCATTTTGCTGCGCGCCTTAAGCAAGCAACTGGGTAGTGGGAATCGGAGACAACTGTTTGGGTTCCCCGCGCACCTTGAGCAAGCAATTGAGCAGTGGGAGTAGGAGAGACAACTGCTTGGGTTCGCCAACGACACACGTGGGCTCTTTTCGGTGCCGACTCCACAGAGCCATAGTCCCCGCCGCACCGGTGGTTCTGTTGGATCCAACCTCCATGGATTGTCTTCCAAATCCAGTCCGATTAGCGACTTCTCTCCAGCCTCAGAAGCCGAGATCAGTATCCTATCTGCATAGGAAATATATATTTTTTTTTAGAAGAATGCAAAATTGTATTAAACTTCTAAATACGGGATACAACAAAACAGGGCATACCCTGAAAGCAATGAGCCAAAGACTCAATAACATAACAAGATTACAATAGTCAAGCTAATACAACTTAGCCAGATGAGTGGCCCTCAGAATGTGGAATTTAATTTTTTCAACAATCAAAGCACTAGAAGTGTAAGAGTTTTCGAAAAGCTTGGCATTACGGGCCTCCCAGATGAAGTAGATAGCTGCCGTGAGAGCAATGCACCGGATACTTCCAATGGCTCCAGAGTGACGACGGGCTTGGGAGATCCAACGAGCCATACTTTGCAAGGATATATTATTGATCCTTCCTTTTCAAGATTAATGAGTTTTGAAAATCATTTCATCATTTGCTTTTTATGTGATGGATTTGGTGCTTAGAATAGTTTTTGGTGTCGGCAAACTTGAAATACCAACCAAAATGGCTCGCTTTGTTAGTGTTGTGATTATCATTACTAATCTGTCTTTCTTGGTTGTACAAATGCTTATGTATCTTAGTTGTGCCTTTTGATAGAGGCCATCCCTCATTTTGTGTCAACGTCCGTCAGTAATTGAGTAAATTACTTTCGAATCCAAGGTACTTTCACAAGTTACTTGAAAAAATGAGATTTAAAATGGGTTACATCCCAAGTCTCCGAGTGAATAACAAAAATTTTACACACAGAATTGTTTACAAAATTAGTGGGGTGATGGAAGAGAAGCATGAGAAAGATAAATTATAAAAACACCCCATCATGCCTTGGCACACCTTAGCCACCATTTTGGCAATACTGGTGAAGGCCCAGAGTCAAATTTGGAAGAATGAAACGGCAGCGTTTCAACCTTGAAGATTACACTAGATGGTTCGTTAGGGGGTGGGGGGTAAACTCGTCTTTTCAAATAGTAGTGACAATGTAAGGCGGTTCAGAAGGAATGAAAGAAAGAAGACGAGCGAACAGCGGGTTCTCTGTCTCCAGTTCGTTGCAACTCCGTAAGGTTTCTCTCCGGTTCGATCCAGCCAGGTATTGGCTTCCTTTTCTTCTTCCCGTCTTCAGAGAGAGAAAGAATCGACCTTTGTGGGTAAATATCAATTAATTAAACCGCCATTTATATTTCTTCTTCTTAATCTTTATTGAACAAACGGCTTTCAATGGTGAAACAAAGGTTGATATATACATGTATAGGGAACGTTTTATTGGAATGGTGTCGCGGGTTGGGAGTACTTTCCTTTGAGATGATGTCAAGTTTTTTTTTTTTTTCTTTTTGGCTCCTATAAGCAAGAGATAGGAAGTAGTTTGAAACTGCGAAAAGTTTCATGTTTTTGATGCAAAAAGGTTGGATTTTTCAGGTCTTCTTCTTCGGTTTCTTGAAGATGTCTTCATTGAAAGCAAGTAGTTCTGCAACCTCGGTCAAGATAGTGCCAGGTATGCAGATATGTTTGTCTTGTTCTTATCCATAAAAATCAACTATAACATGACCTAGCCTTGAATTTAGAGTTAATATGTTGAGGTCTTGAACTATTTCGTCTCCATTGCCCAGGGGAGAAGGAGAAGGTTTTGTTCCATGAATCTCACAAGCGGAAGATTTTTGCGATGTTTCTTTGGGTGATACTGCGGTTTAGAGGCCTAGATTCGCAGTTATCAATCTTGGTTTCTGTTGCTTGACTGAATTATGTTATCTTATTCATGCAGTTCGAATGGAAGGTCGGTGCACAAGGGAAATTAAACTTAATAAATTTAGTCCTATGGGCCTTGGTACATGTTCTCTAAAATTTGGTACTAGACAGCAACCCATTAGACATCTCAGACCGCAGTCCTCTTCTATAATATGCGCTGCTTTGGTAAGCTTATAGATAATTGCATATTTCCTGCCAAGTGCCAGCTTCTTATGCTTTCGCTATTTAGTTTTATATGTTCATTCCTATGTGAAGTAAGGCTACCATTAGCCACCCTGCTTCTGGAATCCTAATATAGTGAGTGCTGAGATATATCTTCAATCCCTTCTTGCTTTTTCTATAAAGACTGCAGTGCGTGCCTACTGAAAGTTTTGGGGCCTGGTTCGGTTTGAAATGGTCTCTGTGGCCTGGTTCAGTTTGAAATGGTCTCTGCTTTTCTGTTTCTAGTTTCTACAGTAATTAAAAGTTTGTCATCTTACTCCATCTTGAATGATTGCACTTCCATTTGCAGTCTTAACACGAAACACTGAGTAATACATGTAGTTTTCATTGAACCTCGGCCCTGGAGCTGGCATAGTTATTTAGGCTTGGTCAGGTTTTAGTTGAGTTTAGATGTACAGCTTTCATTATGCTGTGTAGCCTGTGAAACACACTACTTACAGCCCTGCTCATGGTTATCTGTGAACATCTTGTTTTTGGTTTGTGTACTTTAAGCAATTCTGCATCATTTGTGGCTTGTGTTATAGTGCTAGATTGTGGTGGCCAGGGTTAGGAGCCAAAAGAGAGTGGGTGATCGATAGAGCATGGGAGGAAGAAACAAAAATATTTTACATCTTAAGAAAATATGTGAACCTTTAGTGGATTATGTTTTCGTTTTGCTTGCACCTAACAATTAAATATGAAAGCCTAATGTCTTGATGTCTTTGTTGTCCGTGCAAGAATGCAACATGTAGTGCCTCTCAAACATAGACAGTCACGCTGGAGTCGCCAACAAGTGTTATTTCTCCAATTCAAGGTAGTGGATAGTTCCCTTTTTGTCGTAAATTTTTTTATATTTCTTTATTTGCAAAGTGGCCCAACGTTACCTTCATATGCTTGATGACTGATGAACAATCTGTCCTCTTTACCTTTTCCTGCTTGAGTAAAAAATATGTAGAGATATATGTGATACAAGACAATATAGATTTTTGTGACAATAAGCTGCTGTCTTGGTTCATTTTTCAGAAAGACATCCCATAGGATTTAATTTTGCTTCACCTTTTTGTTTTGTTTTGCTCTTCAGTTTTTCCTTTTCTCCCTTGGCTATAGAAATTTGTTGTTTAAAATGGTTCTTGGTCATCTAATTGATTGCAGGGAAGGAGAAGCTGCCTGAACTGGACGACGGTGGGGCTGGGCTTCCACCCCGTGATGATGGCGGCGGCGGTGGTGGTGGCGGCGGTGGAGGCGGCTGGGCAGGTGGGTTCTTCTTTTTTGGATTTCTAGCTTTCTTGGGCTTCTTGAAGGACAAGGAAAGCGAAGGACCTTATCGAGATGACCATAGAAGAAGAGAACACTTGAGCCGATATTAATTTTTCGTTGCTTATATTCTATTGACGTGTTTTTTTGTGGTTAATTTTGTTTGTCCACGAGTGTACCCCCAAAATGAGATCACTGACGTATTGTTTCCACCATGCTCTACCGAACATATAATTATATGTAACCTTTTTCTTACTGTGTAGTTTTTCCAAATGAAATCTGCCCTTTCTGATTTGCGTAATGCAGTTTGTACATTTTAAGTTTCCCAATTTTCAGGAGATCGAACTAAAGAAGTTTGATGCTTTGGCGAGTGTATCATTCATTATATGGCCTCATTGGCACATTGTGTTTTGTTAAAAACTTGCGTTAGTCTAAACTTATACTGCTCTTTCTCTAAATTTATCACTATATGATTACTTTTCAAAATAAAAAATATCATTTTCAATTATCACTTGAATTTGAAACTGAAATTGTCCACAAATGAACAAACACTGCTAAAGGAACAAGCATTATAATGTCCATTAGAAGATTAAAAAATCATATATAAGCTAAGTTGCGTGTGGGTGAAATTAGAGGCTAAGTATCACCTCCCACCGGACAACTAAACTAGTAGGGTATAATCCTCTAAAATATGAATCATCTAAATTTAAAAAAGTCGTGAATTTATAAATTTGAACAATCTTAATTATTTTTTTTCTTACTTTTTTTTGTTATCACCTTTAGTTTGTCTACTTTTTTATGCAATGAATTGATTATCCAATTCTACCAATTCATCACAAACAAAGTGTTTTTTTTTTTTTTTAAGGGGGGGGGGGGGGGGGGGTTTGCAAAGAAAGCTAATAACATATAGAATAGAAAAATGAGAAATCACTTCAAAAGTTTAAGATAGTGAAAATTCGAATTCACGACCTTCATTATAATTAGACAGATTAATTGAGTTAATGCTTGTTCATAAAAATAAAATATCTTAAACTTTGTGGAAAGAGAGATAGAGAGAGAAGTGATCAAGTGAATGAACACGTGAGACTTTCATGAGAAAAGAGAATATAAATCTGAACTCGTATAAATAAAACTGTTCCTAAATTTATATAATTTTCTTAAAATCAAATTCCATCTATGTACGATATGAAATTTTGAAGTCAAGTGTAAGTTATAGAATAAAATTCTTTAGATATAAACCACCTAAATTTAAAAATCATCGATTACAAATTTAAACAATATTAACTATTCCTTCCTTCTTTTTTTTTTCTTTTTTCTATTTTCAGTTTCTCTCTTTACATTTTTATGCACTAAATAGTTAGTATCATCCAATTTCATCCATTCATGATGATCCGAATCCAAAATTCTTTTACCATCAGCCTCGTTTCACTAATGGGTAAAAACTATTAAATAATGATCTTTCTTTAAATAAAACAGCCAAAAACCCATCTTTACATACGTGAGCGATCCATCGGTCAGGGGTCGACATATCAATCTACAAATAAAAATTGGCATTGCCGAAACCAAAACGGTTACATTGTAAGCTGCTCAAATGAAAAAGAGCAGTACTTAGGATCATGATAAGCATTAGCCCAAAAATGAAAATGATTTGAAGTAGATTCCTCGGGGAATTCATCGAAGACTCATTTTGTTGGTTTGGTCCAAGTCGTCTCTGATGTGGTAGCATTTCCATAATAAACCTGCTTTGAAGATTCATCCCAGAGAGCCTACATCGGCAAAATGGAATCAAAATGTAAGCATAAACCGAAAAGATAATCCGTGTTGATCTTAATTATGTATATCAATATAAACACAAACTTGCAGTAAACAAACCAATCACAGAAGGCTTTGAGTCGGCCAAGCAGTGTAGGGGTAAGAAAGCCAAGAGAATAAAAGGGACACCACAGCAGGACAAATGGCATAGAATCAAGTCCTTGTGAATGGGCACAGTGAGGTGCTCGGCCAATTGGTGGTGGCAGATGGGCATGGTCGGGTTGGGGATCTCTCCCCGTGCTTTTTTTAAGATTTGAATTTGAAGGTTCACAAACCAAAGCTCTTTACGATCCAAGAGAATGTTTCTATTCCCTCATCCGCAATTCCAGCTCAGTTCAGAAATGAGGTTTTCCAGTAACTTAAAATGAGTAGCTTGAAATCAACTAGATCAGGACACATTTAGGTGCAGCACTTGGAAATAGAAAATGGAAAATTTCTCTTCCTTCAATCCATGATTCTAAACATCAGCTCTGCCTTAATAGCTTTGGAAACTACTTCATTCTACTATTCTGGAGGCTAACATCCACATAATAGCATGAAGATACTTTCACTACAGATCCATGTAATAGAACTCGGTTGCAGAGAATTGAAAATACCTGCCACCCCGGTGGGAGATCTCTAGAGAGATCCACTAAATTAGGCTGCTGGTTTACATCACTAGCAACCTCAGAGGGACTTTGTAATCTCTCCCGAGCAGCTCTCCTGCGCTTCACCCGTTCTCGCCTGTATTAAATATAATATAATACATCATGCAACCATGAAAATGGCAATAAGCCTGAGAAGGAAATATGGCTCGCAAATCTCCTAACAGTCTAGCTTAAAATACCTCCTCCACTGCTGCTCAGTGAAAGAAGTTCATGCAGTTAATTTCCAAAAATACTATGGGCACCAACACAATTCACCAACTATGGATACTGACTGATGTCCCATTTTTAGCGATAGCTAGCATGCCACATCAGCTGGGTACCATTTGTTCGTATCCTTAGCATTAGTCATTGAAATACTAACCACGTCTGCCAGTATAACTGGAATGCTTACATAAAGTGACAATGGTGTTTGTGCATACAAGGATACTAAAAAACAGTTCTGTAGGGTCTCAATGTAGCCATCATTAAGTTCATCTCTATAAATACTTTGAAGCAGTTCATATACGCTACAAAGACTAGTCATACCTACTCCAAACTCAAACAAAGAGGTCACTGTCAGAATAACATAAGCATGGTTTCCTCCCCCCAGCTTGAATGTATTGAATACACCTTACCACACGATAAATTGGTTTTATCTACTATTGCCTAGGTTAATATGACCAAATAATGTCCTACAAAAATTTTCTGATGTAGAATTACAGTTCCCATACCAATCACCACCCAGAGGCTGAAAATTAGCATTCTCTCTGGCATCTCGACTTGCAATTTGTTGTGCATGCCATTCCTGCCATAAATTTTGTTTTAAAAAATGTCAGGCAACAGAAGGATTATAAGCAGAGTAAAGAAAAAAGAGTATGCATTCATCAACCTCTATTTCCCTTTGACGCTTCTTCTCTAGAATGTCATACGCATTTTCAGGTTCATCTTCATCATCTTCATGCAGCTCCTCTTTGGCTGCCTTCCACTAACCCATAACATATGCTTGATGTTAGATGGCAACAGAAACGCTAGAGGAAGTCCACTATGAGCATAAACCTTGAAAACATTAATGAATTAATGTATGGGATGCAAAGGGTACCTTGTCCACTAGTTTGGAGACCTTTTTATTAGATCTCAATGTGGGTGCCACAGCAACTGTTCGTTTTTTGCTACGTGAAACTGAAGAGGGGAAATTAAATCATTTAGATGGAAAAGTTCTCATTATTTAACTACTGGATACGCAAGATGTATGTGGAGATCAACAGCCTAAACTGTTGACAAAAGGAAAAAGGCAGGATGCCTAGCACAAAGTTAAATGAGTACTTGACCTTTAGATCCAATCTTAGCATCAGTGACTGTAGCCGAAGTGACAGGATTGGTTGGTGGCACAAAAATGGTCTCCTCCGGAGAAGTGGTTGCTACAGCTTGTGTTGTAGCTGATATTGATGCTATTGGAACATCTATAGATTCCATGCCAGTCCCTGCCCCAAAAGCAGAATAATCTGCCTTCATATTTGCACCAGGAATGGCACCAGTAGATCCACTTTGGCTGGTAGGAAGGCTGCTATAACTCACTGGACAAGATTCAACGTGAAAACCAGAAGATTCTACACAACTAACTACAGGTACAGGAGGCACAGTTCCATCTTCAATGTTATAATATGCTGCTGAGTTGGCATGGTTTACTGTGCCTGGAGCAGATTCTAAGTATGTGTTAGGAACCACTTCATAATATACGGGTTGATGGGGTACAGTAACCTGATGTCCTTCAACACGTCCACCTATGTTACTGCTCGGAACCTCAGTAGTTTGACCATAAAATTGAAAATTTGAATTCGGGTAGGACAGTTGGTATGGTCCGGTGTAAGTAAAAGCCTGTACTGGCTCCGAATAAGATGGGGGTGGAGGACAGGGTGGTTCTGGTGGTTCATCAGGAGGCGGTGG
Source organism: Santalum album (assembly GCA_034195605.1). Lineage (NCBI taxonomy): Eukaryota > Viridiplantae > Streptophyta > Magnoliopsida > Santalales > Santalaceae > Santalum > Santalum album. Next base: position 12,115,048 of record CM067259.1, read on the forward strand.
AGGAACCAGTTCATTGTCAGGAGGTGGTGGAGGGATCCATTCCTCATCCGGTGGAAGTGGAACAAATAATCCATCCTCTGTTGCTGGCAAGGGGTATCCTGTAGGTGCATTTGGCTGGACAGACTCCTGTGCTGAAGCAAAATGTTCAGCTCGCGTCGTATCTTGAATGGTAGCATTGTTTGTTGGATTTGCATCTTCAACTTCCATGTCCACATCCATGTCCACATCTTCCCCAGCATGGAAGGTTGGCTTGGATGAGGATTCGGCAGGAAGTCCAGCACAAACACTAACTGTTTGATAATTCCTTCCAGCAGCGTCATCCACATGGGCAGAAGAATGCCCTGAAGAATTAGCATGTTCAGCAACAACAACATCATTGTTGGGAGCTTCGAAGCATAGATCCGTTTGAGCTATTGCTGATGTGACAATACTAGAAGGAGCACCAGAATGTTCAGACGAGAACACTACTCCCTTAAAATGTCCATCTACACCATTTACATGCCTCATGTTTTCCATAAGCTTATCCTCTTCTCTAGTAACAGAGGCATCTATTGTTTCGACTCCATTCACTTTCTTAGCAGATTGAATAATTTCGTCAGTTATGGCAGCTTCCAACTGTTTAAGCCGCCTTTCAGAGTACTCCCAAAATGGAAGCAGAGACGATCCATAACCCATAAGTGCCCTGATATCAGAAAGCCTGACCTCAATTTCCATTATATATTTTGACACCCAATCATGTCCTCGGAGGTGACCCTCCGGCCTGGAAAACATATTCATAATTGTTAGAAGGAAAGAAACAACAAAAATCAAAACAGTGGGAAGAAATATTTTCCAAGAGAAATATTGCTTTGAGACACATAAGCATAATAACCATCAGATGCAGAAGGTACACACTAAGCAGAATTTATAAGGAAAAGGCCTCCGCAAAGCGTTCCAGTCAATTATGCGAGCCCAATAAAAGAAGCTTATGGAAAGATCATAGGGAAAACAAGAAGCAGAAAGTACCACATACCGCTCCATGGACATCAATCTCTCTAACAAGCATTCACCATGTTCAATCAAACCAGAAGATATATTAGCTCCAGTTACATGCTCCCCATCAGCAGATCTTTCATGCATGTACTTGTCAGTTTCAGTTACTATGGAATTTCCATTTTGCAAGAGATCAACCCCATATTTTTGAGAAGACATACAAGTTATGCCTTCCTTAAAAATTTCGGCAGTGCGACTTTTACCATTCAAATTCTCATCTCTGTAGCCTTCATTGCACTCGTATAGGGTACCACATTCATACAATCCTTTTGATTCTGGAACCAAATTGGCAACCCCAGAAACATCATTGATGTGCATAGCTGAAGAGACATGCTCTTCAACTAATTCTGAACTGGAGTCAAGAGTTCCCAGAGAAGCAGTCTCCATTGCTTGAGTAACAGAAAGTGTTTTATGCCCATTAGTCAACGCAGTTGCCTGAGACAAAATTTCAGGTACTTCCCATGAAGTTTCCCCAGTTTCAATATTCCAGTAATAATATTGATTACTCTCTTCATGCAAGACCATTTTCCAGCCTACATCTCCAGTGACCTGGAAATCAGATGTACTACGAACAGAGACCTGCTCAGTAGAATCTGTATCTTTGCATAACTGGCCTACAATGACATTGTCATTGTCTCCAGCATCACTCCCATCCAAGTTTGGCAAAGCATCCTGTGAAGCTGAATCTTTCTCCTCATCCTGTCGTTCAACTGTTTGAGCCGCAAGGTCTGTATCTGCATTAACATCCACCTGCTTGCATTCTTCAGCAAACAGTCCCTTCACCTGGCCATTCAGCAAGGACAATACTTGGATTTAGCCTAACGCTAACATTGGAAAAAATAAATAAATAAATAATTTCTGAAACACATGCATCAACAGCATAATTGACAACCTTCTTTCTTCAAAACACCAATATAACTTTCTTCATTGATAACCACCCCACCCCCAAAACAATCAAAAAAATAAACATAGCTGATGCCAGCACACCAAAATGCCAGGTCAAGGCCAAGCAAATTGATAAAAGACCATACTGAGCTCGAACTAGGTACCAAGCATCGAAAGCAACAGTTGGGCATGAAAAACCAATTTGTTAGATTCACTTCTGTATCCAATAATATTGGTAAATAAACAACACCTGCTCATTGTAATCAGCCAAGGAGCTCTCTACAGCTGCAGTGTCAAGCCTTTCATTGGATTGCACATCCACTTCATCATCGCTATATTGTCCAAGTAACAATAAAGGGTTCTCAGGTTGTTGACCTGGAAAAATGAAATGTGGAAGTCAAATGCTATGCAAATTATTAAAAATTTTACTTAAAAAAAACAAGAATTCTTGAACCTACATAACAGATGCATTAGTACATCAAGGCAAAATCAGGGGAAAAAAATTTGCTGCTTAGAAATAAAAGCAACATTGGGTATATGATCAAAATAACAATATAGTCGCATAGGCTCTATCAATCACAGTACCTGCAAAAGGTAGGAAAAATGTCAGTGCGGCACATTAGGGGGGTAAAGACAGAGTTATACGAACCGATACAGAAATTTTTCCCTGTCGTAGTCTCCATATGCTCTGATGCTGCGGAACAATGGCAAAACAGGTCGGGAGTCATTCAATATTTTCACTGTGGCAGGGCACGACCTGATCTGACCATTGAATGTTCCCAAGGCCACAGCCACACTACAGTCTGTACACAAATTCTTGGGGCAAACAACATAACATGTGTCGTACATATATTTCCATATTCCACCAAATAAATGCTTTGCATCTATGTCCTCTCTACATAGTCCTTTGAAGAAAACCGACGGAACCCACCTGAAGAAGATGGTGAATTGGGTGAACCAGCATGATGTTTCAAATCTAGATCTCCTCCATCTCCCTCTCGTGTAGAAGAGCCACCCAAATCTCCTAGAATAACACAATTAACATTAGTTTAAAAGGATGGAAAAAATATTCTCTATCATTTCATTTTGATAAAAAGTTGGATTTAAGCATGCTAATCAGTCATACGAGAAGCCTAAGGCCCCTTTTATGTCATTAGACATGATTTCTTGGAAAACTTTACTGACAAAACTTTTACTGTTGAAATAATGAAAGAACCAGCTCATCCAAGCTCTGAGCAACCACTTAGCCAATGCTTTAACATCTTTTATGGTTTCAAGTTTTATTATTGAAGAAATTAAACTCAGCCCCAGTCTTGAAGTAGTTTCATCCTCCTGACTGGCAGGTAACCACCCATCCTAACACTATATGCATGCCCAAAAACTGCATGAATCTGAAACTTAGATAAATGAGCCTCTGGGAAGATGCCAATTTTAGTTTTTCTTCTTCTCTTTTTTATCATTTATCATTTTAGGATTCAATGACCAATGCCATCAAGCTTCACTATTCTACCCTTATTCGTTCATCAATTTCCTCGACAATTGAAAACAGCATGTTTTCCATTTCAAAATCTGAAAAACAATGTGTTTGTAGTGGGTGATCGAAAAAGAGAAAAAGACTTTTTTTTTCCCTTGTCACTAGATGCATACACACGCACACAACCTAGCAACCACATGGACTAGAACCCCAGATATAGGCCCAGCACCAATGTTTTCTCATCCAACTCGTTTCCTCTGCACAAATGAAAAGATATGAAGAGAATGTCCAACGTTCAGAAAAGGATCTTTTTATAGAGTTACAGAAAATGACTAAGGACTCTTGACTCTATTCTATTCCCTAACAACCTAACGCACCAATAGAGTCTTAACATGAACCAGCCTAAGATATTTTGCGGCTTCAAAAATATATATATATTATCTAATATGATTACAAACTAACAATTAAATTTAATTCTTCGACAAATTAACTTAGCGTGCGTGAGTGTGTTTGTAGCCAAAAATAGGACAAAAGGTCTTCCTGTTGATAGAATAAGAGCAAAAGCGTAGAATAATTCTTAAAAAAAAAAATTACATTGCAAAAAGAGGAGAAACTAACAGAAACCTCTGTATTCTCAGCTTGCGGTTGGATTCTAAATCCTTCATATGTTGCTCAGAAATCAAAAGGAAACAGACATGCCCAAAATCAATTAATCCCTGGACTATAAAAACCCTAACACACCCCAAAAAAGCACATAACTTTTACGACCATAACAAGAGAGAAAATAAGGACTCGATAATCTGATAGAGAGAGGGAGAGGGAGAGGGAGAGAAAGTACCAGAGGGTTCCGCGAAGAGATCGAGCTTGACTCTTCGACCAGCGTTACTCATCGCTGCGAGGCGACGTTCCTTTCTCTTCCCCATCGACGATTGCTCGTAGTTGGATTGTATCAAAGATCCTTTCAGATATGCGAGCGAGGAGCTCTCGATCGATCCAGCGGCTTCTTCTTCGTCGTCTTCTACTTCTTCCTCTTCTACTTCTTCCGGCTGTGAATTCGAAATTTAAGGGTTTCGTTTTCTCCTCCTTTCAAAGGGTTTCTTTCTTTCCCAGTGCTTTTGTCGCCTGCTCAACGAAACCACACCGCAGTGTTTCATTTTTTGGAAATATTACCATTTTAGTCCCTTGCGCTTTTAGTTCCGATTTAATTCTTGACTGCTTGGTCCCTAAAATTTTCTGAAGTGTTCAATTTAGAACCATTAGATTCAGATAAAACAGTCTCGTAGGCCATGTAATATGCTGTTTTAGAAAATAATTCATTCAATATGTTTTAGTATATTTTTCAATTTTTTATTTGCCTTTTTTCTATGAAAAACTTAGGAAAAGATTGCATAGTTAATTTAGATGGAACTTTCGATGGATATTATATTATTTGCTTTCTTTTCTATTAGAACAAGTGTCCAACCTAAAACATTGTCCCGGTGAATGTTCCGGTGAATAATTTAGTCCTACTACGTATGTGACTCAAATCCCTTTATTTGTTTTATTGTGGATCATCTACAAAAAGTATAACATTTTTAAAAGTAAAATTATAAAAATCAATAAAATCGTAAATGTTCATGCATGCCTTTTATTTGCAGAATATGCCTTTAAAAAAAAAATTAGGCATTGCCAAATGAGTGCTACTTTTGTTGTCTTTAAGTAGTAAGAGAAGTTTCAATCCACCTACTTACAGGGGATTACTTGATGAAATGCGTAAAAGATTGACCAAGTCAATAGATCCATGCTGGTCGAGTGGTAGAGGTGTTGGTTAAACAACAACATTTTTTTTACCCAAGTGTTTACATAGTAGAGAAATGACTCTATGAATTTATTTCTCGTAAAAATTACATCAAATATCTCAAGTTCAAGAGTATAACTTGTGTGAATTTAAAATCCAAAGAAAATCTAACATGATTCCTCCTAAATTGCATTGATTTATCCTAAAGATTTCATTTCAATTGGAATTTGGTTATTCACCATGTACGAGGATTCCTGCTAAGCATTCATGGCTAAATGGTTAAAGCGCCCAATGCTTAGAGATCGGAAAGAACACCAACGGCGAAAGCACTCTGCTGGGCCGACACTGACACTGAGAGACGAAAGCTAGGGGAGCGAATGAGATTAGATACCCTAGTAGTCCTAATCGTAAACGATGGATCCTAGGCGCTGTGCGTATCGACCCATGCAGTGCTGTAGCTAACGCAAGCTAAAAAAAAGGGTATTCTAAGCAATTGCAATAATCAGGTTCATTGATATTCCTGGTATAGTAGATGCTATCACACATACAATCATATTTAAAAACAAAGAAGATAAAAATTTTGTATGATTTGAACAGCCCTTTGTGTCTCTTCTTTTCGACTATAAATGATGGAATCGTCCATTATGATACAAGGAGGTTGGAGGGTTGGAACGGGCTTTACTCATATAAAACTAAAATCTGGAGGCTAAGCGCGATTTGGACTATATTTAACTAAAATCGGATAGAGATATAGCATTTCAAACTAAAATCACTTACTAAAATAAAAATTTTAAAAATAAAAGCCAATCAATTCTATAAAAAAAAAAAAGAAAAAGAAATCTGCAATGAATTGCAAAAACTTATGAAACCCTGTGCTGAATTTCAATAAAACAGAAAGTCATGGATTTAATCCGCACGTGCTACAATTAGATAAATTTTATCCGTTTAAAATTTAGTAAAAATTTTCCCCCAAAAACCTAGCATTGGAGGGTGGTTGGGTAATTGCGACTCTAGGGTTAAGCGAGCTAAGAAACGGTGTCGTTTGAGCGAGCTGCAGTCGGCCTCAATCGCGTCGCACATGGTGGTCGATAATTTTCAATAATTGCAGAATAAAGAAAGATGATTGTCTCTATATAATAATGAGTTATCTCGCAGCCACGCCTGATTTGCCAGTCTCTCTTCTCTCTCTCTCTCTCTTCCCAATCCCTCTCGTCTCCATCTCAATAATCTAGAAATGTTGCAGAGCCTCCACTTTCCTTACTCATCCTCGCCATGGTTTTTCTAAAGGTGAGCTTCCGTTCGTCTGATGTTTCTTTTCATCGTCCTGTCTTTATTCCTGCAACTTTTCATTTTTCATAAATCCGTAATCGAATGGGTGGGCTTTCATGTGTCATTGTTCGCATGGTTCGACGATTGGGAATTTTAACCTTCGCTGTTAGATCCATCTCAACATGGTCGTTTCCGTGGGTTGAACTTCTCAAACGGTCATTTTGATTTGATGTGTATCCAACTGTGGGCTTTTGTTTCGAGATAGCTACGGAGCATCGTAATTTGTATGGGTGCCATACAGATACTAGAATCATATTAAAAGCTTCGTGTTTCATAGTATATAGGATTTATGCAATTTCAGTCTTCTTTGGGATGATTTGTGATAGGTTTCATACTTAAGGCTTTGTTGATATTTAGGTCGCTATTGGTAATTAGTTTGGTTCTTTTAATCAATGCGGAGGGTTCTTGATGTCATCCTCTTCTGGAATACTATTTTGCACTCGCTCAATCCTAAGCAAGAAAGTTCTTGTTACTTTTATCTTATTTTCAATGTTGAACAAGTTCTTTTTAATTTTTTAGTTATGCAGTTGTGAAGTGCTGGTCTGGGGAAGTGCGCAGCAGTGGAACTACAAATTCTAGGCACTTTTGGATCTGAAAGTTACATAAGTTGGGGGGAGGGGGGGGGTGGACGATCATTGAACCTTTTTGTATTCAAGAAAGCTGCAGTAGCTATTCCTTTGTACAATTAATATTGTAGGTCAGTAACATGGGTTAACTTTACACAATTTTAGAAAGTTTTTACCCTAAGTTTCTGAATCTTGCCTTATTTCAAAGGGCACTTTTCACGGTTTTAAGAGCTGAATTCACTGTTAACTCAGGCAACTGCCCATTTTTTAAAACCCTGTCTGAAGGAAAGTTTAGTTCTGGCTGAGGATAGTTGGTGATTTGTTGCATGTAGGTAAAATGTTCAAGCAAGAATGATGCGATAGTTCTGTTCACAGTACTAGGAGTAATGGTTGTAATGTGGATTTTGGTGTGTGATATGATGACGTGTAGACTAATTGAAAAAAAAAATCGGTGGAATGATCCAGTCAAAAGTTGGGCCCTCACGTCATCCAACCTTTATGCATTTCTCTCATGCCTATTTTAGTTCATATCGCTTACCCACATAGTTAGGATATATGTTGTATGCCCATATTGAGTGTATATCTTGTACACAATAGCTCCTGCCATTGTGTGCTTATATCCTGATAAACTATTGAGGCCTTTCAATTTACCAAAAAAAAAAAAATATTGAGGCATTTCATTTTTATCTTTGTTAATAATGGTCACATCCTCTCCAAATTTAGTTCATAATGAATAATTCTTGCCATTTTGGAAGGTTGTGAAATTTTAGTTCTATTTCCATGGCACTTGCATTTGTCAGCTTGTGTCATCAAAATTAATGGTGACATACATGTGACCTTTTTGGATGGATGGCTTGATATATTTGTTTCATTATCACCTGAACAGGTATGGAGTGTTTTGATGTGCAATAAATATCATGTTGCAGTGCATAGATGGACTAAAGCATTTAATTGCTTCCCTGCTGCAATGTTGCAATATTGATTTGTGTAAACAATCAAGAGGCCTTGAAGATCCTGAAGTGCTTGCAAGGGAGACAGTGTGTACGTTACCTATTGACAATTGATACTAAGAAAAGACAGCATAAGTTTTCTGGGTTTTTTTCTTCTTTAACTTGTTTGTATTTGCAATTAATTCCACTTTGAGGGGGCTCACTTACCATACATTCCATAAACTTGTCTGCAAGATAGCATTATACTATGATATGCTTATTTCTAACCATATAAATAACAATTTCTATTTAATCAAATGCTGTTCCGTTGCATATATAATAGTATTAAGAAATCAAAAGGATGTATAGTGAGCTTTGTAGTTACCCTTACACCTTGAGTTGTGGGTTTGAGCATGTAGAAGTCTAAGTGAAGCATAGCTAATTCCAATGTGGTCACGTTCTACAGGCTCTTGCTTAATGCCAGTCATTGTTATTTATACTCCTTTAAGTCTAGGCAACTGAATTTTAGCTCTGAATGATGGATTTCATTGTGCTTATGATGTCTTACTTAATGCTAATATTTCTTCTACATTTTCGTTGTCAACTCTTGTAAAACATAAAATAAAATAAAGGACTTCCATTCTAGAAGAGTAATATTTCTCCTTTATGCAGTTAGTGTTAGCGAGATAGAAGCACTCTATGAGCTATTTAAGAAGATTAGCAGTGCTGTGATTGATGATGGGCTGATCAATAAGGTTCACATTTGTGGTTCATTCAACCTTTTATCATATTTGTGTGTTTGTTGTTAATTTCTGTTTTCCTATGCAATATGCAGGAAGAATTTCAACTGGCATTATTTAAGACGAACAAAAAGGAAAGCTTGTTTGCTGATCGGGTACTTTCTTTACAGTGAACACTTTTTTCAGAATATGAATTATCTTCCTGTTACAGGGATTGATTTCAGCAGTGTGTGCTCTTTGTGTATGCTAAATTGCAAATGTGGTAATGTAGAAACAATTATTGTGTTTATGTTGGAGGGAAATAGTTGGGTTAATGCACGTTCTATTTACAGGTTTTTGATTTATTCGACACAAAGCATAACGGAATTCTTGGTTTTGAAGAGTTTGCTCGTGCTCTCTCAGTTTTTCATCCCAACGCCCCGATTGATGATAAGATTGAGTGTATTTTTCTTGAATACTTCTCTTAACATTCCATTTCTCCACATTATAAGCTAGTATACATCTATAAACATGGGTTAATTAATACCTTTATGTGGCCAAAAAAGAGTTGGAATTACTAAGAAGCTGTTTAAATATTTCTTCTTGATTAATTATAAATCTGACTTGAAATTTCTCTTCATCCATTCATATGTGCTTCTCCCCTCCCCCTTTTTTTTTTTTTTCAGTTTCTTTTCAACTGTATGATCTAAAGCAGCAGGGTTTCATTGAGAGGCAAGAGGTAACTACTGTTTGATTTAATCATATTACCTTCGATTTATCAACCTTATACTTTTATTGACTGTCAGTAACAAGTATAGTAATCACAGGGTTGGATTATGATTCACTTTAAAAAATATTATTGTCTGTATTTCAACAAAGAAACAGTTGCTGTTTTTCATTGTTATCTATAGGCTATTTGAAGTATCAAGCCATTATTCCAATAACTGGTGATGAAGTAATGAAATATCAAGATTTATTAGACAAAATAAAGTTCAGTCCATCTGTGGTGGTCTTTATGGTGAATAGTCAGAGTCAGAGGCCTTCTTCTGCACCTTTAATTTCTTGAGATTTTATGTACTATAGTTTTCTACAATCATTTAGATTTCTAAACGACTCCCCTTGCTTAGGTAAAGCAAATGGTAGTGGCTACACTTGCTGAATCTGGCATGAATCTTTCAGATGATGTTATAGAAAGTATCATCGATAAGGTACTCTCAGCAACCTGATCTTATTAAATTAAACACTTAATCATCCCCGAGCATATGTCTGACATAATATTTTTCTGTTTCTTCTCAAATGTGGAGATAAGTTGTACCTTGCACATGTTCTTTTTCCTGGTATTAGGGTTGAACATGCAGTGCCATTCGGGCCTGATTAGTGTGTATGTTTCATTAGACCTCAGGCTAGGCTAATTTAAAATTCCATATCTTGCGGTGTCTTGTCTGGAATGGATCTCTCCATCATCCCTGTTAGGTAATACTTTTTAGTCTTTCTCTGTACTCCGTATCTTTCTTAAATCTAAAACCTGGAACTTCTGGAATTCTAGTCCTACGTTTTGAGTTTGAACACCATTCATGCAATGAGGAATGTTGCGTGCGCTTAAAGTGGCAGACTTTTGTTTTTCCAAATCAAGATCATTAATGAGCTGTTGGCTTGTTGTTGACGCTGCTTTTTGTTGCCCTGGGAAGGAAATCAAACTTTTAACAAAATAGACTCACTTTCGAATTTTCCTTGACCAAGTCAACGAGATTACGTCATCTTCCGAGCCCCGACTTGTTAAAATCCTTTGAGCCCCGGCTCGTTAATTCTTTCCAAGCCCATGATTCATTTCCTTTGCTGGGAAGCCTTTTAGGCCCATGACCCAAGGGTTCTCACCCTTTTAGGGTTTTCCCATTCCTTCCTTGTAGGAGGAAGGAATGTTGGGCCCAAGGCCCATTCTTCCCTCCCCCTTTATAAGCAAAACCATAGGGTTTTGCGGCTGGGCCGGGGGGGATTCTCAAGAGAATAGCCGCACAACAGAGAGGAAGAAGAGAAGAGAAAACCAAGGTTACTCCTCCCTTCCTCCATCACCCCTCAGAACTACATGGGTCTGATTCTCCAAGGAGATATGTAGGAAACCCCATGGGTTTGACCCCTCTCAAGCCAAAATGGCATTTCCATTCACTGTTCGTCATCTCCCCATCATCTTCATTCACTGTTCATCATCCTTTCTGCATTTTAATGGATCCATGATCCATTTGTTCATCCTTATTCATCCTCCTCAACACCCATTTCCCATTTTCAAGATCTTCGACCCCTCTAAAACCAAAATGGCCATTTTGTTCACTATTCATCGTTTTCTCCATTTTCCAGGTCGAAGACCCATTTTCTGTGTACTGTTTATCATCTTCTTAAACAGCCCCTGTTTTCATAAAAAATGGGCCTATGGCCCCTACTAACCCTAATTCCTTTAATGGCCTTCGCAGCTCCTATGGAGCCTCCAATGGCCACTGTTCATCGTCTTTCCCAAAATGGGTCTACAGCCCCCAGCTCATCCAAAATGGGTTTATGGCCCTCCATTAATGGAGTCACTCACTCCATTAATATTCATCTCAACATCCTAATTGAAGGTATTCCTTGCCCATGGCAATGGATGTAAATAATCATCTCCCCTTGGGATGATGCGAACTTGAACCTCCCCTAAATCAAAAAATCAACGAGTTTGCTAACTCGACCCCCTGAAAAATCGGCAAACACTTGTTCTATGTGAATACACTAGTTTTCTGGAATGATAGATGAATCAATTAATTGTAGTAGATTACATGTTTGTCTAATTTCTTTATTTCCCTTCTCTGCTTTTGTCATGCTTCAACTTTTTGACTTTTAAATATAAGTGCAATTGATTCTTGAGTTGATCTCTAGCTTAATCTTTTTTTCTTTTTTGCAACAAAGTAAATAATCTAACTTTAAAGGCTAAAATAATGAAAGCTCAGGCAGGTCAAACAACATGAGAAATAAACATGAAGCAAACAACTGGAGATATATTGAACTATTTTGCAACTTCTCTTCAAAATATTTATAATTGTTTCAGCAACAGTAGTTTTACATGACAAGCTTTTGAAAAAGGAAAAACTCAAGGCTAGACTGAAGTTTTCTTGCAGATTGATGTTTCAGTTCATATGGCTTCTGATCTGCCTTCCTAATTCATCTGTATTCTTTTCAGAGATGGGCTTGAGTTTATTTTTTTATTAGTTTTAAATTAAGATGATAAGTAGTCGATGATCATTCTCAATTTATATCAATGACAGAATTGCATCCGGTTTGCCTCCTTTGAATGTCTTCTGTTGTCTAGGTCATGAAGTTTCAGGAAAATTCCCATGAAGCATGTAAGATGATAGTAAATTGTGTATGTAGTATGAGTGTAACAGTTGGAGGAAATGCAGTGACCAATTTGGGAAGGTTAGACCTTTGAATGCTTGGATGCAATGCAAGTGGTATGGAAGAACGTGATTATCAGGAAGATTTAAGATGATTATCAGGAAGATTGAAGACAACATAGGAATGAGCATTATTTGCTTCAATGACTCGGTAGATATGCTTGTTAGGCACCCATGTATGCCCAATTGCGAGAGTTTGCAGTTGAGGCCTATGCAGTTATTGTTTCAATAACCTGTGCATTGATCCGGAGTACATGTCTGGCAGCTCAGCACAGAGGAAAAATTGCATATCTGGCAGAATGGTCTCTGTAGATCTATAAATTTATCTTAGGCATTAAAATATGGTCTGATGTTAATTCTTCCTTTAAGCTTACCATGGAGATCATATGCATGCTATTTAGAAGGCACTCAGATATAGATTGTTACAGATGCTGTGAAGCTGTGTTGAGAACTTGGGATACACAATACCTCTTCTTGAATATTACATGATTTTTAATGGTTGTTTCAGACCTTTGAGGAAGCTGATACAAAACATGATGGGAAGATTGATAAGGAAGAGTGGAGAAGCCTTGTTTTGCGACATCCGTCCCTTTTGAAGAATATGACCCTTCAATACCTCAAGTAAGTACTGCATTAGTGTCAGTTTTCATTTTTCTGTGTTGCATGAGTGATGGGATTTTTCCAGAGTACTGATTTTTCTCAGCACGATTGATGATACTTATGCTTAGCTGGACATGTAGCTTTCTTTTCACAGTTCAGCTGATCATGGGAATTTTACATTACAAATTGATCTGAACCTTGTATAGTTAATTCTAAATTCATGTTACAAAACCACGAAGTTAATTATAGGATCGTGCTAATCTTTCTTCAATTCACTGCTCAGGAATATCTTTCTTTAAAAGTTATATACTGATAAGGAAAATATAACATAAATTTGTGAATATTATTAGAGTTTAGTTGTTTATTTATTGAAAAGTGAATACTATTAGAGTTAATTATAAAATTGTGTTCATAATTCTTCACTGATGAGCAATATATTCCTTTTTTTTTTACCGTAATTATTACTGTACTATCACGATATTGTTGGCGATTAAACTATCAAAGTAGTCCTCATAATTTTAAAATACATTCAAGTGCTAGGTACTTTTAAGTCCCTTCACTTTATTCTGTCACCTCTTTCAAAAAATGCAATATTTTTACATTGACATGGGATTAATATTAAGATACCTAAATTAATTAGTCATCACGGTATAGGACACTTTTACTCCCATAACTTCCCTATCACCCATCCTTTTTTGAATTGAGAAGCAGTTAAAGGACAGGTTTCCCGTATTTTTAAGCTTTTAGAGAGTACTAATCTACCCAAATGACATGGTGAAAACCCACGAGGCTGGGGGTGCTTCAAGTTCTACTCGAGATAATTCAGCGGCTTGTACTCTGAATAATTGAAACTAGAGTAGAGTTCCATCAGCTTAAACTTATTTCTAGTAAATATTATGTTTCGAAATCTCAAACACATGCATTCTGTATGCGAGGCCATTTTAGGATTTACCTGCATTATCTTGAGCGTAAGAACTTCTCAAGTAAGCGCCGAGAGTAATACACTTTTATAGCACATCTAATGAGTCATATTTATGTGATCATTGAAGGTGATGGTTATGGAGTTGCATGGATGTGATTCATTGTAGTTGATGACACGTCCAATGAGTCATATTCATGTGATTTGTTGAAGGGTTATGTTGATGTGATTCATTGTAGTTGATGGACATAAATCTTGTTCTTACCATATATTTGAAGTATGATTTTTTCTTTTTTTCTCTGTTGATGATTAATAATAATTTGCAATGGGAACAGTAATGATCACCAAAAAAAAAGGGGTTTCCATGCATTCTTCAACGAATGTTTATTTGTTTAATTTATTTTGACAGGGATATTACTACCACATTTCCAAGCTTTGTCTTTCACTCTCAAGTCGATGATACTTGAATTCTGGATATGATTCAGAAGCCTGCTGGTAACTGTCATCGTTTGTTTCTTTGTTGAATTTTGAAGGGTACTCAAAGAATTAGTTTTGTTGAATTTGCGATTGCTATGGCGCCTGGTCGTGTATGTATTTTTCTTTTGTTAAGAACCATGTGTTCAAGATCTTTGTGTATGACCCGCATTGTTTAGTGTTATATTTGTTTTTGGAAATTATGATGATTCCATGATCTTTGTGCGATGCCCTCCTCTCAGGATGTTTGGGAATAATAGCATGTTGGCTTTCAATTTAGGTGCATTTTGATTTAAGAGCTAAAAGCTTGTGAAGTGGGCACGAGCTCAACTCATGTTAAAATTATACAGAAATTATGGAAACTGCTAAATTATTCAACACCAAGAATTGAAGAAGTAAAATACTTTGGTAGTTATTTTCCTGCTTTATGATTTTTTTTCGCTTTGAATTGAATTGGACGTACACAAATTTATTAATGGAATTATGATCGATTGCCTGCTACGAGTTTCATAATAATTCGTGATAGATATTTCATCGCATATAGATGAGTTGCTATGCCGTGGGATACAAGGGTCTCATTGAAGTCCAGTGCTAAAATGCCAACAAACATGTGAATGAACAAGGCATCTAACAATTCGAGACTTTAACCAGGAGGCTCTGATCTTTTGAGGGTCTAATAGATGGTCTGCTCTGGTCAATATTCTCAGTCCTTCGAATAATAATCTAGCGAAGACGGGGAACATAGGAAACAACGGTTGGGTAATTGGCATCTCTGGTACAAACTAGACCTAGTAATGTCCCCCACAACCTACATAAATTGAAAGACGCTAACAGAGCGCTTGAAATACTACGTATAAACAGCACCCCACACCAGATCATATTAAAAACGTCATAACCACTTGAAATACTACCTATATGGCAGAGCACATGTAACACACAGAAAAGATTAAAACACAGTGCAAAATCAGCTAACACCATCTGCAAACAGCAGTAGCAAGAGCAGCCATCAAAAAGGGGGAAAGTAAACCGTCCAACATTTCAGAAGAGACTAGAATACTGCTATAATAAATGAACTGGGGGAAAAGATAGAAGATACTCAATCCACTTCTTCCATCTTGCTTTCCTCGGCCTCAGCATCTGCATCCTCTAGCGGGGGCATATCTGCATCAACATCAGCGGCATCATCATCAATGCTCAGCCCAAGCTTCAACATTCGGTGAATCCGGTTGCCAAAGGTGGTGGGATCATCGAGGCTGAATCCAGAGGTAAGGAGAGCAGTCTCGAACAACAAGAGAACCAAGTCCTTAACAGACTTGTCATTCTTATCAGCATCCGCCCTCTTCCTCAACTCATCCATGATGGGATTCTCCGGGTTGATTTCCATGGTCTTCTTGCTCGACATGTACCCAGCCATGCTCGAGTCCCTCAGTGCTTGTGCCTTCATGATCCTCTCCATGTTGGCAGTCCAACCATACTCGCCCGTCACCAGACAGCACGGAGAATCCACCACACGATCAGAAACCACAACCTTCTCTACTTTGTCACCAAGCACATCCTTGATCACCTTGCACAGTCCCTCGAACTTCTCCTTCAGTGTCTCCTTTTTCTTCTTCTCGTCCTCGCTCTCATCCAGCTGGAGCCCTTCCTTGGTGGCCGACACTAACTTCTTACCCTCAAACTCCTTCAGCTGGCCAACAGCATACTCATCAATGGCATCAACCATGAACAGAACCTCATACCCCTTCTTCTTCAGCTTCTCCAGGAAGGGGGAGTTCTCCACAGCCTTCTTGCTCTCACCTGTGATGTAGTAGATTTCATTCTGGCCATCCTTCATCCTTGTCACGTAATCCTTGAGGCTAGTCAACTCATCCCCACTCTTTGTGGAGTGGTACCGGAGGAGTTCAGCAAGCTTCGTTCTGTTCTGGGAATCCTCATGCATGCCGAGCTTCAGATTCTTGGAGAAGGCCTCATAGAATTTGTTGTAGTCTTCCTTGTTCTCAGCAATTTCTTGGAAAAGCTCAATGCATTTCTTCACCAAGTTCTTGCGAATGACCTTCAAGATTTTGTTCTGCTGCAGCATCTCTCTGGATATGTTGAGCGGAAGGTCCTCTGAATCCACAATACCCTTCACAAATCCCAGGTATTCTGGGATCAGCTCCTCACAGTTGTCCATGATGAATACACGGCGAACATAGAGCTTGATGTTGTTGGGCTTCTTCCTTGTGTCAAACAGATCAAATGGGGCTCTCTTGGGAACAAAGAGAACAGCCTTGAACTCGAGTTGGCCCTCAACCGAAAAGTGCTTGACAGCCAAATGCTCCTCCCAGTCGTTGGTAAGGCTCTTATAGAATGCGGCATACTCTTCCTTTGTGATCTCCTCAGGCTTTCTCATCCAGATGGGCTTCTGCTTGTTCACCAAGGACCACTCATGGGACACTTCCTTTATTTTCTTCTTTTTCTTCTCTTCCTTCTCCTTCTCCTCATCAACTTCCTCAACCTTTCCTTCCTCATCTGTCTTCTCTTCCTTCTCTTCGTCATCCTCATCATCAGAAATCTCTTTCTCTGTTGTCTTCTCAATCCATAGTGAAATGGGGTAGCTGATGAACTCAGAATGCTTCTTAATCAGGTCCTTGAGCCTGCGCTCCTCGAGGTATTCAAGCTGATCCTCTTTAAGGTAGAGAGTAATCTTTGTACCTCTGCCAAGCTTTTCTTCTGAGTTATCCCTGGTAACAGTGAATGACCCACCAGCCTGGGACTCCCAAACATACTGCTCATCATCATTATGCTTTGTGGTGACAATGACTTTCTCAGCAACAAGATAGGCTGAGTAAAAACCAACACCAAACTGCCCAATCATGCTGACATCAGCACCAGCAGCAATGGCTTCCATGAACTCTTTTGTGCCAGACCTTGCAATAGTACCAAGGTTGTTGACCAAATCTAACGAGAAAAACATCAAGCAAAAGCAATATGAGTAATAGCTAATAGTTGAAGTGTTGAACACAGGCTGCTACTTAAAATATGTACCAGCTTTTGTCATGCCGACACCACTGTCAATGATTGTCAATGTGTTGTTTGTCTTGTCAGGAATAATGTGAATGAAAAGCTCTGGTTGGGCATCCAGCTTGCTCTTGTCAGTTAAACTCTCAAAGCGGATTTTGTCCAAAGCCTACAAATGGCATTAAAGGATGTTCAAGTCAAATCTGTTGATGAAAACCAAAATAAATACAATTCTAAGCTTATAACGGATGATGAAAATTTTGCTACATATCACAAGCTTAAGACATTCTTCAAAATTCAAAGCAACAAAGACGAGCATTGCTGTTATCTATACGCATCAATGGTCACTATTTAGTTCCCACAGAGCATAATTGGCTTAGACGAATACCTCAAGATTAATGAATACTAATACATTTGAAAGAACAATAATCCGAATTAAGATTAAGACCTATTAGAACCCAAGGGAAAATTTTGATAGCCCAAATAAATGGTCAAGAAGAACACATACCTAATAAAAAACGTATTAATTATCCAAAGGAACCATCTTTTTGAGGAGCCAACAGGAGGATTGGATTTAGTAGGAATCGTACGGAGGAGAGTGTTTTTAATTTTCAAGGAATACATATTTTTTTTTCCTAAACGACAATAGAAGAAAACCACATAGACTTCATGTTTTGGAAAAGGTAATGGCTGCTAAATCAAGTTTCACATATCCGTAGTCCATGAAAATCCTAACCGGCAAACATAATGTAGCCTTAACAAGACAATAAGAACTCTTAACAGCACTTCAATATACACGCAAAACAGAAATTCAGGAACCAATCTTAACCAATATAAAGTAACGATATGAGGGAAGGTTAACTTATATGCATTCAATGTTAATCATGATGACATGATCCTACTTGTCTGCCAAAAATCTTATACCAGAGTCTTAAATATGATGAAACGTGCAACAGATTAAAAAAATCATAAAATAAATTCTCAAAGTAACAGGGCATATCTTGTTGTTTCTAATGAGTAAGCATCATCATAACAACTAAAAACCACATCAACGAAAATGTAAGGAACAAGCGAACAAAGCTTCAATCAGAAAAACCCATCCGCAAAATCAACAGAATACGCATATATACACAAATGTATCAAAAAAATTCCAATATAAAAGTTATAAATGACAAACATCACGAGAGAGGACATACATCGGATGAATTGCTAATAAGTTCACGGAGAAAGATCTCCTTGTTGCTGTAAAACGTGTTGATGATCAAACTAAGGAGCTGGTTGATCTCGGCCTGGAATGCAAACGTCTCTGTATCCGCCATGACTCTCTCTCTCTCTCGATCGACCGACTTTGGAAGGGAAGAATGGAAACAGAGGGTGACGAGGACAGAACGAAACTAGGGTTTCATCAAGGAGATGCTGAGACAGAAGACCGTGAGTGTTTATATATATAAAGGAGGTTGCTAGGGTTTCTAGATCCTTCCATGGAGACTAGTTTTCCACCTGGCTTTTTGACTCCTAAATTTTGGAAATAATTTCGTCCTGACTTATTAAAATATCGGTGGAACAAAATATGCGGAAACAATATAAAAATGTATATTTAAATGTGACCACTTTTTATTTTATAAAATAAATAAATAAATAAAAATATTACCATTTGAGAATTCCTTTTAATAAAAACTTGATGGTGAATTGTCTCCCTTCGGTAGAGGTCAGGGTTGAGTTTTTAATATGACTTGTAAAATAATTTTTTATTTTCCTTTGTTAGCCTTCCTTTGTAATAAAAATTAAAAATATATCATATTAACGTAAAAAAAAGTATGCACATGACCACACGCAATTTGCATACGTCTAACTTAAAATGATGTCATTTTACTAAAAAAATTTCATTGCATACTTAAAAATTCTTGGTGGAAATACATTATTTTGAGAGTAGATATACGTAAATTGCATGTATACATGTGCATGCTTTTCTTTAAGTAATTATCCAACAATGTCCAAGTTCGAAAGCTACCAAGGTGATCTTTGCGTGAACGACCATTGAACTAAACCCCAACTTGGTATCGTCAGGGACTAACTCAATTCCCGTTACTCAATAGGGAAATTTCGATAATATAATTAAGGGAGCCAGTAAAATGTGACTAAAACACTAGAAATGGGGACTAATCGAGCTAATAATGATAATGATAGAGGCAAGAACACTTTGCCAAGACCCATTAATAGGAGTTTCAAAAATATTTTTATGTATCTGATCTAAGTTGTGATTTTTTTCTTCATTATAAGTTAATTTATATCTTACAAGATTTGCTTAACTGACATTTTTATTGATACATTAATATCACAATGTCACAATTCAATATAATTTCCATAATCGATCAATTTTAATGGCATGAATTAAAAAAATACTGCATAATTTATGAATTTATCTAATTTCATAAAATTTCAAAATATTTAGGATAGACTCGTCCAGGAATAAAGTCATAAAAGTGATCTATTATAATAATATTCTTATATATTTTTTTTTTTATCTTTTCGAATGAATGCTTTAAATACTTTAAAATTATATAAAATTTTAGAGATTCGTAGATTATGTAGCATGTTTTAATTTCACGTAGTTAAAATTTATAAATTATGAAAATTGTATGAAATTATTGATGAATAAATAGAGGACCGGCACTAGCATACGTACACAACGCTTCACCGTTAAAATTCATAGATTTATTTTTCTGATTCGCCAAAAAAAAAAAAAAATCTGACTTTCTTTTTTCTTTTTCTTTTTTTTTCATGCTAATTAGAAGGTTGTGATTCACGTGAAGCAATGATGGCCGTAGCATATCAGCAGCAGCTGGTTCCTTTCATCTCCTTTCCCCTCCAATCCATTATCGACTCCTGTAATTCTCTGTTGTGCTTTTTCATTGGGATTGAATCCTTACCTTGTCTTCTCTGTACACGCCCATGCTGACAAGGATTCTCTGTTCTGGGCGACTATCTTGAGGATGGGGATCTTTTCTTTTCAACCTGCACCTCAATTCCTTTGTGCTCCCAGCTGTCCCAGGTATGAAGTTCCATGTGCTATTATAAATTAGTCTTTTTAGAATCATTATTGTAAGAATTAGGACTGCTCGTCCTAAGTATGCATATAATGTGATTGAGGATTTGGGTTAGTGAAGATTAATTTGCAAGTTGGTATATGGGTATTACGAGATTTGGTTTTCTGCTTCAAGATGGCGTAAATGTACTATTGAAGCTGCTGAAACAATCAGAGTTTTATGTAATCCTCTTCTTCACACATAAATTCGAGCCACAGAGGAATGGCGAAAATTTTGCACCCTGATGATGATGTTTAGGGCTTTCCTTATGAGGATATTTAACGTGTAGTATTACATAGCATCATGTGTTATATGGATTGCAACTATGACGAGCCGATTGTACTTCAAATACGAAGATGCAAAGTGGATGTGTAGTGTCAATTTTATACTAATTACGTTCCATTAAATTTGAAGGGAGATGACTGCGTCGGCAAGTTTCCCCAATACTCAATATGTGAATGAACAACATGGGACTGTTATGGCTAAGAATTTGCAAGATGGATTTCAAGTCCTCAGGGTGAAAGAAGTTCCAAGGAGGTTACTTTTGCAGCTTCTGGGGTGCAGTCCCATTATTTCGGTTGTCTGTCCTATTTATGCTGCACCGATGGTAGAGATGGAGGAACCTGAAGTGATTCGGTAAAATGTTGTATACGTGTGTTCATCTCCTTCTTTTGGGTTTTGTTTTCAAAGGATGAGTATTATATTCAGATTTCTTTGGTCAACTGCATCATTACTTATATGCAATTTTCATTTGGGATTCCAAGTATCCAGGACTCAAAAGCTTGCCAGTGGGGTGAAAATCCAAGGTGATTTTTCGTTGTAATATTACGGTATAATTTCTTAATAAGGGCACTTAAATTTGTTCTAACCTATTCTTGAGCTGAACTATGCAGCTCACCGGCAATTGATTGTTATTTCTTTGTCTTCTTCTATAAACTCACATTTTCCTCTGTGGAGGAGCTTCATAGTGTTGCTTGAACCTTGATCAATTGTCTAATACATTCAGCTTCAGGATATGTAGGCATCATATTTGAAGTGCTCTACCATTTTCCTTGTTCAGGGTTTTGTAGCCTGAAAAATCAATTTTCTAGTGGAATGCCAGTGAACAGTTATCCCATGCTTATTAGTGTTGTTATTTTTGAATTTTGTGCTGATATCTTGACTTTCTTCTTGCAGATATTATTGAAGGAGATGGGCTGGAAGCTCGTGAAGGAGATCTGGTTGAAGTTAATTACGTATGCCGGCGCTCAAATGGATATTTTGTTCATAGGTACTGTATGTATTACCTTATTTGTTTGTGCACAGAGGTTATAGTTCATGGGTTACTGTGCAAACATTTATTTATTTTTTTGGTAAATTAGTTACTGTTCAAACAATTCAATGCTAGTAAGGCTTGTATTTATGTCATCCAATGTAAATCGTTTAAACGATGCTTGATTTGGGCTCTACTTGTTTGTTTCTAAACCAATCATTTACATCTTTTTGATGGTATAAAGATTCCTTATGGTAAGGCTGTGTGTCTTGATACAGCACCGTTGATCAATTTAGTGGAGAAAGCTCACCTGTGATACTCCCTCTGGATGAGAAGCAGGTTTGGTGCTCCCTTAATTTTCATGCTGAAATCTGAGGAATTAGGGGATATTTGCCTTGATAAGTCAGTTTTAGAAAGTACACTCTGCCTTTCTTTACTTCCATTGGATAGTAATTACTGAATTTTTCCACTGCATCCAAGTAGAATCACTAGAATGCCGACTTGTTTAATCGTCATGACCACTGTCACTGCTCATCACCATCATCTAGTTAACTATTTATACAGGCCCTCTTACGGAGGCCCTCTTCTTGCATGACCAAACTGCATTTAGATTTTGTTCCTCTCACAAGAACCAAGCCCTCGTCTTGCTTGAGCAAATTTTGTCTCTGAATTGAACGTAAAATGCAATTTGGTGTTCTTTTATTTCTGCATGCAAATTATTGAAAATTCTTCACAGATCTTTCCCTGTATTTAGCTCTCAATTCTTCATTTATAATGGATCATTCATATAAGCCCTCAATTTAAGTGCAAATGTTTGTTTTTTCCCTTCCCATCTTTGGTGAAATGTGTCTTATAAGTTGAATCCTTCCACAGATAATAAAGGGTCTGAAGGAGGTACTTATTGGCATGAGAGCTGGAGGTAACCACTGATTCATCTTCAATTTCATTGATGAGTTTGAGTCGCCATTTTAAGACAGTATCCAAACTGGATCTTGATGGGCCTTTCAGTGATGTTTTTCAAGAAAAATTCATAGTGAATCTTCATAGGTATCCTTGACCAAGCAGCACCCCAGCTCGGTTTATAAATACACCAAATTCACTAAACATATAAATATATACAGTTCCTAATGCTTTTTTGTTTTGGGTTATGGTATATTCTTTTGAGGAACTTGCTGAAGCTCATTTACACTTCCATGGGCTATTGTCAGGAAAGAGAAGAGCATTGATCCCTCCTGCTGCAGGATACCTAAATGAAAACCTGAAACCAATTCCCCATGAGGTTTTCACCTTCTCCTTTTTCTTTAAAATTAGTTCATCAAGTTCAACAACTTTTAGTTCAACAACTTTTTTGCATCAAAGATTAGTATGGTGTGCATGGGTTGTCAGCAAAATCGCGTTTAAGATGTGATTCTTTGTTTCAGTTTGGCCCTCGGCGCAGCCTTCTGTCGCATGCAAATGAACCTTTGATATTTGAGGTGCAGCTCCTGAAAGTACTATGAGATTGTCCTTCAAAATTTTCTTCATTTTAGTTATCTTCTAGAGTTGGTTAATTTGATTTGTAACTGATTTACTGATTTGAGAAAACATTTCCATAGCAGCCAAATTTCCAGTGCTAGTGAGGAACTGGACACAATCTGAACCGTCCAATGGATGTGGGTCTGATCATGTGACTGCATTGGGCGGTTCAGATTACGTCCAGATTACAAAACCTGGACCTAAATCAAAATACCTTGTTAACCTTCAAAGAAATGAAAGAAACGGAAAAACTAGAGGGGGCCCTATCTGCAGAAGACCCAAACATAATATAAGAAGAGAAATCAACTCAAGAATAGCAAAGGGGTTTGTTTACAATCTTTCCATGGAAAGGAAAGAATATTCTTTTGCTTGCAAAAAAAAAAAAAAAAAAAGAAAAAGAAGAGGGTAGGTGGGAGCGGGGGTGCAGTAATATATATAAAATATGTTCAGATGTCATAGTTTATATCAATAGAATTCTGACACTTGTCATTCACTTAAGAATTTTATTTAAACTCTCTTTAGTTTTTTTTATGCTTATCTTTTTTCATCACTTTTCAATGACACCAATAAATAGTTTTTTCAGGGTCATGAGACATCGGATCTAATCTAACTATATATAATTAGATTCGTTTTTTTTCGTGTTCTTCAATTTAAGATTCACAATAAATATTTTTAGTTTTCATTTAAACTCTTAATTTTTGTTTCTATATTTAAAGCACTTTGCACCTCTCATTTTTATGAATGCTTTTAACTATAAATATGCTAATAAATGCTAAAAAACTATTTACACATCTTTTTGAATCTATGAAGTTTGTTTTTACTTCTTATATATTTGCACTCATATTTAAACTCTTTCACTCCAATGCTTAATTTTCTTTTACTACTTAATATAATAAAATTTTGTTTTATTAAATATGTATGAATTTTCATTACTTTATGTTAAATTTATAATCACTGATGGTTGAAAGAATCGCAAGAGCTTCCAATCCGGTAAAAATAACTGTTCGCAGGGTTGGGTACATTAACACCCCTGAGGCATTGGAAATTACTACCCTACTCCATCATGATGAATTTTAACGTGGACTTCAAAAGTAGAGATCTCAAGTCCACGTCTCAAAACGCTGCGTTGCATCTCTCTCCTGGGTCCCGTGTCCAAATTGTATTTTCTCCTTTTCTGGGTGCAGTCAACAGTACAGTTTTATAATTTTTCATAATTTATAAATAATTTGAGCTGTGCAAGTAAAAATAATGTACAAAAATATGTAAATATATTAATTTTTTTTTGAGATTTGAAAATATAAAATTATTTTTTCTAAGAATTAAAATTTCAGTATAATTTATAAGTGTTATGTTTTTAATTCTTAGGATAAATAGATCATATGTTTTCAAATTTTATAAAAATTAATATATTTATGTATTCTTATTTCTTATTTTTATATGGTTCAAATTATTTAAAAATTTATGAAAAACAAAAAAAAAAAAAAAAACCGTACAGTTCGCGAGAGAACCCAAATCCGTTCTGTGTCTCTGTTGAGTTGAGCGAATTGGGGTTGGTAGACAGCAGCCACCACCGATAGGGATCGGAGAAGAGAATCGATCAATGCAGAAGGCGGCTCAGGCGTGGTTTTCACAGAGTAGCGGCGGCGCCGGCGACATGCAACCGGGAACGGCGCCTTCTCTCTTGTCAGATTGGAACTCGTACGCAGCTTCCAAAGCTTCCGATGATGGCGCCTCCTCCCTCAGCGGCTTCGATATCGAGTCTGCCGTCCGATCCGCCAACGACACCGTTTCCGGCACTTTCAACGTGTGAGCCTTCCCATCCTCCTTTTTCCCAATCATTTCTGTGCATTTGGAATCTGGTGTTATGGGTTTAGGGTTTTGTTGCTTAATTTCTGATTTAGGGTTAAATCTCTAGATTTGTTAAGCTTAGGTTTCAGTGCCTGTATCAGTTTGATGTTATATGAGCATGTAGAGATCTATCTCCTTCTTTATTACTTTCCTTGTGTTTAAATTCTCTCTCATGGCGGTTGCTTGCGGACTGTACAGTGTCCCTGTTAATACAATTGAATTGGTTATCTTTAATCTCATTTGTCTGATATATTTACCATGCACGTTATGTCATATATTTCTTAGATATATGGTGTTTAATCACCTTCTATAGAAATGCTTCTGATAGAAAATCTGATAGTTACTGAGGATATGAGGTGGAAGAAAGAAATGTGACGGCTATGTGTATATATTTGTTATGAAAAGCAAGTGGTTGGGTGGATGGATCTTGTTAGAAAACAAAATGCCAGTAAGATGTATGTTTAGATCTGCGGACTGCAGTGCTAATCCTTGATGCTGGTTTTGAAGTTTATGTGTTTCTCTCAGTCATTGTCCTGATTTGGTAAATATTAGACAGCATGCTCACCTGATGTACTGCAGGCATACGTTCTGTGTGATATGGATAAGGGGGTTTACTGTTTTCTTTCAGCTGGAATCATGCCATCATGATATCTTAAAAGGTGTCATTTGATGTTTTATATGGAATAGTTGTTTTAGTGATTGGAATGTCGAATAATTGTTTATACAGCGCAGCTTGATTTCAGTATATATTAGGCAGAGTGCCTACCTGATGTACTGGGCATACAATTTTTGTAAGACTAGGATTGCTGTTTTCTTTTGGGCTGCATGAGGTGTCAAAGAGCTTCATTGGGTCCATTACATGATATATAAGATGTGCCATGCAGTTTTTATTCTGCATCTTTCTACCAGTGTTCGATGCAAGCTTGGAACCTACTGATATCCACCTTGACTTTGTAATAGACATTGGGAAAGTGAAGTAATAGTAATATCTTGTTATTGGAGTCTTCTTTATAGATTAGTTGTATAAGCAAATTAATGAGTAGGTAAATCAGTTCATGTAAATGTTAGAAAAAAATAATTGGCATTTTTAAGTATCTCAAGAGCCCATGCGAAGGTCTCATCTATCAACCAGATAACAACATTGATATGGTGAAGGGACACTGGCTTGATGGTTTTCACTCTATGTGGGCTGAAGGTATAGAGTAGGCAACTTCCTTGCCTTCCATCTGCCAGACAGTCATTCAGTAATCAGACTTGTCAGGGAATTTCTTCAAAAGATGGAGGTTATCCTTTGATCCAGCTTTGATCATTTAACTTAGAGCCGTGGAACTGATTTGATCAACAAAATCTTATTGCAGAGAACTTGTGGCCTATTCAGTCTTTCAATCCTGATCCCTTGTTTTCCTGGCTTTGCTAGATATATGAATTCAATACCAGCTCCTGAGAGAACGCCCTGTAAGGATGAGAAGGGAGAAATTAAATGATGAATAATATAGTATCCTCAAAAATGAAATTCAAGCTGATGGTTAGATCACTATTTGATTTATGATATTGATATTAAGAAATCCAAGTTGAATTACTTCCAACCTTTGTTGATAGTCACCCCATGCTTGATGCTCCTCTGCTCAACAAAACCTTACTCCAAATCGGATTTTTATGTAGTTTACTTTTAATATGATTTGACCTTACTATCATGAATAATGGAAGTACTTCCTAGTATTAAAAAGGGAAATTTTAGTTAAATTAATTCTTTTTATATATTTTTGTAAATCTTAACTGCTAATTAATTGAATCATTTGTGAAGAATTGGTTTTTGATTTTTACCTTCTGTATTTGGGCCTTTCTTCTGGATGGTTAATTTGATATGTCTTCAGGGTTTCAAAAGGCGTTAGAGAGTTGCCTGGAAACTTCCAGTCTGCCACTAGCAGTGTTCCTTCAGGGAAAGCTCTAATGTACTTTGGTTTATTCCTGGCAACTGGGGTATTCTTTGTTTTCATTGCATTTACGATGTTCCTTCCAGTAATGGTTATCTTGCCTCAGAAGTTCGCAATCTGCTTTACCCTTGGATGTTGTTTTATCATCGTCTCCTTCTTCGCACTTAAGGGTCCTAGGAGTCAGCTCACCCACATGTCATCTAAGGAGGTATCATTTGCTATCTATATGTCAATTTCATAGTTAACCCTTTCAATCTTGATTTGATATTCTCTGTCTGACTGATGCTATATTCTTCCTTCTCATTTTACCGATTGCTTCTCCAGAGACTGCCTTTTACAGTGGGATTCATAGGCACTATGGTGGGAACCATTTATGTCTCCATGGTG
The DNA here is from genome assembly GCA_034195605.1 of Santalum album. Taxonomy (NCBI): domain Eukaryota; kingdom Viridiplantae; phylum Streptophyta; class Magnoliopsida; order Santalales; family Santalaceae; genus Santalum; species Santalum album. Next base: position 12,142,190 of record CM067259.1, read on the forward strand.
CTTCACAGCTATGTTCTTTCTGTCCTCTTCTCTGTGTTACAGGTATCAGATTTAATGCTTCATTGTGCTGTTATAGATTTATCAGAGATCTTTTACTTCAGATTTCATTTTCACTGTCAAATTCCACCTCCACAACCTCCCTCCCCCCCCCCCCCCCCCCCCCCAAAAAAAAAAAAAAAACCCAAAATTTAGATAATCATGGATTTCTTTAGCCTTTATGCAATTTTTGAAATCAAAATACAATAACCAAGTGTTCTGGCCTAATTTGAAAATGATGTTCCTGTTAATTGTTGCAGGTCCTTGCACTGGCATACTATGCTATTTCCTATTTTCCTGGTGGATCTGCGGGGATGAAGTTCCTCTCATCTGCTCTTACATCTTCAATACTAAAATGCTTTGGCAGGTGATCTAAGCCAAATTTGATTTTATATCATTTCCATGTATATTTCACCTGTCACCTGTTTTACTTCTGCTTCTGTGCTAGTTGAAAACTAGAACTGTCCAAAGTTAACTACTGAATAGCATTCACTTTGACCTGGGCTGCCCATGTTTGATTGAAGATGTGTTTAAAAAAGCCTATATGCATATGGTATGCCAGACGATTTGCTTATGATTCGAAACAGAAATTTGGGTAAGCTTGTAATGTCAATTTTGCAGCTTGGTCTCTTGAAGTGGGATAATTTTTATCATGCCAATTCTGAAGGATTCCATTTCATGTTCGTATATTTGTTGAACGTTAGGTTTTTATTTGCTTGTGCCTTTTGGAAAACATGGATAAATACTTTTAGCCATGAGCAGTAGTGATATTTTCCCACCTGGCATAGTGGGAAATTATTTTCCAAAAAGTGCCATAAAGGCGGCAGCATATTCCGCCACCCGGGGGGAGGGGGGGAAGAATAGAAGGTAGAGTGTGGGGAATGAAAGATTGGAAGAAGGAATAAGATCAAAGAAACGATATCCAAACTCTTTGGTGAGGAAGATCGAATTAGGTAAAGAAAATTTCAATTTTGCATCTAGTTTTTCCCCTCATTTTCCCTCGACCATCATGTCCTTCACATTATGATAATCCAAGCACAGCATGTATGGATGCTTGGTAACTTCTGTTCTGGAACTGGAACCAAAGCACATGTAGGAGTTTGTTTTAAGTCATAGAAAGCAGTCACATGTGGTAGTAGCATGCATCTTCTCCTTTCAAACTAAGTGTTCTGATACTTTTACTCAAGGAAAGAGTAATATATAATAAGCTAATATTCCCCATTACTCCACTTCACATCCATGATCCTCCCCATCTGTCACTGTCCGGAAATTAGGGAAAGATTAGCTTGACTTTGATTTGGAGGACGATTATTGTCGTATTGTGTGGAGGTGTAGGGTCTTAAGTCTGACAGATTTGTGTTTTTATAATAAAGTTGTTGTAAGCTAAGGATCATCCCTCCACCATGGAAGACAAAGCTAAACGATTAATTAGCAAAACCAAAGGAGGTTCCTTCAAAGATTTTTGCATTATAGTGAAGGCTATAATAAACAATAAAAGAGGAATAGGAAGGGCCAAAATAATGTTCAAGAGCCGAGTTATAATAAGACTAATTTTATGAGATTGGTTGAGCAAGTTGCCTAGCATGGCCTACCTTAGGTTTGCTAGCACAAAGTGAATAGAAAAAGGCTTTGTGGACCAATTGAGTTTTGCGTTTGATAAGAGTTCTGGAGATCACAGATGTTTTCTTTTAGAGATTACAAGTTGGAGGGAGGTTGATATGAGTAATCTTGAGCCACAAACTCAGAGATTTGGGTAAGGATATTGGGGAGAAGGGGTGGTGTGTTATATGTTTAGTGAACTAATACAATGCATTGCAACTTTATCCTTTTGTTTTGGGCTGTCAATGGAAGGTGCATTTGAATGGTAAGTGATGGATTTGATGGAGATTTGCATGTATGGGCCAAGGGACAGATCCTCCTTTGGCTCTCTCTCACTGACACACACACACACACACACACTCACTCCCTCTTTCATATGGCTTCATTATTGAGAGTCTATATAACTATGTCTTGGATTACATTAGAAGATTTCTGAAGGGTATCAAGGCAACACACAAAGTAGATATGTTTTTATTTATTCATAAGAAGTTGATTAATTAAATTTTTAATATTTAAATTTGAGAAATTCAGCATAAGCGGGATTTATAATGGTTAAAATCAGCATTTCGACGCAAAGGGGATGTATAAAGTAGAATTATTCAGCAGAATAGCTCCATCATCCCTAGGTGTCTTTGCTTTAAACCTTTTTAATTCAAAATTGAAATGGGTCTAAGAAACGGATGCACGGATGGCAGGGTCCGCCTGTTTGTTTTAATAAAAACAAAAAGAAAAGAAAAGATCCCACACTTGAAAAGAAAAAAGAAAAAAAGAAAAGAAAAGAGGGGTGCACAAAAAAAGGAAAAGAAAAAGGGAGAAAAAAAAAAAGTAGCCTTGGGCATAAAAAAATATGAGTTTGGACTGTGCATCTCAAGCCCAAAGCAATGTAGTTTTATTAAAAATTGTTCCTATTCACTTCTAGCTGTTCGTAATTAATATCATTTTGCAGATCAGCTCGCATGACTTCGTACTCATTCCTTTTCCTCTAATTGAAAAGAAGAATTATGTGAACTTAGACTTATATTCTTTATTCTCTAATCGTAAAGCGGGCATATAGCATAAAAAAAAAAAAAAAAAACAGAAGGAAAAAAGGGGAGAGGTCCCTAACGCTCTAATTTCCGTTCTCATGTAGGAAGCCATGGGCGGTGAGCTTGTCCTTACTGGTACGACAAATGGGTCCCTTTCTTTTATCTAATTTATAGTTAAAAACTTTTGAAAGTACTTATATATATATATAAAATTTATATTTGGTACGCATCAGCTAATAATGTGTGACATTGTTTGTGCTATAAAATAAGTGCACAAAAAGAAAGCCCAGACACACCTCCATTTGCTCCACTTCATGTCCAAAACCAGAATTTGCAGCAAACCCAGTTTTTAATATTTCTTTCTTCTCTCTGTCTTCTGCAAGTAACATGGCACCTTCTTTCATCAGAGAGGCTAGGTCAAACCTCCCTTAAGAAAATAAGCCACCTTCACCCACCCACTACCTCATTCCAGAACTTCAGTCCTACATTATATGCTACTCAGTATGTTAAATTGTTTGTACCATGGTCTTCAAAATTCACATGTTGGTGCTCAAGATGTACGTGGGCATCAAATCTCAACTCTGCCCTTTGACGGGACGTTGAAAGATCAAGGAATAGCGCACGATACTTTCTTTGAATTTCAATAGGCCTAATTATTAGTGGTACTTAGATTATGGCACAAGTGTTTGAGAGAAAAAAGAAGAGGATGAATTATGTAATCTATCATGCATCCAATCAACCAATCTATTGGTGTGTTCCACAATAAATCTTATCATCAGTCATTTCACTGATCTTTTTGCACCTTTAGTTTTGCAGGATGTACTCACATACTTCTTTTTTTTCTCCCAGTTTATTTACAGAAAACTAGGGATTAATTTTCCAAAATTCAAAAATTACTTCGGCCTTGGTTATAAGTCATTTTTCGTATCGGTTTAAGGATGAAGAGTAGCTGATAAGAAAATTAATTAGACTTCAAACTAACATCGCAAGAACTAGCTCAAAGTGTAGGGAAAATGTTCCTAGTGTGAATGAATAAACAGAACCGCAAATTTATACATTTTTGTTTCACTTCTATCATTCCCATTTCCCTGTTTCTCGTGTCGTTGTGCATCGAAATGTAAATCTAATCATATTAATTAAGCGGCACCATAACACGGCGTGTCGCTGTGCAAATGGTTATAAGTGCTAGGATCATCCCCCATTGTCTATCACATGTATATTGAACCAAAAATAAATGTTGATTACTTGAAGAAGGAAGGGAAAAAGAAAAAAAAAAAAAAAAAGAGAGTAAAAATTAGTGGGATATTGTTGTTCTTTTCCAATCATATGTGAAGCCACTTTTCACTGCTGGAGTGAAATAGACATCATCTGTTACTTTCATTTCATTTCAAAAGTCCAGAGACAGGGATTTACTGAACTGCATTTAGCCAATCAGTTAGCACAAAAGAAGGGGCTTGGAAGAAGGACCACCACAGGTTATTCTTTCTAATCAACATTTTCTATCTTAAGCTTTCTCCCCTTAAGTCTGTTTATCTACCTATGTGTGTGTGTGTGTGTCATGGGAATACTGGCAGTGGCATCAACATGTCAAGTACCTCTCAGCTAAATTTTTCATTAGAAGCTGTATTTATTTATTTTTATTTTTATTTTTTCCATGTTAAGAGGGTAAAGTGGGTGAGAGTGGGACTCCTACACTTTGAGTCCTGAATAACAAGGATTGAGACATCATAATGTTAGTAATTTTTTATTTTTGTTTTTATTTTTTATAGATGTCGATACCGGTAGACTAGGTAAGTATCCTAATGTCATATTTGATTCATGGTAATAGTTGTTCCATCCATCCTTATCCCTAAAGAATAACTATAACCCCATCTGATCCACCTCAGAGCACTCAGTGCAGTAAAAAATACTTATCCCACCCATGATCCGTTTTAAGTTAAAATCCTTAGAAGTTCATGTTCGACATAACAGCTACTATCACCTCTTTTGATCCACTTTGAAGCCCTTTTAGTAGCTATTACATTATACATATAACACAATAATCACTTCACAAGAAAAACCCCTTATATTAACTCCAATTTTTCATCCCCAAGAAATTATTTATCTTTACTGTCTAATGAACTTGTCAAAGCAATTCAGTCCAAATATGATGGAACTACAGCACACAAGCTCTTGATTTCACATAGAAACATGACACTATACCGTCACATTTTTCCGCTAAAACAAACAGATCAAGGGAAAGGGAAAAAAAACATAGTATAAACAAATCTGCAATTTATTAGTTTTAAGCACAAGATCAAGCTCTTGACCGCGATCGCCCGATTGGATCTACATAGATCAGTAGATCTGGATTTGTGAAAGGATGGTAATTAATGAATTAATTAATCTGAGATGGTGAGGTGTTGTCCCTTCCTCCCAAGGCCATTCCTTTGCACATCTCTTTGTTTATAAGCAAGTTCTTTTTCCATGAAAGGCTGCTGCTGGACAGCATTTGCAGTATTGGAAACTAAAATTTTTTCATTTATTCCTTACTGTCTCCATGTGCTCTTCACTTCCCCCATTAGATTCCTCATTCACACTCTCTCCATTTATAAACAAACCCATATATATATATATATATTATAAGTAAATATGCATTCCACTGCAATAAAATAACTAATCCAGATTTCAGAAATTCAGCACAATCACTGTGACTGATTGAATTGGAAATAAAACCCATATTTACACTTATTTCTTTACTGAAATGCAACCACCACAGCTAATTATTGTTTTCCATTTTTAATTTGTATATATCTAACTTTTATCTTCTCTATTTTTTGGACCAATGGTATATTTAGTTCATGGAAAAAAAAAAAAAAAAGACCTTGTTTGTTTGTTTGATGATCAGATTATTAAGCCATCTTTGTCCAAAGAGATGGTCCATCAATAGAACTCACATGAGGATGGTACCAAACATACCTTTCATCTCTAGAGTTCCATTGCTGCCTAACAGAGACACGAATTAGAGGGAAAAGTTACATATCTTTCATCAACCCACTGAGAGTGGAGCATATGAGGAGCAAATAATTGACCTGAAAAGGAGAAATGTCATACAGTAGTAGTAATCTCCAATAAAAATGAAAGGAGTTTGTCACAACTCAACACACTTCTTAGTGAATATTCAAAACATTCAAGCGATGTGTATAAGAAGAAGCGAACATTTCTACAGGCACAAAACAAGTTACAGCTGAATCATAGAAAGTTGATGCGGCACAAGGTTGTTGGACTTTTTAATGAAGGTATTTTAGACAAACAAGATCGAAAACCAAATAACCTGGCGCCGCATCATCTTTTTATGATTTAGTTGTGCTTTGTTTCGTGTCTATAGTGTTTCTCGACACAACTTAGAAGTCGTTCACTCTTTTTTTTTTCCGGCAAAAAAATAATAACCCACTGAAAAAACTATCTTGGATGTTCGACGGTAACATGTTGAATAAAAAAGAAAAAGAAAAAGAGAACAATATAGATGAACAATCCAAAAACTCATCTATCTGCATCAACATCTATCAAATAACAACAATACAACTAAATGCAATTATAATAATGATAATGATAATAATAATAATAGGAATAGGAATAGAAAAGGAAGGGGGGCTCTTGGGTCCAGAGAGACCTGCTTTTCTTCTATAAACAAAACATGGGGTTCCTCCCTCTCCTCAATCCCCAAACAGATCAACAACTGTTCTCTCCTCTCAGCACCAATGCCTGAAACCCTAAGCAACCCCAGTCCCCCTTTGTTTTCTTCCCAAGTCCTCCCCTTTTTCCTCCCTCTCCCTTTACTAATTACAACAATCTGTTTCCTCTTCATTCCCTGCTTCTCCATTGATGAACAAAGCCAAGCTCTTCTCTCATGGAAGAACAGCTTGAGCAGCTCCACGGATGCACTCAGCTCATGGAATCCTTCCGCCAACCCGAGCCCTTGCAGCTGGTTCGGGGTCCGGTGCGACTCCGAGGGCGAAATCGTCCAAATAAGTCTGAAATCCATGGATTTGCAAGGCTCATTGCCTTCAAATTTTCAGCCACTCAGGTCCCTGAACACTCTTATCATCTCATCATCCAATCTCACCGGAACAATCCCGAAAGAAATCGGGGAGTACCGCAATCTGAGGTCCATCGATTTGAGCGACAATTCGCTCACCGGAGAACTCCCGGAGGAAGTCTGCAGCCTGAGCAAATTGCAGAGCTTATCTCTGCACATGAATTTGCTCGAGGGCGAAATCCCGAACGGCATTGGGAACCTCTCGAGCCTCTCGACTCTGACGCTCTACGACAACAAGCTCTCCGGCGAGATTCCGAGGAGCATCGGACTGTTGAGCAAACTCGAGATTCTCCGGGCGGGTGGAAATCGGAATCTCAAGGGCGAAATCCCCTGGGAGATTGGGAATTGCAGCAATTTATCCATGTTGGGCCTTGCAGAGACCAGCATTTCTGGGAATATCCCGATTTCGATCGGAATGCTGAGAAGAATCAAAACCATAGGAGTATATACGACTCTGTTGTCGGGCCCCATTCCGGATGAGATCGGAAACTGCAGCGAGTTGCAGAATCTGTACTTGTACCAGAACTCCCTCTCGGGTCGGATCCCCCCCCGAATTGGGGAGCTCAGAAAGCTTCAGAGTGTTCTCCTATGGCAGAACAGTCTGGTGGGTTCGATTCCGGACGAGCTCGGGAGCTGTACGGAGCTTACTGTCATCGATTTCTCCGACAATCTCTTGTCGGGACCCATACCGAGTAATTTCGGAAACCTTCCCAAGCTTCAGGAGCTTCAGCTGAGCATTAATGAGTTATCCGGCAGTATTCCTCTGGAAATCACAAACTGTACATCTCTGACCCAACTAGAGGTAGACAACAATAATCTATCCGGGGAAATCCCTGCTCCTATTGGGAGATTAAAGGGATTAACACTGTTCTTCGCGTGGAGGAATAGGCTCGCCGGAGAAATCCCGGAAAGTCTTTCGGAGTGCGAGGAACTGCAAGCGCTCGACCTCTCTTACAACAACCTATTCGGTTCGATACCGAGACGGATTTTCGGGTTAAGGAATCTCACCAAGGTGCTCCTCCTTTCAAATAATCTATCCGGGTTCATTCCGCAGGATGTCGGAAACTGTACGAACTTGTACAGGCTCAGATTGAATCGCAACAGGCTGGGTGGGACTATTCCATCCGAGATTGGGAATCTGAGGAATTTGAATTTCCTTGATATGAGTGACAACTATCTAGTCGGAGAAATCCCTCCCTCGATTTCCCGATGCGTAAGCCTCGAGTTTCTCGCGCTTCGATCGAATGGTTTCTCCGGGTCTGTTCCCGGTGAGCTGCCGAAAGGCCTGCAATTTCTGGATTTATCGGAAAACAGGCTCACGGGTCCCCTGAATCCAACCGTCGGGTCGATGATTGAACTGTCGAAACTTCTCTTGGGAAGTAACAAGCTCTCCGGCCAAATTCCGGCGGAGATCCTGTCCTGCAGTAAGCTAATACAGTTGGATCTCGGCAATAATGGTTTCTCCGGCGACATCCCGGGAGAATTGGGAGAGCTCCCGGCCCTGGAAATCTCCCTCAATCTAAGCTGTAACCAGCTTTCCGGCGAAATCCCGCCACAGTTCGCCGGCCTCAGCAAATTGGGAATCCTCGATCTCTCCCGCAACAAATTTACTGGAGATTTGAATACTCTCTCCAGCCTTCAAAACTTAGTCTCCCTCAACGTCTCCTTCAACGACTTCTCCGGCGAATTACCCGACACCCCATTCTTCCGGAAGCTCCCGATGAGCGACCTCGTCGGGAACCCCGCTCTATACATCTCCGGCGGCGTCCGAGGACCCAACCGACCCCGTGAGGCGCACGAAACCCGTGATGAAACTAGCATTGTCAATACTTATCGCCGCCAGCGGAGTGCTGATCGTGGTTGCCATATACATGTTGATTCGCGCCCGAATCGCGATCCACAGGCTCGGGGAAGATTTCGACAATTGGGAGGTGACCTTTTATCAGAAGCTCGAATTCTCCATCGACGCCGTCGTGCGGAACTTAACCTCGGCCAACGTGATCGGCACCGGGAGCTCCGGGGTGGTCTACAGAGTAACGATTCCGAACGGGGAGACTCTGGCGGTGAAGAAGATGTGGTCCGGGGAGGAATCCGGCGCGTTCAGTTCCGAAATTCGAACGCTCGGGTCGATCCGGCACCGGAACATCGTGCGGTTGTTGGGTTGGGGATCGAACCGGAGCCTCAGGTTGCTGTTCTACGATTACCTTCCCAACGGGAGCTTGAGCTCGGTGCTTCACGGCGCCGCCGGGAAGGGAGGAGGAGGGGAATGGGAGACTCGATACGACGTCATTTTGGGCGTGGGCCATGCTCTCGCCTACTTGCACCATGACTGTGTTCCTCCCATCATCCATGGGGATGTGAAAGCTATGAACGTCCTTCTGGGCCCTCAATTCGAACCTTATCTTGCAGATTTCGGGTTAGCTCGGGTTGTGAATCCCAGTGACCATCATCAAAGGACATGATTGTGATTTTTCCAAAGGAAATCACAGACCTCAGCTTGCTGGATCTTACGGATACATGGCTCCTGGTAAATTTCTACACTTTTCAATGCTTAGTTTCACTAATTATAATTAGTGGTTTTGGAACCCGGAATCATAATCACCTGAGCTCAATTGTTAAACTTTAATCTTTATTTTAGTCTGTGTTTTTGTTGACCTGAACGTGTTTTTGTGGTGTGAATGGATGAACAGAGCATGCATCAATGCAACGGATTACAGAGAAGAGTGATGTATACAGTTATGGGGTGGTTCTCATGGAGGTGTTGACGGGGAGGCACCCACTGGATCCGACCCTTCCAGGGGGTGCGCACTTGGTCCAGTGGGTTGGGGACCATCTGTCAAGCAAGCGCGACCCGGTCGACATTCTTGACCCGAAGCTCAGAGGGAGGGCCGATCCCCAAGCGCATGAAATGCTCCAAACCCTAGCTGTTTCGTTCCTCTGTGTCAGCACCCGGGCTGACGATCGCCCCACAATGAAGGACACCGTGGCGATGCTCGAGGAAATTCGACACGTGGAGACGAGGAACGATGAGTTGTTGAAGAAGGGGCTTCCGCCCTTGGATGACCATGATCCTCCATCACTTGCAACCCCAAAAATGGTGCTGCATGGATCCTCGAATTGCTCCTTTGCTTTCTCCAGTGATTCAAACTTGATTTAACACGCTTTGAACTTGTTGCAATTCAACTTTGTGTGAAAATAATCTTGACAACTCAACTTTGAATGTTCGATTCATGTATTGCAGGTTCGATTCATGTATTGCAGGGGGAGTAAATTTATGTATTGTAGCTTCTTTAGTGTTAAGCTAGATTGAGAGAAATTGTTAATGGGTTGACATAATTGTCATCTTGAGAGTAGACTAAGATTGGAAGAAAATATTAATTGGAGGAAATTATTAATGGGCTTTTTCCATGGATGACAAACTGTTTTTGGAAGAAGTTGTTAATGGGCCTTTCCCTGGATGACAATTTTTTTTGGGTTGGGGGGAAGGTAATAATAAAAGGTAGTAGGTCATTTTGGGAACTGAGATGCCTTAACTGTTTTATTGGTGTGGTGAAGGTGAACTGATGATAGGGCACGTGGAAGCTAGGAAAAAATGATTGGTGCCATTGGAGTTGTATAATTAGAATTTAATGCAAAGGTAATGAGATTCTATCCCCTTTCTCTCTCTCTCTCTCTCTCTCTCTCTCTCTCTCTCTCTCTCTCCTGAGTGGAGCAGTCTTTTGAGTAGGGTTCACATGGTCCCATGTCCTTCCATCACATGTCAATCTGCTGGATGAGAGAGACTTTCCAGCAATGAAACAGTCCTCCTAATCACACACACAATACACACAGCAGAATCAAGGCCTAAGAGACTCCTCCAGTCCTAATTCAAAGCACATGTCTTAGCAGGAGGACCCCCCCCTTCCCCACCAACATCTTAGGCCCTCGTCCATTCAGAGGCCCAAATGCAGTTATACTGGGTTTTTAAAGAAAAAAACACAGCCAACAACAAAATGCAGAAGTACTGAACAAATACAAAACAGAAAAATACAAAACATTAAAGTAAAACAGTAAGCTGTCTTTTTTGGTTTTTCTTTTCCATAGCTGTCCACACGTCTCTGAGACCTAAAGAAAGAGCAATGAAGCTCTTATAGCACTGAACCTCCGTTTGATTCAATTTGTTCTCTTCGACCGGAGCCGTGAAATATCGAATCCTAACCAACATGAGATCATTTTCTGTGTTTCTTGAACACGGATAAATTGGGGATTCGGAGATACCATAATAGAGGACTAATCAACAAGCATATGAATACACCAGCACAAACTAATGGTAGTTCATTGACATTGTTAGAAGCATTATAATTACATAAGGATTCTAACTCCAGTGAAACCCAGCAGAGAACAATCTATCATAAAAAACGGATCTTCGTGCACGTAACGGTTCAGCATCCGAAGGATAGGTGGGGCTAATTCCTCAACTATAGGGGCACCCAAGCAAATTTTCATTGGGGAAGGACCTTTTAAGCATGGAGATGGTATTACACAGGAATTTGAGGATTTGATTTATTCGTTGATTATACAGCAAACAAGGATATAGTTTGTTTCAGGAGGGATATTGAGATTCTAGCCTTTTTAACGTGTAACTTATAACGTCCCAGCTGAATCCACGATACTGAAGCCATCTAACTAACCTAGATTTTTGCGTCTCACGCGGCACATTCTGGCCTCGCAACCACTGTCGGGAGGCTTGGACAAATAGGCGATCCATTGAAAGCTTTGACAAACCAAATGTTGACCCCTGATTTTCAACAGACTCCCCCTCCTTGAAAACCAGGGTCACTGCTTTCTCCGTATCAGCTACACTAACACCCTTTTTTAAAAGTGCCTGCACCAGCGACAAGGGCCTTATCAAAAGGTGCTAAACATATTCCCTACAACTATAGCAGCTACTGAAGACATGGAAAAAGACAGAAGGAAAAAAAGAATCACAGCCAAATTTATTTCCTCCATGGTTCTTTCAACAATATCCACATCAATGGAAATCTTTAGGTTATCAAGAGGTTCACTATTGAAATTTATGTTATGTTCTGTTGAATGCTTGGGATAAGAAAAAAGAAAAGGAATAGAACATGGGAAATGGAATAAATTTTTTTTAATATTTTATTTTTCTTCTATATTTCATGATGGAAAATATAAGTGTTGAGAATCCCACATTAGTTTGGGATTTGTTGTTCTAATGCTTTTAAGTATCTGTTGGGCTACTATCCACATTGCCAATTGGTTTTGAGGTGGAACCTTAAAATTGTATTAGAGCCCAAATTCTGTTGTGTGGCCCAATGGAGCCCATCTGTGTTTGCCTCCATCTGTATCTTGTTGTGCACGTCCATAACCCAAGTTGAGCTTGCACGTGAGGGGGACTACTAAGAATCCACATCAGTTTGGGGTTTTGGTACTTGACGTATCTATTGAGCTACTCCATACATTACCAATTGGTTTTTAGGTGGAAACTTGACAAAAAAGAAATTAAAAGCACATAATTTTCATAATTTTGAAGCACAATTGTATTTTGTGCTGTAAGTACCGTACAATGTCATGTCTTCAGAATTATTTCCTCCAAATCTAACCACTTAGTAAGGAAATTTTTTGGAGCCCAAAAGAAAGTTTAATCAACTCTTTCTCCTTTTAACCAAAATGATAATTATAAAAGCCTAGCCAAAAAAATGATAATTATAAAAGTAAAATATTTTTCCTCCCAGTTTTGCAATCTTATGGACTATGAGCAAGGGTTCAAAGACTACCATAGTTGGGGAACAGAACTTGTTGATGACTATCACTTATAAGTAAATAAACTTTGATTTACTCAAGCTCTAAAGAATACTAAAAGTGCAAGCACTTGATCGACTTTGTTTAAGCTTCTATCACAACCTCAATCACCGGTATGATCAACTGCATCGAAGCAGCTAGATGAGAGTTTATAGAAGCATAGGAAAGCAATGTATAGCCAAAGTAGCATATTAATACATGCTACAAAATCTTTACAGCAAAGTGATAATGAAAGAGGAAGAGGATATCTTACTTGCTTGATTCGCCTTGGTCCCCAAGTTGAGCAAGACCATCTGGACCGAGAGTATGTTTCCGCATACAAGCAATCATTGATCAACCCTCTGAATAAAATATAACAACTAAATGATTGCATATGCTACCAATAACTATAACATCAAAAGAAAACCTTTTTGAATTTTCAACGGCAATACCAGGTTCACTCACCTGCCCTGAAAATCATTAATCACTCCTTCAATAACATCTGGAGGAAATTTCTTCACATGGAGTTTCTTTCGCAGCTCAACTGCTGTAAATGCCCTGCAGGTGATAAATCATTCTTCAGACAAATTTCTTTAAACTTGTGATTGTAAAGCATCAGATTAGACAGTAAATATAATATATTACAGATGCAGCCTACCTCAGAAATTTTGCTATTGATTTGCATGAATTAATGTGCAATTATTATTTTCTAGAGCAGTGTAAGTTGCTGGGTTATTCAGGAAAGCAACTAGCATTTGAAAGTTACTACCAGCTATGATAATGTTCTGTGCTGTTTTCAAATAAACACATAAATTGGAGAATATATTAAATGCTCGCTTCAGGAAATGCAGAGGGTTTTTTTTTTTAAATAAAATAAAATAAACTTTATGATTGTTAAATTACAAATGACTATATTAGTAATAAAGAAAGAAATCATGTTTAAACAATTAAACAATACCTTTAATTATGCAGAAAATCAAAAACAAAATGTACAAATCCGGGGACCATGTTCGTACCTCGCTGCAAGTAATTTAACTGCTGCTTTCTCAGCCTCATGCTTAGTTTTGCTAACTTGTGGATGATCCTTCTGCTTAAGAAAGTTATCTTCCTCAACATCTTCCCCAATCTCCCCCTCAAAGTCATAGTCTACAACCTTATGATCAAATTCATTTCCCAAACCTGAAAGATGCTTTATTTAGGAGCTATACTCAAATTGTACTCCTTAATATCAAATAGCGGACAATTGTATACTGACAAGATCAATAAAATAAGGCCAAATTGTGTTTTATAGCTTGACCTTTGAAAAAAGTAGCAAATTTAGCCCGATCTTTACTATTAACTGATTATAACCTAACCTTTTAAAGAGGTCAAATCTAGCCTATTGTGATAAGGTTTGTTAAAGTTTCTATGGTCCGTTAAAGTTCCTCCTAATCATCACTCCCTAACTTCTCCAACCTAAAACCCCTCTTATCATCATCCTCCCTCTTCTACAACCTAAAACCCCTCTTATCATCACTCTCCCTCTTCTGTAACCTAAAACTAAGGTTCCTCCAATAATCTGTACACAATTCCCCTAAGGTGAGCGCCTTGTCTTAGTTGTTAGTTTTTATTATTATTATTATTTTAAATCAAGCTAGCAAAATGACGTCGTTTTGCTAGTAACTGTAAAATTAACACTCCCCCCAACTCATCTTCTTCCCTGATTCCCCCCCCCCCCCCCCCATATTCCCAATCTCCTCCCCTAATCCTAACCTGCAGCTGACAACCCCTCATCCTTCCTCACTCAATCCGGCGACAAATAAGGCGATCCCGATCAAAATTTCCGGCAAGTGCATAAGAAAACTTCAAGTCTCCGGCAAGTTTTTCATCTACTCCTAAATAACTTTTAAAGTACTTCTCTCCCTCAACTTTCATTATTTTTTTTTTGTGGTTTATAAATTCTTCTGAGTGATAAATTCTCTAGGATTTTGATGTTCAAATTACTAAGCATGATTGAAATCTGAATATGGTTTTTTTTTTTTGGGACATCTGATTCTAATCATAGGACTCCGTCAACTTTACTGTTCTGTGGGAAATCTGATCATGTTTTATGGGAAGATGCTGATGTGGTGGTCAGTGCTTCCGTAGGACTCTAAGGTCAAAATTTACCTAGAAATATAAGGGGATTGTCGAGCCAAGCTAAGGAATGTCCTACCAGTAGTAGTAGGGTAGTTTATGAGTCATCATCATAAGAAGAATTGGGAAGAAAATGTGGTTAACCATGACGAAGATGTTGAGGGTGATTTTGGTGTGAGACCCACTTTGCAACAAGGTGGAAGCAACAACAACCCGGAGGGAGCCGTGTTCATCGATCGCTCGCTACTTTAGTAAACTATATTTATCGTTGTGCTTGCTACCTTGGTTTGAATGTATAATTGATTTAACTTTGAAATTTGGATGATGGTTTGTTGTTTGAACTAATGTGAAATATTGTTCTTTTTTTTATGCCTTATATATCCTAAATTAAATCCTTTATATTTCTTTTGTTCACAGCGTCAGTGCCTTGTTGGCGTCTAAGCCAGTGCCTTGTCGCGAAGGCGTCCAAGCCCCCCCCCCCCCCCCCCCCCCCAAAAAAAAAACCGCCTTGGCGCCTTGACAATTATGGTCCGTTAAAGTTCCTCCTAATCATTACTCCCTAACTTCTCCAACCTAAAACCCCTCTTATCATCACTTTCCCTCTTCTGCAACCTAAAACTAGGATTCCTTCAATAATCTGTACACAATACCCCTAATGTGGGCGCCTTGTCTTAGTTGGTAGTTTTTATTTTATTATTTTTTATTATTATTATTTTAAATCAAGCTAGCAAAACGACGTTGTTTTGCTAGCCACTGTAAAATTAACCCCTCCCCCCCCAACTCATCTTCTTCCCCGATTCCTCCATCCCCCGTTCCCAATCTCCTCCCCTAATCCTAACCTGCAGCCGACAACCTCACTCAATCCGCCGACAAATGAGGCGATCCCGATCAAAATTTCTAGCAAGTGCATAAGAAAACTCCAAGTCTCCGGCAAGTTTTCCATCTACTCCTAAATAACTTTTAACGTACTTCTCTCCCTCAACTTTCATTATTATTTTTTTTTATGGTTTATCAATTCTTCTGAGTGATAAATTCTCTAGGCTTTTGATGTTCAAATTACTAAATCTAATTGAAATATGAAATTACTAAATATGATTGAAATCTGAATCAGGTTTTTTTACTTTTTAATTTTGGGAAATCTGATTCTAATCGTAGGACTCCGTCAACTTTACTGTTCTGTGGGAAATCTGATCCTGTTTTATAGGAAGATGTTGATGTGGCGGTTGGTGCTTCCGTAGGACTCTAAGGTCAAAATTTACCTAGAAATATAAGGGGATCGTCGAGCCAAGCTAAGGAATGTCCTACCAGTAGTAGTAGGGTAGTTTATGAGTCATCATCATAAGAAGAATTGAGAAGAAAATGTGGTTAACCATGACGAAGATGTTGAGGGTGATTTCAGTGTGAGACCCACTTATCAACAAAGTGGAAGCAACAACAACCCGGAGGGAGCGGAATTCATCGATCGCTTGCTACCTTGGTTTGAATATATAATTGACTTAACTTTGAAATTTGGATAATGGTTTGTTGTTTGAACTAAGGTGAAATATTGTTCCCTTTTTATGCCTTATATATCCTAAATTAAATCCTTTATATTTCTTTTGTTCACGGTGGGTGCCTTGTTGGCGCCTAAGCCGGCGCCTTGTTACCAAGGTGTCCAAGCTCCCCCCCCTCCCCCAAAAAAACTGCCTTGGCACCTTGACAACTATGACGATGAAGATGAATCTTCACGCATATTTGCACCTCTTTAAAAAAAACAAAAAGATATAAACAGCCAATAGTAAAAGTTGGGCTACATTTGCAACTTTTATAAAAGGTCGGGTTATAAAACACAATTTGGCCATAAAATAACCACTAGAATAAAACCAATAATTCTAAACATCCGGAAATTTAACCCTGAAAGCAGATGTGCAGAATGAATGATCCCACTGCTATAATGATCTTAATTCACTCCGGATATGCAACATCTACTTTTAGTACGATTACAGGGCAAGCTTTTGGGAACATCCGAAACCCAGTTAACAAAGGTAAGAGATTTAGCAAAATGTCATATAGAACCGGAAAGAATCATACCGTGTTCGGGTTCATCTGACATCAAGTCATTGCTGGGCATTTCATTTTGATTGCGGTTTTGACGCCGAGACATGTCATCTGAAACGAACATTCTCTGACAACTATTTTCACCCCGTAAAACCCTAAGCTCCAATGCATTACAACCTAAAACCTCACTGGGCATTTCATTTTGAGTACGGATTTGAGACCAAGACCTGTCATCTGAAACGAACTTTCTCTGACTCCTATTTTCACCTCGTAAAACCCTAAGTTCCAACACGTTAGAACCTAAAACCTCACTGGCTTCCTTTTGCTCCGGATCGCCGACAGATGGGTAAGTTTGTGATTCTCTTATTTTCTTCGGAATGTACCTTACTGGGACGGATGAACTGTATACTCTGCCGTTTAAACAGGCATTGGCACCATTCTTGTTCGACCTTATTTCACATAAAGAAACATAATTATCAGCAACACCACGATTACATGTCTGCAACCCAATGCATGATTTATCTATCAAGCTGCTTGGTTGCTGAGAAAATTAAAGCAATAAAAGTAAAGGATAAAACTTTAATTCCCTTTCCTTCCCAACCGACCCCAATTTTTTTTAACATTTTCTTGAGAAAATTAGTGAAGTATGGAGCGAATCGAGTGAGGATTCTCACCAGAAAATTGATGATATTCGATTTTGAAGCGGATATGAGAACTTGCAGCAGAGATTAGCACCCAAAGTCGGCATTTTTCCGCAGCGTGCCCTAACCCTAGTCGAGCGCCAAAGATTTGAGAAGTTTGGGCATGTTTGCGTGCACCCGGTTCCACAGCAAACTTTAAACGAATTGATGACGTGTCTTATTCGCATCTACGTGGGCCCCATTTTTAAGGTAATAAAAAACATGGACGTGCTACCGGCACCAAGGTCGGTTACTGGAGCCAGTCACTCACAAGTGGGTGGAGCTCATCATTGAAATTAGGGATTGAGGCCCGCCCTGAGTGGTCCGTTATTAATTTAGTAATCGATATCATTGTGCGGTATTTTCATAAGAACAAAGGAATTGTTGGGGTACTATCACCATTTAATCCGAGACACTCACACAAATGAGTGAGGTCTATTCTCGTGTAGATAATCTTATTTTCTTGTATGTATTCGTAAATTCTTCAGAATAGTATCGTGATCCGATTCATAAACACGCACCTAATAAATTTAGAATTTGTAACTTTTTATTTACGGAAGAGATGTTTCTAGACAAAAGATCATTGACCAAACGATGAACAAAGGAGAACACTTTCACTTTTAGAGAAACATTAAAAATAAAGTTTTTGCCACCTATAAATTTTACTCTAGTTGTCTCTAAGCAAAATTGTATGAGAATATATTACCTATATTTGAGGACAAGGGACGGGGCAACCTCTCGATATGCTTATTGCAGATCAAGAATAAAAATGTCATCTAGGTGCCATTTCCTATTATCTCTTTTGGGGATTCCCAAAACGAGGGAATGAGAATATTTTGATTACCATTTCATTATTCGGTAACATAAAGTGTTATAAAATTATCATTTTCTTACGATGCCCATTCTATTGTATAAGAACGAGAGAATGATCCTTTAATTCCTTTGTTATTCCCATTATATTCCCGCCGTTTATGCGTAATCTATGTATTTATTTATTTACTTTATTTTCAATTTTTATAAACTTAATGTTATTTTTTTCATTAATTAGTTATTTATCCATTGCTACAGGGAAAAATATAAGTTATATGCATACAAACCCCGTAATAGACTAACAACTCTTGAGAAGAGGCAAAATTCAAAACACTCAATAACTCAAGCATCATGTCTATTTGATTCAAGGATCAGGCGCTCCCACAAATACAAACAAACATAACCTAAAATCATAGTATAAAAATTCACCAAACTCTATACTTCTGCTAAAGTATGCAACTCAAAATTCAAGACTTAAACCTCCGCTGTACAAAATTTCCAGACTTCCCAAGACTATCACTAGTTCCTCAGTATAATCAAGTCATAAATTTTCCACGAGGTGTCGACCGGCTCCTTCTGAACTCTGGCATGGATGATGTGTTGCTGCCTTCTTTCGCATTGCGAGTTGCAACATTTGGGAGCTTGCTGTCATGTTTGCTCACTGGAAAGGGCTCCATTGCCTGCACTACTCCCCTGCAGAGGAAATCAAATGCCATTTTCATTAGCACGATGTGATGTGAACCTTAACAAATTTAAACACTGCGAAGAGCAATTCACAAAATGACGGGTTTGGTTCACGAAATAGGATAGTGAGGAATAGTTATTCTATGAGAATAGAATGGGTCGTCTTGATTGGGGTGGAATGAGGCCTGAATATTAATAGCTATTCTGAGCACTAAAAGGAGCCAAACAGATGAATAGAGCTAGAACGAAATAGCTGTTATTACCATGAACCAAAATACCATAAAGATTTGTCCTACCTTTGTTCAAGACTCTGTGAGTTCCTTGAGTTCTGTTGAACTCTTTTAAGCTGCAAAGTGTGAAGTGTTGGTGGCACAACACACCCACGCTCACTGTCCAGCTCAGAAATCTCGCCATTTCGAGTCTCATCCATTTTCTCATTATCATCTGAGTCAGAAAGCAGTGTCGGCTCCGAACCAGACTTCCGAAGCCTACTTGACACTAGATTATTGGCCATCATTGTCTTACTTTCATTCTTGTTTTTCCTAATGCCACCTTGCCTCCCATTGATTGCCTGCTTAAACTGCTCCTCATCTTGTCCTGGGTGAACCTTCCTGGAGTTGACTTTCTGGCGACCATAGAGTGCATCAGAGGCATTGACCAGCTTCGCAGGCTGTTGGGAATCCATATACTCCCTTAAATTGTTGTCCGTTGATGGGAGGACTGATGCTGTGTTGACAGATTTAAGGATAGGTATTCTAGACGGAAACGGTAGTCTTGCGATTGGTTGATTATCAATTGTGTCAAGCTTGACCGTGCCCTTAATATGTGCCCCTCTATCAGTAGATACTGACCTCCTTGAAAAAGGGGACGGCGTGCGTAGCATTGAGGAGCTTACTGGTCTCTCTCTAGCCGGAGAACTGGTCTTTGGAGCGGGATCCTCTGTCAATGCAGAAGAAAGACGAGGCCTCCTTTGCTTGCCTGATGAGCTGCTTCTTGACTGCAATTTAAGTACACGCTGTGAAATAGAGATCAAGTAAACATTACTTTAACAAACCGTGTAGAATAATTTTCTTGAAGAAATTTTTAAATGAAGACTATACGCTTAAAAATGCTATAAAACACATGCAATGTTGCCGTCTTAGTAGTATTCAACCAATCAATGAATAACAAATTTATTGGATGTCATAACTTACCTCAGATGCTCTAGGATCGTCAGTGGGCCGTTGACAAATTTCTGCCTTCATAACGCCTCCATTACCATACCTTGGCATATGAAATGGTGAAGATGCTCTTGGTTTATTGGATTCTAGGCCACCCCTGACATTTCCACCTCTTAGTTGTTCGAGTTCAGCTTCCTTCCTCTCCAGTGCCAGCTTAATATTTGATATCTGCACTATCAAATTTTTATTCAACAGGCTCCTCATATGATGCAATGAATTAGAAGTAGAATCCGCTAAGGAATGTCAAAGAATAACCTCATCTTTAAGTTCGCGGAGTTCACCGCTTTCTTTGTTGGATCGAGCAGCCCCAAGATCTATTGAGGCAGCCCTCTCAGCAAACTTGAGTGTGCTGATCGTCTCCCCAATGGCATTAACTTCAGGGTTTATATGTACAAACATCAATGTTTTCGCTTGTCCACCTACATGCACAAAGGATATTATTAGAAGCAACCAATAAACTTGAAGAAAAAAGAGAAAACTGCAAATCCTTAGTAACAACATTTGATCTTTCATTCTTTTGTATCAAATATGCCAGGTAAATTTAAACTTATACCCAACACTAAGGCACCAACTTCAAAGTATGCCTGACAAATTAACAATAGAAGTATATTCTTGGCCAATTACCTAAAGAGTCTTGAAGAACTTGCGTAAGCTTGGAATTTCTGTAGGGGATGTGAGTACTTTTCTGAGCAAGAGCGGAAATCACATCTCCTAGTGCAGAAAGAGATCTATTTATATGTTGGGCTTCCTTTAGTCTCTCACCAACTGCCTCAGATTTCTGCACCCTCTCACTTCCAGCCAGATCGACTAGATGAAGGCAACCCCTAAGAATAGATGCAGATACCAACTCTTTTCCGTGGACATGAATGGTTAAAACACTGCATAAGTATGATCAGCCTCACAAGCAGTTAAAAATAATACTCTCTGGAAATGACCAACAAGTAAAATAGCATAGATTCCTTTTCTCCCATTAATAACCTAGAAAAGAAAAGAAAAGGCACCTACCTGTGAGAACGGCTACTCCGCACATTTAAAGCAGTAGCTCCCACAGCACGATTCCTTTGGCCAATTTTCATCAAATCAAGAACATCTTCAGTACATGAGACAGAAACCAAACTTGCATCGGGTACATTAAGGCCATTCAACTGAGAATTGTTCCGTATATCTAACGTGTGAATAGTTAAGGAAAAAAAAAAACCAATCAAATGAGACATTCAATTGATTCTTAAAGGAAACATCATGCAGTTATTTGGTAAGAAAAGTTAAAAGGATGGTATAAAGTGATAAACCAAATCAAAAAAGCAATTCTTGAAAAGATATCTTCTGTTGGAGCCATCACTGACTAATAGATCCCTGACTTGTTCATTGTATATTTCAATCATTTGGACTCTAACTTCGTATCGTATGACATCCTTCCTTTCCTTTGACATGTCAAATAAATCACGCAGAGCTCTATAGTTTACACCCCATGTCTCCTCAGTTGTCAAATCAGGGCCAGCCTGTGAATGGAGACAAACAAACCAAATCGCCAATGTTATTCAAATCAACACTCAGAGAAATGATCTCTCCATATACTAGAATACTCGTAAATTCAACATAAAAACTCAACTTACTATCTTAGTGTCTCCCTTTACTTGTTTCTATATTCCTTTTTGGCATTAATTTGAGCATAAGATTTTCTATTTGTTGTTCATAAGGGAGTTCAGATAAAGGGTTTGTTGCAGTTTTCTGGGTAAAAAGTGGGCAGAATCGTTTGAAATTCCACAGTTTTTTTCCCCTAATAAAGTGGATTTATTGTGTATTAGTCCAAAATGCATTAAGCTCATGTGCTTCTTTGTTTAGTGTCAAATTTTCTGAACAAAAAAAGATACACCAACTATACGAGATTTGTTTAGCAACCAAAAAACAATACAGATAGAAGGTTGGTGATACGATGTGAATTTGGCCAGAGAAAATATATACACACTTCCTGCTGGAACCAAAGGATATGACAAGCCAGTAATGTGGACTACAAATCAAGGAAAATGATGCGACAGGTAGGAAACATCTTACTGACACTTGGCAATTCTTATAGCAATTAGAACTGCAGGTCACTATTATTACCATTGTGTATGTCTTCCCTGAACCAGTCTGTCCATATGCAAAGATGCAAACGTTGAAACCATCTAGTACAGATCTGACCAATGGCTGAGTGTCAGCATATATTTGCTCTGCGTGTAAGAAACAGAAGGTTCAGGGACTATAAATTAAATGGTAAAGCATGCATAACAGTGAGAAAGCATTACGCACTAATGGCTGATTCGAGGTCATCAAATTTTTTTTAAGGAATCTGTTTCCCTCCCGTATTCACTATCATCATCATCATTCTTTATGTAATTACTTTGTACTGAACAGCCTTCCCTTACACTTGCAGCTAAAGGTAATTCATTGTATATTACATGAGCTAAAGCAATGAGACGAACAAAGTATTCAAAACCTTCCCAGTGGTTTAACCAAGTAATTTGGAAATTGTATAGAAAATCCCTTTTATAAGAGAGAAATTACCTTGTGTCACACTTGTTCCAAAGATTTTGTTAAATGTAAACACCCTTCTTGCATCTTTGCCCAACTTCAGAGGATTGGCAATCATAATATTTCCATTCTCTCCAATATAATCCACAGTGGACTGCGCATGTGGTTGCCCTGGTAAAAAGGGCCTAACTCTACAGTAGACTCTAATGGTTCCTGTAATAAATCAAAGTCCATCAACAAAGCAATACAAATCATAAAATATAGGAACACTCAAAAAATCTATTCGAAAGGGAAAAAAGGTGTCCTACCTTTAAGATCTTGAACTTGATTGTAAAGTACACGATTCTCTTCTAAAACCTTCTGGTAGGTATAGGAAGTCACTTCAAAGCCCTTAATATGATGCTCTGAGACAACAGAGACAGAGTTTATAGGAGCTTTAACTAAAACCCATTAAAAAAGCAATCAACTAATTAAAATATCATTTCTCTAAGTAAAATTAGTTTCTAGGTTCTCACCAAGCCTTCTGAGTTCATTCTCCCAGTCGAATTGAACATGCTTGACTTCGAACTTTGTCTCTTGAAAAACAGCTCTTAATTCCTGAAAAAATATATTTAATGGCAAAAACCCAGGTGACATTGTAAAACCAAAGAAATTTCTTGCACAGATTGGTAAAGCAATGGAAGGCAAATATATGTGAGTTGCATTAACAAGAAACTGGCATCAAAACTTTAAGTTCTACAGCTCAATATGGGGACTCACTACAGCTGAAGGTAGTTATAGATAGCATAACATTGCAATCTGTTCATAATCCATCATTATCAATCACTCCCATCTGTAGGTCATAGATGCACCAAAGCTGTTATAATGCAGAATGTATCATTTCCCAGTGTCTAGCAGTCACCATCTTTTACCTTAAATATCATGATTTCTACAGTCAATTATTTTGATATTTCAAGTATGAAATATCTAGGAGTGAAGATCCATCCAAATCCATGCCCATTCTTCTCTCCCCGTTTTCCCTTATTTTAATTTTAATAATTCAGAACAACATTTTCTTCTTTTCCTTTTTTTGTTTTAATATGTAAATAAGCACATGCTTAACCCAGTCTGCTACCATATGGTGCATAATCCTGTTCTCAGTTGAAATCTTTTGAATTTTTGAGTCAAGAATTTGACAAGCTTATACATTTGCACACACATAAATAAGTGAGACCAAACCAATAAGCTTACATAATCATAAGAAAGTAAAATAAATAAAGATATAAGAGCCAACTGATAAGCATACCTCAAGTTGCTTCTGTTGAATATCAATTAGTTCTCTGTGACGAGACGAGTCACTTGCAGTATGCTGAGAACTCTGATATTTCCCCCCACAAATGCAGAATTTGGAAAAATCACTCGATACTAAACTGGTTCTCCGATCAAGATACTGTGAAAAGGCTTTGGTGAATTCAGCTTTTGATAGAGAAACATCATCATCTTTTAATAGTTTCTTCAGGAGCACTCCTAGCTATAGATAGTGGTAAACAACAAATTAGTTATTTTGACACAGTTAATGACTGCTTAAAAGCATCAAGCTCATAAAATCGTTTTGCAGGAGAGCTTAGAAAAGATCGGTGGAACTCTAAAATTAATACCTGATTGCTTTGAGAAACAAGCAATGCTGAAAAATCCTTAACAACCTTCATTAGCATAGTATCAATTACCTACAAAGAATCACCAAAGGTAAAATTTCAGGTTTTGTATTCTGTTAAACAGCTACGGTGACAAACAAGCGTAACAAATTTCTATAGGGATCCAGTTAGTAAAGATATATATAACAGTATGCATAATGAAGACTCCCATTTCATGTCTTGTGCGCACAAAAAATGCGATTTCAAACTTACTTTGCTTTTTCATAACTTTATATTTAAAACACCATGCCAATCAAGGAACTCACACAAACTGGAAAATGGAACGGATCTTACCTACCGTTGCATTCAAAGGAAAGTCTTCAATTCCATTCTGCTCTGTAAGATAAGCCCGTATAAGTCCAAGCCCAAATTTGTCAAAGAGGTAACCCAGAGCATTCGCTGCTCTGGATTCTTCAATGGAGACCTCGCTAGAAAGATGAAGAAAATCCAATATCTGTTCATAATGTGATGATTCAGAATCATCCACAGAATCATCAGTGCTTTCGCTGCCAACAGAGGAGAATGGTGATGTGATCCTTATGGTCCCACCATACCTCCAAATCCCAACTCCACCTGCCTGCTTCCACTCATAATATCCTTTCAGACAAAGAATGCAGTCCACAACTTTGTTCGATGAGCCTCCCTATAAATTCAAGTCCCTCAAAGTCATACAACCCTATGCTTGCATCATACAGGAAGCAAAATGGCACGAGTTCTTTATCTGAATTAAAGAGTTTCCCTTGAAATAATATACATAAACTATGATTATAAATCATTAATATATTTAACGCTGCATTAAGAAAGGTGAAGTGATGTCCTGAAGTTGGGATTGTGTAGAATCAAACCGGATTCGGAATCTAATATAACTAGGAAGTCCAAATTCTGCAAACCCAGAGTATGACTTCTTATTCTTTTAAATTATTAGAAAAGTATACGGATGGGCCATTGAACCAAGTGAACTATACAAAGCAGTTGAGCAAGAAAATGAAAAAAAGAAAAAAAGAAAAAGAGAAAACAAACCTTCTCCAAATCAGAAGCCTCAAATGTCAATAGCTTCATCTTTCCAACAGCCACCAGAAAATTCCTCATGTTCTCGAAATACTGGATTGCAGACTGAGCCGCTCCCTCCGTGGATTCCACGGGTATAACCGGATTTTCCACCACCTAATTCTCAAAACACACACAAGGAACGTAAAATCAAACTCCAATCCCAAAAACGCAATGGAAAAGGTTTAAGCAGTTCACATATACGTTTTAGCAAACACATAGTCTGCAACACAAAAATGGAACAGAAGAGAGAAGGTAAAAGACCCACCTTGGGAACAGCACGTGGGTTGACTTTGTTGAGGACATTGCACAGAATGAGGCCATTCCGGAGTGCAAAGCAGAATTCCTCTTCGGACGGTTCTTCTGGCAAGGATCCCCAGGCGCCATGGTCCATTTGTCTCAGCCATTCCACTGCTTGGTACCTCCTTGAAGCTGAGAAATGCGATACAGAAGCAATCAAACCTTAATTCTAAGGGCTCTATTGTTGGGATTCTCGCAAACCCGTGTTCTATTTAAGGGTCTTGTCGGGATCTTTCCTCAGCTTCTTTTTTTCAAAAAGCCGGTATCCCTAAACTTCCATGAACGATGTAAAGAGAGTGTTATCTCAGTTCCTGCTGCCCACTTAACAATCGACATTGCCACTTGTAAACATAATCGATTCATACAACTTTTAATTTCTGTAATATTGTTCTCAAGTTCCGCGGCGAGAAACTATTTTACTTGATATTTCAGCCACGAAAGCCTCCTACATTACAGTGTTTGTAGCGCAGATCCATTCGATCTTCTAACCCAGCAAACTGAGTCAATAATATGAAAAGACTAGTAATGGAGGGATTGTGATAGAAAAACATGTCATGGGTACATTTTCCATAATTCGATTTAGCATCACCAGACATTGTAATCTTAGATTACCATAAATCCAAAGATGCTTGCTTTGAAATCAATGTCAAAAAACGAATGCTAAGCAACAGCATTTCCTGATTGTAAGCCAAAAAAAAAAAAGGAGCAACATTTGTTGTTGGCCTCAAGAGAAAAGGACAAAGGAACGAAAAATATTTGCTGTTTCTAGGGGAATGAATGGAGACGGTTCTTGGGGATTGGATTCTTAAGCATAATCTCATTCTTTTGACTAACTCGCTACCTTTTGACCATCCAAAGCGACAAGTTATCCATCATTTGATATAATTCCCCTTCATAATTGCCCTCCAGTCTCCCCCATAAAGACCTTATATTAGGTAATGGTGTCCTTTAATCAAGTGTTCCCATTTTTAATGTTTTTTGGTGCGACAATAAGCTTTATATAATCTTAACATTATGGTAATTATCATAAATTAATTCAGGAAAAAAAAAAGAAAATTAATTTTGTGATCCTACCCAGATTTATTTTTAATGTTTTTATAAAGAATTTAAATTTTATTTTACTGATAAAGTACATTCATAAACTACACAACTATCTCTTCGTATCCATATTTTTTATTTGTGAATATAACGATTTGATAAATTTTAAATAATTATCTTATTATTATTTGATCAAAATAATTTTTATTAGCCACATTTTTAGTGTAATGGATGTTTTGGAGATCTGCCAGTAGAATTAGTGAGAAGAAGAGGGTTTGGGATGCAATGTGTTTTGAATACCGAGTGGGGGGATTAGAGTACCTGCTTCTCCGGCTTTCCTCTGAGCCAACTGATGGTCATCGATGATCTCTTCGCTGTAGATTGAGCTCAGACCCTTCAATCCTCTCGTGTTCTTCGCATTCGGAGTCCCCGAGAATACCGAGCTGCTCAAGTTCATCTCTTGCGGCATCCTCTCTTCTCTTCTCTTACCAATGTAATTCCGATTCCTGAAAAAGAAACAGGCTTTATATGTATATATATAAGGGGTCTGAGACTCCTGGTCAAGAAAAGGTTGAGTGAACACAGAGACAGGATTTGTAAGACATGACTCTTACCTCTTCGGCGACTATAACAAGAACCACATCCGCCGTGAACCGTCGCCGGTGAATAAGTTCAGGCCAATTTTTCTGGCTGGAGAGTTCTCTTCAAGCTAGAGCTATAGACTACAGAAATGTAATGTGCATATATATATAGGGAGGGGCTTACAAAGATTTAAAGATGGGAGAAGGAAGGGAGAATGAAGAAATGAGAGGTGAGGCGAGCTTCTCGTGTGTGTCGTGAAGGAGCATTCAAAAACTTACGTGTACAATTCAAGAGAAGAAGAAGAAGAAGGTGACTCCTTATTAAATGCACTCTGCAAGACAAAATAGAGAGAAGAGAGCTCAGCCAACATGGAAAGAGAACCCCCCCCAAAAAAAATAATAATAAATAAATAAATAAAAAGACAATAAAAAGACAACCTTAAGTCCCATTCCATGAGGTGGCAGGTGCTAATTTTACTCCCATCAAATCTCGTATTATGATACAAAAATCACTTTTGGTATCCAATATCTAACTTTTAAATTTTACTTTATTTTCCCATAAAATGGAAAATAAGGTGATGGTGAGGCTTCCCTAAAATTTCTAAATAATCACGCCTTACGGTGAGTAATATTACTTATGCATTCTTCACACTGAAAGGCAGACGTGCCAAAATATATGTAGTCATTTTTGAGTGATATTTTGATCAAATAACAATACAAAATCATATGTATTTTGTCACGTGGTCACTTTCGATATGAAGGATGTGTAAATAATATTACTCCTTATAGAATTCCCATAAAAATGAGATATAAATGCCAACCTTATCGATTTTAAATGCACAGACCCAAAAAAGTGGAAAAAAAATATGAACTGGATCCCTAACCACATCAACTGATGTTTCGCATCTTCCATACTGATCCGGAATTATTGAGGTAAAAAAGGAAAAAAAAAAAAAAAAAAAAGTGGGGGTGATGAACAATTTTTTTTTTTTTTTTTTCATCTTGTGGGACGAGTGGATTGGTTGACTGAAAGACAGGATCCAGCATTAATTATGGCACTAATTAAGTTGCTTCATAAGGAATGCAAAGCTATATGATCTTATATATTGCATCCTCCTTTAGCTTGAGGGATTCCTTTGAAGATGGTGCTTTTCAAGAGAAGGAGGATTTGGAAATTTATACCCTGAAGCAATGTGTCCTCCTCATCTCCTATTGAGGGGTAATTATTATTAACACAATTAATAGGAAATTAATTGCACTACTACAATCCGACACTCTTACGGTATATCTTAATAGCTAATTCAAGAGATTATCCAACTCAAATGATTTGGTCAACTCCACACACACATTTATTTATTTATTTTTACAGTTTAGGCCAAAAATCTTTTCCCTGTGATACTGGTAAATTTATAGGAAAATATCCTATTGATGCATAGCTATTGCTGCATTTCTAAATTAATATATTATTAATGTAGCAAAATAATTTAAATCACACATCCTCCATGAGAGAACCACGCTACAAAGACTTCAAATTTAAGGTGTTAATGCCCCTCATCTTAAAACAGTTCGAACTTTTACTACCATCCATTGTGAATCTGTTCGATTTAGATGACTAGTAAGAATTACTTGATTCAAGGTAAGTGTTAAAATTACAAGTATATAGCTATATGTATTTATATATATATATATATATATATATATATATATGTGTGTGTATGTACGTACGTATAGTATGAAGAAGTCTTGAGGCACTTTGTTTGTGGAGGAATATTGGGGGAAGAAACAAATGACGTTGGTAAAGGCTTGAAAGGGAAAAATACGTTGGGAGTTTGAAAGAAACAGGAGCGAAAGTCAAAATCAGAGAACGTTGGATCCATTTAAATTGAATGATTGCAAGGGGAAGGCCCTTTACTTTACACATTGTAGCCCATTCGATGGACCACTTTGTGAATTTCTCTCTCTCTCTCTCTCTCTCTCTCTCTCTCTCTCTCTCTCCTCTTTTGCCATGATTAATCGAAATTGATCACTTTCATTTTGTTTGGCTAAAGGCTAACAAAGCACTTGAAAGAGGAGACTTGCCTTGCAAGCATGTTTCATATCTATCAAACCACCCACAAATTCCCTGACCATTTCTAGTTTATTTATTCTTTTTTAAACAATCAGAGCATTTGAATCCTTTGTAACTTTCTATTTTCATATTTTTGCTGTTTCTAGTAAAATTTTATTATCAAATTCTCATTCCAAAATGTTCTCAATATTAAAAAATATAAAGAAATTAGGACCCAGAATCGGAATTATCGGATCGATTCAAAACACCATTCAAAATTACATTAAAGTATAGTGTTTGTCAACAATTTTATATATCTAAAACCTTATTCTATGTTTCCAATTATGAGGACTTGCTTTCGACAAATGAAGAAGGTTCCCTCCTCTTCTCTCTCTCTCTTTCTCTCATTTGCCATAATAGCTTTGATATTTGATTACACAAAACGCATGCAGAGAGAAAGCATGCCTACATGTATGTATCAATTGGCTGTCTAAAAGAGGTTGTGTATTGTTAAAAATATTGATGCTTTAAAATTTCTCTGAGGTTGGGTTTTGAATCTAGGCCATCGATTCATTTCTAGCCCTATCAAATATAATAATAGAATCTTAACCTAAGGTAGGGTCACGAAAATTAAATTTGTAGTTCTACTAGTCAAATTCCGTCATACAACTAGATTTAATAAGAAAATAAACTCAACAATAAGAAAAGATAGAAGTTCCATCATTCTACTTCATCCATGCTCGCATGCTGTGATGTAACCCTATAAAATGAGAGGGACATGAGCTTGCTGTTGAGTATATCGCATGTAATTAACGAAGGACATGACTTGCATCGCCCTCACACGACAACAACGATTATTACTATTACTATTATTATTATTTACTTATTTGAATGTTAGCTACACACACCCAGTGGATTTACATATAAGGCCTTTTCAATTCCTTACACGAAAGGAAGATGTCACTAAATCCTCTTGTCTGGATCCCAGGCTGGCCTTCTTCTAAGCCTATGGCTCAATCCCTTGATGGGATGCCTTTTAGGCCCTTAATTTATGAGGCTTTACCCATCTTCTCTTGAATAATGAAGAGAGTTTCCCGCCATTGATGTCATAGTGATAGGTGGGCTTCCACTTAAGGATTTTCCTTTACTACTTCTATAAGATAGAGGATTTTTGTGGGGCCTAAGGCTAATAGAGAGCGCCTAGCCACAATCTCTCTCTTGCTCCTTTTTCTTTTTCCTTTCTCTATATAAACAAAACTCTAAGGTTTTGTAGGAGGGGTCTTCTACGAAGAAACTGAGGTGGCGAACGAAGAGAACCAAAGAGAGAGAAACCATGTCTTTTTCATTCTTTTACCATCAAATCTCAAACAATAACCTTCAATAACAAGGAGGGCTATGCACTATAAGAAAATCTTGCAATAGCGATGGAAAATTTTAGTTGCTACAAAGGCCCTTTCCGTCATAAATACTCAAGTGCAGCGGCCTCCCGTTGCTAAAAATCCGTAGTTAATAGTCTCGTTGCTAAAATTTTCATTAGCGATGGACCATAATTCCGTTGTTATAAAGTAATTACTAGCAATGGAAGTAACCATCCCAAATGT
Organism: Santalum album; assembly: GCA_034195605.1. NCBI lineage: Eukaryota > Viridiplantae > Streptophyta > Magnoliopsida > Santalales > Santalaceae > Santalum > Santalum album. Next base: position 12,173,053 of record CM067259.1, read on the forward strand.
CATTAGATCCCGTCTAAAAGTTCGTTGCTATACCTTATAACAACTGCTATTCCATTACTTTTATATAATGGCGACAGGCTTTAGCAATGTTAAAGGTCCAAAATCCATTGCTATTGTTTATTGAAATGTTCAAATACCACCCCCTAAATTAATAACACCTGCCATCGTTAACAAAAACTACATAAAACAAAAAACTCGAATAAGGTGCAGGGTTGGGTCCTCGGGCCTGGGTTAGGGCTTTTCTTGAAGATTATACTAAGAATGTGTTGTTCGAGGCCGATTCAGACTCCTCGCCTCAACGAAGGGACTCACCGCCCTTCTCCTTCGGGGGCTCTCAGGGCTTCACGTCGAAGAGATTTTGAGGGTTTCGCCTGATTTCGTGGCGTTCGTTGGGCTTCAGCAGAGTCTAACGCCCTCGAGGCACAATGGGTTCTTGAATATGTTAAAATTGATGCAGAAGAAGGCGTTTCAGTTATATGTGCAAGCTGAGAAGGTGGTGATTTGTTGGTTGGTAAAGCTTTGAGCTCGAATCTCAACTCAAAGGTAGAAACTGATGTTGGGGATTTGAACACTGGACTGATTCCGGAACTGGGCGCTGAGGATTCTATTTCAAATTTGGTAAATCGAATGGGGATTAGAGGAGAGAGAATTAAGGGCAAGTTGGAGAGGGAGCTTAGTCTGATCGAATTGATGGTTGAAGATGTTTCGTGTCAGCATCGGCCCATGCGGGTGTTAGGGGGAGTGGAGAAGGGGAGACACACTTCAGTGTAAAAGTAGTCTCTGAGAAGTTTGAAAAGAAGAGCTTGGTCAGAAGGCATAGGCTTATTTGCCATGAGTTGCAGGAGGAGTTGGAGACTGGACTACATGCATTGTCAATCGTACCAAAAAACACCTTCTGAGGTTAGTGATCGTTGAAACGTGGCCGTGATAGGAGGTTCTTTCAGTTTTCATACCCTTTACACATTTGATTGAGTGTTCACTGTATCCGGTGGCTCCAATATATATTTAGGGTTTATGGATACCTGGTGAAAGCTGGTAGTGTCTGTTATAAACTTTTTTCTGGGGATGATGATGTTGTAGTTCTTCCTATTGACAGATAGCTTGTTAGAGATTTCTTGAGTGAAGTCTATGAAGGGCTTCAGTATTGCTTTTCTTGTTCTTGATTGTTATTTATGCACGCATCAAACCCAGTAACCATGAGGATTTAAACTGCTCGCTTGACTCTGCTTCCCGAGGCGGAGGAGACGGCAGCGCTCGCTAGTCGGGGCATCGAGGTGGCAACTTTGACGGCAAATGAAGACAGCGCCGGTGAGGACCTCGACGGCATTACGACGCTGTCGCCGACAGATTTTCAAACGATAGTTGGTTCGATGCACCGTAGGTTTCACGAAAGTCATGATCTGATCCATGGAATCTTTCATCGTTATCTAAAGGTATTTGGAATTAGCGTCAATTTAATTCATCATCTTTAAAAAGGGAGGCTTAGTCCTTGAGATTTTCAAGAAATGGCCATTTTTTCCATAACTTAACGAAATCGTCAAATTTATTTGATCGATAAATGACTGGGTATGGATCAAGGTGGGTTTGAATTTTACTACATAATTTGTTTTCCTGTCACCATGTGATACTTTTTAACATATTGTTCGGAGAGGAAATAAAAGCCCAAGATAAAAGCTCTTAATTGGTGAGAGAAATGCATTGAATTCAATATTTATCTCTATCTAAATCTCTACATGTATTACATATGTGACTTTTTCGTTCAAATATGACGATTTTATTAGTACAGGGACTAAATCAGCTACCATTTAGAAACTTTACTGACTACGTTGATCACTTTCAAATACGGGGCACTAAATTGACACTTACCACTCATTTAATTTGAGGAATGGGATAGAATACGTACTCAACATAACTATAACCTATATGAAGTAATATTTTCATATAGCACAAGTGAAATAACTACTCTCATGAGCCTTATAAGGACTAGACATCCGCCATTTACTCAACCTGAACCTTGAATTTCTTTTAATCAAGTTAATGTTGAACTTCATAAGTCCATTAAGTACTCTGAAGCTCGGTTAAAATGTGGATGAGCTGCATATGAAAAACTTGGTTTTAAATTCTTATTGGTCTTTTGCCGATTTCTCATGGATTATTACTTTTCATACATTACACACATTAGTATTTCGGTCACGTAATAATAAATAAATTAGTGCGTCAAAGGGTAACCCTTTCCTCTCTAGGTGTGGATGTAATTTAGGAAGAGATGATAGTAAAATTATCCTCATAAACGGGAGTGGTAAGTGGCAAAGAGGAACTTGTTAGTTAAGTTACTTGTTAATGTGGAAGAACAATTAAAGTTAATTACATCTTGGGCCTCAAAAGTAAGAGTAAGAGAGCATCATTTAATAACTGAAAACATTCTCCTCAGATCTGATGTTGCGTGGGACCAATAGTAATAGGGCATTGTTAAAATTAACTTGTTACCAATACCAAGAATTTAACATATGTGTTGGTCCTATAACCACGTTTAAATGTGGTAATTTTACTATAATTATTGGAAAGCAAGAGAGGTGATATATTACTATGATAAGGTTTATAACAAGAATACGTTGTTTGAACGAGGACCATCTACAAATTCTATAAACCTCACTTGAATTGTTGTAGTGACCTTGGTCTGTCAACATGAAACTAATTCAACTGCACTGGCCTTTTCAGTCGCTTCTGTTTCTTTCTGAGTGGTAGGCAATCTCTTTGAATGCTGAGATCTGGTCCCTGTTTGGACCCCAGCTGAACAGTGTCCTTGGTTCAGATCTATGCACCAAATACTACTGGGTCCCGTTTGATCTTCGCACCATGGCATTGACTTTATTGAAGAGTTTTAAAAAGTTATCCCTAAGTTGCAATTAGGGTTGAAAATCGGTCGGTTTTGATCGGTTTTCATGAAAAATCAAAGATCGACTGACCGATAATTTTTCCCATGAAGAAAAAAAACTGAAAACCGACCAACCACATCAATCGACTAAAAAAAAGAAACTGAAAAAAATTGCAAAGATCGGTTATTCGGTTTTTTCACAATTTCTTCTCCAACGGCCCAATAAGAACCCCAACGAGATTAAGCCATTAAATGATAAACTAATAACTCATATATAAAATATTAAATTAATAAAAAACAAATATTTTACTTAACCTTAGCCAAAAATATTAGCCAAAAGGTTACAAAAGACTTGTCTTTCTCTATTCTCTAGATCTCCTTTTATAGAACACTCTCATTATAGCTACTTTCATTCTTTCAATGTAGGACAAATTCAGTTTTTTTATTGGTCGGTTCGGTCTTGATTTTTTTTCAGCAATAAACTGCATCGGTCGATCGATTTTCGATTGTTGTCAAAAAACTTGCAATAATCGACCGACCACAAAAGTAACACATAAATAAATCAATTTCTATATATATATCAGTGTTGGCCGAACTAAGCCCAATAGAACACAGTGTTTTATTTTCTTGTTTTGATTCCTCATTTCACCATTAGATCTTAAAGTTTGTTTCTAGGAGACTTGACAGGAGCAGATTTCGATCAAATTCACATATCGTTAAAAATGGATATGCCCAAAAATAAAGTGATATCGTTGACAAAAATATATCCTTTATCGTTACTATGTCGAGTAATGCGAGGAACAAAGAGAGAATTGAATTTGGTTAGAGAATATACGGACAGTATTATTCAATGCTCGACATGATTTCATGGTTTTTTTTTTGAACATTAAATACGCACCTTTCCGACCTCTTGTAAAAGAAAGAAATGTCATCAGACTAACCGCTCATTTGATTCGTAGAATGGGATAGAATATGCATTCCACAGAAATATAACATAAAAAATGAGAGAAGTATTAATGAATAACTTTTTTCAAGACCCATGCATAGAGTAATTGTTACGTCATTAGCCATCGGTAATAGTTATTTTTCATTTATTTTTCGTTAATTCTCTTTATATGACCTGTGAGAGTAGTTATTTTACTTATGTTTTATGGAGATATTATTTTTTATAAATTATATTTATGTTGAATACTTATTCTATTTTATTCTACGGAAATAAAAGTCATGGGCCGTATGATTCCACGATATGGGCTTCACACCCAGCGTAGCTGTGACATGGACGAGCCCGAAGCATGTGCACCGAGTCTTCGTCAATTCAATTCCCACTTGATTAAGCAAAGCACTCCCTGCGCCTTTTAGTTCCTTTATTCTACTTACTTTAAGACTTTCACTTTGTTTTGCTAATTTATGATTTTAAGAATCTATGTAATTTTTCTGGGGTTTCCTTACGGATAAGGTTATGTATCTATTAGTACAAAGCTGCCGGTTCAATTGCAACGTGACGTGTTAATATTAATATGAATCTTTTTATTAATATTTTTATAGGAAAATGAAAAGATTACATGAATCGGGTATATTGTGTCATTTATGTTGTCCCTCAACAATTTTTATGAAGTCGAACGAGTTATTTGAATGGGTAATTATTGATTCAATAGATACACAAAATTATTGAGATGATATCAAAGTTTAATTTTTTTTATTTTAAAGAAAACCATAAATGCAAAGAAAGATAAATTCGAAAGTAAAAAATTTCATTATATTCATGTGAAATGAAATTATGAGTAGGAACTCATGTAATTTAGGCGAGTTCTTTTTTAAAGTAAAGTGAGATAATTTTACTAATTAAGTCGAGACTCCCTTTCTCCCCTCGCTTTCTCCTGTCGCTTCGCATTTCTTAGATCGGCAGATTCCAAACGCGGTACAATAATTTCTTCTACATTTCCTCCACGATCGAATACACTTTTTCTAGAACGAATGGAACAGCCCCACGTGGCGAGTTTTTGTTGCTCACAACGTGTTGGGTTGAGGTGATGTGCAGCAGCAACCCCTTCACCTTCCTTACATTTCTTCATTTTCTTTTTTAATGGAAGGCTTCCTTTTCTTCGTCTTCACTCTCACACTGTCGCAGATTAATCTCCCTCTCCTTCTCCCTCAAATTGCTTCCACTTCCATGGAAATGGCCGATTGCTTGTTGTAACTCAGTTCACGAGCACTGATCGATCCTGAACAGCTGCAGGAAGCGAGAACGCCGGTACACATTCCTCTCAACCGCTGCTTCAATTTTTTTTTTTTATTTATCAAAAATACTTTTGTTTTTGTTGTTTATCGAAACTCCCATCATTCATAAACTGTCAGCTAGCAAACTGTGAGCATCAATCTTTCATAAAGGAACAATTTTTATTTATTTAGCTATTTGTCGTTGATGTGTAATGCAAACATATATCTCACAAGGTAACCCAACAAAACTGTGTGAATCATACTAAGAAGGGATTCAATGGGTCAAGTTCTCTCCAATATCTGTTGCTCCATTTGCGGTGAAGGAGTAGCCGAGTTCTGTGAAAGGGAATTTCAACAGAAGTTGCTGGTTCCTTCACCCAGCAGTGGAGCCTCTGCTGATGAAAGCGCTGCCGATGCTGCTGCTTATGCATTGCGACGAAACCCGCCGATCGTCGCGTCTCCCCCTTCCTGGGAGATATGCTCTCCTAGCCGCTCCTTAATCAGCCCCACTTCTCCACCCTTCTCAGTCACAGACAGTGACTCTATAACAAGTTCTCTGTCAAGCCAGAACTTGCCGATTCCTTCCCCTAACTTGGGACGTTGCGTTGGCCTGTCAACCACAGAAGATGTTCCGCTAATATTTGGTAATCTCGAGGAGTTGAACAGCAGAGATTCTGCTTATGAATGTATCGCTTCTGTAAATGTTATTAATTTGGTGAAAGATGAGAGCCTGGTTTCTCCACAACATCATGAATCGAAGCAGAAAATAGGACGGCGACCGAAAAAGATAACCCAGGCAAGAAAAGAGGAGGAGAATCTGAAGAAGCAAGGTTTGGGAGAAGAAAAATGGATAAAGCACTATAGCAGCCATCAAAACATACTTCTCGTTGGCGAGGGGGACTTCTCGTTCTCTACTTGTCTGGCTGTGGCCTTTGGTTCTGCTGTCAACATGGTCGCTACTTCTCTCAACTCCAAAGGTAAACTTCGTTCATCGTCTAATTATTTTAGCTTTGGTAGGATCCTCTTAGGATTTTTTCTGTGGATGGACGATCCTAATACTTTGGATGACTCGTGAATCTTATCGTCTATGTTACATGACAAGTTACTTGTGTTGTTTTACCTGAAAATTGCCTGTAGCATGTGCCAGAGTTCACGCGTTGCCTTGTGTTACTAGCAAAACAACATAACGACACTGTTTTGATTGTCTGACCGTGCACACCATATTTACCAATCCCTTGTTTCAAATGAGCATGATGGACCAAATAGTTTCTTTAGGTTACGATATATTCTATACCATTTCGATGAATAAGAATTATTCTGCGCTGCGTTCCAGATTTCTTGACCAAGAATTACAAGAATGCCCCGGACAACATCCAAAACTTAAGGGATAGAGGCTGCAAAGTCATGCATGGTGTGGATGCCACTAAAATGTCAAACCGTCGCTGCTTCAGGGGGAAATCATTCGATCGGATCATTTTCAACTTCCCACATGCTGGCTTTTCCAGGAAGAAAGAATCACAGGAGGCCCAGATCTGGTCAATATTTGTTTCCCTTTCTCAGCTTCTAACATAAATTGTCTAGTCTCTCTTTGAACAACGGATGAAAGTTGTATGCTACTGTTTGGTCTTGCAGCCAGCACCAGGAACTGGTACGCCTGTTTTTAGAGAATGCTATGAAACTGATTGGACATGGGGGAGAGATCCACATTTCCCACAAGTCGAACGGATTCCACAGCCGTTGGAATCTAGAACAACTGGCCTCTTCCGTTGGCCTTCGGCTTATCGGAAAAGTGCGGTTCAAGTTGAGCAACTATCCAGGCTACAACACCAAATTTGGCTATGGTGGTGATGGGAACTTCGACTGCAAACCCAGCCATACCTACAAATTTGGGCTTTGAATTGCAACAAGTACACCGTTTCAAAGGCTTTGCAACTAATGAAAGAAAGGCTGTGCTTAGAACTGTACAAGGAGTATTAAAAGCTAATTTCTTTGTCTGAATTAATTTATGTTGGAATGCGTATGTTTGATGCATACATCCCTGTGGCAATAGCTTTTTATGCAAATGGCTTTAGCTGCGATAGAAGTGGGGTTGGTTTTCGAGTAAAGTGAGTCAATATTGTACCACCTAACATATCTTATATGTAGTTTGTCGTTTCGTGGAAGTAATGTCCCTCTGGAGTTTCAATCGTTGCATTACTTTACAGTCATGCCTTATGTGCCTCTTATTAACAATTTCATATTTATTTTCTCAAATTTCATATATTTTCTATCCTAATTGACATGCAGGACTGAAAGAGGAAGAGATAAAAGAACTTGGATGAATAGAAGGAGAGGAGTAAAAGAAAGAACGGAGAAAAAAACGAGTAAAAATTGTAAAGATTAGAGAGAAATCATTAATAATTATGGGTTAAGGGACATTGTGTACAAATTTAAAATTAGAGAGAATGATTCAATAATTAGAATTTAGGAGGGAGATCAAGATTTATGTAGTTTTTCATTGATTATTTTTGTCACGTGCCATGACGAGTCCGTGGCCCAAGTCTACGTCAATTTCCACACGATTAAGCGAAGGACTCAAAAGTCCTTTTGATTCCTTTTTCCTACTTGCTTTAGGACTTCTTTTTATTTATTTAATGTTTTTCTTTTTCTTTTTCAACTTCATCGTCCCAACTTTTGTTGATCGTAGCTTTTAAGGGTTTATACAATTTTTCCGGGTTGTTCTACGGGATGAGAAAATTCCGCTTTTACAAAGAGTTTATGGGCTTGGTGTTCCCAGTGATCCACAGTGGCACCCTAAGACTGAACCATTTTTTTTTATCAACATTTCAAATTTCAAATGAACGGATTGATTATATATGGAAAAAATAAAGGCATTGTTAACTTTTTTACAATTTCGTTATGTATAAACCCATCATTCATAAAGTCTAAATATTCAAAACACTATGGCTTTCTAGATCTTTTGGTACTTCACGATATAAATGAGAACCCAATACGTAACCAAATTATATGAAAATTGACAAACCATCTTATTTTTTCTTGTTCGTTCAATTCGTAAGATTGAAATTCTGAACACCAAACAATTAAGCCTAGGGTGGCACAGTATGACAGTTGAACAACTTATGTGCATTTATTTAGAAGCTTATAATATTCATATACATATTTCTAATCATTACGATTAGTTAAGATTATGAATATATAACCGCTATAGAATTTATATATTTTCAAGGTACAAGAAGCATAAAAGTGTCTATTTATTTGGGTACTGCTATGATAGGAGTTAAGAAATTAGTTTATGGGTAATCTGAAAAATTAAAGTCTTTTTTTTATCATATTAAACACAAAAAAAAAAATTATTAAAAAAATAAATTATTAGATTTGACAGAAAAGTTAACTTTTACAAATCCATTGAAATCACTATCTAATTTTTAAACCATATAAAAATTCTTTATAGTTACATCAACCTATACGAGGTGTTAAAGTGCAATTCTCTCTTTTACATGTGCAGAATGTATTGAAATGCTGACCATAAAAGGAAAAAAAATGTATTGAAATGCAAAGAAATAGAATTTGGAAGACGGAGAGTCCCATTCCGTTCCCTGTCTATTCCTTAAACCCAAAGATTCAAACGTAGCAGTGCAATAATGGCTCTTCCATCTCCTCCATGATGAATTAAAATTTCTCTAAAACGAATGAGGTAGCCCCACGTGGCACGTTTTGGTTGATGACAACAGAGGAGACCGTCAACTTCCTTTCTTTTTCTTCCTCATTTTCTTTTTTCTCCTTTTCACCTTTATGGAATTTCTCATCTTCCTCTGCACACTCGCAGTGCTGCAGACTAATCTCCCTCTTTTTCAGAACACTCCCAATCCCATGGAAATGGGCAATCCTTTGTTGCATCTCGGCTCACAAGCACGGATCGGCTCTGAACAGCTGCAGCAGCTTCGTTAGTGAAGGCATGCAGCTCTAGCTCTGGTACATACCCCTCCCATCCCTGCTTGATTTCATTTTTTTTTTGTTTACTTTTTATGAATAATGGGTTTGTTGTTGTTTGATCTAAACCACCATCATTCGAAAATTTCAGCATTATTATGATTGGATACTCTTGTTGAATGCTAGCAGTCTATGAGGATCAATCTTTTAAAATAGTAAAAAAGAAAAAAAAAAGAATTTTTATTCAGAAAAACAATTTTCTGGGTACCATATTGAAGGTGTATGCCAGTGGAGAAAAGGGGTAATTATCAGTAGCCAATTTGGGTTAGAGAGAAGGTTATGGGTTTTATTGTACTAAACATGGTTTACAACAGTAGCCAAGTATGAGTATGTATGTGATTTTTGTTTCCTTTTATTCTACCCCAGAATGATGTTTTTTTTTACTTTATAAATAATGTTACCATCAGTCAACCCTTCTTTTTCCTGTCTCCTCCAACAATTTCAAGGGGAAGGAATTATACTATGGTGGTTGATGCTGCTGAAAGTTTACATAGCCTAAATTCTTTTGAAGAAACAAATGCTGGAACCAACTGTTGCTCATCTTTGATGGTGTCTCTGATGTGTAATGGATGCTAATAGCTCACAAGGGAAACCAACAGAACTGTGTGAATCGCACGAAGAGGGGTTTCAATGGGTCAAGTTATCTCCTTTACCTGTTGGTCCATTTGTGGCGGAGGGGCAGGTGAGGAGAAAGAAAGGGTGCTTCAACAGGAGCTACTGATTCCTTCACAGGAAAACCCAGTCTCCGATGAAAGCAATGCCAATACTACTACTTATGCATTGCAACAAAACCAGCTGATCGTCACCTCTCCCCCAATCTGGGAGATTTGCGCTGCTAGTGGATCATCAATCAGCCCCACGTCTCCACCATCCTCACTCACAGACAGTAACTCTACAATAAGTTCTGTGTTGAACCAAAACTTATTGATTCCTCCACAAAACTTGGGACATTGCCTTGACTTGTCAACCACAGAACATGTTGTTCCACTGAGAATGGATTCTTTCGGGGAGTTGAGCTATAGTGACTCTGCTTTTGAATGGATTGCTTCAGTGAATGTTATTGATTTTGTGGAAGATGTGAGTCAGGTTCTGCCACAGGTTCATGTATTGAAGCGGAAAAAAAGGCGACAGAAGAAAAAAAATACTGTGGCAAGGAACAAGGACGAAGCAGAAGAAAAGATGAAAGAAAAAGTTGTGGGAGAAGAAAAATTCGTAAAGCAACCACCGAGGGAAAAAATAACCAAGGCAAGGAAGGACGAAGCAGAAGAAAAAGGGCTGGAAAAACAAGTTGTGGGAGAAGAGAAATTGATACAGCAACGATGGGGAAAGATTACCGAAGCCAGAAAAAAGGAAGAAGAAGAAGAAGAAGAAAATAAGCTGAAAAAGCAAGTTGTGGGAGAAGAAAAATTGATAGAGCAATGGCGGGAAAAAACAAGTTGCATAAGTAAAAAGAAGGAAGGAGGAGGAAAGCCGGAAAAACAAGTCGTTGGAGAAGAAAAATTGATAAAGCTACGATGGAAAAATATAACTGAGGCAAGAAAAGAAGAACAAGAAGACCTGAAAAGGCAAGCTGTGGGAGAAAAATTGATGGAGCAATGGCAGGAAAAAATAACTGAGGCAAGAAAAGAGAAGGAAGAAGAAAAGATGAAAAAGCAAGTTGTGGGAGAGTTAAAATTGATAGAGCAACCGCAGAAAAAACCAGCTGATGCAAGAAAAAAGAAGGAAGAAGAAGAAGAAAAGCTGAAGAAACAAGATGTGGGAGAAGAAAAGTTGATGAAGCAACGATGGAGAAAAATAGCTGAGGCAAGGAAAGAGGAGGAACGAGAAGAAAAGCTGATAAAGCAAGTTATGGGAGAAGAAAAATTGATGAAGCAAGGACGGAAAAAACTAAGTAAGGCGGGAATAGAGGAGGAAGAAGAACTGAAAAGGAAAGCTGTGGGAGACGAAATATTGAAAGAGCAACGGCGGGGAAAAATAACAGAGGCAAGAAAAGAGGAGGAACAAGAAGAAAAGCCGATAAAGCAAGTTATGGGAGAAGAAAATTCGATGAAGCAAGGACCCAAAAAACTATGTAAGGCAGGAAAAGAAGAGGAAGAAGAACTGAAAAGGAAAGCTGTGGGAGAAGAAAAATTGAAAGAGCAACGGCAGGGAAAAATAACTGAGGCAAGAAATGAGGAGGAACAAGGAGAAAAGCTGAAAAAGCAAGTTGTGGGAGAAGGAAATTTGATTAAGCAACGATGGAAAAAAATAACTGAGGCAAGAAAAGAGGAAGAAGAAGAAGAAGAAAAGGTGAAAAAGCAAGTTGTGAGAGAAGAAAAATTAATAAAGCAACGACGCACACAGACAACGGAGGCAATAAAAGAGGAAGAAGTAGAAGAAAATCTCAAAAGGCAAGTTGTGGGAGAAGAGAAACTGATAAAGCAACGATGGAAAAAAATAGCCGAGGCAAGGAAAAAGGAGGAAGAAGAAGAAAAGCTGATTGAGGCAAGAAAAAAGGAAGAAGAAGAAGAAAAACTGAAAAAGAAATTTGTGGAAGAAGTAAAATTGATAATGCAGCGACAGGAAAAATTAAACAAGGCAAGAAAAAAGGAAGAAGAAGAAAAGCTGAAAACTCAAGTTGTGGGAGAAGAAAAATGGATAAAGCATTATAGCAGCCATCAGAAGATACTTCTAGTTGGGGAAGGAGACTTCTCATTCTCTGCTAGTTTGGCTGTGGCTTTTGGTTCTGCTGTTAACATGGTCGCTACTTCTCTCAACACTAAAGGTAAAAATTGTTCATCTTTCTGGTTATTTAGTATTGGTAGGACTTTTCTTGGGATGTGTTTTACTGGCATGGGTGATCCGTATACTCATCTTGGGTGACTTATGAATATCATCATGGCTGTTACATTTACTTATGCTTTTTCAGCGAAATAGTTTTTGTAGCATGCCTGGCTGCCATGACTTCATTTTGTTATAAAAGAAGAAGAAGCAGGGAAAGAAGTTGGAAAAAAGAAAGAAAAACAGGAGAATGTTATTGGCAAAATGATGCTGTTTTGAGTGTCATCGCAGTTAAATTCTTAATGTGGCACACTGTATTTACAAAGCCCTTACGTGAAATGAGCATGATGCATGCATGAAATGTAGGTTGCTATATATACTTTCCGTTTCTATGAAGTTCCAACGCAAATTTTTTATGCTGAGTTCCAGATTTTCTGAGCGAGAATTACAAGAATGCTTTGAACAACATCAAAAACTTAAGGGAAAGGGGTTGCAAAGTCCTGCATGATGTTGATGCCACTAAAATGGCAAGCCGTCCATGCTTCAAGCGAAAATCATTTGATCGCATCATTTTCAATTTTCCACATGCTGGCTTTTCCAAGAAGAAAGAATCGCAGGAGTCCCAGATCTGGTCAGTACTAATACCCTTTCTCAGCTTCTTACATAAGTTGTTTCTCAATTACTAGTTGCTTGGTCTAGTGGCACGAGCATGTATAATAAAGCCTTGACATAAAGCAAGGTCGAGGTTTCAAATCCTTATGTTGGATTCGAACCTTGTAGGTCTACTAAGTTGGATTCGTGTCTATTTGCTTATTTAAAAAAAGAAAAAAAATGTAATTGTTTTGAATTGTATGACATTCATTGGTCTTGCAGCCAGCACCAAGAACTAGTACTCCTGTTTTTAGAGAACGCTAAGAAAATGATTGGGCATGGGGGAGAGATCCATATTTCCCATAAATCGAATGGGTTCCATAGCCGTTGGAATCTCGAACAACTGGCCTCTAGCATTGGCCTTGGGCTTATCGGAAAAGTGCGGTTCAACTTGGGCGACTATCCTGGCTACAACACCAAATTGGGCTATGGTGGTGATGGGAACTTCAATTGCGACCCCAGCATAACCTACAAATTTGGGCTCTGAATTGCAACAAGTACCCTTTCAAAGCTTGCCACAGATGAAATATGATATCGCACTATAAGAAGAAACAAGGTTAATTTTCTTGGTTTGAATTAATCAACATTGTAAAGTGTTGGAGTATAAATATGTGGTGAAGTGATCCAATATTTGTATATGGGGTAGTAAATATTGGGTGAATAATCAAATGGGAATGAGCTTTTTTGGTGCTTGCCTTACTTGTTCCTCTATAATTTGATACATGTTCAGAATTCAAAATTTCAAGTACAAAGGTTGAATGAACACGAAATAATGAAAAAACTTATTAAGTTTTATTCAACTAGTCGATGTTTAGGCTACTCACCTTAATGGTCAAACAGTTGTAAGAAGACTGTAATGACTTAATTTTTCTTTTTTCTTTTTTCTTTTTTTTTTTTGGAATTTCTTATCCTTAAGATGGTTATTCTAAAATACTAAAATTATATGAAAATCGTTAGTAGATTATTTATTTCAAACTTAATCTATACTATTGTATTTGAGTTAATCATCCTCTTGTTGTTTGTCATCAATATGACAATCATTTAATGGAACATGGAAAAATATTAGACTTGCTAATTTTTACATAGTTTTGTAGCGTGTGAAAGCATGGGATTCTCTCCTCTTTTGGTTACAAAGGAGGCTACTGGCAAGGAAAAGAGAATGAAAACTTGCTTCACAGTTTAACGTTTAACATAGTGAAGACTCAAACTCTTGACCTTCACAATAAGAAATTGTTTCATAGTTTAACTCGTCTTAGTTTGCCCAACTAGTTCAATTATCATCTCTAGTTAGGATTTATATATTTTTTGGATTCAAAATTAGAGCTATTATTGATTAGTTCATGAAAATACTAAGAGTACGTTCGATAGGCTGGAATGAAAATGACTTGGGAATGAGAATGATATATGAATAAAAATTATTTTTGCATTACCATCACATGTTTGGCTTCATGAAAGAATGAAGCTGGAGAGTAAACTTTTTACTCCCGTTGCTTTATTTGGTGCACCGTACTGACAATGAGAATGAAATAGATTTTTATTTCAATTGACTAATATATCCTCGACGCAAAATAATCACAATTATCAATGTTAATGACCGGAGAGGACGCATCACTGTTCATTGTAACGGGTAATTTTGTTTTCTCTTACACCACTTCACGCCGACATCATCATTATTCTAACACCATTTCTAATGACTTGTGCAAAAAAAAATTTGCATAAGATTTTATATCCTAATGAATTCTTCTTGTGAAGTCTATAATTAATGAATCCAAGGGGTCTGTCTCGAGTATTTTCCTTCTGTGTTGGGTGCAAAATTATTCAGAAAGCTTATTGGAGCAAAGTTCTTCAACCGAGGCTATCGCGCCTATTCTCGCGGCGAAAACATCCAGATGAACGAAAGCTTAGTTGACACTGCTCGCACCACGTCTGGCCACAGGACTCGCACCCTGTCAACAGCCGGCGGCAACTTTGTCCCCAATGCGAGCGTATTCGGTTTCGGTAATACCCTGAACCACGGATATTATCCCTAGACCTCACCTATATCTGTCAATATCTTAAGAAGGCAATCTTTATCACCACTGTAGCTTCTATTTCATTTATGATTATCACAATTTCTCGTACTTAAATACATGACGTCCTCGTTGCAACATATGATAGATACGTTCATCACAAACACGCTCCTAGAGGTGGCTCCCACCTGTGCCCACATGCCGCTTACAAGGTACGCTACGATCTCTGATGAGCGAACACTATTTCGAGGATGTGGTTGCAATCGGGGCCTTCCATCCCATCAAGAAGGATATCACCGTAGTTGCCTCGGCGAGCAACGAGGAACTCACCTTACGACTGCAGCGAATGTTGCTCCATGGCTCTCACTACAGGTGGTGGGAGCCCGACAGATGGGGAATTCATCCACATCGTTACAATCGACAATGGGAAGTATTCCAAGGGGTTCATTCTTTCTGTGCTTAGTCCTAATAAGTCATCTACTACCAAATGCATATATGTATTTTAAATTTTGCCTGCAAACAATTTTTTTAATGTTAAATCCGTACAAATCCAACAAGTTTTTAACCTACATCCTTTCTAACCTTTACAAGAAAAGCGTGGAAATTATAAGTGTGATATTTAAGTTCAAGCAGATGTTCCTACCTTCTTGACTAGTCTTTTTAGAAAAGAATTTATCCTGGGACCCTAGTTCACAGTGTTATAGAAACTGCACTGGGGGGTGAATACCGTAGCTGCATACTCCTATGCAACATCGCTTGCAGGTCTAAAGGGCGACACTCGTAGAAGTCCTTTTAGCACAAAGTCTGGCATATCAATGTCATGCCCTCATATTGTTGGCATTGCTGGGTTTCTTAAAGCACTCCACCCATTTCAGAGCCCTACTGCAATTCGATCTGCAATCATGACCACAGCTGAGTATAATAAATTGATGCGTGATCACTTGTTATTGTTCAGTTCTTACCGGATGCATAGCTTACTTAGATCTCTTTTGTTTGCAGCAACCGTGCATAATTTAAATCTTGTACCCAACTCATCAAGCCTCCAAGAAACATCATTCAGCTTTGGAGCCGGGCATGTCCAACCAAACAATGCAATGGATCCTGGGCTAGTTAATGACCTGACCGTTAACGACTACTTGAACTTCTTCTTTTGGGGTGAAGGTTACATGGAGACTAGAATCAAATTGATCTCAAACACTCCATACAAGTGCCCCAAGTCTTTCAACATTAGGGGCCTCAACTAGCCTGCCTTCATTGTTACAAATTTGAGTTCATCTACTGCATTACTAGAACTCTTCCGGCACATATTGTGCTACCATCTCCCCCATCCAGGGAATTTCAGTCGATATCGAACCCAAGAGCTTGACTTTCGGAAAACTCTTGCGGACAAAAGTATCAAGTTTACACTGGCAATAATCAAGGAAAGCAAAGTGACGAGCGAGTACGTGTTTGGGGTGATAAATAATGCCTGCGATGATGATGGGGACTTCAACTGCAAACCCAGCAAAACCTACAAATTTGGGCTTTGAACTGCAACTAGTATGGGTTTCAAAGGCTTGCAACCATGGTTTTAAATAGCGGTTGCGGCCGCCGTCGCGTAACGGGAGTTTTGTAACAGGACGCGGGCGTAACGGGACGCGGGCGTAACGGGAGTTTTGTAACTGGATGCGAGCGTAACGGACGTGAATTATGAGGCATGGCGCACGACACTTGTTTTTTCACATTTTAAGTTTGTAAAAATGTTATAAATGATTTTTAGACTATTTTGACCCACCTTATTTATCAAGTAAACGCCGATACATATGACTTTTAGATTTTAGATAAATTTAAGTGCGCTATTAAACATAAACCTACATATATCTTGATTTGTACCACCACAACAATAAAGATTTTAATACATATTATCATAAATGAAAATCACATAAATTTTAACAAGTTTTTGCAATCACAATAAATGTTATGTGGTAGTAATTCATCCCCACCACATTGAATGACGCACTAGCTAATTAATTTCATCATCCACATTATCATTTGTAATTTGAACATGAATATAAAATGTCTCTCATCCAATATACATCATTTTATTTTTTTAATAAAAAATATAAAATCTCCAAAAACCTCATGTACAAATATCTCTTATCCACTATACATCTTCTTATTTTGTTAATTAAGAAAAATGAAATTCTCTAAAACCCACGTGTAATAATGTCTCTCTTCCACTATACATCATTTTCTTTTTTTAATAAAAAATAAAAAATGAAATACAAAAACCACATGTATAAATATCTCTTCTCCACTATATTTCATCTTTTTTCCTTGTATTTTTTTCTTTTTCTACTTCATATGAGTAAAATTTTCCTCCTCTTATATTTTTGCTCACTTAATTAGGGAAAGTGAAAAGAAAAAAATCACATCAAATAGTTTATTTTTCACATAAGAAAAGCATTAACCTAATTCCTTATTCATATTCATAGTATAACCATACATAGCATAAAAACTAAAATAATAATAATAATTATGTAATGTTTCACATTTTTTTTTTCGGTTCATCAAAATACCTTTCAAAGTAAAAATGTGCGGCTTCAACGTTACATCGTAATCTTCATTGGTTTAATTTGAAAATCCGGTAAAACTTGAAAATCCGATAAGGGACGGTAACGACATTGTTTCGACTACAGTTCCTAACCACGAACCACCCTCATTTCATCATCATCAATAACATGGTCAAACAAACTCTTAGAGGAGGCGGCGACTCCTCGCAAAACGTTGACTACCATGAATGGCGACGATGCGAGTCTAGACCCTCTCGAACTCGAAGATCTAGTAATGTAGAAATATATCCGTAATTTTTTTTTTCCTCATTAATCTGGCCGTAGCGGCCGCTACGGCCGTGAATCGGGTTCAAAACGTTAAAGCGGGGCGTAGCGGTATCGGGACGCGCCAATACCGCTACGAAGCGGCCGCTATGGTGCGTAGCGGCCGCTTTTTAAAACCATGCTTGCAACCGATGAAATGTGTGATATCGTACTATCAGAAGAATCAA
This sequence comes from Santalum album, assembly GCA_034195605.1. Classification (NCBI taxonomy): domain Eukaryota; kingdom Viridiplantae; phylum Streptophyta; class Magnoliopsida; order Santalales; family Santalaceae; genus Santalum; species Santalum album. The sequence goes on from CM067259.1 coordinate 12,190,598, forward strand.
AGTTAATTTTCTTGGTGTGAATTAATCTGCACTGTGTTGTTTGAAGCATAAATATATGTGTGGAAATGGTGCTTTTTGTACAGAAGGTTGCGTTGCTATAGTAGTGCTGTTCTGGTGAAGCGAGCCAACATTTGTATGTGTGCTCGTGAGCCGGAGCCCAACCAAGAACGGAAAGTATTGAGGGAGTAATCAAGCCCAGGCATTAACGTGGCACATTTAAAGGAGCATTAAAAAACAAATGACTTGCCAACTTGTGCATAACCTCGTGAGAATCGGCTCCTTTACTTGTCCTTCGTTTTAGCTTTGGTATCGAAAGTTTCACCGAAAACTAGTTTTTCAAAATGGGAGATGCCCAACAGGGTATTTCAAGTATTAGATTCTCATTTTTTGTTTATATGCTTTTTTCATTTGTAAGATTGAAATTTGCAAAAATCATTGTTCGATTCATCTTAGCAATTTTATCCTTCCCTCTAGCTTTCGTTAGCTGGTTGCTTATATGGGTAAAAAATTGAAGCAAGCATAATGATAGGACAAACATGTCAGCTTAAAAACCCCATATACTTTCATTTTATTTGAAAAAAAATTGGTTCAAATCCCAAAACTTTTTTTTATTTTTTCCTATATTTTTAACTTATACTTTCATTGCTGAAGCATATATTGTTACGGAGCTATTGACAATTATCAAAGAGAATAAGAAAATATTTGCTTGCTTGAAATGTGAGAAAGTTTCATTGCCAACAAGTGCTCAGCATTGTATAAAAAATTTATATTTTAAATAGGACTTTTCTAACATGTGTTCAAGGGGCACATAATCTAATTATATAAATATTCATCATTCTCATGCATTGAAATTCATAAAAAATTTTAAATTAATGCATCGAAAATTTAAACATGCCAAAAAAAGGATTGTTAGGAAAATCCTTTTAAATAATGTAAATCCTCCACATAAAAATATGAGTTTTGAAATAACTAAGAATGCAGCATTTAAATCAAGTAGCAATAAATAAAGAAATGCAAAAGTTATCAAATTAATAAGGCTAGGTTTTGAATTAGAATTATTCGGCCAAAACCATTCACTTAATAAAATATTTAAAGTATTATTTTCGTAACTCAAAGACTTGAATTGATTCACTAATAAAAGTTCAGGTTATAAATTTTTTTAAAAAAATTAAGATTTAAATCAAAGTAATGTTAAAGTAAGATATTTTTTGATCACATATTAGGATGTCGATGTAGACTTTTTGTCTAAGTGGCCAACCAGAAGTAAATGGATGAAAATGGACGGGAGCAAAAGGACTGAAAATTTGCTTCAGCAATGAAAGTATAGGTTAGAAATATATATATGTATGTATGTATGTATGTATAACCAAATCTGCCAAGGCTTCCATCGGTCCTGTGATGACGCAATTTCGAACAAAACCAGCTCTGATTGTGGCTAATTTCTCATCAAGGGGACCAAATCCACTTACCGAAGGCATCCTCAAGGTTCAATTAGTCATGATAATTAGCTGCACTATCCTAATCATTTTGGTGTTTTATTACTTGTTTCGTTTTTTTTTTAAAAACTGTCACATCTAGTTTATATTCCAATGTTTTTTTGTGTATTAGCCGGATGTCGTTGCACCAGGAGTGAGTATCATAGCTGGATTCTCCTATGCAACATCACCTACACACCTACATGGTGACCCTTGCCGAAGTCCTCTTAACGTAGAGACTGGCACATCAATGGCATCTCCTCATGTAGCTGCCATTGTTGGGCTTCTTAGAACGCTCAATCCACATTGGAGCCCTGCGGCTGTTCGATCTGCAATCATGACCACTGGTGGGTAATTAATTGATTAGTCATTGCTCTTGCCATGGACGACACAGTTCATATCCTTATTTTCCTTTTTACTTGCAGCAACCACGCCTTACAGTAGTAATTCATCAAGCCTCAGAGAAATATCGTTTAGCTGTGGAGCTGGGCATGTGCGACCAAACGAGGCAATGGACCCTGGGCTAGTTTACGACTTGCACGTTGATGACTATTTGAACTTCTTATGTGCTGATGGTTATACGCAAAGACAAATCAAATTGATCTCAAACTCTCCATACATGTGCCCCAAGTCCTTCAACGTTAGAGACCTCAACTATCCTTCCTTTGTGGTTACAACTTTGAGTTCATCTACTACCCATCACTAGAGCTCTAACAAATGTGGGTTCTATAGGCCAATATTCCGCTACCATCTCCCCACCCCAGGGAATCTCGATCCTTGTTGAACCCAAGACCCTGATGTTCGAAAAAGCTCTTGCAAAACGAGAGTTCAAGCTTACACTGGCAAAAATCAAGGGAAGCAATGTGACGAGAGGGTACGGATTTGGGGAGTTGATATGGTCTGATGGTAAGCACGAAGCCAGAAGCCCAATTGTGGTGAATGCAGAATAAAATACTTAGCTGTGGAGTGGATCAATGTTTAAGAAACGTACATCCGTGTGGATTCAAAATAAAATACTTTTGCCCAAGGAGTTCTAGTTCAACTTGTGGTGATTCTGAACTCCGCTTCTATCACTAGTAATACTTGTACCGTGCTCGTTTACTGCGATATATTTATTATTTTTTTTCATTTCATCTATTAATACGGCATAAGCTGATTGCTATTTCTAGCCTAATGTACTAGACAATTGAACCTGGAAAATTAGAGCCGCCCAGTCTGGTGTACCCGCATATGTAACCATGTGTTTTAATGTTGCAACTCCTATTTATTGCAGTAAGTTATGCATAAACGGAAGCCTGAGCAGCGAAAAGGCAAGATTCTGTTATGCCTCCGAGGCTAAATTCCGAGTTGAAAAAGGTTTACAGGCCTATCTCGTCAACGCCATTGGTATGATTCTAGTGAGCAATGAGCAGAGTGTTGATGAAATTATAGCCGTTGCCCGTATTTTGTCCGCTTCCCATGTAACTCATACCAATGATCAAACAATCCATTCTTATATAAGTTCCACCAAGTAATTAACCTAATGTCCCCTCTTCTGTATTCTTCTGAGCATACGGGAGTTTCAATTTCTAACGGATTTTATGCTAAATAAACTATTAGAGTAGTCATCTAACAACACGATGGAGCCTGGACTGGTTTATCACTTGGCGGTTAATGACTACTTGAACTTCTTTTGTGGCCAAGGTTACAACAATAGCCAAGTCAAATTGATCTCGAACTCTCCTGACAGGGGCCCCAAGTCATTCGGCCTATTAACTTCAATTATCCTTCTATCTCGTCACCGGTCTGAGTTCCTCTACTACCATTACTTGAACTCCAACGAATGTGTTCCGTGACATTCTAGACAAGTTGAAATACTATGACGTCCATCCACTCGCTCTAATGAATAGGTGGGAGAGAACACACGAGCACCATGGCCTGCCAAAAGTAGAATCAGGGGAGGGGACAGGTTTTGAACTAGAGGGACCTCCCTATCTCGCGTCAGGTTAAATAGAGGAATGCCAGGTGATCTAGACGTCGGCTTTTCCGGCACATACTCTGCAAGCATGTCTAAGCCAATTTGGCTGTTGTCTAACCTAGGAACCTAAAGTTCATGGAAACTGGTGAAAAAAAAAAAAGAAGAAGAGTTTCAAGCTCCCATTGATGAAAACTACTGGACTCAATGTCACCAAGGACTACATATATTTGGAGAGATGATATAGTCGGATGGTGAGCACAAAGTCCGAAGTCCAACAATTATATTAAATGCAAAATAAAGTACTTTGCGATAGCATGGGCCAATGGTCAAGAAATGACCATCGGTTCATATATTGAGGTACTTAAGTTGTAAGCGTTTGATGGAAGCCGGTACGTGATTTGATTCACGTGATCCTACAAGTTCCTCAACGTCCCGTTCAATTTCTAGAGATGTTTTCTAAAACCGACGAAATCGTATAACTTATAAGGCTCGCAAACGGGAAAGTAATGTCCACTTGGTATTGTTACTGAGTCCTAGATTTTGTTTCCACTTCTCATTGTTCTTCATTTGTAAACATTGTCTCCATTTCTTGTCCAATAAGGTACGGCAGTTACGGCCTACCACAGTGGCTAGAAAATGACATGATAGATGGAGCCTAGCAGTGGTGAGGGGACTCGACAGATGGAGGGAGAGAGTGTTCTGAAAATTTTAGGAATTTTTAGAAGAACTTTTCTCACCCCTAAATTTGTTGAGGAAGAGGGGTCCCAAATTTTTTTATACACTCCTAGAGTTTACAAAATAAAAATGCATGCCTAAACAGGATTTTTGTTCTCGTTTCCTAAAAATCTAGAAATGGAAAACAAGAACAAATCTAAATGGAACCTTAAAGATTACCCTAAACTTTCAAACTCTAATCCCTACTTTCCAAGGTTAAATGTTAAACATACTTTACCCTACCTTAAAAGGTAATGGCCAAAGATCAGCCTTTAACCGTACGTGTAAAAGGTAATGTACGTAAATCCATTTAAAATGACATTTTCAAATAAAAACGACTGGCATTTAAGGATTGCTTGGTTCGCAAAATATCATATTCCCACTTGACATAGGAATGCAATACATGAAATATGACATTCTTAAATTTATTATGCTTAACTGAATTCCTCAGAATGTAACATATTTTGTTTGGTCTAAACAATTAGATTCAAGTAATGTTACATCATCATGAATTTTTTTCCATTAATATCCTTTTATTTAAAAAATAACATTCGTAACTTAAAACAAATTGTTTACGTGCTAAAAAATATTTGTTTTGAAGTTAACGCTAAATATAAAGGTTATGCCTATTTTTTATTTTTAAAAAATAAAGAATTCAATTCAAACATTTACTAAGTATAAAATTTATATAGTGAAAATTTTGTCAATTTATTCATTTATAAGGGTAGCCTAGATTTTTTATTTCATATGCATATGTCAGCCTACCCAAAATCTCACATTCTCACCCATTAACTCATGCATTTAGGGTAGAAAATGCATTCTGTAGTTTGCCAATGGACGGCCACAATGTGTACATGAAAATATATTTAGCATTTGTTTAAGTTTTGTACTTATCAAATCTATTAAGAATAAAACTTTTCAAAACATTGTAATTTATAAAATGATAAGTGTAAAACCTGAATAAATAGTCAAGATACTATAGTGCACACATGACGACTATCCATCAGCGAACTATAGAGTGCATGAGAGTTTTAACACATGTTATAGCCCTAATCATAGTATGTTAGTTACCTCATGAATACTTTGAGAGTCATTTAATTTATTATAATATCTCGATTAATAAGGTCGGGTTTGAAAAATAAAATTATTTGTCTTACTGAAATGGATAACTTTCTAGAATCTTAACACCTCTAAGTTGGAGTACTTCAACTGTATTCTTGCTCTCCAATGGTTAAGCCTTTTTTAAGTTAGATATGAAGTTAGCTTAGCTGCTCTTATTTGACTATATTTTGATGGTCTTTGGCCTTGTTTTTATTTTTTCTCTGTGCTACTTTTGGACATGTCCAAATAGCAGCTTGTGCTTCCATTTGAGCTTTTCTCTTTTCTTTCGGTTAATACAAAGCTTAATTACCAAGAAAACAAAAAAGGACAGAGAAAAGAATAAGATAAACCTCATGTGAAATGAACCACAAATAATATAACCCAAAGCTAAACTCTAAAGGGTAAACAAGATGGGGATCGAAAAAAATTTACAGACAAACACATTAGTATGTTAATTTTCATGATATTTATCAAAACATTTTAATCGAAGATATTCATTATTCATAACAGTGAATATAAATAATCATCTTCCTTTCGGGATGATGTGAATCTGAGCCCCAAAATAAAAACTGGACGAGTTTGTATACTCACAAAAAAACTCGCAAACAATCTTAAATTTGGATAAACATGCACATGGCGATGGGCTTAGAGAAATGAAAATGTGGCAAAAAATTACAGAATTGTTTTATGTATGGTGTCCTCCAACCAATCTACCGCTAGCTAACGTAATCTTGAGATTCCTTGCATCAGTTAGTTCGAAAATTCATACGGGACGGCTAAATTATGAGGCCGTTGGGAAAATGATTGCGGGTTACGTTGTTTTGTACGGCACATAATTGAAGGTTGTCGGCCGATGATAGAATTTGTTGGTGAGGGGTAGTTGGGGGAGGGTGGGAATTTATTAGGTTGATTAATGAACATTCTCAACGTTCCCTCATGCATGGTCCGAAATTAATTTGGGAGGGAAGAGAAACTTATTATTTTTAAAAAAAATTTGGTCAGTCTAATTTAATAAGTAATTCCAGTGAAAAATGTTTAAAATTTTACTTAATGTTTAATATTAAAGACTTCGTTGAAACTTAGTAAAAGTAAATAAAATCTCCATGGGAGGACTTGAAAATGTGATTACTTTTTATTGACTTAATCAATGAAAATTCGAAGGTGTGCATATTCGATTAAAAGGTCAATTTCCTCCGAGGGGATGAAAAGCAAGGCCAACAAATGCCACCTCGTAGCTCAAAGTAATGACGGAGTTGGCGGTTTGAGCTATGACTCTTATATCATCACGGTTTGTTCATGTTAATAGGCTAATGGAACCACTGAGGATAGCAATCAGCATTTTCTGAATTTAAAAGCCCATGGAATTATAAAACTAAAAAATCTGACGTAGTATACAAGGTTGCTCTTACATGACCGAAAGGTCATGTCGCTCAGTTCTGTGTATAATATGAAAAAGTAGATGGGAATATCATTTTAAAAATAAATCAAATTATTTAATTTATTTTTTATTCATTTGAGCTATACAATAGGTATTGTATATAGCCCGTCAAAGTCTTGTTTATGAATTATCCTATGGATATGAAAAAAAATTGACAATGAAATCATAACAGACTTATATGGTATTAATTTAATGATGGGTGTTTTACTAAATAAAAATATTTACTTTAATGAATTTGTCCAACATAATTTTTTTTTCCTTTTTCTTTACTTTTGATGTGATTTCTTTTTTTTTCTTTTTTTGTGTTCGTACAATGTTCTAAACTTGCTTCGGAAAAAATAAGGACTTTCGGTTGTTTGAGGTGTGCTATTGTATTTTTGTCCTTTTAAGTTTTGGATTCCCCGTATTTACATTTGCAATCTTGTAAAAGTAATTGATAATATTAAATAATATTATGGGTAAGGAGGAGAGTGTGCATGAGTCAACTAATGTTGAGGAAAGATGATGAGGAGCTTTGAAGCAAACAAGTCAGAATACTTTGTTATATAAATTTAAGTCAGATTTTTTTAGGGTTGAACTTACATTTTGACTCCTAACAAATATCTTAGATAGTTATGCATTGATGCCTTTATAATTCATTTATAGGCTTATAGCTCCTTTCTTAATTTTCCCTTAATTTTATTATTATAGTCAATTTTAAGTACTTTTAAATAAGTTTAACAAGACGTATTACAATAAGAACACTAATATGGCTGAATCTTTTAATTCATAGGAACCATAATGCCATTTCATGTTTGAGTAATCCTATTTCTACGCCGTAAAACTTCATCCCCCATCGAAAATACGAATGTAATAAATTCAATTAATTTTTTATTATTGCTTGACTATGTTAAAATATATTTTACTGTACCAATGGCTTATTCATGTTTTAAGGGGGAGGAGTATATATTGATAATGTGCCTTAGGCACATTGCCTGAAATCCACACGCAATCTAAAAATTCTAATCGTGTGAATTGAAAGATAATGAAAAAAATATTTGAGGATTTCAATCTCTAAAGAGCAGTACTATATGCACATCTTTCACACACTCTTCACACTAAAAGTAATCACATGATAAAACTTATTTGATCTCGTATTATTATTTAACCAAAACACCATTCGAAAATAACCGCACAAATTTTACCCATGGGTACCCGTTTAAAATGTAACATTTTCCTAAAATTTGCATTTGATTCTAAATGCTCTTAGACATTGTAATCCGGCCCTTACACTTTAAATAATTTTTAGTTTGACCATCAAAATTTTAGAAAAGTATGCTCCTAGAAAATTTCAACTGGGTCTTTTAATTTCTGAAATCTTTTAATTTGATCCTTAACTTTTAGAGATTCTTAATTCAGTTTCTAAGCTTTTAAATTTAGTTATTCAAATTTGATAAAAAATAAGTACTTATAGGTAACCCGAACTCACCGATACTCATCTACCAACTTTATAACGAGTACGCCCATTAAAATTTGTGCCCGCAAATATGAGGTCACTTTTATCGAACCTAATAATATGAGTACGGTCAGATGGTTAACTTTATGTGTTTGCCGTTTCCCCTACTCTAATGGACGGCTAGTTTTATTCACCATTAATGAGGATGAAACAGAATAGAGTCCAACACCAAGTTTTTATTCATTGCAGCTGCGTGGACGTCAAAGTGAAGTCCATTACAGTGGATCCCCATTTTGAGATCCGGCATCGTTGCTTTGTGTCTATCCATCAATAATAATAATAATAATAATTATTATTATTTGTTGATTATTTGTGTACATCAATTCAATTCAGTTGGACTTGTGCGGGAGTGTTGGTCTGATAAAATATTAAATATCGCCCATTTCCCCACCCCCACCGCCATTCAACCAGCGATGGTGTGGCTTCATTAAAGCTTCGAGGAGGCCCCAAAATAAATTTTCAATAAGAAAAATTTTAAAAAAAATCTAAAATTATAAAATATTTTTATTTTATATTCTAATTTACGTCCCTTCCTCATTCACGTTATGATAAACCTACCTAAACGATTCAATGGTCTGAATTTTTAAAACCCTATAGATTCTTTGGTATGAATATCACATGTGATGCTCAAAATCTAGTTTATCAAAAGTTAAATCAGCTTTCAGTAAAGAATTTACAATAATTTCATCTGTGAGACTCTATTTATTCGGAAAAAATTATTTTTCGTAAAATACTTTTTCATATATTTTGGCAATTCGATCAGAAAAATAGGTCCATGCACATTTTTTTAAATATTTCGAATTTTTTTTCCGTGAAACAGACTTAAAGCCTTAATTTTAAACAACTGGGAGGAAGAACACAAATCAAGCACACCAACCAGTTCCATAAAAACATAAGAAGTTTAAAATAAAAAAATAAAAAGGTAAAAATAACAACCAGAAAGGGGAAAAAAGAAAAAGAAAAGAAAAGACAAAAAGTGTCTCGTTTATAAACCGCAGCCAAACAGACCTTTAAACTCCATTGTCTCCTTCCCAAGCCCAAGCCCACTCCATTAAAGTAAACTTTAACCAGCTCATCCAAGAGAGACACGAGGGAGGGGGAGAGAGAGACGGAGAGCTCTTTTCTGCATTCTGACGAATTATCAATAAACTGCTTGGGAAGTAGCGAAGAAGACGAGTGTAGCCGCCACAACAGTGTCGGATTCCGGCGGCTCCATGGCGGTTGCCGACAGCCACCTTCACCACCGCCGCCGCGGGAAGTCTCAGTCGGAGGGCAAGATCTGGCGGCTCTGCACGCCGTGGCAGTCCGGAGCCACAGCGCAGTCGTCGTCGGCCTCGTCCACGCAGGTGCTTCACCAGCACCAACACGGCCAAAGCGGCCGGCTCGCGGCGACGGACGGATCGGATTCGCGGTCCTCCCCCGTCGTCACGGTGAAGTCCGTTGCGAGATCGCTCCTCCCGGCGAGGCGGAGGTTGCGCCTCGATCCGGCGAAGAATCTCTACTTTCCTTGTGCGTTTCTCACGGTTTGTTGAATTTGCCGTCTCGCTTCATTTACTTACTACCGGACCTCTAGGGTTTTCTCTTGCAGCTCTGTTTGGTTCCTGAGAAAAGGCGAAAGAGGAGAATCAGAGCGACCCTTGAATCACTATTTGGTTGGAGCTTCTGGCGTCTCAGTTTTCTCGGCAACCAAACAGAGGAGTTTCAACTTCTTGTCACCTCTAGCTATTTGTTTGTGAAGAAATTGATTTTTGTGAATGAAATCAACGAAACTTTAAAATGAAGGGAAATTTTTATTTTTAGCGATAATTTGAAATGTCAACTTGACAAGAATGTATTTAAGTCTAATATTTCTCATAACTAAACCAGCCTAAAGTCTCTCTCTTCAGCTGAGCCTGAAGCAACTATTCGCTTTGCTGACTCTATTTTTCGCTCATGTATCCTTGAACAGAGAACTTTAATAATTTTTTATTATTCCCGAAATTAGAAAGGTTGTGGGGAGTAGAACTACTTAGTGTTATAATCTCCTTTTCCTCCCCTTTGAAAGGGATATGGGTGCGAAGATTTGGGGTGCTTTGTTTTCTGATTTGTTAATTCTCTATTTTTTACATGCATTTATTAATCTTGATGTTCAGGAAAGATTTTTATTGTCGCGCTATTTAATGTAGATGTTATAATAGTGATTCTTTAAGAAGAAAATTTTGAGAGGAAAACAATTCAAATGTGATACACTGGACAATGACTATCTTTATTCAGTAGCTCTTTGTTCTTTTTTTTTTTTTTTAAAGGTTATTTTTCCATTTTCATGACTTCCTAAGGAATTAACATTCCTATTGCTTTATTTACCAAAAAAAAAAAAAAAAACATTCGGGTTGCTTTATTGTGTGGGATGTATATATTCTAATTAATTTATGTGCCGCATATTAGTTTTCATTATCTGAAGTTTCCCCTTGTGTTTTTATGTCTTGAAGATGAACCAGGTAAACAAGTCAGAAGTGCCGTCAGGATTAAAAATGCTAGCAAATCCCATGTAGCTTTTAAGGTATCCTTTTCTGTCTTATCTGAATGAATTAATTCTGATTTGTGCCAGTGGTGACAAATTTGCATCGACAAGATCTTATTATGATTAGGAAATGTGTTGCATCAGCCTATCAGGCATTTTGTGCATCTTGTCAAAATACGGGTACTTGTTGCACTTTTTAAGTCAGGTTACGTGTGCCATTTCTATAAAGGACAAGTTTATATCTTTGTTTTTCCATTTTGGATCAATTGATTATGGCGACTGGATGTGATAGTTAATATGATGTCGTGAAAGTTCACTTTAAATAATTAGTCATCTTGAAATTTTCAAGAAAGTATCGAGCATGTATTGTGACAATTTTCTTTGATCATCTAATTAGTTTGTTTATGTTGATTTAGTTTCAAACTACTGCGCCAAAGAGCTGTTATATGCGTCCTCCTGGGGGAGTTCTTGCTCCTGAAGCAAGCCTTATTGCAACTGGTACTGCTCTCCGATCTTGTACCTTTGGGATTCGGTTCTAATTCCTTTTGATGGTTTGACTTCATCTTCCATTCCTAATTCAAATGCCAGTATTCAAGTTTGTGGAGCAGCCAGAGAACAATGAGAAACAGTTAGATCAGAAGAGCAAGGTCAAGTTTCGGATCATGAGTCTTAAGGTGACAGGAGGCACAGAATATGTACCGGAGCTGGTGAGTTTCGCGGTTCTGGCTGTCATACTTTCGTCTTGTTTGTACAGTGAGCATAGATTACTATGCTGGTTATTAATTTAGTATGCACTGTCTTGTTGGTTTGACCTCCTTAGTCAATGCTTACCTGGCATGTTGATGGCAAAGATTTTCTTGGCGCTCACAATTTGACTTACTTGTTTGTAGAGCTTGGTACGTACATTTAGTAAGTTACATTTATATTTTCAAAATACGTTGATGGTAGATTTGAAGTCCAGAATATGATCTTGGAAATTGCCTAACCTGGGTTATTTTCCCAAATTAAGTAGTTGTTCTTTTCTTGCTTTTTCAAAGAACTCTCTTGGTGTCTTTTGCCAACACTAAATGTTCATTCCTTAACATGCCATGTTGTTTATAGGATTTCACAGTTAAAAGAAACTGCCATGTAAATGTAATTTCGGACGTTGTTATGGTCTTTTTAGGTGCTTCCTTAACATTTTTTTTTTCTTGTTCAATGTTTGGTATTTTCTTGCTCTTTCAAAGCATTCCACTGGTTCCTGTTTGTAAACAGTGTGTATTCATTCGTTAACATGTCATGTTGCATGTAGGTTCTCATTTAATGAAGTTGCCATGCATATAGTTTATAATGCAAACTCAATCTTTTAAGTTCTTTTTGTTTGGTCAGATAATCGTAAATGTTACTGTCTTTTGCAACTTACCATCATATATTTGATATCATTTTCTTGTGGAAATATTTGGTTACAACTAGTAGCAGCCTTTACTTGGTTCTTGTGTCATAACCAAGTTCAATTCTCATTTTGTTGCCCTGTTCCCAAATCTTTCATTGTTCTCCTGACTTCTATTTAATTACACATTTTTATTGATATTGGCCATGGGATACAAATTTCTGGATAAGATTCACGCCTAAGATCTTGTTTTGGTATGGATCCCGCATTATCTCCTTTGCTGGCAATGCTGGCTTGGATTCAACATAAATCATATTCTTGAGCTTTCTAGTGAATTACTAAATGTACTTGCAGAGCATTTCTTATTTCATTAGCTGAACTAGAAACAATGAAACAAAGCATGGAGAGTTGTTTCATCAATCTGTTCTCTATTTCTTGAAGCAAAGCCGTTCGCATCACCCTTGTCTTATTTACCTTTTCTGGTCCTTTTGTTGTAAAGAACTATTCTAGCTAATTCAGGCATAGGGTTGTCTTTCTTTCTTGTCGGTGGGCCTAAGAGCCTAAAAAGAAATATTCTTCTCCTTTGCTTTACAGTTCGATGAACAAAAACATCAGGTTGTTGTGGAGCGAACCCTGCGTGTTGTATTCTTAGATGTGGAACGTCCTACTGCTGTAAGTAAATTGGCTCTCGAATGTTGTGTCGTTAATCGCATCATTCTGTTCATCCATGTTGAAACTTCTTCCATCCAGGAAACAATGACACTTCTTTTCCAGGCAATGGAGAAACTCAGACGTCAGTTATCAGAAGCTGAGGCTGCACTAGAAACGCGTAAGAAACCTCCAGCAGACACAGGTCCTGGAGTTGTAGGAGAAGGTCTTGTCATAGATGAGTGGGTATGACATCTAGCTTCTATCATTTGAGCTACTTTTTTTTTTTCCCTTTCTCTTTTTAAAGTTTCTAAACTAAGAACATTCAATTGCATGAATGGTTAATCTCTTTGATATTGTCTCATCCTAGTCTTTTGTCTGTCTTTGTGGCACCCAGAAAGAAAGAAGGGAGAAATACCTAGCCCGGCAACAAGTAGATGCAGTTGATTCCGTGTAAATTCTGCTTTGGTTTCTGGATCCGCACCGTCTGCTCAAACAGAACACTGCATCATCGCCATATATTGTCTCCTGTGATTACTGAGAAGAGGGAAGAGGCAGAAGGATGGAGAAAATGAAAATAAATGTAAGAAGAGGAAAAAATAATAAGAAGCAGGCGCTTGTATTGTGAGCTGGAGAAGGGGGAGTCGGATGTTATTATATGTAGATGATCCTTAAATAGAAGTCGGGGGGTGCCTCCTTTGGACATTGCGTTGCTGTGCTTGTAGATAATGATTTTGTTGTCTGGAAATAAGTTTAAGACAGGTTCCAGAGGAATCAGCATAAATTCTTGCAGCTCTGGCTTTTTCTTCTTGTTTTGGTAGGAGCTCTGTTGGCATAATATTCTGAATCGACTGTTGGGAATAGGAGGAAAGCCTATTACTAAATAGACAGCTGTGACTCCTCAGCGGAAATTTCTTGGGCTTTGGTTTTTTCTTCTTTTAGCCCTTTCTTCCTCCTTTTTTAGTTGGCTCTTTTCTTGGGTACTTAGGAGGATTGGATCAATTGTACATAATTTAACTCAAGTTGGTCATGGAAGGAAAGGACTATAGTTGTCAAAAATGCTTCCAGCCAAGTGGAAACTGTGCTCTGAAACTTCACGAAGGGAAGGAAAAAGCAATGCCATCTTGAGTATAGCAAATCGCCTGTTTTAGTAGAGATGCATAAATACGAGTTGTAATGTGACTTATGAATGGAGAACATAGGAACTCTGCCTCATAACTGCATACCTCTTCTAGCAAAAGCTCTCTAACCATACATTATCAGTGACAATCAATAATCAAAATCATCCTGATGTGGCTTGGGCGAAGTTAAGATAGCAGTGTACAGCCGGAGCCGGTCCTCTCCAAGCGAGGTGCTCCGTGACAATGGTCTCCTCGGCCGTATAAACGATAGCGAAGTAAGCGTTAGGCGATGCCTATAACGCCTCCAAGCCAACTGAATGGCAACTGCTGCCCATGTCCTCCATCCGGGGGAGTAGTACCTTGCGCTGCGCCTGACTCTCTCGTTCACGAATGTGTATCTGAAATGCTGCGTCACATATTTCACGTCCTCAGCTTCGAGCCCGAATGCCTCGGTTGTTTCAAGAGTGACTAGAGTAGAGGAAGATGGCGGTAGCCGCTCAATGAAGGGTCTCCTTAGACACCATGATAGGAGCTCGTCACCACTGAAATTGCCGGGGCCTAACATACAGCAGCTCTTCACCCCGTCTCGGAGGACCTGGCTGCTCTGGAGATGACCCCTTACTACAAAGAGCATTCTTTGAACTGGGTCACCCTCTCTGGTTATCTGCACAACATAGATTGGGTTAAGAATTTCCAAAAAGGAGCCTCAATCAAGCACCATAATACCTAGTCCCAACTCAGACACAACCACCCCAGGGGGTCAAATACAACTTGAACCACCATTGGGATATGGACAATCAGCCTGTGACGCTCTGAACAATAAGTAAAAAAGTAGTTCTTTCATTCAAGTCTTGGAAAAATGGATGAAAATGTTAGTGCTACTCACCGTTTCTCCTTTTGGGAAGATTAAGGACTTCACCCGGTCACATATGTTCTCTAGGACAAGATCATCCATGTGTTGGAACAATGGCACCTGCAACCAGGTTCAAATCAGTTAGGCTTTCTGTCATCAATTCATTTGAAATAATTGTCTCAAAATTTATACAAACTTAAGCAGAACCCAAATTATATTAGTGAAATATTTAACTGAAATGGACAAAATGTAGGAAAAAAAAGAAGAAAACTCTGCATAGATACCACATGCACATTATATCTTACCTGTCTCACTAGGTCTAAGCAGAGGTGGTACTTAATGTCCCTCCTCAGGCCTTCTGGGAGGTTTCTGATCATTTCACACTCATCGACGCCACGCATCGCTGCCCAGCGCTGGCGCTCATATTGGCGCACTCTTTGGCGGAACCCCTGCGGCAGCTGCCTTTTCCTCATCCACCACTCTATGTTCCTCATCTTCAGTTGCATTGCTTGTTTCTTCGATGTTGTTGCATGTAGGAACACCTATTTAAAGGCACACATTGGAACTTCCTATTAATTTTGTTTGGTTTCAGCAAGGATGCATGGTTTTTGCTGCTTTCTTTTTTTTCTTTCCTTCCAAACCAAGATAGAAATAAAGTTAACTTGCAAAAAAATATCACAATTACCTTGATGTTTCCTATCAACATGGTGACTAGAAGTAGCCCGCTGGTCAGAACAATGATATTGAACACGACTTCTAACCATTCCGTCGTGCTCTCTAGGTTCCCAAAAGTACTGATTATCATCAGTGTATTCAGAACAATTCGTGATCAATTAGTATCCAACATAGAATAAGTAAAGTAGTGCTTGCTTACATAATTTTAGGAAATTTCCCCTTTTAACAGTTCCAGTAAAAGGTGTGAGACTCACTCAACAGTAACAAGTATCTCAGACTTCCACTAAAAATTGGGCAATTCTTTCTATTTGACCACAACGTAACAGAGTTATATACGAATGACAATAGCAATGGTATACCTCAGGGTCATGAGGCCCCAAAATATGGGAAAGAGAACTTTCTCTAGTCGGCTATCATTGGTGACAAGCTGGACGGTCCATCGATATGCGCCATAATCATAATTATCAGGACTCTGGATGCAAGTAGACCTTGCTTGTCTATTGTGTGCCCATGCCAGCCAGACTTTGTTTCTTACTAACGTTGTTGTTCCGTAATATATCGTCTCTTCACAAGCGATGTTTCTTAGCCCACAGAACTCGGCTGCTGCGCATTGCTGTTTCAGGCAATTCGTCGCCCTCTGGATCCCCAGCAAGTACCAGCATGCTCCTGCTGCCTGCCATTTTAACAAACTGATGAAATGCAGAGTTGTGATCCAGTAATGACATGAATGATGTAATGCTATTGTCCCATGAACGTTTCAGTGTCCACGAAAAGGCCGGTGACGTTAATGTAATGCCTCACAGTGAGCAAGTCTCGGGATGTATAGAAGTTTTAAAATCGTGTGTTAACACACACATGTTTCCACAAAGAATAAGTGAAGGTGAGAATGCAACGTTGAACAAAATCAGAACTGTGTTAGTTAACGCTAAAAACATAAGGAGGAGAGGGAGAGAAAGGGGTTACATGGGATGCAACGAAGTACGCAATCATGTTGAGGGCGATTCCCCACCAAACAGTGCCAAAGATGTAGCCGGAGCGACTCTGCATGCGGCGGAGAAGACAGACAGAGTGGTAGATCTTGGGGAGGTATTGGAACAGAAACATTATCAACAACACTGTCATCACCTCCGTCGTCGACCCCCTCCCCAACAGCTTCGGTATCGCTACCCATAACACTACCTGCATGCTCACTTTTATTATTAACTAGCCATAATATCACACACATTCCGCCTGTTCGACCATTTTTAATTGGTTTAAAATATTTAAAGAAGCTTATATTGGAGATAAGATTGTTGTGTTATTAAATTTACAAACGTAAGGGAATCATTTTTAAAAAGTTCAGAAATTTTAAAGCAATTAATTATATTTGAATTTTAAATTTTTTTAATTGTCCTTTTTACCCCATATTCTCAATTAACTTAAAAAAATTATTTAGGGAGAAAAAAATCTTTTGAAGGGTAAGTATACAAAGGTTTTTTTTTAAAAAAAATGGCAGTTGAAGGAGCCCAAAGGGTCATTTATAATAGTAAAGATAATACCCAACTCAAGTCTGTCATTTTTCTGACATTTCGTTAGATTTCTAGTAATATAAACTTTGGTCTAATTACAAATTTGGTCCTTGAAGTTTAAAATCATGTAATTTACCCTCATGAACTTTTCACCATCACTCCTCTATCATAATTATTATCTCATCTTTGTGTAGAAAAAGAGAAGAAAGTTTTCGTTACTGATGTAAGATTTAATGAGGAATACTACTCTCCTACAAAGGATAGCACATCGAATATTACATCAATAATTACAATTGAAGAATGACTATATCAAATATTAGTAAGTGAAGAGAAGTTCAATTACTCGATTTTAAAGTTTTAGAAATTAAATTAAGAATTAAGCCAAAGTTCAATATCATGTATTTTGGCCTCTCTTTTAACTCTACTATGTTCCCTTGGAACTAAGGGGATTGGAGGGTAAGGGAGAGGTGAGGGAATAGAGGGTTTATGGAGGAAGCATTTTCGAGGGACAATAAGCTTTCTAGTTAAATTTTTATTTAAACTATTCATATTAATCGTTTTATATTTTTAAACAGTAAGACAAAAATCCTTTGAAATTCATACAGGACAACAAGAAAAATCAAATTATCACTAGTTCCAGTCAATTTCTTCAAAAAGGTCTCGTGGCCAAAAAATAAAAAAATAAAAGCACAATGGTCCCTATTTCTAGTTTTCACGTTTGTAATTTTAATTTCCCTTTACGTGGGACCTATCACTATTTGGATATTCCCGTTATGCCCCTGAATATGCCGAATTTGACACGTGATCATGAGCCACATGATGCCCTAGCATCCCGTGACGTTGTACACGTGTGCGTGTGTGTGTACTGCATGCATCATTCAAACAGCCGATTACTCATGGCTTGCATCTCTTGTCCACATCAAACACATTACTTTTAGTCCTATGATATATAATAAGGCCAAAGTAAAAAAAAAAAAAAAAAGCACTTAATTTTTTATTGGTAAAGGAATCAATATAAAGAACAAAAAAGAAAGAATAAAAGAAAAAGAAAAAAGAGAGGTAATTACAAATATAGGCAACCGCAGAGGTGGCTCTTAATAAATCGCAAACAGCTTTTCAAAAGGTTTTTTTTTAAAATAAACTATATGTCTTATTAAAAAATTTATGTGAAAAAATTATTCAATAATTTTTGATTGGTTAAATCCTGTATGTGTGTATATATACACGCGTGTTAATATTTGAATTCTAAATCTTATTGAAAATCAAAAATCCAACATATATGCTGATATTATGGGATGATTTTTTTGAGGCCACTCATTGAAGATTCATTTATTTTAAATGATAATAAAAAAATGTTTGGATTTAGCTGCCCATGGTGTATATATATATATATATATATATATATATATAAAGAAAGTAAAAAACAAAATCTTCTAACCTGTGGTAACGGGAGAATAACGAAGAGATCCAAGAAGAATCCCCTCTTGGCCTTCAAGTACCGGAGAGCCACAGCGCGGGGGCTCTTCTCTTCTCCTCCTCCGCCGCCTCTGCCGTCTCCTCCGGCTACGGGGACGGCGTAGGAGCGCTTCGACATTTTAAACTGAAGCCACATGTTCCAGACGTGGAGCGCGTCGGTCATGCATCGAAGAGCGGTGACGGTGACGGCGAACCAGCCGTCGACGAAGAGACACATGCAGCGGTCGCTGATGGAGAGGGCGTAGAAGAAGAGAGGGTCGACGAACAGACCCGCGGCACACACGAGCAGGAACACCCTGTTCCACTCCTGAACCCACTCCGCCCCCGGGTCCAACACTTTCATTCCCCCCATACTAATCCACCATCCCCCTCCTCGCCTTCGGACCAGTGGCACGCAATTTCCGTACATCGAGTCGCCCCCGCCGCCGCCGCCGCCGCCATGGGAGTCTTCTTCGTCTTCTTCTTCTGCCACCTCACCCTCTTCTTCTTCTTCTTCTTGATCTGAGTCTGTAGTGTAACGCAGGGTTGATATTTCTTGGTCAGTGGCCATGGTGATCGGAGAGTCGGAGAGACAACCGGTGTTTGGGATTGTTGTGTGTGTATTGTGTGAGGTTGAAAGGAGTAGTACTATAATATAAGAAGGGGAAAAAAAATGATAGAGACAATAATTGGGAAATGGGGGTGGAACTACCGAGAGAGAGAGAGAGAAAGAGAGAGTTTGGACGAATTTGTGAACTTCCTAAACGGCCCTTGAAGAGCCGGCGTTTTTTTACCTCTACCTTTTTTGCGGATCGGGCGTTCTGATTCATGAAAGATCCGACTAATTCGTAAGCTGAATTAGAGCATTCTCTGTTCAAGGGTAAACTACAAGATATTACAAGGTGAGAACAGCGAGACTTGAATATGAGCATAGCCTTTTACTAAATAAAGATTTCAAATTTTTAGTATATAATTTATGTACGAGACATCTCGTTTAAGAAAATAAAAGGCGAGTTTTTGACAATCAAGTAATTAAAATATGCTTTTGGCTAGCATTTTTTGATCTCTAGAAACACCTTTTAAAGAAAATAGGGCAAAACTGCAAGTGTACAGGCAATAGGAATCCGAGCATCTTATAATGAAATCTCGTGGGTTAGGGTGTTGTTATGAATTAATTGTGCAATTTATTCATTTGAAAAGACTAATAAATGATTAGACCATCATTTGGCCAAATGCCCTCTCATTTTGGCTTTTTTTTTGTTGAAACAGATGGAATGTGTTCAAATAGCAATCATGCTAAGGCCATAATGGCAACCACTAATATCAGCATATAGGGGCTCATGACATTATTACAATCTGGTGATGATGTATCGTCTCGGTAGGATAAATCTATTCATCTTAAGAAAAGGGATTTTGAATAAATCTCACCACTCACATAGATTTACATAGGATAAGTGAGACTTACCTATATATGTGGGATTCACTCTCACGTGTGAGTGATGAGATTTATTCTAGATCCACTTTTTCGAAAAGAAATTGTAAGTCCACTTTTAGACTCAGGGTGGTCATTTTTGGCAATTAAAAAACTATCATCGAACCGCCCATGAAACGAAAATAAAGTAGCTTTATTCGCAATAAGACTACTTAAATATATAGATGGTCAGCAAAGAACAGTCTATTTTAAGTTTGTTTGTGGATAATAATTTCCATATAAAATGTAAAAAGTGATCCCATATTAGTCAAAAAGCTAGGAAAAGACTCGGTTTGACAAAGAAGTAATAGTAGAATCTCTAGGAGCTCACAAGTCTAACAATTCAACAAAAAAGCATAAGAGGGATGGAGGGGGGGGGGGGGGTCTCATTAAGCCAGATTATAGGAGTGGATGATCATGATGACTAATTTTAGAGGCAGA
Organism: Santalum album; assembly: GCA_034195605.1. Lineage (NCBI taxonomy): Eukaryota > Viridiplantae > Streptophyta > Magnoliopsida > Santalales > Santalaceae > Santalum > Santalum album. The sequence continues at coordinate 12,210,819 of CM067259.1, forward strand.
GGATCTGTAAAATTGGAGGTGTTGGAGGGGCATTTATGGAAAAGGGAGATACGGTTGGATGGGGGATTGAGGGTGGGAGAGAGCGGAGGTCCCACTGGCACATAAGTTCGAAGAACACAGGTTCGATGCAGCTTCGTGATTTTTGTTTTCTTCTTAATCAATGGTGATGAGCCTCTCAAACTCCTTCAATGGCGACAAACATTCCCCCAAGGAGCCGTTGCTCCCTCCCTCTCTCTCTCTCTCTCTCTCTCTCTCTCTCTCTCCTACACAGTTTCTCTCTGATCTTGAGCTGTTGATTCTGAAAGCGACATGTTATCATTTTCATGAAGACAGTACGATCTCCGTATTGGGTTCACGAAGCAACACATCCTCTCTAATAGCGTTGGGTGTTTGAATGATAAATAATTTAAACTCCGTCAAATCACACTGAGTTCAAATATCTAGCATTGGCTTGGATTTGAGTTACCGTATAGATTGAATTGATTTGAGTAGCACTCTAATCAATAGCTATATAGCTTTTGATGCTGGACGCTTGATCTTATATGTAGTGTTACACCCAATACGTCACCCCCCTCTCTTTCTCTAGCAAAACAAAATTTGATTACTCGAAATGGGAACAGGTTTGAAAAAGGATCTTAGAGTGTCTAGGGTTGTGCCAAGAGGGTCTCTTAACGTAACGTCTTCTTTTATCTTCTCATCGGAGTTATTCCACAAAGACCTACCATGATAAGGAAGAAGGAGGGAACAAGTACACTTGGAGAGCGCAGTACAAGGAGAGTTGTATGTTGCGTTCAGGAAGGATGAATCGCTCCTGAAAAAGAATCTGTTGATTTAACTTATAAAATATTAGCGTTCACTCAGATTTGATGCAAAAAGTATTTCAAAAAACCGACTGTGGTGTCATGTTAGGCAAGTCGTGTAATGTGCATGGCGACGAACAATGATATTTTGTTAAACATTCATTCTATGTGTCACACCTTAGCAAAATCGAAGTATTTGAAAAGCGCTTACTTCTATTTTTTTATTTTTATTTTTTTTGTTAAACTTGAACTTTCGATCTCTACTATAGAAAAATAATTTACTATCAATTGAGTTAATGATGAACCGAGCATGTGAAAAATTATTTGATTAAACCAACACCAAAACGGAAAAGACTTTAGAAGCTGACTAGGCTCCTAACTGACATGGACGTGTAATATAATTTGGTTCGTTTGAAAGGCATCCCTGGCATTGTGCGAATAAATAATTCGTACGTAAACAATCCGTCCAAAAGTGCGTCTGAATCTGAACGGATTGGGATGCACCGAAAGTGGAAAATCACTTCTTGGTAAACAGCCTACACAATATGGAAGAGAAATTTAGGAGGTTTACGGTTCATTTATAATTTTTAGCAAAACGATGCCATTTTGAAACTGAATACATATAAATTACGTGTATGCTCCTTTTTCTGAATATATAATCTATGTGTGTGGGCGATGTACTCTTTTTCTTTTTTGAGAAGGTGGGTGGATAATGTTAGGGGTAAATAAAGGATGAGAATTCTCTCCGGTTTTTTCTTTTAATCGGTTTTGGCGACCTCGATATACTTTTAACCTTACCGATGAAAATAACATGCAAAAATACACATGTACGTTAATTTTCATGAGATATAAAAGTGCATAACATATTCGTCTAAAGGACCGAGAATTCAATACAATTTTAGAAGGATTTGACTTTCCTGCATTTTCAATGCTAACATCAATAGGTCCCGTATTTTAAAATTTATTGAAAATTGATATGCTTATACAGCTTTGTATGCTATGTACAACACCGTTGGAGATGCAAATTGTTAATACACACGAGCTGAATCTGAGTGGCTCTAACAACTTGGAACCAAACTTAACCCAAAAGCTCGAGTTCCTGATTCATGAGTTCACTCGAGCATATTTTATTACACTTTTCACTTTCGATATACGATTTGTAACTTCATTGTAAAGTCAACGTGTGTGTATATATATATAAGTTGTGGACCACAAGAGAGAGGGAGAGGTGAAGTTCAATTTTTCCTCTGATTTCTAGGGTACCATTTTCTTCTTCTTCTTCTTCTTCTTTTTTTTTTTTTTTGTTTGTGTGTGAGGAGTGTCACCAGAGTTGAGTTGTAGATGAAAAATATTAAGAAGACCAAAGGGAGAGTTGGATTTTGCCCTGTAGTTTAGCAAGCGTGTTTGGCTGCATCTATTTACCATCTCTCTCTTTACCTCGTCACCCTATTAGCTTGGGATTGTTGGAACACTTTTAGTTGCGCCGTACGCTTGAACTGTAACACACGACAAGATCATAATTTCAGCTTCACATGTCCTAAGCTATTTGCTGATGTGATCATTGTCCCAATCCATCCCCCATTTTCCGGTCACCAATATTCATTTTGTTTTTGACCTTTCTTGTTGTTCTTCATTTTAATTCATAATAATATATGTCGACCACTTTTCTTCCCCAATCCCTCTCTTCCCCCTCCACGACAAAAGTGTTTTTATATATTTATATATAAAAACGATACAAATTAAATGGGTATAAAAACAAATAAGGTGACATGTGCCGGTATCCTTCCAATTTCGTTATTTATAAATATCTTTCATCCATATAGCTTAGATACTCAAAGCAGTTGCAACGGTTTAGATTTCTTGATAAATAAGAAGTCTCACGAGCAGGGTTCATAAATTCAGAACAGTTATAATAATTAAGATCTCTTGATACTTCGTTGTATAAACGAAGGAACTTAATAAATAACAAAGTTGCCTGCAATTGATAATGCATGTTTGTTTTTACCGCACTCATCCAATTTGTACGATTGAACTCCTCCTTTGTTCTAGTAAAGTGGTGTCATTTAGCTAATGTGACTCAATTGATGCACTAAGCTCGATCCATACACGCGAAAATGGAATGAGATTTTCAACAAAAATTTATTTTACCCCTTTGATTCCATTTCATTTAGGTGTCCTAAAAGTAAAACCACTGGAACTTGATGCCAACTTGACCTGGCTAGAATCAATTAGTGTACATGATCCTAATGGATTAGGGTTCGACGGGAGACCTTACTCTAATCTAAATGTAATTATACTATAACACAAGCCTCATTATGAACAATTAAATTGTGCTCCAGCCATTAGTAGTAACGATTCCACAATTAATTTCTTTTAGAGAAGTGTGACACATTCTGAGTATTTAGGTTTAATTATGAATGTAATTGACTTGATAGTTAAATTGGTGACCTAAAATTTGATTGAATGGAAGGATTTTTACGAGAAGTGAGGGATTTAAAAGGATGGGAAAAAAATCCCTTTCGGTTTCGTTCGTCCAAAAGTGGGATGATTTAGGGGAGGAAAAATGAATCTAATGAAACTTTTATTAGACTTAGTTTGCTTCGTAAATAATGAAGCATTAAAATTAAATTACATATTAACCTTTAAAGCTTTTATAACTAGGTTCTCTCCTCTCTTTTCGTCCCAACTCACAATCAATAAAGAATAATTCTCTTTAGTTTTTTCTCATAAACTTTCAATCAAGGGAAGAACTTTTTTTTCCGAACTCCCAATTATAGTGCTGTGGGTCGGGTTTGATGACCATAGACTATTGGTTGCACTCCTCACCAAATCCTTCGCGAACCAGGCAGGACACTATGGTCATTATAGAAAAGGTCAAGGACAGCGAGGGCACTAAATCACAAGAAAATCGGCGTGCGGCTCCGTATTTCCGGCATCAGGCTCACACCGCTGTTTAAAATTCCCCGCCACCACCACTACCCTTGCAGTAGTCTCCGCTCACTCTCAGTTCCTCCATTTTCACTCCACCAAGAAGGTCAGGTTCTCTTGCTGCAAGCTTCTTCTGCTTTTTTTTTTTCTTTTTTTTGCTGTCTTCGCTATGCTGTTCCTGATCGTTCTCGATCCTCACTCGCTTCTTTCTCCCGTTCGTGCGAATCTCACCGTTTTAGGGTTTTAAAATGCTCACTATTATCTGAAATCTGAACCCTCTAAAATCCTTACCGAGATCGAATCTGCAGTGTCCCTATTCTTTGTTTTCCCTTTTCTTAATTTATGAAGAAAGTGTGGTTTGTTGTACGCTCCCTTTTTTTAAAAAAATTTGTTTTTGTTCCATTAACTGTATATATGTGTGTCTTTTTATTGTAGGGTTTAACTGGTAGAACTTTATTAGCATGGGAGATTTGTCGAGGTAAAGCTTGTTTCTCAGGAAGTTTGGTGGTTATTTTTGAAGTCCCGTTTTATGCTTGTGATTGAACATACATTAATGGGCGCTCAACTTGAATCTGCAGTTGTCTTATATTTTAGACATAAATTAGTCTTATTTGTCAAACATGGATTGGCAAATGGATGTAAAGGGAGAAAGGGTTTTCGTTGATGACTTCATATAATTGGATATATTGTGTTGTGCGAGGTGAAGAGATAAAAAGCTATCACTGTTTGCAAACAGTAGGTTATTTCTTGCAGTTTAGTTCCGTACTACACACATTTAAGACTTGTTTGGATGGCGGGAATGGGAATGCGAATGCGAATAGGAATGAGAATAGGAGTGGGAACGTGGATGGGAAGGCCGATTCTCTTTGATTGTGTGGTGACCTAAAAGCTATTGAAATGCTCATTCCCTTGTAGTGGCCATTCCCATATATGAGGGAATGACCATTCCACCCCTATTATCATTCCATTCCCATTCCCATTCCCATTCCCATTCCATCTCCACCATCCAAAACACAACTTTAGGGCTCCATTTGATGGTTGTTTTATGCTAGTAATCATATGAATAGCCAAAAGAATGTCTCAGGGACAATGCCATCAATACACTCCGGATATTAGTTGCAACAGATTGCCATCTGGGTTACATGGAGAAGGATGAAGTACGTCGGCATGATTCATTCCAAGCTTTTGAGGAGATCTGCTCAATAGCTGAGCAGAAGCAGGTAAATCTTATTTGTGCTTGATGTATTGAATGTATCCCTTGGATAGGTTTTACTAAATACCTCAAATATTAGGATAAAGGCTTAGTTTATCATTGTTATATGGGCTTAGCAGATAGAGATTATCCCTAGAGTAGCATGCTTCAACTACTGTTTGTCATTTGTGCCCCTGTTTTTATGCCAGTTTTACCTCACAGCTGCTATTCAACTTTGTTTTGCTTGCAACCTAGAGCCCTCATGATCTTACCTTGATTTTCTGTGGTAAGTCTAAATACACAGCTAATAGGCGTTGTTGGAGAAAACCAGGATCATTTGCATTAGTATCATTCCTGTTGAAGGCTCTGCACCTGTACCACCCCCCACCAAACACACACACACGTGCACACAACAACACTAGTATGTGCTCACAGCTCAAGCAACTCCACGTGGACACCTCCCTACTGCTTAATATGTTGCAAGGACAATTGGGATTCTCATTTGTGGGTCCAACTGTAGAGATGGTTCTGAATGGCAAAACCTACATTTGAGGAAATAATTTTCTCTCATACTTTTAGCATCTTAAATTTTCCAACTGTAGGCTTACTAATGTCTTTGTGCATTATACATGTTAAACATTATAATACTGACTTGAACATAATATCAGGTGGATTTTGTACTCCTTGGTGGCGATCTTTTCCATGAGAATAAGCCGTCTAGGACAACATTGGTCAGGGCCATTGAGATTCTCCGCCATTACTGTCTCAATGATCGACCTGTACAGTTCCAAGTTGTCAGCGACCAGACTGTGAACTTTGCGAACTCGTAATGATAAATTCTTCATTTTATGCAATCTATGCTTTAGAAAATTTTATGCTTTAAAAAGTTGTCATAGATTTCATCATCATTTGGTTTAAATTGATATATCTGAATGGGATCTGGTCATTGAATTGGGTCCATCTTCTCAATGCTATTTGTCTAATGACCTGGAGATCCTAGTATGTAACTTTCCCGGGATGTAATGTAGCATTTGGATACACTTCATGCGCAATAATATTTCATTTCAAGGAATGAGAAGCCTAACTCCTTCTCTCCTTTCTTCTGCACTCTCTCTCTTTAAAGGCATTATTTTTGTTTCCAGTGCTGGCAGGCACGATGCTATCTTTAATTTATAACATAATTTTTCCCTTCGCAGATTCGGACATGTAAATTATGAAGATCCTCACTTCAATGTTGGTTTACCAGTATTCAGTATACATGGAAATCATGACGATCCTGCTGGAGTGGTATGTAATGTGTAATTTTTACTACAAGGTCTTTTTCTCATGTTTCCAATCTTGAGTACAAAGTGTTTCTAGGTAAAGGATCTTCAATTTTTTTCCCCCTTTTTTGGGAGGCAGGATTATGATATTTATGATGTTTCTATATATATATAATGTCATTCCTTGTGTATTTCTTCGGAATGTCTAGGATATATAAACTAACCAGTCACAATCCTCATGGAAATTTAGCTGTAGTATTTGCTGTATTTTTGTTACAATTTAGATGACCTTTATTCTTTGGTGATTTCTTAGTTCTTTATCTAGGGTTTTTTTTTTTTTGAAGGATAAGTCATATTTTAACTAAAAATCTGCCTTTTGTAAACTTTTAGAATGGTAAAGCCTAATCTTGGGATTCAGTTATAACTAACTTTTTTTTGATCATTTCAGTAGTTATATCGTGAAAGCTTCAATTGATAGAATAAACCAATCACAATAAGCTTCTCCTGTATTTTTCTTTTCCTTCTGTTTTTGTTAAAGAGAATGCATGCATCTTCTGCAAACTTTAGGGGCAAATGGCTGCGGCAAGATTTGCTTCTCGCTTGCTGTATTTATGGTGTTATTGTGGCATCTGTATCATTCCCTTACTGGATAGAGCTATATGATGTATGAGCTGTATGTTTTTTTTTCCTTTGATGCCCACCCTCAGTTTTGCTTAGATTCTAAGATTCCGTGAACTTTGCTTCTTCAATTATCATGAACTTAACATACTATTACTGTTTTACTAAAAATAATTTGGAAGATCTTATTACTAGCAGTATGCACTTGCATTTTTTTCTTCTTTGCTTTGTGGGTGAAATTTGAGTAGGTCAATGGTAGTTTCAGCACAACATGCTGTCATCAGAAATCTAATAGTATTGGAATTTCACTTCCTTGGTTGGCGATGACACGACATGGAATCTTTTTAGTAGGGCATTCAATAGCTTACTTCGGTGCCAGAAAACAAAACAATTGAGCTTCACATATAAAATAAAAATTTTACAATCATTAAAGATAATCTCAAAATCTTCAAAGTATAAATGATGAATATGAAACGTGTGTGCACTAACATCATCACAACAAAAAGATAAATATAATATGTATCTTCAATGGACTGAATTTTGAATTTGAAAGTCAAGAAATTTTCTGAATGATTCTTAGGGCTAAAAGGAGATTTGCTGTTATCCAAATTGTAAGCTAGCTTTAGCTTGTGAGTCTGTGGCTCTTAATTTTGGTCTAGAAAATTGCACTTTGAGCTCTGAAGTCTTGGTTTTATAAATTCCCCACCGTTGAATTATGTAAAAATTGGCCATTCCTTTTAACTTTTTTAAGAAAAGCTAAAACTAATAACTGCACTGCACATGCAAAAAGTTGAAAGGAGTCGACTGACCCCGCAACTGGGAAAATGTTTCTTGGTTCAATTCCTCTGATGTGGGGGTTTCTCTGTTTTTATAATATGTAAAGAAGAAACATGTCTGCTTTTTCACATTCATTCTAAACCTGGCTGCTCAATAAACTGATGGCGTGATAACAGCTTGCTCTGCTTCATGTCTAAAGTTTGTAGGCGGCAATAGATTTTGCAGCACATTCATTACAACCAATCAACACAATCTAGAAAGTAGCAGATTTCCTCTTACAATTTTCTTTGATTCGTTGCGTGCCTTTCTTTAGCATTGAGCAGTCATCAATCTTCTGCTGTTAATAAGAGGTTTTTGATATTGCAAACATTGTGTTCCAATTGTTGTTACAGGACAACCTTTCTGCAGTTGATATCCTTTCTGCTTGCAATCTTGTAAATTATTTTGGGAAAATGGTCCTAGGAGGTTCTGGTGTTGGTCAGATCACTCTATCTCCTATACTTATCAGAAAGGTCTGTTAGATGAGTGTTTGTTGGTTGGGATGCTCTGGGGCTTTGTTAGTTCTCTAAAAACAGGGCTTGTGACTCTGCTTGAATATCAGGGTTTGACAGCTGTGGCTTTGTATGGCCTTGGGAACATTAGAGATGAACGTCTGAATCGAATGTTTCAGGTTGCTTTATTGAATTAGTTGATTTTTTGGTTGTTTGATTACTAGGTTTTTTTTTAATGGAACTCTAATGCGCTATGGGTTCACTTTAATGCATTAGACACCACATGCTGTGCAATGGATGCGGCCAGAGACTCAAGAAGGGTGTTCCGTGTCAGATTGGTTCAACATTCTAGTACTTCATCAGAACAGGTTGTTCTTTTCATTGCTATAGAGACTGAAGATTTATGATATTGGTTTGTTTCGACTTTTATCAGGAATCTAAGCGTTTTCAGTGGTTTATAATGCTAAGCCCGAGATATTAAAGCATCTGATGATTAACAAATGATTGTATTTCCTTATGTTGTCTGCAGAGTGAAGACAAGCCCTAAAAATGCAATAAATGAACATTTTTTGCCACGGTTTCTTGACTTTATAGTTTGGGGACATGAGCATGAATGCCTTGTTGACCCTCAGGTTCACAAATATATTTATAAGACATGTCTTTTACTTCACAAATATTTTCTGTTGTACATTCTTACTGAAGTTAGGTGGGTTATGACACCAACAGGAAGTTCCCGGTATGGGTTTCCACATCACTCAGCCTGGTTCCTCTGTGGCAACATCACTAATAGATGGAGAATCAAAACCGAAGCATGTACTTCTTTTAGAAATTAAGGTTGCTTTGGCTTTAATTTGTAAACATGTATTGCTGCAACAACCTACTAGTTTTAATGTTTGACACTGATGCCTTCTTATATAGGGAAATCAATATCGCCCAAGTAAGATACCATTAAAGTCAGTGAGGCCTTTTGAGTATACTGAGGTAAGTTGATTGTTTATATGTTTATCTGTGAATAGACTACTGTTAATTCACTAGGGTTTGATGCTACAGGTCGTACTAAAGGATGTACCTGACATTGATTCTAATGATCAAAATTCAATTCTCGAACATTTGGACAAAGTTGTAAGCTTTTTTTTAGCCGCATTGACATTGAAATGTGACACTGAATAATTTCTGATCTCCTGTTAGTTGCTTCTTTATGGCAGAATTACATATCTTTCCATCAACTACATAACAAATACTTATAAGTCTGTGCTGCTTTAGGTCAGAAATATGATAGACAAATCTAGTGACATGGCACCCAACAGATCAGAGCTCAAACTTCCACTTGTCCGAATAAAGGTGACACCTACCCATGCTTTTGAATTGTACTACCAAAAGTTTCCTCTTTTCATTGAGCAAGTGCACCGGAAATTTTTATCCATGTTTACTTTTATAGTTGCATCACATATTTTTTATATTTAAATCAGGGACAAGGTCATAGAATGAGAATTTTAGTAAGGTAACTATTTTAGAAAACAGAAGATGATTAAATGTGTCTGGATGAAGGAAGATGCAAATGTGATCCTTAGATTTTAGAGTACAAGTTTTATATAATTTCGGCTAAGGTTTACAATTTTGGTTTCTGAGTTTTGTCCGAGCTCAATTTCAACTGGATTTACCGATCAACTTAGTTTAGATTTTTCCATTCTGTATTTAGAAGGTTTTGTGCTATAATGGCCCAGCAAAGGGTTACTTCAACTACTAAACACTGTCCTCTTCCCCTCTTTGGGCCTGAGATCAGCTCTGCAAAATCTAGAAGTAGAAAATATGACTTCTATTTTTTTGGGTTCATATTTTCAAGAGCTAACAATACATAAAATTGTATGCTTTTCTTGCTAAAAATAACTATGGCCTTCAGAAATTTGAGAAAATCATGGTTCTGCTGACCTTCCTAGGTTAGTGCTAGTGGATAACCAAATGAGAGCTCCGCAAACAACTATGGTCTTCAAGATGATGGTGCTGAGATTTTTATTTTTTATTTTTTCAATAAAGGACAGGCTAAGATGGTGGTTAATATTACTAGAGCAGATTCCATAAGGACAGTGGAAGTTCTCAACTATCATGTGAAGATGCTGTATACTGTTAAAGAAAGAGTTGGTTTTGTGCTTGGTCTCTCACTTTGAGAATATTCGAGTTATCCTTGATTATACAAATTTTATGAATTTAACTTATAGTATAGACACTGATGATATTGGGAAACATAAACAGTGACCACGCATTTGGAATAACTTTTGACCACCTGCGAACTGCTAACCTTTCTCCAACGCAAGTTGTGGATGCCATAGGCTGGCAACTCATTGTTAAATACCGTAAACAATTTTGAGCTCCTAGAAATGTAAATAGTAATGATCAATGCCAATGTGAGTAATATTCACTACAGTAATCTGTAGTAGCACCACAATTTGGACCATACGCCTCGTGGAGCGGAAATGGAAACACCCTAATAACACACAGGCTCCCTTGTTTGTTGTGTTTTTTTGTTTTCTTGCCCTTCTCTTTTCTGTTAGATTGGTCACTGGGTAACCTACATGCCAAACTGGTACTTGTTAATTTTGGACAAATCATAGTGTAGCATTTATATTTTGCTTCTCAAAGATACTTGCACTTCATCTCATTATTTTACTTCTCTTGGACACTCTTGACTGAAAGGGACATCAAGTGTAAACGATTATTGTTAGACTCGCCCCCTCCGAAACTGACATGGTTAATTAGCTCTTTTTTGGTGGTCAACAGGTGGATTACTCTGGATTTATGACAATAAATCCGCAAAGGTTTGGGCAAAAATATGTGGGCAAGGTACCTTCACTTTGTCGGTTGCCATGTATAGGAAACTTCAGCTGAGCTTTACTCAAATGCTGCTTATGAATAACTGTTTCAATATTAATTAGGTTGCGAATCCCCAGGACATTCTTATATTCTCAAAAGCTTCACGAGGTGGTCATCGTGAAGGTATTTGCGCCAGCTAGATGAACGCTACTATATTCTCCTGTTGTTTAAGTGTGTGCTTCATGTGGATTAGGTTTTCCAAGGATCACAATTTAATAAAAGATAATATTATATTGTCACTTGTACTTCAAATATACCATTGATAAAGGCTTGCTTCATTTCAGGCTATAACATCCATCTCATTGTTTTTTGATCTATTTTATACCCCTTTTCTTCTTCTTTTCTTTTTTTTTTTCCCCTCATTTTTTCAGCTTTACTCCCATTTTCTGCTTCTCCATTTTTTTGTTTTTTGTCAATTACCTGCTGCCTGCTGCTCTTGTTGCTTGCTTCCATGATATCCTTTGAAACTACCCACTGACTGGTGCTCTAATTGCTTGCCTATATATATACAGAACAATGCTAGCATAAGCCAGTGAGCCAACTTTGTTTACAGGAGCGAGCACATGTAGAGCCCACATAAGACCATAGATAGGGATTCTAACTGTTGGATTAAAACTGTACTTATATTCTCCTAGCTGGTAAATTTGAGCCTCATTGGATTCTAGAGGAGCTTTCGTCCAAGCAACTAAAGTTAGGTGGAACCTCGTCCATAATCCATAATCTTAGAAATCACACCTAAGGCGGGTCTTTGCATTCATACACCATGTGCCAATATGTTTCTTTGAAATAGAATAAAAAATTATTACTTTTGATGGAATGACATTTTTAATACGGTATTTGAGACTTTTCCTTGCATGCTATGATTTTGATATATATAGTTGTTTGCTTCCATGATATCCTTATAAAAATTATTTGAGAGAAAATGACAATTCTTTTGTTGGACTGTAGCTAAATTTGATGGTGAACGGCTTCGTCCAGAAGAACTTAATCAACAGAATATAGAGGCTTTAGTAGCTGAGAATAATCTGGTACTTAACCACCGAGGGCCATCTATCATTTCCATTTTGTAGCTTCATTTTTTTTCATCATTCTTTAAGAACTGAAGTAGAAAATGCAAGTTGCATCGAATATAGTTCTTAATTTTTTGGGCCTTTGATTGCGGTTTTACTGGTAGCAATTTCAATAAGATGCAAATGTTTTTGAGTTCTATGATATGTCTGCTTCTATATTGGTATGTCCTCGGTTTCTGTAAAAGTTACTCCACTCAATTTGTACTGGAAAATTCTTTTGACTAAAATTTTCAATTTAACCTGAAATGCTAGATCGAGTATATAAATTAGAGAGTTAAGCTGAAATAACAAAAAACGGGGTAAAACCAGTAGCATGCAAAATTTGTATTTAATCTTTGTTTCCATCTTTTCCCCTCACCATTCAGAGTATTTATGATCTTGCAGAAAATGGAAATCCTTCCAGTCAATGATTTGGACGTTGCATTACAGAACTTTGTTAATAAGGATGACAAGTTGGCTTTCTACTCTTGCTTGCAATATAATCTCGAAGAAACGCGAGTAAGTATTCCATTTCACATCCCCTACTGGGTTATGTGCATGTTGCCATTTATCTTGGTGCCCGAGCTTTTATATTTTCAGAAAAAAGAAATATAAATGATTTGGTTAATTATTTTCAAGTAAGAATATGGAAGGCGTTCCTGAGTTTGTGTGAATGTCTTGCATACATCACAGACATATGTATATATACTCTGAAAGAGTAGGCTATTCTCTGCTTTTACAGAACAAAATTGCTCGTGATTCGGATACACTGAAAGCTGAAGATGAAGATCTGATTCTTAAAGTTGGAGAGTGCTTAGAGGCAAGTATATTAGATTTCTATTTTCTTGTATTAATTCGTGGATTTTATTTTAGGAAATAGGAAGACCAAATGCCTCACTGGAGATTGCTTCGTAGCACTATTCCTTGCATATTGGCCAAACAAAGCACTACAGCAGTGCAGCCTTCGATTGGGTTCTCTGGACTCTGGGAATAGCTCAACTCATGCTGTAAGTTCCAACCCGCATCAAAGGCAAAATGATCCAGGCACCGTCTCTGAGGGAGGCTGGGTGAACAGACTTGTCTGTGAAAATGCAGACCCCCTAGATCATTAATAATATAATTACCATAAATTTACATTTTAAAACCATCATTATTAGATATTCATTAACAAATAATTTCTGTACAAATAATGAAAATAATGGAGCATTAAAGCTAAATCAGATACAATGGTTATTGTATAAATTTTTGCCAGGAACGTATCAAGGAAAGGTCAGTCCGCCCTATGGAAACGTTCATGTCCAGTTCACAGACCCTGGAGGTAATTCTTCTATGCTTTGTTTGGTGTACAAACATTGCAGTGATGCTCAAGGTTTTCCTTTCACCACTGCTTTTGCTTGTTGACTATGTATCCAGTTTTTGCATTCTGAGACCCTCTTCTCAATTTTATCAGGAACTCAAAAATAAAAATACTACTGGAATTAGCAGTGCAGCTTCCTTTAGTGATGATGATGATGCTACCCAGATGCTCAGTGCAAAGTCTGCCACTAAGGGCCGAAAAGGAGCGTCAGCATCTTTGAGGTCTTTTCAGGATGCTTCTGAACTAGGTGCAACTAAAGCTTCCCCAAGAGGAAGGGGTAGAAGTAGGGGCAGGGGCAGGGGCAGGGGCTCCACTAATTTAAAGCAGACAACACTAGATGCAAGTCTGGGATTTCGCCAGTCTGACAGGTTTGTCGGCTGCCTAATTATTATTATTTCTAAAGACAACACTAGATGCAAGTCATTTTATGTTTCCAAAGGTGCAAGATTGAGGTCCTAGATCTTGTTGAGAAAGCAGTGAATCTATCAAACACAAGCACAAAAAAATTTAGTTGTTTTTGGGCTGAGGGGCTACATCCAGGGCTTCAATTCAATCTTGCTAACATTGTGTACGATGATAGTCATGCCATTCAAATCAAGCATTGCAACCATTGACCTGTTTATGCCGGCAATGCCGCTGATGCATGTAAATGTGCATGCATCAATAGTTTATATACGAGTTAACCCAGATGCATCCGACATTGGGTAAAACTTAACATGCATATGCTTGGAAATCAAATTTGTCAAGCCTTGGGTATCCAATGCTTTCGGCAGTCTATTGAAAGCTTCAGTCTTGGGTACCTATATGTCCTAAAATCTTTTTGTACAAATTTCACTAACTTCTTCCTGCCCCTTCTGATGCAAACTGCATGGAAAAGTTGAGACTATTCATATTTCATAGCAAGATGACTCTGTAAAGTTTTGCAATGCAGATCTGCATCAGCTGCAGCTCGGAGTATTGCTGATGATGAGGATAACATAGATTCTGCTTCAAGCGATGAAGTAGGGAAATATGATATTAATGAGGTCAATGGAAGTTCGGTATGGATTATATACTAGCTCGCTTCTTTTTTCATGTTCAACTTAGCACCTTGCAAACATAATAAACATACATTAATGGGAAATCTCGAATAAAAGAAGCGAAAGGTACTCCCTGCCCTGCAGTTCTCCTGTTCACCATTTCACTGTGGAGTGAAATTATCTTTTTAGCCATTCATTGGCACCTTCTTGTTCCTTGGTTTAGTATGCATGAATTTATTTATTTTTCTCAATTGGTTTGGTGATATACCTAAAGCTGAGTATAGGAGGGGAAAGAAATACTTAGTTGTGTAACAAGGCTGTTTCTTTATGTCAAAGTGACAAACACAGACAGTCGATTTATAGTTCTGCTCCAACTTGTGCCATAATGACATCTTGATGATGGAAACGGCCTCAACCAGCTGGCTTCTGGGTGAAGGCTCCCCAATCATTGCCTTCTTGTATTTGAGTGTCTATATTATAAACTGGAACTACCTCAACGTCTCCACTTTTTTTTTTTTTCCTTTTCTTATGCAAAAAATATAGGAAAATGATGAGATCCCCCAAATCCGAGGACGGAAAAGAGCTGCCCCAAGAGGAAGAGGTAGAGCTTCTGCATCATCCTCTAAGCGTGGAAGGAAATCAGATAATTCTCAATTTCAAAGATTTCTCATGAGCAAAGATGATGAAGATGATGATGATGATGACAGGCCGAAAAAATTAAATAAGTCTCAGCTTCAGGTTAGTCATGTTTTTCATTTATTAGTAGTTCTTAGGACTACTGTAAATTTTCTTATCCCATGGGTGCAATTGATCAAGAAGAAAGATTCACTCAAGAAGAACAAATAGATCCGGCAACCTCAATCCGTGACCCACCAACCTACTCATATCATATGGTAGCCCGACCTGACCCACTCATAAAATAATCTTGACATGCTTTTGACCTACCCATGTTGGTCTGAAATTCGGCCTGCCCATCTTATTATTATTTCTTGTTAGGATTTTTATGTTTTTTTGGATTCAAAATTAGAAGTTTTGCTGAATATTAGTTGGTTTATTAAAAAACTAAAAGAAACGAATGTTGTACCGGCAATATAAATCCTTGACCCGCCAACCTGCTCATAACGTTACCCGACCTGACCCGACCCATAAAATAATTTTGACCCTCTATTGAGCTGCCCATGTTGACCTGTGACCCATCTTTGACCTGTCTGTAACCAAAACAACCCGCCCAATTGCCACCTTTATTGGCAACTATCACTTTTCCTCTACGGTTTCTCTTGTCCTGCTCCACGCTATTGCTGTTGGAATTATTGTGTTTTTTTTTTTTTTCAAAGCATCATGGTCTTATACTGAACGTGGCAGTCACTAGTTAAGTGATATTTCTGTACTGGGATTTAGTCCCATGTCCTGTAGTCTTGCACCCTTTCTAGGAGCCTCAATTCATGTTTGCAGCGTAATAGAGCAATTTTAGTGCTTCCAAATAAAGGAAATGAACCTGTTTTGTTGAATTGGAAGTATTTGCTTCTGCCCAGAAGTTTTGCAGTGAACCTGACTGCTATTTTTCTTTTTTCTAGGTGACGACGAGGAATTATGGTGCTCTGAGGAGGTAACCACCAGTTACAATGCACTGATTCAAAAGTGTCGCCACGTCTTGAGATGATAATTTCCATGGTTCTGCTGCATCACAAGGCCACCTTTTTTTCCAAAAGAAGTAGCACACCATAGAATGACCATTGTGCATAGCCCCGTACTAAGGATAATGAGCTATTTATATATACACACACTGGATAGGGCAAGATCGAGGATGATAATCGCTTCCGTTTTTCCTGTGATTTTTCATTTCCTTATTCGTGGCGAGGTTATTGGTAAATTGTACATTTTGCACTTCTCTTAGCAGCCTGTAGTGAGATTCGAGATTGTAAATTCGGCATCTCGAGGTTACTCATTTACATTTTCACAATATAGTTTTCACTTGCTTTCCTGTGGCACTGCAATTGGTAGCACAAAGCAGTAAAGTTTGAATATGGTATCCATTTATACTGTGGAATCCTTGTAGAAATGAATGGAGTTTGCATACTGGAAAGTGGAAAGCTTTAGTTTTACTGTCAGGGCTTGGGAGTGCATCTTTGCGCTCGAAAATGATTACTCCACTGCTCTATTTGGTATTAACTGAGTTTCTATGTTTTGTGTCTCATGAAAAAGAAGATGAAAATAGACCGAGGAAAAATAGGGTTGAATCAAAGATTAAAGTTTTATCCCCTTTAAGATCCAAGCTTGGCGGTGGAAGATGGTTGCAGGGACTGAGATTTCACCACTAAGCTGTTCAACAAGGATCTAAGATTCTAGCTTATATATTTCTGTACATGTATCGTTCATACTTCATCGATCATCCTCTCTCCAACTCCCTCCCAGAAAAGGAAGGAAAATGTTTATTGGAGCATGTACACCATAAAACTGGAAGCTTTTAGTAAACTTGGGTGACATCCATTACAAAAGAGTTCAAGAGTTTGATCGTGATGCAGAAGCAGAGCTATAATAGCTCACAAAATTTATAGCCAGAATCCAGAAATGGATGTGCACTTCTCTTCCAATCAATGTAAAAGAAGAGAATACCACAGCAATTCTGTACAAAGTGTGCTGCACTGCGTTTCTACCGAAGGTACACCTCCTTAGCTGCATTCATCTGAGTTTTCGTTCGACTAACTTTATCCTGCACAGTTAAGGAAAAGAAACTATAATTATTCACAAGATAGTGTAAAAAGATTAGAGAACACATTCGGATTCTAAACATATTTATTTTCCTTGTACAAAAGCATGATCTCTAAGCTGCAACAGAATGAACAGAATGTAAAATAAAAAATAAAAAAAAAATTAAATTACAAGCAAATATAACTACAAAATCTCATTTTCTACATGAGACCCAAAACAGAAACCTTGTCTCCAAAGCACAATCCCTCCCATTAAAGGTGGACTTGTCATTTTAAGTCTTTTTTTTCTCCTTTAATTTAATTTTAGGGCGCGAGTGGGGGATGTGGGAAGGCTTGCACCAAAAACCTCTACAGGATTACTCTTCAGACTTGCACCTATATCCACTGTTTGAGATCATCATAAGATAGAAACAAAGGCCCAATTTTAAACAAACAATTCAACGACAATCTGCTATTATCATGTATTTGCTTCTTTTCTCTGCACTCACAAAGAGTAATAAACTGAGTTTTCTTGTAGAAGGGCTTCATGATCTTATGTACAGCCACGATCACATGGGGAATAAACTTGGTTGAAAAAAAAGTTGGGTGGATGATCGGACACTAACAAATCTCAATAATAGAAACAACTGGCAGAAAATGTGTAGCAATATCTAGTTGAGCATTATAGTCATGTCTGAGATTGGTTTTTAGCATTGCAGCACAACTCAAGGTTCAAAAAAGCAATTATTGCAATTAGAGCTATTTATTTCCAATAATTCCAATCGGCAAACCTAATATCCTAAATAAAGAGAAAAATAAAGCTAGCTGAAAATAAAATCATTACCTTTATACCAGCCATTTTTGCCTTCTCAGCTTTTTTAAGTGCGTCTTCTGTTGTGAGCCTTTGATGCTGAACCTTACAACCAGTAGAACAATCTTTCTTGCAAAATCTCTGACTCCCATCCATTCTCCCAACCACATTCTCCTTTCCACCCTGCAGTGATCTATTACATTTTCTTACTCCTACTTTGTCCTTGGCTATAGTAGCAACCGTCAATGGATGTCTTTCATCGACTACAACATGCACTGAAGCATTCCCATGAACAGTTTGGCGTAGAGCCTGAAATATTTTAATATGGCTGAGTTTACTTCTCAGCTATCACGCTTGTGATAACACAGAGTTTGAGATTCTTACTTTTCCAGGTTCAATTCACAATTCAAAAATTAGTTAATACATAGCTAATTAGCCAGAGAAAATAAGTTTGTGGAACAAACAAAATTTAAATCATGTATCTTTTGCAGTTTGCGGAGGAAGAGGAGGTTTTAAGTCAAGAATATTACTTCAAATACTTGACAAGTCCAATGTAGTTCAGATCATTCATTCCAATAAATTTAACAAATCATATCATGTGAGCATCTAAATTAAACTTTCAGCTTCTTACCTTTGATTTTGCAGCTCCCTTGTGGGTGGGCTTTCCAACGGAATTGCCTCCCCTTTTAGAATTAGAAGTCCTGTCCTCCACTCGGTTGGTAGATTCTTTGGACGCACTCACAACTTTAACACTATTTTTAGCTGCTCGATTCATTCCCATGACACTACTATTTGCAGTCTGCTCTTTCTTTCGAATTCCCTTAGATGCTATCTTCTTAGCATCACAACCAAAATCTGATGAGGATCCCACACTTGACTTGCCTGAAGAAGATTTGCCGCCTTTTGATTGACCACCATCATTGATCTCGACTCTATATGCTTGTCTTGTGACACAACTTTTTCTAATGTTTGTCCTCAGAGCTGCCAAGAGTCCAATCTTGTGATCAAAAAATCCATTAGAGGCCTGACTAGATACCTCAGAGAACTGCTGCTGCTTCTGCTGACTGCTTATAGACGTAATGGTGCTACTTGAATTGCCTTCACTTGTTGTCACTCCTGCAGAATCTAAACTAGCTTTTGAATCTCCAAAAGTGGATATCGGCCTTCTATAATTTGGTACAGCAGCTCCATTTTGATAAACCAAACTTGTTTTTGAACTCCAAGGTCTAGATTTAAGCTTTTCTTCTTTGATGGGTTCTGAATCCAACTGTGAACCTTTACCAGTTAGAGTCTTCACCGGGTGTTTCTTATTCAATAAAAGGTCAAAATTCTTTGTCCCCCACTTTCTGCTTTTGTAATGCTTGCCCCTTGATCCGGAGACCGATGTTGGAAGCTTTGGTGAGGAAGACCCCTGCAAGTTGAAATCTGGTTCTGAATTCCCCACAGCATTATGAGAAAACAGGTGTTTTAACTCACGGGAAGAACATTGATGGAACCTGAAAATTATATTAGTTGAACCATGGGGGGTCAGTAGGGGGAAAAAAAGCGTAAGTAAGCCAAGTGACCAGAGATGCTTACAGATGGCTTCTGTGGAACCAATCATCGTCGCTGCAATGTCAATGGAAAACATGGGGTTCGTTAATTGATTTGCCAAAAGGGAATGTGCATTAAACCCAACAAAATTGACGAAAGCTCACATTTCTTGTTTCACGGATTTGACTGCCAGATTGAGGTCAACCCACATGGGCGCTTCAATTTCTTCCTGCATTTCAATGTGAATATTTGGTTGTCTCGCAAGTAAGAAGAAAATATGCTTGGAAAGCAAATCGAAACAATTCTATTAGCATTATAATAAAATCATTAATAATAAAAGTACCAACCCTTTTACATAACAACCACACTTGATAGTGAGCTCTGTGCGTGTATGGAGAGAGTGAGAGATGGATAAAATGCCAATATAAAGATTATGCTCAGTGTAGAATTGGATGTCCAACTAAAAATAATAACAGTAGTACTAAAAGACGACCATAAAGCAAGCTGATGGAATCCCAAAAGAGACTGGTGAAATGATTTACAACATAGACGGGTATAAACTGCTTAAATTGTGATTTTCATAAAAGACAAGTTCAAATGAATAACCAATAGAACAAGGACCCTAATAATATCTGAACTAGAAAACCTATAAGAAGAAGCAAACAGTGTCTCCATCATTTAATCAATGACCCATATAAGAATCGCCTTGACAAAGAAATTCATATAGCCCCATATAATCTTCCGGACCAAAGAATAACAAATTCCAAGAATTGGTCTTGTTTGGTGAATACAGAGTACAGGAAATCAAATTGACCGACCCCGGTATGCATAATCACACAAACTCCACATAGAACAAACCTTGGATATTAACACGTCAATTCTAATGAACAAAATATATATATATATATATATATATATATATATATATATATATATATATATATATATATATATATTCCATCATATCAACGAATCATGATAACTGCACAATAATGATAAAATTACAAGAATAAAGAAAACCAATTGAACCCCAAGATTTCTAAAGAAACCAAAAAATACCAAAAAAAATGTCGTCGCACGAAATATAGCAAGAGAATAGAAGATCAAAGGAGAAGAACTGAAACCCCATGAATTTGTACATGACAGAGGGAGCGAAGATTACCAGAAATGCCCAGTGATCTTCAGTTTTCTGGAAAGCCATTTCCTCTCCTTTGCGCATTCTTGAAACCCAAAAAAGCTTCTGAAGAATCTCCCGACTGAATCAAGGAATCGGCAATCACTGAGAAACGCCCGAGGGAGGGCTTGGAATCCCCCCTCTTCCTTTTTGCTGAGGGACAACATGATTAGAACAACAGGGCAGAAGTGGTGACACGGTGAAACGACGGCGTTTGGCTCACAAATTCAAGCGCAAGAGACTGGGTTCGCTGTGATAAAGTATATGTAAGATTGGGTCGTCTCTCTCTATTAACCGTTGGATCATGTAAGGTGTTTTTGCGTTGGAAGATGTACGGTTGGATGAGGCGCTAGATTTTGTTCGGATGGTTAGAATGGTGTGGCGAGAACATGCGACAACATGCTTTCGAAAGGCGAGGCCTTTACTTGACCGTTGGCGGATTCAAAAAGGTACTCTTTTTAGAATTTGGGGAAAAGGTGACGTCATATCACGAGCGGGGTAATAAATATTTCTTCTTTTCTTTAATTTTATTGAGAATTAAGTCACAAATTATTACTTTATTAATGATCTTCTGGATATTCAATACGTTCAATATATTTTTAAATAAAAAGAAATTATTATAAATCTATTTATCTAATTTAGAGTATTAGTGATCCATGCAAAACCTGCCCACTATAAGTTTTATAAAATTGTTATAATTGCTTCTTAAATTCTAGTGGATATGAATAACGAGTAGAGCTAATGAACTATTACGAAAATTTCCAAAGCATTTTTATTTAATCAATTATTCTACTAGTAGAGAATAATTATTTTAGAAACACAAATTTTTAGGGAAAACTAAAATAAAATAATATCAATTAAAATATTGACTACGAATTTCAGTAAAAAGTGATTTTCGTTTAAAAAATATAATACCCTACATTAATGTGTCATAGTACATTGCGTATTTCTCTTATAGTTTACAATATTTTCATTTTAAATAATTCGTATTATTAATTTGTCTGTATCAAATTTGTTTAGTATAATTAATTTAATATATTTTAAAATATGCATACTAAATTAATTTATCTTCAAATTATTATTAAGATTAGGGAGGCTGCTGGAATTTCCCCAGTCCCCTTGGCTGATAAGTAAGAAACGATATAAAAAAGAGGCAAAAGTTCTATCTTCAACCTAACGTATATATCAATATTCAATTCACTCCCTAACCTATTAATTTGTTTAAATAAGTCCCCAGACAATTAAAACACGTCAAATTATTCCCTTTTTAACTGGCGTGCTCATATCAACACTAACGATGTTAACTCTTTGCTTACGTGTTACCCTTGTGTGGCAAAAAAAAAAATGTTGTCATGCAAAAAGCTACTCACACGTTTAAGAACAAGAAAATAATAACATTTTATCCTTATAAAAAATTGATATAAAACTTGCAAGCTCCTTCACCAAAATTATTTTACTAAAAGAAATGATAATAGATATTATTATATTACTATTATTTTTATCATGTGAAATCAGTTTAATAGTTTTACCTTAAAATAAATTTAATTTCATGTCATTCAATATTTTGAATATATAAAAATTGATATGTCATACAATAATATTTAATCTTGTTAGCCTTTTGAGCGAAATAATTTTGGCAGAGATGTCCACAAATATTTATAAAGACAAGTGATCACTTTCCTCTTTTCCCTCGATTATTACACGCGTTATACGGCTTTTGCACCACAAATTTATTTATTTATTTTCCACACAGGCATGACACGTAAGCAAAGAGTCAACGTCATTAGTACTAATATAAGCACTCAATTAAAAAAGGAGGTAATTGTATGCATTTCAATTGTTCAAGGGCTTATTTAAATAAATTAATATGTTAGAGGGTGAACTGAATAGTGGCATATAGGTTGAGGGTGAAAAGTGACATTTTACCTACAAAAAATCACCACTTTTTTTCACACTCATCCCATTTAAAAAAGGGTTTACCGGATGGTGCTACATGTACCTCCTTCATATACTCTTCACATCAAAAGTGACCACATAACTACATTTGTAAGGTCTTATATTATTATTTGACCAAAATCACCATTCAAGAAGGACTACACTACTTTTATCACGTCACTCTTCTTTCGATGTAAAGGATACTCATCTATATTTTCCCCCCTTTTGCCATGTTCTCAACAGTTATCTAACCGTGAACTAGACCAACCTGATCCAACGGCTACAAATGCTACACGCAAAGTAGTCAATGCTCGTGGGATGCAGCAGGAAATAATGCCAAGTGGAAGACATGATAAAATGTGGATAGAGAGATATGAGTTGGTGATGCCTAAAATCTTTAGGAGTAATGTGATTGGCTGTTCAAAGACCGCAGAATTTCCACCACTACTTAATTTGAGCCTTTCCTCACCACATATACTACTAGTACAGAATAAGCACTTGGCTTTCCACCTGCACATTTCTAGAGCACGATTCTCCCTCACCTCTGCAAAACCCAGTTTCAGGATAAGGGAGAGAGGAAAGAAACTTCAAAGAAATGGCTTCAATGTTAATGGCAGCAGCTGCAAGTTCCAGCACTGTTCTCAGGCCTTCTCCGTTTCTGGGACAAGTTAGGGGAGCAACTGCTAATTCTCTTAGGTATATTGTCCCCATGGCAACTGGAAAATTCAACATGGTAATCTCTCTCTCTCTCTCTCTCTCTCACACACACACACACACACACACACACACATATTAACAAATATGAACGCAGTGTGTGTGGCTTTCTGTGTTGGTTGGATTTCATTGTAATACTGGGTTATTTTGGGTTATAATTGGGACAGGGGAATGATCTATGGTATGGACCAGACCGTGTGAAGTACTTGGGACCCTTTTCTGCTCAGACCCCTTCATACCTGACCGGAGAATTCCCTGGTGATTACGGATGGGACACCGCAGGATTGTCCGCTGACCCAGAGGCCTTTGCCAGGAACAGGGCTCTTGAGGTAGTTCTTTACAATGCAACATGTCATTTCTCTATCATCACTAGCACTAAGTTCAAGACATTTGGTGCATATCCTGTCCACATAATGTTAACTTTCCCAATCCATTAACATCTCAAAACACAATCCCCTTTTGATGTAAAAGGAGGTCAGTGTAGGCAATTAGGAACATATAGCACTTCATAAACGATTTTTCCCTTGTCTTCGCATATCTAAGCCCGTCTAGGCTCGAGACAAGGACCCAAGAGAACTTGAAAAATTAAGTTAGATCCAAAAATTCTTTTTCATATTGGAGAAGATGCTAGATTCATGAATTCTAGACACAGAATGTTTACGAAATGCTTGTAAAAATGATGATGCTGCACAAGCGTGCAGGGAGAACGCAGTGGGAGTGTTCAAGAAATTTCAATTTATCATGCTTATGCACATTTGTATAACATCAACAATTCTTGTGAAGGTTCTGTAATTGTCTGTGTGTGTGTGTTATTATTCATCTAGATTATGATGCTGTTACATATTTCATAGGACTGCTGTACATTTGCAGGTGATCCATGGGAGGTGGGCTATGCTAGGAGCACTGGGATGCATCACCCCAGAAGTCCTTGAAAAGTGGGTGAAAGTGGACTTCAAGGAACCAGTTTGGTTCAAAGCCGGAGCCCAAATATTCTCGGAAGGCGGTCTCGACTACCTGGGCAACCCCAACCTCGTCCATGCCCAAAGCATTCTAGCAGTGCTGGGCTTCCAAGTCATTCTCATGGGCCTTGTTGAGGGATTCCGGATCAATGGTCTCCCCGGGGTTGGCGAGGGAAACAACCTCTACCCGGGCGGCCAATACTTCGACCCGCTCGGGCTCGCCGATGACCCTGTCACCTTTGCAGAGCTCAAGGTGAAGGAAATCAAGAATGGGAGGCTTGCCATGTTTTCCATGTTTGGTTTCTTTGTTCAAGCCATTGTGACCGGGAAGGGGCCGCTGGAGAATCTGCTGGACCACCTTGACAATCCGGTGGCCAACAATGCGTGGGTGTACGCCACCAAGTTCGTGCCCGGATCATGAATTGGCGCCCCATTTTCTGGTTTCTGTGTTTGTCTTGTGTATGTTTGTTTCCACATCTGGAGAGCTGGAAAATGAACTGAACTGTTTGTGAGAGTCTCTAGCGTTTGTGTGGTGAAGCTGTGTATATCAGATGAGGGAAGGGTGATGCCATTGAGTTTGAAGACACACATTGGTAGGCATTGAACATGGTAAAAAGTAAACAGGTGACACCAATAATTTTGAATAGATGAACAAATGAAGGAGGTGAAAGCTAAAGACCAGAGAATTTATGAACTGATTCTTACGAAAACTCACATTATTTTCTTTCGAAGATTACTGATTCTTACCAAGCACACTCATCTTCGAAGTATAGGAATCCTTCTTGCAGCAACACTACCCTCCGTTTGCTTTAAGGCCATTATCCTGTTTGCTGAGTTACAGCGATAAAGTTACAAATAGAAATTTCAATGAGTTCATATGCCGCATGCATGGACAACCAGACAAAAATATGAGCATCCTCGTACCATAATGTTTCGGCTACATGGACTATGATTCTAACATTAAACTCCTGAACATAGAGAATAATTTGATCCATCCCAGAAACTTGTAGCAGTGGACTAACCGGATCTGATGGAGCATTCGCTGCATGCAGGACGGCGGTCCCAAACCCGGTAAAATTTTGGGGGTTATTTTTTTTATTAAATATCTAAAACACTACTCATGTGATTATTGAAAAGATCTTTATGTGATTTTAATATTTTTTATAGCACCCAGTGTACTTGCCAGAGTAGCCCAATAGAGCCCTCTAGTCCACTTCCTTTCCAAATTAATAACATCAAATCATAAAAAAAAATAGGTCAAATTATATTTTATATATTGACTTTTGATCAAATTTATAAATTTAGTCCAAACTTTACTATTGGCGGATTATATTACAACCTTTTTACATGGGTGCAATTCTTGCCCACTCTTAAATATTTTTCAAATTTGACATATATTTATAATATTTTTTTTTACGAACTTTCTTTCACAGTAAAATTCTAGATTTTACAATAAAATTTCTCAAATAATTTTCTTTTACAAATTTTTAGGGTGAAAGAATGTTTATAATAGGCCTTTTTTTTTTACAAACATTTCCCCCAATATTCTTCTTCTTTAACCCTTTTACTTCTTTTTATAAATCTGAATTACAAATTTTCTATGTTCTAATTATCAAAAGAAGGTATTACACATTAATTAAAATAAATTTTATTATTTAAGTATTGGTCATGAATTTTACTATAAAAAGTTTTTTTTTTCTTTCACAAATTTTTTTTCCCCGTAAAGGAGGATATAGACTAATTTTTTTCCCCTGATACAAATTTTACCTATTATTAAAAAAAATATTCTTTAAATATTTTATTTTTTTTACAATTCTTCTTGTGGAATTGTAAAAAAGAATGTTATAAGCTAAAATTGCACCCCTTTAAAATGTTGGAATATAATCAGCAAATAATAAAGGTTGGGTTAGATTTGCAACTTTTATCAAAGGTCAAGGTATAAAATGTAATTTGCCCTAAAAAATATTAAATGCAAAAATTATGAGAAAAAGAGAAAAATTAAGTTGTTGTAATTGAAAAATAATTATTGTTATCTAATTAAAATGCAAGTCCCAAGGTTGGAAATGAAAGGATCGGCCGTGTTGGATCTAACAGGGGAGCTTTTGAGGAATGAGAATTTGTATTTTAATTACAAAATATAATAATTTATTTCTTTCTCATTTTTCCCCAAAATTTTTATATTTTATTCTTCTTAATAATTTTTCACTATCAATTTGGTATAACCGAATTAGTAGAGCCTATAAAGCTACTTTCATAACTACAAGGGGTGTTATAAAAAATCTAAAATTATAGAAATTTTCTTAATAATCTGTCAAACTATTGGGGTGTTTTTGATATTTTGTTTTTTACTCTTTTAACCCTTCTCAGTCGTGGCGTCCTAATAGAGGGTCGTTTTCGTCAAATGATCCCCCGCTCATGAACAAGATGCTGAAGAAGGGGAGCTAGGGTTTTTCCTGTCCTTCGCAGTTCATTCAAGCCTTCTTTCTCTCTCTGAAGCTATCTGCCATGGCGAAGAACAGGAACAAGAAGAAGAGAGATGGCGTCGTTTCGATGGACATAAACGAACAAGCCATCTCAGATTTCGCCCAAGGTATTTTCTCCTTTTGTTCAATCCGAAAATCTCTTCCCAATATTCTATAAGTTTTTTGTTTTGTATTTTCATCCTCATCTCTCTTCATGCAGCCATGGATACGACTGAGGGTGCATCTACAGTCCCAGCCCCGAAGACTTCCAATAGGTAACCCCATCATTGATGACTGAGCTTAGAAATTTAAGATTTTGAAAGAGAAGAATGTTAATTTGTTTTGCTCTTTTACTTTCTTAGGAACTATATCTGAGTTCTGACAGGGATCTTTCGTTTTCAGTTTCGGTGCCAAAATTGATTATTATTGAATCCCATGAATCCCTCATGTCATCACTCGGTGTTTAAGAAATAACTCCAGGTGGTTAGGTTTTTGGTGAGAAGTGGGGTCTTCCTTGGATGAGGAGGCTTCATTCAATAAGAGGGGAAGCCTCAACTATGTCTAAATTATTAATTTCTACCGTTCTACCATGCCTCCTTCCCTACCAATGTCAGGATTATCACCACAAATATCGAGAGAAATTATTCTGACAAAAATAAGGGTTTCTTTGGCTTGAACCAATGTCAAATCAAAGGGATCATCATGCAATTGCATAAGGGATTAAATTTCATATGAGAAGGACCAAAAAATGAGCTATTATTTATGACTAATTGTGCTTCTCTGTAAATTTTAGGGTTTTATACATATAGGGAAATTGTTTAGGCCAGTTTGTGTGATCAGGGAATGATGACAGATGAGAGAGACAAGAGGGAACTGTAGAAAAGAAGTTTTTGTTCTGAATGCGACGAATGATTGATATTTCTTTCTTTTTTTATTTTCTCCTCAAAAGTTACTACTACTGTTTAAAAGGATTTTTTTTAAGCAAGTAGATAATGTTTTAATGGATCTTTGTTGAGAAGGAAAAAAGTTAAGCAATCTTTCAGTTCTTTTATTAAAAAAAAATAGAAAAAAGAGGGTCTATATCTGGCTTGGAGCCTTCCCTTCCAAAGAATTAATGATATGGGGTTTTGTTGTGGCCTTCAACTGAAAATGATGGCTTCTGGCCCTGGCCTTCAGGCCAGCGGCAGGAGCAGTTGAGTAGAGAGTTAAAAAGATGGAGAGGGCTTTGATTATTATGTAGCAATTTTATGGATTTTCTTTGAAAGCAAGGGCTAGGATTGCTTTGTTTCAGTTCTGGAAATTTTAGCAGTTCTTCATTCCTTCAGAGTCAAATGCATAAAACCTGTGTATTATTCATGTTGTTCCAATGTCACAAGCATCTGCTCTGCGTACACTAATTACCATATGTAATTTACCAGCAAGTCGAACCTCTTTCTCCCCCTCTTGTCCTTCTTGATAAAGCCTTTCTTTCACTGACAAATTAGTGCAGTCACAGTTTATTCCCTTCATTTTCCGTGTAAAATAAACTTATTGCGCTTTCTTTTTTTTTGTTTGAAATGTTGTCCTTCTTACTCCTGCTATACCGAGTCTGTTGTGAATCTTTTTCATGACAGCAGGGTGAAGAAGGGAGTGCCAATGAAGAGATCAAAGAATGTCCGGAGGAAGAAGACAATAGCAAAAGCGATATCTAAGAATGAGAAGACCATCCAAAAAGTTTCAAAGAGTGAAAGCAAAAAATTAAGAACTCAGTCTGCCAAATCGCTTTACGATTGAGTTTCGCTTACTTGTGCAATTCACATTAGACTCTTGGAACCATCAAACTTATCTTATGATTAATGCAGAACAAGTTTTGTGTAATATATATTTTTTTTCTAAAAAGAGGATCCGTACTTGCTTTTGCACATTAGGCATTTGTTTTTGCAGGGAATGTCCACTTCCCTTTTTGAATATAAAATATAGGGAAAGGGCACAGAGTCTGGTGATAGCAGTATATAAACTGGACATCTGAGCAAAGTTGATGGTTCAATTCCTTGTCGATAGTTTGGATATAGTGGCTTCTACATGGATTGCAGTGAAAGAAATACCGTACAAACCAAGGTGAAGCCTCCATCAACAGCACCAGAGATGCCCTGTAGCCCAATGTGAATCGAACCGATGTCAACCCAACTTTCCTCAACTTGTTTGTGATAGGTTTTAGCTGGTGTAGCCTGTGGATGATCAGTGCAAGCACAATTTGCAGAGCTCGGGTGGCCAGGCATGCATGGACAGCAATGGAGAAGGCTGTGGACAGAGGGCAGCGGGCTTTTGTGATGCTAGTAGCAGTGGTGGTTATTGGAGGGTTCGAAATCTCACAGTGGGCGACAATGGTTGTCAAAAGCGCGGATTTGAACTTGGCCTTCTGTTCTTCGGCTGGGATTGAGGATGGTGGCTGGGGAGATGGTGGAATGTCTAAATCTACTTGGATTGATAGATCAAGGGAGTCGATTTTGGTTCCTGGGGCTGCTGCAATGTTTATTCTTGTTGGATGGAGTTTGATTTGCTTTTGGTAATTGTACATATTAAGGGATAACCGAAAACTTCAATTTTGAGCCTATTACACGGACAGGAAGCTACAGCTCTAGGCCTTTATAAATGCGACACGTGTTCCTGCTGTAGTTTGACCAGAGTCCATCAATGTTGTTATAGTACGAGTAATACTACTTTTTTCGAAAATATATATCTCGAGCAAATTTTATCGTTTTTAGACCTAACTTGCATAAGTGAGATTTATTTGAAATTATTTTTTTTATTTTTTTTTTAAAGGTGAATAGGTTTATCCTTATGGTATAGTTTAGTTAAATGTCTTAAGTCAATTTTAAAAATGTGAAACATATTTATTCAAGAATTGAAAACTTAGTATAGTTTAGTTAAATGTCTTCATTTTTAATTTCGGTATGCCGAGGAGAACTGGAATTGATATGGAGCTTGTAATTTAGAAATTTAATCTTTAGTCTCGATGATGGAAGACACTATGCATCACCCTCTCCACGCTGGTTCGAAACCCCACTCCAACAAGTAGATAATTTTATTTTACATTTTAATTTAGGAACCAAAGAAATGTAACGATTGAAGGTACACTCGAACCTTTGTATTATGCCATTTGTGGTAAGGCTTTTACTTCATCAACTATAGGTTTTGAGTTCGATGTGCATACACTATCACCCTACATAGGAAGGGCAAACTCTAAAGAAACGGGTTCACCTTAATCGAATGGGATGATGCGCATATTAAAATCCTATGTAATAAGAGTGAAACCTAAGGAAACAGATATACCTTAATCGAGAATAGTGGTATGCATATTAAAATCCTGTATAGAAAAAGGATGAACCCTAAAATAATAGGTGCACCTTAATCGAGAAAGCTTAGGCCCAAATCCTAAACCATGTCATCAGAAACCCATAAAATCAATATATAATATATTGTGAGAAATTACTTTTAAAACAATAGCAAATCCATCAAAATGATGGAACCTACTTGTTTCTAAGTCATTTCTAGCAATTCATTAGATTTCAAATCATACCTTTCAAGCCTCATATGACTGCACAAAAAGTAAGTTTGTTCTCAATACGACCAATGATTCATATAGTGATTTTTTCCCTCTTGAAACGTATAACTAACGCAATTAACAGGATGTATTCATGGAGGTAGGCTTTTAATGGATCCTCGCTTGGGGCCTTGCCTTATAGGGAGCTAAGGATATCGGCTTTTTGGGCGGCCTTTGGCCTTCATTTTCATGTCCGGCGAGTAGTAGGAGCAGCTGAGGAGAGAGCTAATCCAGGATGGAGAGAACTCTGAATGTGTAGCAATTCATTGGATTTTCTTTGAAAGCAAGGGCTACGATTGCTCCGTTTATGGAAATTTTAGCATTTCCTCAGCAGAGCCAGATGTGTAAAACCTGTGCATTTGCATTGTGAAATCTACTATTGCCAAATCTTTTTTCATCACAGCAGGGTGAAGAAGGGAGTGCTAATGAATATAGCGAAGAATGTTCCGATGAAGAAATCTATAGCAAAAAAGCGATATCCAAGATTGAAAAGCGCATCGAAGAAGTTTCAAGGATCGAAAGCAAAAGATTAAGAACTCAATCTACCAAATCGCTTTATGATTGAGTTCTGCTGTCTTGCATAGTCCATACTAGACTCTTGGAACCACCAAATTTATTTTGAGATTAACGCAAAACAATTTAATGTAAAGTATTTTTTTTTCAACTTGCCAACTCTTAAAAGGGCTACTTGCACAAGAAGGATCCATACTTCTTGCCGTTGCGCATTAAGCATGTGTTTTTGCAAGGAAATTTTATTTCTCTTTTTAAATACAAAAACATAGAAAAAGGGCACACAGTCTAGTGATGGCTGTGTTTAGGATATTATTGATCAGCATTAAAATAGGCCCGTACTATTCAATTAATTATATCTTTGGACTCCCACCCATTGCCAATTGTTTGTAGGATGGAAACCTTCGGACTTTATAACATGGTATCAAAGCTAAATAATTTTCACGCCTATCATGCCATTATTTTCATGAATTCTCTCCCAAGTTAATTCCAAGCCTCTGAAGTTATCATTGTATGAGGGAGTGAGTTAAGAACATTATGAACACTGCATACAGCACAAACCAAGGTGAAGCCTCCTTCAACAGCACCAGAGACACCCCGTACCCCAACGTGAATCGAACCAATGCCGACCCAACTTCCCTCAACGTGTTTGTCACACATTTCAGCTGGGGTGCCCTCTGGATGACCATCGCGAGCAGAATCTGCAGACCTCCGGTGGCCAGGCTTGCATAGACAGCAACAGAGAAGGCTGCAGACAGAGCTAGGTGAGCTTTTGTCATGCTAGTGGTAGTGGTTGTTATGGGAGGGTTCGAGATCTCACAAAGGGAGACAATGATCGTCAAAAGCCCGGATTTGAACATGGCCTTCTGTTCTGCAGGGATTGATGACGATGGCTGAGGAGATGATAGGGTGTCTGAGTCTACTTGGATTGATAGATCAAGGTGGTCGATTATGGTTTCTGGGTCTGCTGCCATGACTGTTAAAGAGATGGGGTTTGGTGTGGTGTCTCTTAATGAATTTATAGAGATCGAGAACCCCCAAAAGTCATTGTTTGAGGCGCCGACTGCTTGCAAATTCTGGGAAGTCTCCCTCTCGGTGGGTATCAGTCAGCAACATACTTTCAGCCGTTTTATGGAAGATTACAAGAAAATATTAAGGGCTCCGTGTTTCTACTCGTGGCAACCTAGAAACAACATTATTATTATTTTAAGCCTATTTTGAATTTTTTTTTTTTTGGGGGGTGGAAATGGAACCCAAAAAAGGCCAAAACAACAAAAAACTATAGGCTCCGAGTTCACGAATAACCTATCATATATGATCAGTCAATAATAATGCACTCAGTTAATGAGTAGGGTGAGTGAAGAAAGGATGATTAGTCCTGCAAGTATTTGACACTCGCTAATCTGTACACGCATTATCCTTTCGATACGTGTGAAACACCTTCACATTCCAATCTCGATCCACTATCATAAGTTGGAACAATTAAAACCATATTCAATAACCACTAAACGAAACCGCAAGTCCCAAGCCATCTGAAGCCCGTAGGAAATAACCCATAGCTCAGCCTCAATATATAGCAGAACAACTGCCCAGCCGGCACATAAAACCCTCCATCCAACGACAGCTTTAATCCCAACCCAATCCTCCCCCCATTGCAGTGTCCGGCCTCCCATTAGTTGCACCATCCACACTTACCTTCACCCAATGTCTTAGAGGCGAACGCTGCCCTTCACAAACACCAAGCGAGCGTGCACCATATATATGGCTCCTGTCAATGTTCTCAATATTGTCATGGACATAAGTCGAAGATTTTTCCACAATTTGTAGAGAGTTCATGACAACATTTTCAAAAATGAAAGGACTAGCTTTCCATAATGTACGACAAATACAATAGGATATTGTCAATTTTCATATGATTTCATTTTGTATAAACAACTCGCCCATAAAGTTTAAATGTTTAAAACAGTTTTAACGGTCGATTCAAGATATAACAGCCTAATCAGTTATAGTTCGCAATATAAATCAGAACTCAATATATAACTAAATTATATGAAAATTGGTATTGCCTTATTATTTTTTTCTTTCTCATTCAATATGTAGGGTTGAAAAATACATGATGGACATTCGACAAGTTAATTTAGGGCACCACAGTATTTCTACCATGATAGGGTACAAACGCATTTTCCTAATATTAAATCGAATAACAAGAAGATACCTAGGATACATGAGTGTGCTTGTCATGAAAAGAGAGAGTTTATTCGACTTGCAGCCATAAGATTTCTCCCGCCTTTGGCAGCCATCCAATTGTACGGATGAGCAGAAATTTGGCCGGCGCAAGAACGGAGGAGTATATTCTTTCAATTTTAAATTCTCTTTTTCGAAAACTACAGAATAAAAAATTGATAACATAATGAGGATGTATATTTTTATTATTATTTATTGTAATTGATTTTCCTATTAAACTTGATTGGTAACACTTGAAAACAACAAAATAAGCTCGATTACTGTGTCATCATACCTTTGATTTTCTTTCTCTAAAAAGGAGAAAAGTTTCACGTGACATTTTAAGAAAATCCATGAAAAAAAACCATGTATATAAAAGAAAAAAAGGCAAAAGAGAAAAAGAAAAACAAATAATAATCTGAATTATAAATAATAATAAGAAACTTTAGCCAAAAAAGCATGCACGGTGTACCAAATAAACAACGATCGAGCCACTGTTCGTCCGACCATGACGCTTGCATGAATAGAAATGTAGACAGAAATCAAATGACATACTTTTCACCTAAAATTTGCCGGCATTCTGATCTTTATTTATTTATTAATTTTTTTTTTTTTTTACAGTAGAAGAAAACAGGCAAGGGTGTTGCAAACAGTGTCAGTCGGAGCTCGAGGCCTCTACGTGAATTGCAGCGAAATGAAAACTGCGTAGAGTACAAACCATGGTGAAGCCTCCTTCAGCAGCACCAGAGACGCCCCATACCCTAAAGTGAATCGAACCAATGCCGACCCAACTTCCCTCAACGTGTTTGTCACGTATTTCAGCTGGGGTACCCTGTGGATGACCATCGAGAGCAGAATCTGCAGACCTCCCGTGGCCAGGCTCGCGTAGACGGCCACAGAAAAGGCCGTAGACAGAGCTTGGTGGACCTTTTTCACGCTGGTAGGAGTGGTGGTGGTTGTTATGGGAGGGTTCGAGATCTCACAGAAGGCGACGATGGTCGTCAGGAGCCCAGATTTGAACATGGCCTTCTGTTCATCAGCTGGGATTGTTGATGGCGGCTGAGGAGATGATGGGGTGCCCACGTCTACTTGGAATGATAGATCAAGGTGGTCGGCTATGGTTTCTGGGTCACCCTCCATGCTTGTTCTTGTTTGGAGATGTATGGACTTTGATGGGGCGTTCTTCATGAATTTAGAGAAAGTAGGAGAACCCAAAAAAGTCGTTAGCTTTATAATTACCGACTGTGTCGGCTTGAAACTCCTCGGAAGGTTTGCTAACAGAGGAGACTGCTCAAAATGGAGTAAAAGAAAAGAAAGACATGTTTTTCCTCCAGCCGGCTTTCTTCGAGTATGAT
Source organism: Santalum album (assembly GCA_034195605.1). NCBI lineage: Eukaryota > Viridiplantae > Streptophyta > Magnoliopsida > Santalales > Santalaceae > Santalum > Santalum album. Next base: position 12,245,126 of record CM067259.1, read on the forward strand.
TGGTCACAGAGGTGACTGCTCAATTCTCCCGCGGTATACCGCCGCACCATTTCTTCAATGCCCGCCCCCCCCCCCCCCCCCCCCTCTCTTCTTCCACGCCCGCGTCCGGGCTGACTTTTTATAAGCATAGGCCATAGTTAAATCTTATGAAATTAATTCGTTTGATTGGGACATGCACTCATTTCTTTGGCACACGCGTGGAATAAGATAAATATTTTATAAAAATATAATATAAAAAAATAATATTTTAATAAAATATAAGTTAAATGATTACTCTCGTAAATTATAAAAATAGATGAGAAATAAGTGTTATCAATTTCTAAAGTCATAATAACTATTTAATGGTTGCTAATTTTATGGTACTATATGTGTCAAAAATATTTTTAGGAAATATTATAAATTTTTGAATTGAAATATTTATTTATTTATTTTTTCATCTCTATCTCTTTTTATTATTTTCATAGTTAATATAGGCAAATTTGCTTCGCCGTCTAGAAAGGGGAGGGGTAACCCAAAAAGTCAATTGGGAGCTATACGTCACTTTCTTGCAAACTAGTAGGAAGCTTACGGCCTGGCCGTCATTGCGGCGGTGAGCTTTTTTTTTTTTTTTTTTTTTTTCCTTTTTTCTTTTTTTCTTTTTTTCGGTTTTGGACAACTAGCAGTAATCAGGAGCACATCGTATTTAAGGCTCAGCTAGGTTAAAGCAAAATTAATATTTCAGTTGGACTCGTTTGATTTGTGGTTGAGTTTGGAATTGATTTGAAATCAAGGAGTATATTCTTGTAATTTTAAATTCTCTTTTTTGAAAACTACAGAATAAAAAATTGATAACATAATCAAGATGTATATTTTTATTTATTTATTGAAATTGATTACGGAAATGATCGTCAAAATTGAATTCGATCAATAATGGTAATTTTTGTCCCTTTGGTGGGCATTACCATTATCTTTTTATTTAAATCTATTATCTCTCTACAAAAAAAAAAAAGGGTTCTGGATCCAAACAAGGAAATGAAAGAAACATTTTCAGCCAATAAAATGGTTATGGATCCAAATCTGTTACATGTGGGTATACCGAGAAAGACTATCCTACTACAAACCAATAATTGAGGGCACAGCAAGAAGAATTAGATAAAACCCTAAAAAAAAACGAGATTTAGGAACTAAATAATGAATTGGGGCAATGACATATGGTCGACATGGCTAAATTAATAGTAAAAAAATTAGCCAGTTTTTTCAATAAATTTCAAAAATGCCCTTTTCAAAGGTCACGTGTGCATGGCATATGAATTTTTGCCATTCAAATCTAACGGTTCCATCAGTTAAGAACTAGGTTGACCACTTTTTGCTGTGATCAATTGCTAATGTCATGATAATTACTCGGTGGTTGTTAATTTTACCGCACTATATGCGTTGGAAATATTTTTAAGAAGCATCATAAATTTGTGATTTTAAATATTTTTTTTCATTCAATTTTTTCATCCCTATTTTTTTTTTATGACTTTCGTAATTAATGACTATAATTATTTAATTACATGACTTTTAACAGCCAAATTTGCTTGACCGGCTAGAAAGGGAGGGACAGCGCAAAATGTCAATTTGGAGCTATATGTCAATTTGGACCCAACCGTGTTTGCAGCGGTGAGCTTTTCTTTTCCTTTTCTTTTTTATTTTTATTTTTTTTGGTTTCGGACAATAGTAGTCAATCAGGAGCACACCGTGTTTAAGGCTGCAAATGAGCTAAGTTGAAGCGAAATTTATATTTAAGTTCGGCTTATTTGATATGTGATTGAGTTTAGGTTCGACTCGTATTTGTCACAAGCTCAACTTTTGGTGTTTGAGTCGGACTTGTTAACTTTTTAACGAGCTCAAGCTTTACTCAGCTCTTCGCTAAGTATAGAAAGATAATGAAGGGAAACTCGGGTATATTTGCTTGTTTGTTTAGCTAATTTGGTTGATACAAATAATTGCCTAATCATATTAAATTTGTTTATACATATAATTTTTGAGATAATAGTCCTAAATCAAAATGATAAATTTAATTGAAATAGATGCTCTAGATCACCGTACATATATATATATATATATATATATATATATATATATATATATATATATATTATAAAATGAAAAGGAAGAAAACCAATTGAGCCAAAAAAAACAAAATTACAAATACATTGAGCCTAGCCCTAAATTTGAGTTTGTGTTCGGCTCTTCAAACAAAAGAACTCGAAAGGGTCCTTGTCAAGTCGAACAAAGCACGCTCACAAGGCGACCTATTTTCCTTGCTGACCTAATCGTATTAGTTCTTAAGAATATTCCCACTTTCTTTTTGGGTTATGAGGAAGCCGATACATTGGAAAATTATAATGTGAAAAACTACACTACGAAATAACAAATTGAAGACTCGAATTTGTGATTTTTACTTTCAGGTTTTTGGTTTTATAAATGAATGTTGTCAAGGGAAGTGGAATATTCCCTTTTTTATGATTCATAAGGATGTGCAAAATTTGCAATAAAATTTTCACCGCTGAGAGTTTCGTGAGTTCCATGATTATTTGGAGCCTACTACACTTTCATAACAGTGGGTAAATAAGTAATCAGGATGTAGCTTCATGACTATTTGACAAGGTTGATGTGTAAAAGCGCCATTAAAAATGATAATTTAATTAATAATTTTAAATAAACATTTTCCGAATCTACAACTTTTACAGAATAAAAATTAGATAAACATACAATCAAGATGTATATTTTGGATTATTTTTCGAGTCTGATTATTCGATAGATCATTGAAAGAAAAATAATTTGATCGATAATCATTACTTTTTTGTGTAAAAGATATTGACACTCCCTCACTTTTGTAAAAGATACCAATATCCTCTTCTAATTTTCAAAAAGAGACCTACACCCCCTCGATTGTTTCAAATTGATTTTTTCCACACCATAATTTGGTAAATAATAAAAATTTATTTATTATTTATTTTATAATTATAAAATACCAAATACTTATCCAATCCCAATTTTTTTATTAAATTAAATAAGGAATTTATATCATAAATTTTTATTTCATGAAAAAAATGTATTAGAATAATAATAACATGATAAATAATATTTTATATTAATAATAAAATTATAATTTTATTCATTTCCTTATATTAATTGGGATGTGTAAAAAAATTACTTTAAAAGAATTAGGTACGTGAGTGTTTTTTTAAAAATTAAAAGAAATGTCATTGTGACAAATGTAAGGAAGTGTCAATTCTCTTTACCCTTTTTCTTCACGGCCTCGGAGAACCATCGGATTTACCGAGTGAACTGCCGGACTTAATCTTTCCCTTCTAAGAGTTAATAGAAGCTTTGGTCCCTGTATTATGCGCCAGTTTCTAAGTTTGTCCCCATATATTTTATGTTCTATTTTAGTCCTTAAACTTGTCAAATTTGTAACCTTAAAAAAAATTAAAGTGTAGATTTGACCGTTAAACTTATCACGTTGAATCACTTAAATTCCTAATATTTAATTTGATATAATGTGTTCTTTTAATTTATATTTCGTAAATAAAACTGCATGTCGATTGATTCAATTTTTTTTATTTTTTAATCCTTCTGTTTTCCCCCGCCTTCCTCCCCTCTTTCTCTCTCTTCGCCATTGCTGCCGCGACGGAGAAGAAGAAACTTACTGCAATCGCGCGTCGGCGGCTGCGGTGGCGGCGAGATATCAATCGAACAACGCGAAGGTGCCAGCGAATCTGTTCGCCGTCTCCGCCGGAGAGAAGCTTGCTGGAGAACCTCAAGGTCGCCCCGTTTTCTTAGTACTGCAACCTCACCATTAAAGAGGGCGCACGAAAGCTCACCTTTTCCTCCATCACTCTCTCTCTCTCGGCCATGGAAGACTTCAGTTTGCTTCAGTACCGAAAAAGAGGAGACGACGGCGGTTCCGACGCACTCACGGTCGCCGGAAGTGGTCCTCAGGAGATAGAGACCGACGGGGAAGACGGAGACGACGAGGGACCCTTCTTCGACTTGGAGCTCGCCGCCGTAAGATTTCTCCTGCTTTTGGCAGTGATCCAATTGTACGGATGTGTAGAAATTTTGTATACCGGGATCGCCGGCCGGTGCAAGAACGGAGTATATTCTTGCAATTTTAAATTCTCTTTTTCGAAAACTACCGAATAAAAAATTGATAACATAATCAAGATGTATATTTTTCATTATTTGTTGAAATTGATTATTAAAATGATCATCAAAATTAAGAATTATTTAGTCCCTAGATTTGCCTAACTGTTAGGAAAAAAAAAAAAGAATAAATGGACCTCATAGAATTTTCAATCAATTCTTGGATTCTTCCGGAAGCTGCTGAGGATTGTGAATAGTCGGGATATTGAGAAATATTCAGAAAGACATGCACAACTATTATCTTTTAATTTAAATCTGTTATCACCCTACAAAATGATAATAATAATAATAATAATAATAATAATAATAATAAATGGCCATGGATCCAAACAAGAAAATATTAATGGATCGGAAGTCAGGGTTTGACAGGCTTTCTCAAGCCCATGAGGGAAGATCTTCAGCCCTGTCCCATTTAAAAAAATCTTAGATGTGGATATACGGAGAATGACTATCCTCCTACAAACCAATTAGTGACATGGCCAAATCAATAGTAAAAAAATTAGTAAATTTCATAAATGCCCTTTTTAAAAGCCTAAGTGTGCATGGCATATGAGTTTTTGCCATTCAAATCGGTTCCATTAGTTAATAACTAAGCTGATCACTTCTTAAAAATCTAAGGTACCAAATTGACCATTTTCAAACATTATGGAGTAAATCCATACTAGTCCCAACCTAAGAGGACCAAAACAATAGTTTTCCCTATTAAACTTGATTGCTAACACTTGAAAGCAGCAAAATAAGCTCGATTACTATGCCATCATATCTTTGATTTTCTTTCTGAAAAAAGTGTTGCGTGGCATTTTAGAGAGAATAAACGGGGGAAAAAAACCATGTATATAAAAGAAAAAAGGCAGAAAAAGAAAAACACATAATAATGATGAGAAAAAGAAACACACTGAATTATAAATAATAATAATAATTAATCACAAAAGGCACAAACTTTAGCCAAAAAGGCATGCACGGTGTACCAAATAAACAAAGATCGAACCACTGTTGGCCCGAGCATGATACTTGCATGAATAAAAATGTAAACGAAAATCAAATGATATACTTTTCACCTAAAATTTGCCAGCATTCTGATCTTTGTTTTTTTATTTTTATTTATTTTTTTTATTACAGTAGAAGAAAACAGGCAACAGTGTTGACAACAGTGTCAGTCGGAGCTCGAGGCCTCTACGTGAATTGCAGCGAAATGAACACTGCGTACAGCACAAACCAAGGTGAAGCCTCCTTCAACAGCAACAGAGACACCCCATACCCTAAAGTGAATCGAACCAATGCCGATCCAACTTCCCTCAACGTGTTTGTCACGTATTTCAGCTGGGGTGCCCTGTGGATGACCATCGCGAGCAGAATCTGCAGACCTCCCGATGCCAGGCTTGCGTAGACGGCCACAGAGAAGGCTGCAGACAGAGCTTGGTGGGCTTTTGTCGTGCTGGTAGGAGTCGTGGTGGCTGTTATGGGAGGGTTCGAGATCTCACAGAGGGCGACGATGGTCGTCAGGAGCCCAGATTTGAACATGGCCTTCTGTTCATCAGCTGGGATTGTTGATGGCGGCTGAGGAGATGATGGGGTGTCTACGTCTACTGGGATTGATAGATCAAGGTGGTCGGCTATGGTTTCTGGGTCTCCCGCCATGCTTGTTTCTTGTTTGGAGATGTATGGACTTTTGACGGGGCGTTCTTAATGAATTTATAGAAAGTGGGAGAACCCAAAAAAGTCATTCCCCCTTTCAAGCACCGACTCTGGCAGCTTGAAACTTCAAGGAAGGTAACCCACTCAACATCAACAGTCACCGAGGGCATAAGTCTTAGCGGTTTTATAGAAGACTACATGAAGGTATTAAATGGATCACACTAAAAATCTTCAATATTCATGAGATTGACATGAAAGAATAAAAAAGAAGAAAATAGTTTTAGCTGAACAGTAGTCATAAGATGTCTGGTGTCCTAGGCCGTGATCAAATTGTGTGGTGGTTTAATTTTACTTGTATTCAATTAAATACGGTACTAGTGAAAAAATAAAAAGAACTGAGACATCTGGTGCCGACAGGAAATTCACCAAAAATAATAATAATAATAATAATAAATAGATAAATAAATAAATAAAAGAAAAGAAAGACATGTTTTTCCATATGTCGGCTTTCTTCGAGCAAGATGCTCGCAGGGGCGACTTCTCAATTCTCCCGCGGTATACCGTCACGGCATTTCTTCCATGCTCCTCTCCCATCTTCCACGTCCGCGTCCGGACGACTTTTTATAAGTATGGCCAAAGAGTTAAATCTTATGAAATTAATCCATTTGTTTGGAACGTTCACTCGTTTGGTCCTTAAAATAGAATAAAATACATATTTTTAAAAAATATAATATATAATAAATATTTGTATGAAGTATAAGTAAAATGATTATTCTTATGGGTAATAAGAAGAATAGACAAGAAATATCTGTTATCGATTGCTAATTACATAGTATTATATGCATCGAGAATATTTTTAGGAAACAGTATAAATTTTTGAATTTAAATATTTTTTTTCATTCTTTTTTTTAAAAAAAATTTTCTTTATAATTATTTAATTATATAAATCCATGACTTTTAACGACCAAATTTGCTTCGCCGGCGGCCCGGGGTCACCGTCTTGGGGTGGGATATATGTCACTGTCTTGCAAACTAGTAGGGAGCTTGCGGGCGTGGCCGTCTTTCCAGCGTTGAGCCTTTCTTTTTTAATTTTTTATTTTATTTTATTTTTTTGAGTTTTGGACAACTAATAGTCAATCAGGAGCACATTGTATTTAATGCTGCAAATGAGTTAAGTTGAAGTTGAATTTATATTAGAGTTTGGTTTGTTTGGTTTGTGATTGAATTTGGACCAATTTCAACCTTTAGTGTCTAAGTTCAACTCGTTAATTTTTTAACAAGCCTAGGCTCCACTCAACTCTTCACCAAGTAAAGAAAGTTAACGAGGGGAAACTCATGTACGTTTGCTTGTTTGTTTGCCTCGTTTAGTTGATACAAATAATGACCTAATCATATTAAATTTGTTTATACATATAATTTTTGAGTTAAAATTCCTAAATAAAAATGATAAATGTAGTTGAAATAGATGATCTAGATCACCATGTACATATCAAATATAAAAAGAAAAGGAAGAAAATCAATTGAGCCAAAAAAAAAAAAAAAGAAGCTTAGAATTATGGTGACCCTCACCCTAAGTTTGAGTTTGTGTTCGGCTCGTCAAATAAATGAACTCAAATAAGTCCTTATTGAGTCAAACAAAGCAAGCTCACAAGGCGACCTGGTTTCTTTGGTGACCTAATTGTATTAGTCCCTAAGTCGAATATTCCCTCTTTTTGGGGGTTATGAAGGAAGCTAATAGATTGGGAAATTATAATTTGAAAAATTACTCTACAATTTAACACATTGAAGACTTGAATTCGTGAATTTTACTTTCAAACTTTTGGTTTTATCAATGCATGTTGTCGGGGGAATTGAAATATTCCCTTTTCGATATACGGATGTGCAAAATTTACAATAAAATTTTTTATCAAAAAGAATTTCGTGAGTTCCATGATTATTCTCGAGCCTACATCATTTCCATAACAGTGGGTAAATGAGTAACCAGGATGTATCTTCATGACTATTTGACAAGGTTGATGTGTAAAAGCGCCATTAAAAATGATAATTTAATTAATAATTTTAAATAAACATTTTCGGAATCTAGAAAATTTACTGAATGAAAAATAGATAAACATATAATCAAGATGTATATTTCTGATTATTTATCAAGATTGATTACTCAATAGATCATTGAAAAGAAAAATAATTCGAAAAATTATTATTTTTCCTATGTAAAATATATCGACACTCCCCCACCTTTGTGAAAAAAATACTAATATCCTCCTCTAATTTTCAAAAAAACACCCAATCTCCTTGATTCTTTCAAGTTGACTTTTTGCACATCATAAATTACTAAATAATAAAAATATATTTATTATTTATTTTATAATTATAAAATACCAAACACTTATCCAATTCCAAATTTTTTATTAAATTAAATAAGGAATTTATATCATAAATTTTTATTTCATGGAAAAAGGTATTAAAAATAATAATAAAATGATAATTGATATTTTAAAATAATAATAAAATCATAATTTTATTCTTTTCCATGTATTAATTGGCGATGGGTAAAAAATTACTTTGAAAGAATTCGGAATGTGAGTATTTTTTGAAAACTAAAAAAAAATATCAGTATTATTTTAGCAAATGTGAGAAAATGTCAATTTCTTTTACCTTTTTTTCTCGGCCTCGGAGAACTGTTGGATTCACCAAGTGAACAATCGGATTTAATATTTTCTTTTTAAGAGTTAATAGAAGCTTTGGTCCCTGTATTATACGTCAGTTTCTAAGGTAGTCCCCAAATGTCTTATGTTCTATTTTAGTCCCTAAACTTGTCAAATTTGAAGCCTTAAAGAGAACGAGACTTGTTCTACATGACACGACACCGTTTTGGCGCCCTCCTTCTCACTTCACTTCTCCCGCGGTTCACAGCCACAGCATTTCAGCTAGCGGTTCACGGCCAAGCATTGATGCAAAGCTTTTCCTCTCTCTCTCTTTTTCTTTCTCTCTCTCTCTCACACACACACACACTGTGCTGTCGAATTTATTGCAGATGAATTTAGTGATGAACCACTGCAGCAGCAATTTCACGATGAAATCTTCGGCGATTTCGACCTGTAAACATCACCTCACAACCCCTGCTAGTATGTTAACTTCTGTTCATAAATTATTACTGATGTTTGATTTCTTGTTTTTCTCTGTCTCCTTTACTGTAATCAAGTGTCTCTTTCAATTTCTGTATAGGGAAATATAAAATGCCTACCAGAACGTTGAATAGATCTTTCGCAGCTAGGGCTTCTCACAAGGATCATGATTCTCTGTCAAAGGCAGATTGTAATGGAAGCCTTCAAATTATAACTTTTGCAAATGCTATTGCGGGTAAAAAAGCAGCCTTATTATCCTATGTTCTTTTTGTATGTTATGAACACTGTTATCTTCTCCATGTTTGATTTTGTACCTTGAAGTTATACAGAGGAAACTTTGAAGATTATGTTGGTTTTTTTTTTTCTTTAGCATAGTGGTTTTTTCATATGGGATATGGTCGGTGGAGGCTTAAGCTTAGTGAATTTCCGTATTCGGCCTACTGAAAATTCGTATGTTATCATGTCATATTGTTGAATTATATGATGCTTTGGCTAGTCTATTTTTCTCTTAATGGTCATATTATAATGAAACCCTTAAATTTGCGACGTTTTCCAGATTAATCAGAAGTTATGATGTATTAACTTTTATTTGATATTGAGTGGCAACATGTGGCTCTCTTAGCTTGGGAACTATATAGGATTTTTTTCTTTTTTAGCTTTAAACAAATAAAAAGAACTAGTCTTTGATTTGTATGAAATAAAAAGTGATTGTTGCAGCTGACTGCATGAACACTTGGTTGATTTTATGTTACAGGCAATCTTGCGAATAGGTTTTTTCAATTTTCTTTTTTGTGCATCCATAATAAAGTCAGATTTTAGCTATTACAAGGCTTCCTGTTTCCGATATTTTCAGTGACAAATTTGGTTTCTGTGGATGCTGTGAAGGCCTTAAGTGCAGATAAGATATCAGTAAAGTTTATTTTTCCTTCTTAATTTCCTTCTTTTTGATTTTTATACTTGTTAATATTGCAACTATATCATTCCATGGAGTCCTTTAAATTGTAGTTTGCAAGCATTTTGATTTTAGTATTTTTGTCGGAATATGACATGCTATTAAAGGGACTTTGTCCTTGGCATATTGATAGCATCACAACATCTTGGTCCATGGATTTTTTTAAAAGACAGTCTTGAAGCCCAGAAGAAAATAAACATATTGCAAGCATTCTAATCCCATGCATTAGGCTTTATATGCAGTGTGAGCTCACAACCTACCAGATTAAGCTTTTGGTTTTCTTGTCATTTCCAAGTTAACCGTCTAAGTTAGATTTTTGATGTTTAAACATGCTTACGGTTCCGAATGTCTTGGAGCATGTTCTTACAAACCTTACATCCACGTTGTACTTCGTATATACTCTCAGGAACTATAATAGTTTTAATTTAAGTCAGGAAGGAGATGCTTCTCTTTATACTTTAGCTGATGGAAGCCTGGGAGATTGGTTTGGAGGCTTCCTGTACTCTGCTGGACAACAGGCTAATGAAGCTGTTCAGGACCAGTTATCAGCTCTCAGCCTCACTAGGTTTTGCCAAATTTTCTGTTTGCTTGCATTTGATTACTGAACTCCAAAGGAAAACACCTGTTTCTGCTGCTATTTTGTTTACCTCATATTCTCTTTGCAGCTTGGCAGTTATTTTTGGGGCAGGGCTTGTAACCAGCCTTTCTCCTTGTACACTGAGTGTTTTGCCACTTACTCTTGGTTACATCGGTATGCGTTTTTTTTGTGCCTGTATTAGAGTGGAAACAATGTGCTATTACTGTATGTTTGATGCTGATTGACAGACTAAATGCATATTATCCAGGGGCGTTTGGTTCTGGGAAAAGCAGAATTGAGGTAATGACTTGCTAACTGAATTTTTTTATAACATTTAAGCCACATTACTGAAATTATGATTAATATATCATGGAATAACTGAATATGCACCTGCTTGACTAAAATGCTATTTATCAAAAATGCAACTGGGATGTGAAATTGGTGAATGATGTTCTAGTTTCTCCAATGGTAAAATTACATGCAAAATATAAATTAGTAGTTTTAAGCTTTTTATAAAAGAAATGCACCAATTTAACGATGTAAGTTGATGGTTAGGTTTAATATCACCATTTCCTGTGACCTGTATAGATTGCTTTTGTAGCTTAAATATATGATCTCTCTCTGCAAACACCCACCATCCTCTTGCAAATCATATGCATTATAATATTATTATTTTGCTCCCTTTTCTGGTAGTCAGATCATTGTGGATTCAGTTGCATTCTCGTTAGGGTTGGCAACTACCTTGGCAATCCTGGGGATTGCTGCGTCATTTGCTGGTAAGGCATATGGACAGGTTGGACAAGGGCTTCCTTTGGCTGCTTCTGGATTGGCTGTAATAATGGGCCTAAATCTACTGGAGGTACTGTTGAAACTGGCCTTTCTGTTTTATTTAATTAAAGTGTTTTAAGATGACTTTTTCACATAACAATTCTAAATTGGTCTACATGAGTTTGTCAATTTGTTATTATTTATTTGCTTCCTTTGTGACTCTGTGACAAGTTTGCAGATAATTGAATTGCAACTTCCATCATTTTTAAGCAATTTTGATGCCCGTGCAGCTGCTGCTAGTTTTCCTTCAAGTAAATGTTTTCTATATTGAATAGTTTCTCCATGATTCTTGGTTTTTCTGTCTTAACCACAATAGATCAAATTTAACTGGTCAGGTGTGCAAGCATATTTGGCTGGGCTTACATTTGCATTGGCTGCCTCACCTTGCAGTACTCCTGTTCTTGCCACCCTGCTTGGATATGTAGCCACATCCAAGGTATTTTACATGTGTAAACATCAGTGTATTGCTCTTTTAAGGTTTCTTTGTTACTGAAGATTTTTGCGATTTTGCTATTTCGAGACATATGACTGTTGTCCATCCCCTGGTTAAGCCACACAAGAAAGGGGATCGCACTAGGGCTATGAATGGATTTTTACGAAAATAGTTTGCCACAGATTCAACTGCCAAGGATGCTGTATTCTCAGCTTATGAAACATTGCCTGGAACTTCGATAGATAAATAGGAAAGGAGATGTTGAGGTTCGAACTATTCTTGTATTCAGATGAACCCACTTCCACTAGGCAAACCTTTAATTTGTTTTGTTGGAAATGACTGGATGAATTAATGATGCAACCTATTTTCCCTGAAGCTGATCAATGCTGCATTGATTGGAAATCAACTATTTCAGTTTAATTGCAACCAGAGGTGGTTAGATGAAAGAACCGAAGTTTGATACACTAGAATAAAATGAAATGACTTTGTGGTGGTTTCACAATACAAATTAGGCATATTGTTAGTGTTTTTTTTTTTTTTATGCTGGGCAACAAAAACAATGAAGGGAAAAAACAACAAATTAGGCATATCGTTAGTTTGTAATCCAAAAGGGAGGGTGGCTTGACAAAAAGGTTCAAGCTTGGCAATGAGGATGAGAACTCATTTTTGTGATGTAGAAATGCTCATTCCCTTCCCATGGTTCAATCCTGTTTGAGATATGCTGATTATGACAATGGAATGCTGGATCCAATGATAGATAATTTTACCCTTAAAAGCCACTACATTTATTCCGGCTACCACACATAGCATTAGGGCTAAACAATAAAATATGAACTGGTCGTGAATATTTTTATCAAAGAGGTGAGGACACAAAGTCTAAATACATAAAGAAGAAAGCCGGAAAACATGTACTGTTTGAGAGGACTGCAAAATGAACACATGATTTCAACAAATATATATATATATTTATATATGTATTTATGTATGTATATATATGTTGGTTGATAATGTGTAATTAAACTGTGGTTGTCACTTCAATTGTGGTTATGCTTTTGGTACTTTCTATAACAGGATCCAATAATCGGGGGCAGTTTACTTTTGACTTACACAACTGGTTATGTTGCTCCTCTGCTTCTGGCTGCTTCTTTTGCTGGCGCACTGCAGGTATTTGCTATTTCTACATTCCTTTTTCTTTTTAGACTAGTAGTACGGAAAGCGGTTTCTCATGGCACTTAAATATTCTGCAGCACTGGCCAGGATTTCGCCAATTATATATGCGACAATATCTCTTCTATACCTTGCATTCTATGCACGCTCTGTTTTTTTTTTTTCAGCATTTTAATTTCTCTGTGGGTTTGTAATGTGCAGAGCCTGCTTTCATTCCGCAAGATTTCTGCATGGATCAACCCAATGAGGTCCGTTTGTCCCATCATATACAATCGCTAGACTGTCTTCTTTAACTTTTGTTTTGATGGCTGAATAGTCCCACACCTAGTATGCGAGTATCGATGATTGCATAATCTATGATGAGGCAACTAACATGTCTATGTTGAGCTGTTTAGACTCTGAATGTCTTGACTATATATAATTTGGCGTTCGTGTTTCAATCCGATTGCTTTTGCAGTGGGGCACTCCTGTTAGGTGGGGGAGTTTATAGTTTGCTGGATAAGCTTTTTCCAATTACAATGTCAATGTAGATGCTCAAGTTTGAAGTCCAGAAGCACTGAAAGAAGGGGATGGAAAAACACTACCATGCAGGTATCAGCTTTACCATCTCCTGTGTTTCTGATGGTTTCACGACTATGTCAATACGTAATATTATGGCAATTGATGTAAAATTGCAGGAAATCATGCATGATATCGGAAATGAAGTTCCTAAGCAAGCCAGGAACATCAAACTCGCAACTGTTCGGGTTTAAAACATATCTTACGAACAGGGATGTTGTTCTGCTACAAAATGTAAGCACGTGGGAGGGAGTGAGGCAGGCCTCTGTACCTCAGAATAGTTGTAATTACGTGCTCCCAAAGACAACACGGTTCGAATTGGGTTACTTTGTGTAAGGCCTTTAAAAATGTGTTGGGGAGTTTATATACAAACATATTACATAAAGCTTCTGTTTCAAATGATTTCAGTTCTACTTATGGTTGATATATTTGGAACAATGAAATAAAATAAAATGGAACTGTATATGAATTTCAAAGGACAGAAGTAGTCCTCATTGTAAAGCTTTCAGTCTACTGTGTCATTCTGATTAAAGCTCTGTATGACCCAAATCCTCTTCAGACCAACATCAATGCCCAAACAGCCGAAGTCAATCAGAGGCCATTTGTACCAAAACAAATACTGGATATAAAATTTTAAAGGTTCACTTTTTGCAGGCATTTTATGCATGATCAAGTTCCTTTGGGTTAGGAACCTCTTCGTCTCCTAATCTCCTGCAAATGTAAGATCACAGGCCAACAAAAGTTGTGCAATTCGTAGCCCATGGAAATAAATTCCGAGGAATTTCAATGGGCGCCACGACTGATCATTTCTTGGTACTGTTGCAGAGATTCCTGGCGCTGCAACCTCATTTCCTCGTTGAACTTCTTGATGAAGGCTTCCACCCGCCGGTTCAACTCGTCCTGACTCAGCGACGGCTCCTTCCGGAGCTTCCCCGAGCCCGGGGACCGAGTCAGGGACGACGACGGCGACGACTCGGTGAAGGTCTCCGATTTCTTCATCTTGGGGTCCTGAGGAGGGCTCGCAACGGGAGTGTTGCTGTGGCGCGCGTGCGTCTCCCACGTGTCCGACTTCTTCAGGTGGCGAGTTAACGGCATTGGACGGCCTTCCGTTATCGTCTTCCACGTGCTCTCCAGCGTGTCCTGCCGTTTCGGCCTCGTGACTCGCAACGCCTTCCCACCTGTTACCACGCAGAGAACAGGGAGAATTCAAAATAAAATTCTTTTCACCTAGGTCGACTAAATTACGATTTTACCCCTATTGATTTCGAATTCCTTAGCTGTAAACAATATGCTTTTTTTTTTTCAAAAAATTTTGAATTATTTTGCTGCGGGAGGATGATAGAATCAGATCCGGTTTATAGATCCCTCCTTTGTGATTTTTTTAAAATTTTCTGATCAGATTTCATGAATTGCAGATGAATCGTGATTGACTCAAACGTAGAAATTCAAATGGTTTATTCGGAAAATAAACAGTTTCGATTTGAATCTGCGGTCACTCAACTGTCTACAATGAACTGTTTCAAAGAGAGAGAGAGAGAGAGAGAGAGAGAGAGAGAGAGGTACCTTCGGGACTGGATTTGACAGATTTGCGATGACCGAATCTCGCGGAAACCAGCGGTTTCTCTGCTGATAACGAAAATTCCGAAGGATCATTCTTCGGCGCCGCCGGGTCTTTCTTCTGCGGCGTCTCCGGTGACCTCAAGATCGCAATCTCATCACCGCCGCTCATCTCCGCAGAAGCATCATTCACCGTCATTTTCGTCTCCGAAAGGCCTGTAATAGCTTCTCCGACGCGCTCGTACTCAACCGCTTCGTACTCAGATCTCTTCACCATGTTGGGTACAACACCGTTATACACCGAATAATCCATTCGCACGCCTCCAGCCGTATCCTCAACGGCCGACGGCGTAGGCTCCTCCGCCTTGTTCTGCAGCTTCGAGGACGCGACGATGGTGATGATTATGCCGTTGATGAGGAGGTAGAGATACGGAGGTCTGAGCCACGACAAAGCGACGCTCCACAGAAGGGGAACCTCGTGGACCGCGAAGTCTACCATTACTGGTACGGATACCTTCAGCGCCACGCCCACGGACAGAACAGCGGACGAGACTAGCATGATTTTGAGGGACAGCGACCAGTTGCTTGAATTTCTGGAGTGGACAGCCATTTTTTCCGGCAAAAGCTTCCCCCTTCCGATGGTATCTTTATTTTTCCGGCGAATCTCCGTTGGAACCGTTTCGAGAGTTGGGGGGGGGGGGGAAGAGATGGTTTAGGGACGGAGCGGAAGTGATGATTTATATAGGAGCACGGAAGGGAGAGAAATGATGCAGCGATGAGATCTGGGCCGTTGGATTTGGGTGAAAATGAGTTGGTGTGGGTTCTATTACTCTACGAGTGAGCTCGCTTGCGCTCACCTCTCAAAGCGAATCCTTGTTGGCTAGTGGACGCAGAGACCGTTCGACTATGACACGTGGAAGTCGGTGTGTGGCTTTGAATCTTTCGAACTTCGGTCTGTGAGTTTCCTTTGCTCAACATCTAATCAGAATAAAACACGTCAGCTTAAAGGGGATGGGAGACCCGTTTCGCCATGAGAATCAATTTTTTTTTTAATTTTAAAGGAAGACATAATTTAGGAGAAATAAATCTCTAAATAAAACTAAAATTTTTTCCTTCTCTGGGTGACTTTCTAATCTTTCTCAATATAGGTGTAATTCTCACAATTCAGAATTATAAAATTGAATTTCAATTTTAGTATCGCAATTACGTATTGAAGTCTCACAAAATTTTGAAGAAAGGAAGTTGTACCATGTGATTCGAACAAATTTATGGTATAAATTATACCATTCTTTCATTCAGTGCATTTTTAAAAAATTTGAACTGTATAGATAGAAAGAATAATAAAAAATACACATGCCTATCAAATTTCAAGTGATTAAAGATATAAATCATATTCATCCAATGTAAGGAAAGATTCGTGCTTAAAAACAGTCCTAAAATTTTTCTTAGTTAGGATAAATAGGATTTACATCTCCAAATCACTTGAAATTTGATAGACATGTGTGTTTTTTTATTATTCTTTCTATCTATACTGTTCAAATTTTTTAGAAATGCATTGAATGAAAGAATGGTACAATTTGTATCATAAATTTGTATGTCGGAGAGTCAGACGGTGCAACTTTCTTTTTACAAAATTTTGTGAGACTAGTCATTTAGTGTTGTGAGACTAAAATTATATGTCATTTACCAAATCATTCATTAATTTGTGGGATCTAGATTGTAGCTTAATTATTAATTTTTCAATTAAGAGGGAGTAATTGATAGAGTTTATTTTTTAAAAATAGCAATCATTAAAATTTTGAAATCACGTGAAAGACAAAAAAAATAATAATAATTAATTAATTAAAGAAGAAAAATGAACTTAGTCTATTTGTCCGTTGAGGTATCGAAGATGAAAATTTCACCTATCCTGACATATGTCCGTTGAAGCAATAAAATTTAATTATATTTTGAGAAAACATAGAAAAAAAACACGTCGTACTCCAACTTCATTGTGGTTATTATTAATTATTTTTCTCCCTTTTTTTTGGGTGGAGGGGGGGGGGGGGGGGGGGGGAGGGGGTGTTTGGTTGCAGGTTTGGCAAAGTTTGATAATTATGATTCCTCTTTGGACTTTTTTTTTTCTTTTCTTTTCAGTCAAGTGATTTACGCAAGGTTGACATTCATGAGCATATAGATATATCAAATCTAATTAATTATATAAAAGAAGGAGAAAATTAATATAGAACAGTTGTACATAAGTTTAATGCCGCTGCTATCTTATAATGCTTAAAAAAAAATAAAAATAATGTTGTTTTGGATCCTATTTTATTTTTTATTTTTTTTGTATGTATTACGTCTAACTTAGGTTCAGCAGCTGCATCAAAGTTAAGCCCATAAAAGAATTATCATATATTTTTTTCTTAAATCATTGAATTTCATCTAATATTTAATTTCTTTCTCAAAATTTTATTAATAACTAAACAAGCATGTCTGATAAACTTTAATTCAACGGAGCAAACAGAACTCCCAGTAGAGCTTAAGCAAAGTTGATTCAAGCCTGCAGTTCATGTTCATTTTGGTTTATTGCATTTGACTCGTTTTGCTCGTGGCAGCATTTTTGGCTTTAATGTCGCAGCCGATCTGCAAAGGCATGTCATTTTCATGTGACTTTGACTTGGAAATTTGGGACTATGGCCCTCTCTTCGGCTTATACAAACAAATTTTTTGAGTTGCGTACACAAAACGTTGTAATTTTTGTACCTACTTCTTGTGCTATGATTCATGTAAAGATTTGCACAAAGACGGTAGGCCGTAAAGTGTAACTCTTTACCCAAATTATTTTTCTTGAATACGATATAATATTATAGTTAATCTTTCGAAGGAGAATTATTTGAAAGTGAACCTTTCTTTTAAAATATTACAATATCGTGGCACTTAATTACGTGACATCCTTCCAGCAATACACTACGATCAAATTCATCACAAGCATGTTTACGGGAGATATGAATTTAAGAGATGACTCGTACGAATTTTAGAGGTGGCTCACACCCTCATGGTAGAGTAAGTCTTGCAAAATACTTTATTACACACTTTCGTCAGTACAGGGTTCAGATGCCGTCCTATAATACCCAAAATCATGGCATCACCACAAAATGTAATTTCTCACTTTGAAAAATTAGCCAAGATAATACTCTCTGGAGCTTTACAAAACTATATATATACTTAGCAGCTTTGCCAGGATGAAAAACTAAACTCGTGCTGAGTAAACTCTATAATGGCACTATTCAATGGATTCTTTCAACCGAGGCTTCAAGGAAAGAAATGTAAAATGTGGGAGGAGAGAGGACAAAAGGGCAAAAAGAAGATGGTGATATTTATATATATATATATATATATATATATATAAAATATGTTGCATAAATATGGATTGAATGAATGTATGTTACGAGTTAAACCCTAACCGTAAAAGCATTTGTATAAAATAATTAAGACCATGCATATCCTCACTTCAAATTGGAGTGGTCGGTTAGGAGGTGAATCAACTAAATCTCGTATTACTTCCAATTTAGGGGCACATGGAGGAGGCTAGAGGACACACCTATAATAGTTCCACGGGTAACGGTTAGATTAAACAGTCCTTCTTGGGAAATGCATAATGGTAGCCTTTTACTACTATGAATATTCGAAATGTGCCGACAACTTCCTCATTGCATGTGTTTTTGCCTTTTAAACATGGAAATGGCAGGTGAGATTCTTCCCAAAAGAATATTTCTAATATTAGTATTAAGATAATAGATGCTCAAGACAAGGTAGATCCTACTTCTCTACACACTCGACTCCTCTACATTTAAGCTGAGGAATACACTTTATGATCTACATGAGTACAAGGAAAACTCTGGCCATTTGTTCAAGTTTTAAACATACTGAACTTGTTTGGAGTTAAACTTACCAGAGTATTGTAGTTTGCAAAATGATAAGTTCAAAACTTGAATAAATAGTCGGGATTTTCAGTGTATGCAGGACGACCATTCAACAATAAATTCTAAAGTATATTTTTCGCCTTAAATATAAACCCCGCTACTTAATTTCAAAGGTTACGCGATATCTTTAATAGTTTTTCGTTTTAATCTCTTGGGTTTTCGGTGCAAGGATTCGTCCCCATGAGTTCCACTATTTTATGAATCCTCTAGAAGCTCTACGACGAAATGATCACGTTTTGAAGCATCGAAGAATGAATGATCCATCAAGGCCTGATCTGGGTGCCAAAATTCTACCATTAAATGATGATGAGAATAGAGTATTTGGTCTTGGCCTTCCCTCATTCGTCTCCGCAGGGCATTAGTTGAGCGGTTCCCTCTGATTTATGGGGAGCATGGATTGTGGCGAAGGTTTGGTGGGTAGAAGAGATTGATTGTGACTTTTAATTGGAAATTCTATTCTCTTTAACCTAAATTTGATTACAAACTATATGGGGCTCTTATGGCTAATTCAATTAGTAAAAAAAAAATAAAAATTATGAGTTGGTATTAGATGACACTGAATCGAGTCTTGCTCACGTCAAAGTAGGAAGTATCTTAATCAACTCTCTGCCAAATCAGAAGGAGAAGTTATATGCGTAGAGTGGGTGACTATGTCTTCTAATGATGATATTAGAAAACTTTGAATTTAGTACTCTTATATCAAAGGAGGAAGTTATGAAATGAAAGAAGTGCTCGCATTTATACGGTCATTAAATAAAATTAGTGTCATCCACAGCGCCGGAGAATTGAAGTCCCAGACAAAACTGTACTCTCCTCTCCAAGATTAGCATGGAACCATTTGAGATCAGGATGTGTGGCTTTGGATTTTGATCTTATTAACAATCGTAAACTTGAAGAAAAAGAAAAAATTGAGAGCTTAAGGTACATGACAGATTTAAATGGTATATTTTTTTTTTAATATTAAAGGAAACTGACAGACCGATATGGGCTGCCTTAATGATATTGGATTGGGATTGAACCCCAATAGAGTCAATGGAGGCCACCGTCCAGTGGACAGTTCGAGGACAACTGGAAGCCATGAACAGAAAGTATCACACTTCCCCCACGGTTATCATCTTTAACACCGTTTTAGACCATTTCTCTTCTCTTACTTTCAATGTTTCTTGCCTAAATTTGAACGGGGCGGTCCGAAAATTACTCCGAAGATTGATTAGTTCTTCCAGGTTTATTATGATGATTCCATTCGGTGCAGAGGTTTTTCTTTTTTTTTTTCTTTTTTTTTTTGGGTGGAAGAAAAAGGGATCGTGGGACTGATAGATCGCCAGATTAGAAAATACAGTATCCAGAGTGTTTTAGGTTTTAACAGTGTAGCAATCACACAAGGACCATGAGAATCTAACGTACGAGCTAATGAGTTGCAGCGAAACACCGAAATCCCTGAACCTACTCTGACTGGCAGCAAAGAGGTCTTTCAAGTTCACCAGAAAGAATCATTCCCATGTAAAGTAGGAGCAATTAAATCTTTACATATGACATATTTATTCATCTAACTTGAATGTTCTGATGGACCCTCGTCTATAATCTAACGAGCCTAAAAGTCTACCATCCACTATTTAATGAACGAGTGGTTCAATCCAATGATTATGGTCTATCCCTGTGGTTTCACGTGGGCTTTTCTTCATAGAAATAGAAATAAACAAATCTTAATACTTGAAAACACAATTCTAGGGAAAAATCATATCCGATGCCTGTGTGTGGGGAAAAAGTTAATTTTCATTTTCGAGAAAACGATTATACTTTCAACGACTCTAATATACATTATGATACCTCCCCAAACACAAAATTTTAAGGGCTCGATAAATTTAATGTGCCACACTAGGCAATTACCTAAAGTACCAACTAAAATGATATTGTTTTACTCAACTACTGTACGGATTGAATGATCATGAAAAAAACACAAGAAGGATATGCATGCTAATTTTCACATGATTTTGTTAAGCATTGAGCTTTCGCTCATATTGAAAGCTATCAAGGAAAATAGAGACTGTTTTAAATATTTAGACCATTTGGATCGGAGGTGTATACCTATGAATTTATATGAAAATTTGCAATGACCTACTTATTTTTTTATGCAAATCTAATCCCTACGATTTAAGACAATATTGTTTTGATGTGTTACGCCGACTAATTTACAACCATCAAATACTCCAAAATCATTATTGTTTTGAGTCCTTATCTTGCAATCCTACGAATTTCTCACAAATTTTCTTTATGTTTAGCTTATGAGAATAAATAGTAAAATATAACGCCCAAGAAATGTATATTTTTACATTTATTACAAGAGAAACGAAAAAGTGTAGCAACCTATTAAATTATGTATAGAAACATTTTAAAATTACATCGTTTTAATAAATAATATTAAAAATAATTTATTTTTAATTAAAACAATATAATTTTAACTTTATTATGTAATTAAATGTAATATCATATTATATGATATAAGCTCCCGATAAATGAAGTATGTACCGCTACTGAGGTTGCAAAGTGCGACTGCACGACGCCGTATTAATGCAGCTGTCGTTAAAGCGTACTGCAATCATGTAGCCACTTATCCAAAAGGGCAAAAATTAAAAATAAAAAATAAGAAAGGATAAGGGGAATAGCTAAACAAGCGGAAGCCTAAAGCGCTCACATTTGGCATTTTCCTCTCTCTCTCTCTCTCTATCGCTCTCCTATGGCGGCGGCGTGGGCTGCTGCGGCTCGTCAGGCGGCGAATGTCGTTGATTAAGGCATTTTGAAGAGATTTTGATAATTTAAACTTGTATTACAAATACATTTTTTTATAAGATTTATTTTTATTTTTAGGATATTCATTACAAGAAAGAAATATGAAGATAATTTATTATCAAAGATAAAGATTTGAATAGCAAGATTAAAAATTTGAAAGGATATTATTGTAAGTATATCTCCCATATATTGGATAAATATACATATTACTCAAAAAAGAAATTTTTTTAAATTAGATTTGAAATTCTGAAAATCTTGATCAATTTTCTCTAATGGTTTTATATTTCAAAATTCTAAATCTTTCCTTCGATGACTATCTTTTGAAAAATCGATTTGGCAAGTATTTAGAGAAAGATTATTTCTCTCTTAAAAATAGTCTTGACTGAAATTGAACTTAAATTTAAATTTCATTGATTCGTGAATTTTTAAATTGATTGAAATATTTCATGCACAATTTCCTGTTGAAAGACTATGTACTTCTCTGTGTATACGAGACAAACTTACTTTGAATAGTAAGAAGAACATGCATGAACTGATTTCTTTTTACAAGTGTTCAAACAACTCTTTTTTTCGTTCAAGCAACTACTCATTCAAAAAGAGATTTTTGCAAAGTGTTACAGTTGATAATTCTTGGTAATTTTGATTTTTGAAAGGACGATAAGTTCTACTTTTGTTACAATAATTTTTGTATGAAAACAAACTTCATTTAAAATATAGTTTTTCACACTTACATTTTTCAAAAATGCTTTAACTATTTAAACTATTTTGTTTTTTTGGAACATTTGTTTTACGGTTGTTTTAAAAGTGATTTTTGAGCAATTGTAATGATCTAAGATCATATTGTATAACTATTTAATAATTTGAGAAGTGGACATTAGTTCCATTTGTATTTGGGTAACACAGCTTGACAAGTTGTTCAAGGTTGGTGTTTTAAGAGGCTTGTTTATTTTACTTCTTGCCTTAGAACAAGGAAGGAATTCTAAGGATTACTTGTTCCTGAACTCACAAAATGAACTATAACTTAGTGATATCCCAAGATAGCAGTTGGGCTGTGCTTGGCAGAATGCATGTAGCTTCAAGTTGAAGTGAATCACTATAACTTCTGTATGTTATTTACTTTTGACTCTGTTTGAACTGGTTCTTAATTACGTTTTCAAACTCATTTCCTTCGTTTAAATTATTTGTTCAAACTATACTATTGTTTAAACTATATATATTTCACATTTAACTAGGGAATTTAAAAAAGCATCCTATTCACCCTATATTCAACACATGTACCTCGGCCTTCCGCTTCCAAATCAGCTCCTCAAGCCGCTTCCCTCATCCATCGGCGTGGTCTGGCCGGCGGCCGCGGTATACACTCTCTTTCCCTTGTTCTTTCTCCATCTGTAGTAGATCCGAAGTTTCTTATTTCCCATTATCTCTTTGACTCTTAAAATTTTGGCCCAGCGGAGGAGAAATTATTTTTCTTGATCCATAGAATCTTCAAAATATGAAACCAACGCCTGAAAATTGTGTAACTCACAGCGTATGCGAGGGATGCTCTCCCACCTGAAAGCACTCAAAACCTTTGTAGTTTTATTTTTCATCAATTATTTGTTCTCTTCTTTATTTACTGCAGACCACCATGGACCTCCAAAGGTTTTAACTGTTGGCAAGACCCAATGAACCCGTCAAAATGGAAGGAAGAGCACGAGGGTATTGTATTGGTTAAAGTTTTGGTCAGAGTCTAATGCAGCTCCTGACCACACTGTTGCCACTAAGTTTTTTGAGAAGTTGTTTATGCAGTCATTGTTTTTGTGACCGATTGTTATTTATTCTTCATTTTTACAACCCACTTCATGTTTATAGCTTAAAGTTTCCAGTAGTCTTTTCTTTCTCATATCCTTGGCTATATAGACTCCGCATACTCTATAATGCTTCCATATCTCGTTATTTCATACAAGACAGCACTACCTCTTGGACTTTCCTCCCTTGCGCAATGAGAGAGAGATTGTTTAGCTTCAAAGCCTTGTACCTGTTCCTAATTCTTTCCCTCTCACAAGCAGCGGTGATACCAGAAGGGGCATGTTGGACACTTGTTGCCTGCCTTTTAACTTTTACCACTTTCTCCAATGCATCCATCTCTGTGCCACTAAAGCGATTATGGAAATTGATTACCACCCAGATAATCAACATTTCGTTTACACAGTGGTGCAAATAGGGTTAAGACTTATGATCCCAAAAGCTTTGGCCTCAAAAAGCTCTCTCTCCTAAGCTGTGTTTGATTTTCTATCATGATTCAGAGACTGATGATCACATGTTTTTGTGCTACCCTCTGTGCTCTTTGCTGCAACATATTTGAGACCTTCGAGCACTCGTGGGTGTGCCTAAACTCAGTGAGGGGGTTGTTAGGTTTCATTTTCTGTGTGGGAAAATGAAAATCATATAAGCATTTAGGGGCCAGTGCTGTTTCTGCTGTCCTTTGGTGCATCTAGGTTGAAAGACACTCCATAATCCTATGGGGCAATGACATTTCCTTTTTGCATTGTGTTTCTTTCTTCTATTGGGTTTGTAGCCTGGGTCATGTCCCAAGGGGCCTTTCTAAGAGATCTTGAAAGCTTGGAGTTGAAGTACTTCTCGTCCCCCTTTTTCCTTTACATTCTTTGCTTCTTATTTGTTAATATTATCTTCTTTTCCGTTTAGAAAAATTCAGGTAGTAGGAATCATGGTATTGAGGTCGTTGTTTGGGAAGATATATTGTCATAATGAATTGTGATGCTTCCAGCGATGCTACTTCCTGCTTTTGGTCTTGCCTGTGTGGAGCTGCGTGGGGTTACAACAGGAGCCTTTTCAACAAAGGAACACATAAGTTAAATTGTTTAATTTATGCAAATCTTTGTACAGCTGACATAAATAAGTTATTAATGACACTCCTTAGAGCAACATATCTCTGAAAGTGATGCTTTCCCATTTCAGTTTGTGATTCTCTCTTTATCTGGATGGGTTTTGCTCTTCTATGGAGGTTGTAAGTTTTTCGCTAGAAGCAAAAAGGACAAGAATGAAGAGGTACTGTGTTGTTTGTGTTTCAGTTGTTGAAGATTATAGCTTGTTTTCATAATCTCGAAATGATCTTCTAAGGAATGGATGCATCATCATTTGGTGTCTTGTCATTTGGATCCTTTCTCGGTATTTGTTGCCGGTCACGAGGAACCCTTGTGCATCTTCACTGCTTCATCATTGTCTTCTTGTTCCACGTATCTATGTTGTTTCTACATAACCTCAATTTTTCAGACTAGCTGCAGAAGTAGTTGTCTAGCATTCTGTTGTATCAACCTCGCATTGAATATCTGTAATGGTTAAGACACATTTGATGTTGGCTTTCTCAAGTAGTACCCAGTGTTTCTTCGTTCTCTAGAATGTGAGCTTATGTCACTTGTTAATGAATTGTAATTGCTATAGCTAGCTTGATGAAGTCAGATTAATTTATCTTGTCCTTTCTGAGATAATAAGATGCACCTTTTCTTTTCTTTTTTTTCTTTTTTTTTTTTCTGTGTGAAACACTTGCAAAACCTTCTCAGCTTCCTGTTCTTTGCAGAAAGTTGGAGAAGCATCCCACTATGGAAATAACTTGCTCAGCTTCATCTTTGCAATCTCCAAATGTGGGTCCTTTTATGTTGTGAGAGTCTCCGGTTTCGCCATTTTTGGGTTGTACATTCCTGGAGAATTGTGTTCTCAAACCATTATGGTCTGTTTATATTATTATGTCCATTCCCATACCCAGATGCGGCTTATAAAAATCTAGTGTTTCAATAATCACTGGGTTTCTATTTTGAATGTATTTGGAATGTGGTGGAGCCATAGGCAGGCCATGCTTATTTTACAGCAGATACTGTGCAGTTGTTTGTTGAATTCACAGATTAATAAACATTCTGATGAGGAAAGGGCGATCCGATTTCAATGGAAACAACATCATTTATGTTAATAAGCTGATTCTATGATACAAGGCAACAAGTTTTGCAGCAGAAGCACAATGGTTTGTAAGCGCACACGGTACCGTGGGTATGGTACAATCATGTATAATGGCAGTGCAATGAACCCTTATCTGCCAGAAGCTCATGTCTTCTGATTCTATAATACAAGGCAACGAGTTTCTTCACAACACAACAGAAGCAAAATGATTTGTAAGCATACACAATACTGTGGGTATGGTACAATTATCTATAAATGACATTGCAAACAACCACTATCTGCTAGAAGCTCACATCTAAGACAGATTTTTTCACCGCTGTAGAGATATTTTTTTCACGGGAGTCAAGATATACAGCCGTTAAAGATCGTATATGGAAGGTAGCTGATGTGCCATATACAGTACTGATACATCTGCAAAACAGGGGCACTAGTGCCATTATTCTTATACAAGACAAATACCAAAGAAAAACATCCCACCAATACTGCAATTGATTATGTGCAAGTCATGACAGACCTCCTCTGCTGAACCTGCACTTCTCCCTTTAAGGTGGCAGTTGCACTCCTACAACCTGTGAATTTTGAGAATGAGAAACATCAAACGACAATGGTGTGAATGGGAAAGTAGTCATTCTAGGGAGGTAGAAACAAAAGGTCTCTCTAATCTCTCTCTCTTCCAAAATAAATACATAAATAAATGCCAAACTGACTCCCTCAACATCATCATCACAGCTTTTTTCATCCACAGTAAATGTTGGGTATGTTCCCTACTCACTCTACTGACCACTCAGTCATTCCACAGAAAGCTCCCCAATCAGCTCCCGTAAGACTTGATCTACAATGACTTCTCATATTAAGCCATTAAAAAGGTTTTTCTTAGCTTTAACAAGGAGTCAACAAAGTCAACTAATCATAATAATAAAATCAAGTCTTGTTTCCTTGTCTGTTTTTTTTTTTGGATAATAATGATGCAAACTGTTTATATATACATGATATGACTGCAGCTGCAGCAGCTGCCATTGTATCTCCCGCAGAGTCTGGCAATGCGGAAGAAAATCCTCTGAAACATTAATGAGAGAATATACTTCGAAGTAAAATATTTATTTAGATTTGGTTCAGCATTCTTGAAGCAGCTAAATTGAAACAAGTAGCTATAAATGCTGGCTGAGCCAATGCCAGTATTTTCACACTGGCAGCAAAAGGTTCCACAAGGCTTGTCTAGACCAAGAGCAAAGGAAGCTTTTCGAAATTCTGAAAATTGCGTCAAAAGGATGTCTTTGTTATATAAATATATTTGCTAGGCACAATTTATAGTTTCGTTCATCCTTTGCGCTCTTTATTTTTGAGAATCACTGAAGAATATCATCAGAGCAACTTCAGCATCGCTTGTTTATGTACATGGGGTAGATGTAAACAGCCATTAACATCATGTCATATAAACAGTAACGAGGTATTGAGTTTCATTCTAATTC
This sequence comes from Santalum album, assembly GCA_034195605.1. Taxonomy (NCBI): domain Eukaryota; kingdom Viridiplantae; phylum Streptophyta; class Magnoliopsida; order Santalales; family Santalaceae; genus Santalum; species Santalum album. The sequence goes on from CM067259.1 coordinate 12,272,300, forward strand.
CTCAAAACCTTAAACCCAAGCTTGGAATTCAAAGGATCTTACTGCATGTTTCTGTGTTAGGACTCAATCTGCATCTACAATTTCTGCTTCGACATCAACCACTGATGAAGTATCCTTACCTGTCCAGATATTGGTAAGATTCTTTGTTATTGTACTATTAGTTCAAAATCCAAGGATAGCAAAATATAACCAAGAAACATTGAGAAATTAATCCTCTTATCATCATAACTCAAAAATATGCAGAATCCAGACCTGCAGTGGAAAACAAGTGTTGCATTAATATCAAATCATGCTTTAGGCCGAGTTTGGTTGGGCTACAAGGAAAGCGCTTTAGGCCAAAAAAGTGCTCTTTGGAGAAGTTATTTGATATAGCTTTCTCAAAAAGCATTTAAAGTGCTTTACTTGTAGCCTTCAGTTGCCAAGAAGTACTTTCTGTATTTGTGACAAGCACTTAGTTTTTTTCCCGAGAAGCACTTTTAAGCCTGAAGTGCTTTCCTTGTACCCCAATCAAACTGGGCCTTGCACTATTAAAAAGTTGTTTGTTTCCTTTGCTTTTGCTCATAGGTTATCCTGTTTCCTTTTCAAAAAGGACTCCTACTGGCACTGCTTGTTGCCAACAAAACCATATTTCTGACAAATGTCATTTTTGAAAGACAAGATCTCATAGCCTGAGGTCTATGGCAGCTGCAATTATTATAATAAGACATAGCCTTCCAATCATATTTGTGTCAAATTATTGTTAAAACATCGAGTAAATTTTTTTTGAGCACTTTTGTATAGCACAGGTGCTATGCATGTTAGAAGATGTGGAAGTAAGGAGCAAACAAAGCAAAAATGAGGCAAAATAAAAGAAGAAACAAACTTGTAAAAAAAAATTAAAACATATAGTTCATAATGGTGATCAAATATCCTGAACAAAAACTGGTTGTTCATTGCCCCCGAAGTAGAGCATGTTAATATTATATTTTTATCCAAATTTATAGAGCAGCACCAAAAGGGAAAAGATAACATATGCAGGAAGGAAATACCTTTCTTGGCGCTATGAGAGAACCCATCGAACTCTTGTCCAAGTGGCTTAGATTTGTTGGAGAATGTCACAGGATCTTTAATGAACTCATTGCCCACCACTGAAATTCGATCAAGTAATCTACAGATATAGAGCTGACTATGATAGAAGTTTCAGAACTAAGTTTCCCAGATTAGGAAGGCTGGTATTTCTGACTAGCCAAGAGGGCTGATCTTCCCATTGTTTGGATTCCGGTAGGGATCCCTTTCAACTGGTCAGTCCTATGGATGAAAAGAACATCAAAAACTAAGCACCCCCCCCCCCCCCCCCCCCCCCCCCAAAAAATCCATATAATTTGGTGATGTAACAACTCTACTCTTCATTAAATTATTGAACATTTAGTTGAAATTTAAAGGCTCCGATTTGTTGATTTTGAACAGAGGTTTCACATAGGCAAACTAAATACAAATTGAATGGTAGTTTTTCAAGTTCTTTTCATCCATGCAGTTAGACGTTTTTTTTTTTAAAAAATCCAAAATATCTAATTTTGAGGAAAACAGCTTCCCTTTTTGATATATGTGTGTGTGTGTGTGTGTGTGTGTGTGTGTGTACGTAAATGGAAATCATATTTTAGCTTTTAATTTATTGACAATCAGTTGAGATTTTTAATGCATTACAAATAGGGGATTCAGATATTGAAAATGTTAATTATCAGTGTACTATTAAAAAATATAAACAGCAACTTCACCTGAGAAAGGCTGACTACAGAAAGGGCACAACTGCAGTTCATCATTCAAAGAAGATCTGCAACAGTGACATTACTAAGCAAGTTATATAACTGAGTACGTAAACAATTTGCGACTTTATATCTTTGGGCTATAATGAGTTGGATATCTTACTTGAATATCTGAAAAATGTTTCCACAATTTGGGCACTGCAAATGCATCAAATAATGTTACAATCCATGGAAGCATCCAAAGAACTTCTCAGAGATATTTGGGCAACTCTAGAAAGATGGTAAAAGGCGAAAACAAAAAGCTATCACCTTACACTAACGTAGATAGTGTCACGTTTATAATTGCCCCTGAGATTTATGCAACACCTTGATTCTGTTGTACAAAATTAATCACAACTCTGAGAATACCCTGACTCAGAAAACTTACCAGAGTTTTCAAAAGGTCCAAAATGATTCAATCACATCACATATAATATAAGCTATATAGTTTGATTATTCCTGGTCTTAGCGTTCATCCATGAATTATATACACGAGCATCAATCAGAAGATATTAGCAATATCTTGAAAGCTATATGTATTAGAGTGGTTTAACTCTAAAATAGTATTTTCTGGTAGATTTTTTTACTTATCAGAGTAAGCAACAAAAAGATATGGAATTTTGAATGAAAGGGGAAGGGGGGGGGGGGGGGGGGGGGGGGGGGGGGGGGGGGGGGGGGGGGGGAGGAGATGCAAACACAACCAAAAACCAAACAAGCCTTACACTGCCTTGTATTATATCTCTTCCTGCCCACCAAAGAAAAGCTCCCAAGCCCACAACTGGAAGAAGCACAGCAAGAAGCTGAAAGTAAAAGAAATTAACAAATGATTCAAATACACGTACAGACAGCATCCAAATTATAAAACCAGAAAGATGTTATACAAGCTTCATTGAAAATTGTAGTTCCAGTCTCTCAATCCCAAGGTAAGGTATCAGTGAAAAAAATAAGGGTGTCTGTGACATTCCAAACCATGAACCCACCACAGGGGAGTGCTCTCCCTCAAAATGGCTAGCTAACAAGTTGTTCATCAGTTAAAAAAGAAAAAAAAAAAGGGGGGGCATCTGTGACATTCCAAACCATGACCCCACCGGGGGAGTGCGTCCCTCAAAATGGCTAGCTAACGAGTTGTTCTTGAGGCCAGTAACTTAATTCCAAATTTTCATGTGGAACTGAGGTGTTACATTGTCCTCGGTGCAGAAGGCTCCACACTTTGCAAGGTGGGGGGAGCGCAATTTGCTGCATGCCTCCATTCCCTTTTTCTTTTTCTTTCTTTTTTTTTAAAAAAATCCTTAAACCTGTGACCTTGTGGCCGCGAAGGAGCAACATTGCTTGTCACTTCAAGGCTCACCCTCAAGGTATTGGTCGGACTGTCTTCGCTCATTTGAATATGACCATCTGGATACGCAAGTGGAAAATATAAACAGGATTACTCACCCCGAAAATAAAGATTTGAAGGGGATGGGGGGATCACATCATGTAATCGCCCAAAATCCTGCATTGATTGTAAATGGATTATTTGAGTGGCTTATGTTCATGAGTGTTCTACTAAAAACAACCTGGAGCATAAATTTTTGTGTGCTATTTTGAGGGCCACTCCTACCAAATTGTTGGTCTAATGCATTGCTCAAGAAGCTATATGTGGTATCATAGCAATAGGATGACGTCACTCACTCGGATAATATTGCGCCTCTAGCAACGGGTCTGTTGCAATGAAGACATCGAGTATTTCAATGGGGGAACAGGTGATAGGAATAATAAAGCATTGAGTGTGAACAAATTGTTTGATTGGCACTCATAGATGACATACATTACTAGCTACTTGGAGATTAAGCTATTTGACCATGTCGTGAGCCGCTTCTGTCAGGGCATCACACCACAAGTATAAAGATATCTACTTTGTGTGAGTTGGGGGACACGCTATAAAAAACAAAAAGTTTAAAACTCTCAGAAAAGACTCCATGTTGTGCGATTGTTTAGCAAAATAGAACACTATGTAAATATGCAACAGTGCCAAAACAGAACTTTAGGAGTGCAAAACACACATCGAGAATAAGGAAATTTCATCAAATATGTCATGGGCTCGTCTATGCATATACTTGATCCTAATACCAGCCCAGCCGAGTACGTAGAAGGCCCAGCTGATTCCATTCAACCATTAGAAGCTAAGGCAATACTTCTCGGGAAATGGTTAAAGATCAAGTTGTAACTTAACAGCTGATTGTCTAATAGTAGAATCGGATACCCCAGTGGTTATCTCCAACTTAATGCATCTGGTGAGAGTATGACCCCTTTTGGTCACGTGGTGGACAGAATAAGTGAGGTGGCTACTGGTCTACCAATAAATTGTACTCTTTTCTCATGCTAGCAGAGATGGAAACATGGTAGCTGACATGTTGGCTTCTTATGCAAAGGATATAGGTCATGATTGTGTCCGGGGGAACTCGTTCCCACCCAAACTATTATTGTACACATCTTGGGACAATCCGTTGTATTCAATATAAGTTCTAATTGCCACTTTTTGAATAAAAAAAAATATAAAAATACCAGCAGAGTATAAACCCAGAATATAATGAACTGCAACACACCAGAGAGAGAGAGAGAGAGAGAGAGAGAGAGAGAGAGAGAGATTTACCCAAATGGAAATAATTGCGTCCAAAACCCAACCAATTGCGTCCAAAACAGAACCAAGTTGCCCAGTCATGGAAAGATAGGTCAATCCAATAGCCACAGCAAGATTACCCAGTATCCTTACAGTACCACTGTTGTCCCTTCCCCCTCCCCCTCCATTAAATCCAAACCCCTGATTAAACCTAACCACAACGGCCCTCTTCTTCCTCCCCCTCCTCTCCTCATCCCTCACCAAATTCCAATTTTGGCTGCTGCTACCTCCCAAGACGGACCATCCGTCCCTAATACAAACTCTTAATTTGAACCCAGATTGATAGCGAAAAGAGTTTATAGGATGACGCGACTTCAACCCAGAAAGGCTTTGCTTTCTGCAAGAGCAATCGTGGAAATTGCTGAAAGTAAGGAAATTGACAGAAGTTTGCAGAAGTGGTGTAGTCATGGCAACCGTAGTGTTGTGGGTTCTGTAGACAAAAGAAGATTCATGCCTCGGTTCAACGGAACGAAGTTCTCTCCCAACAAAGGATAATGAAATGGCTTTATATGCTTGATCATCTATCCTCGAAAAGTCATTATAAATTATAAAAGATATGAATTTGTTGATTTAGTCGATTTTATCGATTTATTGCATAAAAGACGAGAAAAAAAAAATTAGAGGGAGAGAAAAGGAAATGATTTTAATCCTTTTAACATAAAAATTCATGAATTTGTAAAATTAAATGATTCTAATAGTTCACTATCACAAAAATTAGATTAAAAAAATTTATTGATGACATTGAAAGAATTAGAGTAAGAATAAAACTGCAGTTTCTGATAAAATTTGTTTCTAAAATATTTCTACACTTGAGCAGGGGGACCATTTATGCCCACATAGGATCCATCCCATCTTATGAGTGCAAGAATTTATTAGGCATGGATTTTTAGGAAGTGATCTTAAATCCATATTAAAGCACCTCAATGCATGAATATAGGGCGGTGGAATAATTTCATTAAAATGTATAGACTATCATTATATGCATTGCTATATACTCATAACCCAATCAGCCTTTCAAATATTAGCGCGAAATGTTAAAAAATTATAAGACAACGCCTAAAAATAAAATAGTTGAGGCATGAGATTGATAGAGGTGTGCAAAAGCACGATGAGTTTATTGGTCTTTTTTATGTACATTGGGGTATCGCCGAATATCAAACATCTTCCTCAAATGATATTAATATTTATGATTTTTTCCTTCAAATTTAAGGTTTTATCGAAGAGTTTAATTGTAGTCAATGATACATTCTTAGTTACTTTCTAAGTTCAGTACTAAAACTTTTTTCATCTTGAATTTGAGTCTAAATGCAATAATTATAATGTTTTTGGGCTATTTCATTTAATTTTGCACCGAGGTAGCAATTGCCTGGACAAACACAGTGACGCACCATGTAGGGATCTCTCGTCCAGCAAATGACTGAATCACTATCCTCTATGCACATTAAAATGTATTAACACTCAGATTTTAATCTGAAAAACTATTTTTAATTAGGCCATTGCAAGTGAAGAGAGATTCAATGTAAGGGTATAATAACTTTTTGACCTCATAGAGACTCCAGGGCCAACCTTGATCGTCTACTAAAAATGGACGGTAAACCTTCATATCTGTTGCACATTATTATTTGGCTATCTTTTGGATCGTTTTGTGATTCTGAACTGTCATGAGGTAGTAATTGCGTAAACAAATGCACTGATGCCATGCATTAAGATGCCTGTCCCTCTAATGCACGTTAAAGCATATCAGGTTTTATTCTGAGAAATTGCTTTAATTAAGGCATTGCAAGTGAGACTGGATCCCATTTAAGGTTTATATCTTTCTGACCTTAGAGAGGCTGCAAGCCCAACCTTGTTCTTCTACCGAAATGGTCGGTGAGCCTTTCTTCATGAAGGTTACATATTATTAGGCTATATTTTACATCATTTTATAATTCTGCACCATTCTGAGTGAGTAGCTACCTAAGCAAATGTAGTGGCACCAAGCACTGAACTCGCCTGTCCCTCTAATACACATTAAAATGTATTAGATTTTAGTCTAAGAAACTATTTTAATTATTAGGTTAAGAGGAGGGCTTTCTGACTTCAAGGAGGTCCCAAGGCCAACCTTACTCATTTGCCAAAAATGGTCGGTAAGCCTTTCTTCATATCTGTTGCATATTATTAAGCTATCTGTTTCATCATTGTATGATTCTGCACCACCATGAGTAAGTAACTGCCTAAACAAATGCAGCGGCGCCACGTATCGGAAACGCATGCCCCTCCAATGCACATTAACATGTATTAGTTTTTAGTCTAAGTTATTTTAGTTATTAGGTACTGCAAGTTAAAAGATACTTCATTTAAGGTCTTGCAGCTTTCTGACCTCAGGGAGGCTCCAAGACCAACCTTGCTCATCCGCGGGAAATGGCTATTAGGGTATTCACACTTAGATTTCAATCTGAGAAACTATTTTAATTAGGGTATTGCAAGTGAAGAGGAGATTTCAGAGAGTTTTGTCCTCAAAGAAACTCCAAGGCCAACCTTGCTCATCTGCTAAAAATGGCCGGTAAGCCTCCTTCATGTCTGTTGCTCATCTGCTAATCAAGTTTGAGCCGATCTAGAATTTTAGGTATTTTTTATAAAAAAAAATTACTGGGCTAAAGAAGACATGTATCTTTCAAGCTCGTGACCTGCTCATTATGATTCTTTTGAATCTATAATAGGAATGATTTCTTTTGTCATTGTGTATGTAACCATTTGACTGAGAATTTCCAAAGCTGTGGCACAATTAATCAGATTTGTACTCGATTGACGAATGTGCATCTCTCCATCATCAATTGAATATATGCTTGCGATATGATACTGTGCTATAGACCGTAAGTCATTAAAACCCTACAAATTAATTAGACAGTCAAATCCACTTGTTAAGATTGATGAGGTAACATTGTTAATGAATTCCTCAAAAGAAAAGATGAATTTCTCTAGTGCCATGAACTTGATTCCTATCATGTTTGGATCTGAGGATTGATATATAAGCATGTAAAGTTTGAGTGTTCGTATATTTTCCATGATTCGTTTGATAGCTTCAAGTTTTTCCTAGCCCAATACTTACAGGCCTACACGTTCCGACCGTATCACATAAGCCTCACCTTCTTGTGAATGTACACTGGTCCTAGCCTAGTACTCGTACGTCTTATGTTTGTTTCCCTAAATATAGGAGCATTGTTGGAAAACTTCTCATAATATATTTTACTAATTCATTACCTAAATTGCACGGACTACAGTCACGGCCTTCTTTTATGTGTGTAATGTGAGTTCATCTCATTCTGATTAAGATTAGTAATATCCGAGCATCGCACCGAGCTAATCAAGCCATGTATAGACGGATCAAGGAAACTTTGTTCCTTCTGTTATTTTTAGCCATACACACACGTAGAGTTTACACAAAGTTACTGGCAAGCATTAACTTAACTAGGACTGACATGTCTTCCTTTTATTCAAGTCAAGGGTTTGAATTTTTGCTCCGTTAAATTATAAAATAATTTTTCATTAATCTTTTCAGAGGCTTTAGCCTTCTTTGTATTAACAAAAAAAAAAAAAAAAGAGTTTACAAAAAGTTTTAAAAAGTGATGAGGTGGGGGTATTTAATACTCGTCATCTCTCTACTATTCTTGGATTTTATTTTGTTCTCGGATCCTTGCTCTGCTCCACACGATTTCCCGTTTATTAACAAACCACAGATCTCAAGAAATTAACATAAGAAAAGCAAAAGAGAGAATAAAAACAGTAAAAAATAATAATAAGGAGAAGAATGGGGAAAACGTACGCAAAGGAAGAAGTCAGTTTTAGCAGAAACCACAGATCCTGCGATATCTCTCGTGTCATGTCATGCAACCAATAAAGCTCCTAAAACCCTCCCTCCCCCATTGGTCCTTCACGTTTTGGCCGCTCCCCTCTGTCTCTCTCCGCCCACGTTTTTTTTCTCTCCATACTACAGGGATGAACGCTTATATAGCATCCCCTGGATTTGATATCCAATGAAATGGTCAGCATTTCAGATTTGGGAAGGCGCAGTACAAAAGGTTTCTCCTTTCTTCCTTTCTTTTTCTTTAATGATCTTCACCCACTTCAAAATTTTGGGTTTTTATTCTTGATTTAGTGAATTGGCTTGATGGGTTCTGCTCGTTGCGTCAAATAATTAGCACATGAATGTGGATTATGAGATTGGTGTTGTTATGTATTTGTTGTTGTAACCGGGTTTGTCTTCTTTTTTTCTTTCTTGTTGGGATGATGAAATGATCAACAGTGATGAGTGAAGGAGGGACGGGGATAAAGATGTTCAGCGATGAGGAGGTTGGGGAAATGTGTGGAGTCAAGAGAGGAACGGACTACATAGAGGTCACCTGTGGATGCACCTCTCGCAAGTATGGAGATGCCATTGGTATTCTTAGGGTTTTCACTTCTGGTGCTCTTCAAATTTCTTGTCAATGCATCCCTGGCTGTCAACAAGGCAATTCTCTCTCTATCCATATATATAGATGCAGACATGTGAATCTTTGAGTCTCCTATTTTGTTTTCTTAAATGCCCACAAAAAGAATAGGGAACCTTTTCCTTTTCTTCTTTTACGAAATTTGTCCATGTGAATGCTTTTTCCAGTTTTTATTTTGTTTTATACTTATCTTTTTATTAGTAAATACACACACTAGACCCAGTCACGACAAAGACTCGAGCCATTGACCTTGCACAGCGCAGATTTAAGATACAAGTTGGTATGAGTAGGCTGGGCAAATAATGTTAACAGCATTGAATCCTTTTCTGATCACATGCAGTTGTACCTTATTGTAAATGTGCAAGTATTTGGTGTGTGACACAATATTGGCCTTTGATCCAAGAAACTACAATTTACTGGTCCTGATATCCAACATGAAAGTAGTGCACAATCAGTAATTTTCAGATGTCTCTGTATTTGATCTTTAATTGAATGCACTCTCTTCATTCACTGTTAACTTTTGGCACTAAGAAAGCTCAACTAGCTTATGTTGGAGACTGACTATATGTGCTTGGGGATTCATGGCTTCCTTTGTTTTTTTGTTTTTTATTTTTTCCTTCATTTTCCACCTCTCATCTCAAACTTTGTTTGCCCTTAATTTTTCATTCTTTTCCACTAAACTCCTATCTGTTGGCATTTTTATGCTCAAGCTATTAAAGTGGAAAAAGCTTTTGATACCTGTTGAGCACCGAGCCTCAATGCTCATATTCATACACATCAAAACATGTATGCTATTTAGTTATAAATTTTAATTGTAATCAAAATTCATATCCTGGTGTGTAGTATGTGCATGGGCACTAGAAATTTTTCCATCAATCAAAATGCTAATAACTAGTACTAAAGATGCAAGGGATTGCGCTTAAGAATGGTGATTGCGATGTACAGACAAAATGTCACCAGCTGATTTCGAGAAGCATTCTGGGAGACAAGGGGCCAGGAAATGGAAGAGCAATGTTTGGGTCACTATTAAAGGCAAAAAGGTTCCTCTGTGGCGGACAGTTTTGCTGAAATATTACAAGGAAACAGCAAATGAGGCCAATGATTCCTGCAGATCTCGGGGTCGACGAAACTGCCATCGAGACGAATTCGTTCGCTGCTCGAGATGCAACAAAGAGCGCAGGTTCCGTCTTCGTACCAAAGAAGAATGTCAGACGTACCACAATGCTTCGGCTGGTGGAGATTGGAAATGTTCTGATATGCCTTTTGGAAAGTAAGTTCTTTAGCATTTGTTACATTAATCACAAATCTTGCTATAGATTGCCAATTCCCTGAAATGAACAGTCAAACTCTCCTAAATGTCTAGAAATATGAAAATGTCCTGAACATCTAAAATGCCCTTCATCGAGTTACCTGTCCCCACAATCTCACTCGCTCTGAGAGCCGTGGAGCAAATACTTTTGTCGTTCCATTAATTTGCAAAAATAGCAAAACTTGATCTGCAAACATCTAAAATGCCCTCCACCAAATTACCTATCCCCACAATCTCACTCGCTTTGAGAGCCACAGAGCACACGCTTTAATTATTCTATTCATTCGTAAAAATAACAAAACTTGATATGCAAAGCACCCATTCAATCAAGTTGAAAAACTCCCTTGTTGGCGTAAGAGGAGTGGAGTAATCCTTTTAGATGGCATATTGACATACCGAATTTTTCCCAGGCCTTCATTGTTTCTGTTGGCTTCTGTGACATTTTTCTTGCTATTTATTTACAATTTTCTGATCGTCTCAGGACAACATGCGACGATGAAGAGGAGCGAGGAAGTCGTCAAAGCTGCCGGGGGTGTCCGAGGTCTCCCACATGCGGCGGTTGCACCTCTTGCGTGTGTTTTGGGTGCCACAAGTGCCGCTTCTCCGATTGCAGCTGCAGGACTTGTGCTGACTTCTTCCTCCATAACTCAAAACCTTAGAGAGAGTGCCCAAAATATGAGAGAAGGGAATTTTAGAATGAACGGCTGTTGTGAAATTCCATGGCTTATTTTCCTTGTTCTTCAATTATCAGACCAAGAGATTTATTTTTCATGTTTGGTGGGGGCGGACCCGATTAGTTGCCCATTTTTCTGGCAAACTTTATTTTGAGGAACAGTGCTCTTTCAATCTTGTTGCCGCAATTGTTCGAGCCATGAAATTCTGTTGGTGGTGGACGAAAGAGAGGATTATTCTATTCTATTCTCTTCTATTTTCTGTGTGAGAGAGTAGGTTCTAGCCCCTGTAGCAGTGTTGTGTTTCAAAACATGGAATTTTCACTTCCAAAAAAAATAAATAAATAAACCTCGATTACAATTTTTTTTTAAAATTTTGTTTTACAAGTTCACCGCGCTTAATCATTAGAGATAAATAGAGTTATTAAGGTGGCACCTTGGCGTCAGGGCGCTGCCCGAGGGCCAAGGCATTGAATGCCTGCCTTATTTAGTTGCTAGGTTTTTTTTTTCTTTTTTTTTTAACTCAAGCCGGCAAAATGATGTTGTTTTGGTTGCCATTGTGAAATGAAAAACAAAAAATCCCCCAACCCTCTCCCACACTCTATCTTCTTGCCCGATTCCCCTCAAGCAATCGAAGCCCCTAATCCTAACTTGCAGCCGACACCTTCCTCACTCAATCCGATGATAAATTAGGCGATTTCGACCAAAATTTCCAACAAGTGCATAAGATAACTTCAAGTCTCCGGCATCTCTAGCAAGTTTTCCATCTCCAGCAAGTTCTCCATTTGCAGAAAGTTCTCTCCCTCAACTTTCATTAGTTTTTTTTGCGCCTGCTACTTTGATTTGAATGTATTTTGACTTAAGTTTAAAATTTGGATGATGTGAAATATCATAAATTAAATTCTTTATATTTCTTTCGTTTACGTCTTGGGCTCCTTGTCACCTAGGTATTCAGGCTCCCCCTACTGTCTTGGAGCCTTAACAACTATGGAGATAGATTTAAATTAACAAATTGCTGCCTTTCAAGTTGGCGTATGCTGTTTTAATTTTAAAATTTTGTTTATCCAATTCCACGCATTGCCAAAGTTTACGGGCTAGACACATTCTCAAACCCAATTCCAATTGTTAAGGCCCAATGATTTCCTTTTTCCTTCGCTCTAAGTTATGTGACATACTCATAACATTGAAGTAGCCGAGACGCCAAATCCTTATATTTGAAGATAAGGTCGCATTTCGTAAAATTTAATATTCAGATCAGAACGTGAAAAACTAATCCAAGTTTTGAAGAATAAATAAGATGTAGAATTAATCGGGAGGTCTATCCATAGATGTGAGTAATGAGATTTGTTCGGGATCACTCTTTCAGGAAGAGTGGTATTACTCTTCATGGTTATAAAGATGTGATGTGTAAGAATTACACCCATCCAATAAAAAAATGACATATCATTCCCCTTTTTAATATAGAAGGCACATCTACAGGGGTAACTCCTGCAAATTTTTTTAAAAAAATAAAAAAGATTAAATATGGATGTAATTAATTATCGTGGGACCATGAATAAATATGCTCCCTCTACATTAATTATGGTAGGCCGTTGGATGATCTTCACATGTGCACTAAAAGTCTGGACCGCAAACTCAAGTTTTAAATTTATCATTTTGCAAATGACAATATTTTGGAATGTTTAATTTCGGACGAATTGGGTAAATCTAAAACTTGAATAAATGTTTAGAATTTTTAATGTACATAAATCACCCAATGACAGATGATAGGATGTATTTCTCATCCTAAATACTGACGAGTCCCATCCAGATTCCCCAAATAAATTGAGGGTTAGACTTAAGAGAAAATGAACAAGACTAAATCAAGGCCATGTCGAACCTGAAATACCAAAGGCAATTCCTCTTAGCCACTAATTTTAGGGCTCTTCCGCAAGATTTTCTCCCATGAACTATTATTTATGTCTATGGATTAGTCCGATCCAAGACTTGAGCCGAAAAAGGATTTTGATGATGAGACGCACCATGCGAACCTATCAATTAGCCCCATCGCGAGCCCAATTTGGCTGTTATCTCCATTCCTTGGGATCTATTTTCACTCTCGTATCTTGTATGGGAAAGGAGAGAAGCAGGGACAGAACAGTGAGCAACTGCGCAGTTTCTCATCTCATGGGGCGACTTGACAAATTGTATATAGAACTTAAGTTGGATTCAAAATCAAGAATAATAGCAGAACAGAAACAAGATGGGATTTCTTTAAGGAGTATATAATTGAAATAATATATACCTCATGAGAATAAAAACTATTTCCTTTCATGACAACATATATGATTGGACTTCAAATTATTAAGAGATGAGAAAAGGCAGTATGTACTAAGACGGACGCAATTTGCATGCATCTACCCCTGAATTTGGTAAAAGAGATTATATACACTTAAAGTTTTTAACAAGACAACATCATTTCAAGAGCGGATATACGTAATTTATCTGTGCTCGGATGCATACTCTTTTTTCTCTTAAGAGATTTTAAACAAAGGGAAAAAAGAGGCGAACTGAGCATTAAAGTTCCCCATGTATGAATCACTTCTGTGCGTGGTAGGTTGTTTTTGTAGAGATTCTCTATGTAATGCTTACACTTTCTAAATAGCAAAAGGGTAACATCTTAGATTAGCCAGCCACCTCCAGATTCATAGTCTCGCTAGCCACTTTTATCATGAAAATCGAAAATGGGAGACCCCAGAATCAAACCAAATGGATCACACACACAGACGATGAAGTTGCAGAGAGTACATTTTATTTAATAAACATCAGTTTCTTCAGAATTGATTCAATTGGGTATGCCTGGCCCTGTGTTTGTTTTTGAATCAGAAAAACAAGAATCGAATACTTGGGTACAAGAAAATTTGTTATTGATCCCCTGTCTGTTCATACGTATTTTCTTCCCTCGCAGATCTAAATCTAATACACTTGCGGAGAAAACTAGCCTAATCTTCTCGATAGTTGCAGTATTGTTGGTGCAGTTGCTTGCAGCAGCAAATGAGACACAACAGCACCACGGATCAATCCACACTTACTGCCCTCAAAGACCACATTACACATGACCCTGAGAAGCTTCGTTTCAGAGTGCTACTGGATCGGCACGATATGCAGTGCTCGCTACTGGATCGGCATAGAGTCATGGGCATGAACCTTTCATACATTAGGCTTATTGGAACCATCCCTCTGCAGCTGGGAAACTTGTCCTTTCTTGCTATGCTGAATTTTATGAACGACAGCTGGGAACTCTATGATTGAGTTGTCCCTTGACTTCAGGGATTTCCAAGATGTGTTATATTTTCTTTTGATCTAGCAAGGGATACACCAAGGTAGCACCCAAGCTTTAGACATTTGTTATTACGAGGCTTCTCTATTGACAGGTACCTAACTGAATGCTTCGTTTCAGTTTTTTCTCATAGAGCCACAAGTGAATAAAGTGAATGACCATGTCTTTTATTATGCAGGAGGCATTCCACATGAGTTTGCTTACCTTAAAATATTTGAAGTGGTTGAGCATGCGAGGCCCCATGCCACCTTCCCTGTTCAACACCACTTCTCTAAAAATTTTGTCTCTTGGCTATAACTGGCATCGACATCCTACAAGAAAATTTCTGTCAGCATCTCCCGTTGCTCGAACTACCGAGGTTGGGCAACAATGATCTCACTGGTGTTCCTTCTTCCACTTTATGGCAATGTGGAGAGCTTCTGAACCTTAACCTGGCTTTTGGAATAAACTCGGTGGAAGCATACCAAGAACTTTGGGGAATATGACCCAGTTGATAAGGCTTTATCATTTTGAAAACAACTTGACAGGTACAGTTTCGAACCTTTTTCGACTTCAAATCCAACCCGAACAAAACAGCTTCCACGGCTCTCTCCCCGGAGAGCTGGCTCATTTGTGGAGAGACACAGTTTCTCCGAGAAACTGAAGAAGCAAAACCAGGAAAACAATAAAAGTTATAAAAGAATATGAGGTTCATAAGCCCATGCAGAGTCACCCACGTAATCCTTAATGAAGTTTGTAATTAAGACCCATTACCATGCATATATGATTTTGCCTCAGTAGTCCGAGCAAGGGGATATGCTGACAGAATTGCCCCAGCTATCTTCCCGGGGAGAAATTTCGTTTCCAAACCCCGGTTCGAACACGAAGAGTGTGCCATGCTAGTGTGCCACATCTCAAAAATTTTCATGAGCCAAAAATTTTAGACAAGTGATGGGCATATAGGGCTTAATAGGCCGCAACAAAATTTTAAGGTAAAGTATACTTCCGTCTTAAATCGATTACCATCTAGTTTAGTAAAACAGCCTGCAAGACTGAAGTTAGGCGAGGGGATCTGGGTTGAAATTACGGTAGAGTAAAGCTGAGAGGCAGAGACTTGGCATCTGTTGTTCATGGGCCTGTAGATTTAAGGGTATTGAGGGAGATTTGGAATTAGATTTACTCAATGAATTCTTTGTTTAGGAATCATAAAACAAGAAATGATTTGATTTACGGATGGATTTGTAGGGATTTACTATCTATTACAAATCAATTTAAAAAGATTTGTATGGAATTAATTTAATTTATCTCCTTAAAATAAATTATGTTAGCCCTAAAATACCCTCAAATGCTTACGCTTCCTCCTCTCTTTTGCACCGATTTATTCCTCTCTTTATTTATCTCCAACTACAAAAAATAAGCTTAATATTATACATAAATTTTTATCATAAACTCATATTATATATAAGCTTAATATTATTGTTACGTAGCATTTTTTTTCCTGCATAATTAAAAAATGAGAACTTTCGTCAATATAATACAAGCAAATTATAACATAGCCCTTTAGTAGTGCAAGATATTATTATTAGCTCAAATCAAATCAAATCAAATTCAATTCAAATTAATTCAGATCAATGGATTTGATTCCAAATGGAGTATTAGACTGACCAGGTGAGAATCCGAGGTGCAACACACTAGTAAGTTATGTAGCATTAGAGGACGAGATTGGATGAGAATTTTAATGCTGTGTGATACAATAAATTCTACCTTATTATTTGGTTCAACGTTGGCAGATTATGACCAGATTATTTTATATATATATAAAAAAAAAACCTATCCTATATTTCAACGGATATATGATGATTGGATAGAATAGAAGGTCATTAATTTTTACTTTCTCAAAATATCATTTTGTTCCTTTTAAAAAAAAAAATTCATATCAAAAATGGAGATAAATTGTTAATTTGTGTTTTTAGTATTCAACCTCGTTGCCCGATATCTATAGTCTTTAAAAGATACTTTTTAAGGATTAGTAGTCTCATTAGGGAGGTGGGACTAATTAATAGCACAACCATGAGATTAAAAGTCCAATGTACTATTTTTATCTCATCCCACGTATACCATTAAACATAGGACATAATGAATTTTTTTTTTTTTCACCGGTGCCCTCTGATCCGCCGCAATAAAAACTTTCAACATCCAATAGTGAAAGAATATAGTTGACTTTTTTTCCACCACAAGAATATCTTTGACTTGGTACGTCTGTGCCAAGTCAACTTCCGCCCCCCGCCCCCCGCCCCCCGGGCCCCCCCAAAAAAAAAAAAAAGAAACCCTACCCCACCTTATTGTGCAAAGTTTCCAATGATCTTTAAATGTAAAAAAGATAAAATAAATAAATAAATAATAAATACATAAATTTATAAATAAAAGAAGAAACAAAGATTATATCAAACAATGCCAGCAGGAACGAACTTATCTTGTATGAACACTTTCGAGTAGAGCCTCATAATCTACAAGTCAATAAAATTCGAGTCTACTTTAATTAAGAATGAGATTTCACCCAAGCAATAAAAGTTAAATTTTTATTTGCCTAACCCCATCAAAAAAAAAAAAAAAGACTTCTATTTAGTCAACAAGGAAATCTAATACTCCAAAACTCGTAATTTTGACTACTTTAGTGGACTCTCATCCATTAAGATGCTCAAAGTTTATCGTGTACGATATACATATGTTTTTTAATCAAATGGGTAGAATCTCTTTCTAAGGCCTTGCAATACTTTGCTCATATGAACAAAAATTTGCTCGTGCTCGTATTAACATTTTCTTACTCGTACATATGTATATATAATCAAACGCAAAGAATATTCTAAGTTTCTCATCGTGCTCAACTATTGTGTCTGGAGCTTCATTGGTGCTCTGGAATTCTATGCAAATCAAAATCAGGATCACCATGCCATATCTTGGTGGTGCCTAATGGATTTGAAATGCTATTAAAATCAAAGAGAGGCCTTTTAATGAGAAGAACCAAACCCAACAGGGGGAAATATAATACAGCATAAATCAAAGTGCTGGCCGGTGATCCTGCAAGAAACAAGCCACAAGATGACTTTTGGGTGGATTAAATAGGTAGGCATTAAAGTTGAACTCATAATGCTTTAATGGATGCTCTTGATCGCTCTCAGTATTTTAATCTTCATTCACAGGAGGAATACCCCACTTGAGACAGATATCAAATCAAAATAGGGTCAAGTCCAGACTCCAAATCTACCAGTTCCCAACAATGGATGGAGGGGATCATGCCACATCACCGCATGAAGCCAAGAACTTAAATGGATCCTTCCTCAAATGGAGGTCAGAGAAGAAATAACCCAAGTGGGAAGGACAACATTCAAAACCCACTTGTAGAAAGGAGTTAAAGATCCTCTTAACAGCATTGAAGTCAAAATCACTAAAAATATATAAATAAATAACAGGAACCCAACTTGTTAACTACTATAAAAATGGGGAAGGAGAGAGAACTCTTACTGGAGTTTGGTGTCAAACAAATTTCTTCATTATTCTGCTACCACTAAGAAGTTATGAAGGTTTCTAGCAGCAAGTGCCTGTTGATCCTCTTGGTAGTCTGTGCAGTGGGAGTGATATATGCAAAGCCAGTAACAATAACCTGTCGCCGCCGCAGTAGTCCATGCTTCCTTAAAAAACAGACTTGCCCAGATGAGTGCCCAACAACTTCGCCAAAGGATGCAAAGGCTAAAGTCTGTTACATCAGTTGCCAATCGCCCGTATGCAAACCTCAGTGCAAACGTAAGAAATCTTCTCTTCAACATTTATTTTTTACAATATTTACAAGTTTTGTTTTGCAAAAACTAGCACTTACTGTATCTGCTGCAATCATAGGCCGAAAACCAAATTGCAATGGCCCTGGAGCAGTATGCTTGGACCCTCGCTTTATCGGTGGGGATGGCATTGTCTTCTACTTCCATGGGAAGAGGGATGAGCATTTCAGCTTGGTTTCGGATCGGAACCTCCAAATCAATGCCCGCTTCATCGGGCTCCGGCCTGCAGGCCGATCCAGGGACTACACTTGGATTCAAGCCCTGGGAATCCTATCTAATTCCCACAGCTTCTCTCTGGAGGCCACCAGGGCTGCAACATGGGATGATGAAACAGACCATTTAAAATTCTCCTACAATGGGGAAGAGCTGCTCATACCAGAAGGCCAAATCTCTATGTGGGAATCCCCAGCAAGCGACATAAAAGTAGAGAGAACGTCCAGAGTGAATAGTGTCATAGTAACTTTACCAGAGATTGTGGAGATTTCAGTCAATGTGGTGCCTGTGACGAAGGAAGACGACAAAATCCACAACTACCAAATTCCATCCGATGACTGCTTTGCTCACTTGGAAGTACAGTTTCGATTCTTTGGCCTCTCCCCAAGAGTTGAGGGAGTGCTCGGCCGAACTTACCAGCCGGACTTTGAGAACCCAGCAAAGCCAGGGGTGGTAATGCCGATAGTGGGAGGTGAAGACAAGTACAGAACTACATCACTAGTCTCTGCAGATTGCAGCTCCTGTGTGTTCTCGCCTGTTGAAATTTCACACAAAGAAGGCTCGATGGCCACAGAATATGGCAACTTGGACTGCACTCATGGAGCAAACACTGGAAATGGAATAGTTTGCAAGAAATGATTGTAGGCGCTCCAAGTACTGGCTTGTTTAATTATTGATGTTTCTGCTATAAAGTAAATGACTCGGCTTGTAATTGAATTATAATAAGCTCTCAATGGAAAGTTCCAGGTTATTCAATAATATTAATATGCGTTCTCCAGTTTGAGTTTCCAAATCGAACTAGGTACCTGGTCCATGAGATTTCTAACAGATTGAATCACATTAAATTTACAAGACAGTAAGAATTCCAGCAGCATATTTCAGAAGCTGCCTCTTATTTGTATGTTTATTTTGTTGAAAAAAGATTGCACAGCCGATTACAATCCATATCTAGTCTATTTCTAATCAATACTCATATCAGAAACTCAATATTGATTTATATCAAGATAACAGTACAGTCTAAGGTACAAGTTTTAGTGGTAGCATTGGCACACATAAATGAACTATTATCACAAATCAAAAGTAAATCGCATAAAAATTGAGGTCAACAATAACAATAATGGAAAAAAGAAACCTCCAATCCAAGCATCTTAAGTCGAGGATGACCATATCTTTTGTGGGAGATCCATCCAGACAGATGCAATGATTTTTCCCTCATCTTCCTCGAGGATTCACTAGCTGGGAGAAAACAGCACTGGTGGCAGCATCTTCTGCATCATCATCTGTGCCAGAGTTCACCCCACCAACCATACTTACACTGTTATCAAATGTTTCTAGTGGTGTCAATTGTATCCCTTGGATATGGTTTGTGCTGTTGTCTTCGGGCTCCATGAGAGCCGATGAGGTTTCCTCCAGTTGCAAAGCATACTCCAAATTCCATAAGACATCCCCCATTGATGGCCTGTCAACCCCATGCTCGGCCAGACACTTTTCTGCTGTCTCCCCAAATTTCCTAAGTGAAGCTAAATTAATCTTTCCGACTAAATTTGGATCCATGATTTGATCCAACATGCCCTTCTTCTGCCATCCCATAGCCCACTCCGCTATATTAACTTGCTCTCTTGGGAGTACAGGGTTTAATGCTGGCCTAGTGCACAGAACTTCCATTAGAACCACCCCAAATGAATACACATCTGATTTCTCAGTGAGCTGTTGCCTCCTGAAGTATTCTGGGTCAAGGTATCCAAAACTACCCTTGACAGCTGTACTGACGTGAGTCTGATCCAGGGATGGACCGGCCTTCGAGAGGCCAAAGTCTGCAACTTTCGCTACGAAGCTCTCATCCAATAGAATGTTTGTTGTCTTCACATCTCGGTGGATTATGCTTTGAGCTGCACCAGTATGGAGATAATGAAGCCCTCTGGCAGCCCCAATGCAAATTTCAAGCCGCTGCTTCCATGGGAGAGGTGGGAGATCTGCTCCATAAAGATGGCTCCTTAGGGGTCCATTGGCCATAAATTCATAAACCAAAATCATTTCAGACCGTTCGTCGCAGTAGCCAATGAGAGAGACGAGGTGCCGGTGGCGGAGCTTGGACAGCATTTCAATCTCAGTTCTAAATTCCGCAAGACCTTGTTCCGATCTCGGGTTTCCTCTTTTCACAGCCACTTTAGTCCCGTCTTCGAGTGTTCCCTTGTAGACCCGGCCAAAACCACCAACACCAAGAAGGAGGCTCTCATCAAATTTGTTAGTGGCATCAATGATTTCTTGAAACATGAAAAGGCGCCCAAGATTGGAGGAAGCTAAAGAAATGCAGCTAGCTGTTCCACTCTTTTGAGAAGTTGTAGACATTTTCGTCATAGTCTGGGAATTCCCATGTAAGGGGAAAGGCAGCCATGGATGCCCCTGGTGAGTTGTTTTTGACCTGCGGATTACCATGCAACAGTACAATAGTCCAATTAGGGCCAGGGCAGCAGAAGCAGCCACCGCAGAAACTATGATGATAATCATCTTCTTCTTCGAGGAATGTAACTTAGGAAGCAGCGCGTCAACAGAAGAGTGCCCATCCAAGCTCCTTGCTTCATTGCTGATCTTCATTATCTCCAAACCATTCATAATCGCATTGCTGATGTCGGCCATATTATCCGGACCAACACTGACGGTCAACATATTTGAATCCGCGGAGGAGTTGGAGACGAAGTCTTTGTAATAAGGCACAGCTATGCCACCAGTTTGTGTTGAGAGGTCAAGACTTGGAACAGCAATTTCCGAGTTTATGTACACATTGAACACCAGACTGTTCATTGACTTGCTCATAACGTCACAAAAATGTGTACGAACAAAATACATAAAGTTTGGGTCAACGGGCAAGACCCAGGTAATGTTGAAGCTCGCAGTAGCTACGTTAGCATTTCCCATCGCATCAGCAGTGGCATAAACCCAATTCGGAGCGATTTCAGGCGTGACTGAGGCTGGATATTTTATGCCTCCTGGGCTAACGGAAACATCAACTGCAGAGCTGTTCATATGAAGGTATTTCTTATCAACCTCCCAAGTTCTTCCAAGGGTATCATTCTCGCCAGTGATTGACGGACCACCCATATTTAATCGGAAAACTGTTTCAAGTGCCAGCTCTGAAAGACCACTAAAAGTGGTCGATGGTGTTAAAGACAAGGCCTGGTCAGGGAACACCTCATCTGGGATGGAGACAACCTCAATTGCATTGACAAATGCAACTGAATTGTTTGAAGGGATGAAAGTGAGGATCAAGGTGTCAGAAGTCACATTTACCGCATACTCCCTGAACATATAAGAACTAGTATAGTTCTTGAAAGTGAAGTTTCTCAAGAGCACAAAGTTTTCGGTGACTACAGTCATCGAGGCGGATGTTAAGTTCTGACGTGAATTTGAAAAGGGAAAAAAGTAGAGGCGAACCCAGTGCCGGCCTTCTCGCTGAATATCGAATTTGTAAGAGGCTGTGCGTGGGAAAATTCGAACAGATTGGTAGATTGGGGATGGGACGCTGGAATTGGAGCTCGCGACAACAGAGTTCCCTTGGGTTTTTAATGCAATTGAGGAATGGCCAGAATCAGGAACAAAGGTTCGACCTTGGAAGGCGATACCTTTCGAAGATCCGCAAGCAAGCAAATAGTTATCAAGAGGCGTAAACGATGCGTGTGAATTATGAACCATACAATTGTATGCAGAAGTGGCTAGAACCAACGCAAACCATGTCTCTAGCTTCATCTCTGCCAACTTTTCACGGCCGAAACTCTGAAAAACCCTTCAAAACAGCCACTGCCCACCTCCTATAAAGCTCAATTCTGAAATGACTTAACTACAAGGCGATCTAGTTGAACCTAAGTTAAGAACAGGCTCGCTTTCAGTCCACCAAGATCTGTAAAACCCAAATTGACAATAAAAAACAATAATAAGCCCTCAAAATACCAAATGTAGCACCCACCTCGCATCTAAGTCATGCTCCAAAACCCACATACCTACCGAAAAACTCTAGATCTATAAAATGGAACTTCAAAAACCAACCCAGAAGGCCACCATTAACTCACAAAAACCTCAATTCATAAAATCGGGGTGAACAAATATAGAAAAATTATGGCTTTCTCATACCCTTACCTCATACATGAAGATCAATGAACTGGGTTTGAGCCCTGCGGAGAAAACCCAGATAAATTACATAATGCCACCAAGAGCCATTCCTCTTTAGTGCAACTTGAACAGCTCTTTCCAGGCTGGGGATTAAGCTGTCCCTCACAGTACAGGGAGAGGGGAGGAGGAGGAGGAGGACCCACAAGTTGAGGAAAAGAGCTTGAAGCTCATAGCTCGAACCCACCTCACTATACTATTACAGCTGTTTCGTGCAGGCATTGTTTGTTGATTTGATACCAAGAATCCAGAGAAAAAGAAGGCTACAATTAAATAACGGAAAACGCCATTATAATCCTGCAACTGAGCTCGTAACAATGTTTAATTCTAAAGGTTTGAGGAGTTGTACAACATTGCACTTGCTCTACTGGGATCCACGACCCCTGGGACCACACGCCCGCCCTTGGCGTTTACGGGCAGGGGCAGAAAAGACACCGTAAAAGGGTGAAACTTTGGGATCAAAATTGATCACGTTTATAAATTATAGGATTTAATTTGTGAATTTTAAATACGATGGTCATTAACTTAAATTTGGGATATCAAAACTGTAATTTTGTCTAAAAGCTTCATTAAACTTATTTTCTATCCCTGAACAATAAAAATAAAAATAAAAATTTAAACTTTTCAACCCTCAATTTTCTTTTTTATTTTTTTTCATCTTCTTTTTCGTTCATAAAATTCTCAATGTAGAGATTTTATATCACTCTCCCCCAAATCCATTGATTGTATGCATATCCATTCCGTTAGACAACGGTCCGAACAATTCAATCGGGGTAGGATCTTACCGTTAAAAGTGACGTTAAATTAGGCCCACAGCCCACTCTGATGTTTATGTCTCGCTGTTTCCTATATTCGGCCGCAAATGAAGCACATGGCCACCACCACAACTAACGTTGCCCACACCCCGCATAATCTTTTTTATTATTTTAGATTATTTCTAGACGAATTTGTCTCAATCGTACAGCTACAACCACTTTTTTTTTTCGCTCCTAAAAGCAAAACTTGTATTATGAGTTCACACGTATTCATTGAACCAAAGATTACGACGAGTATAATTAAGAACATATAAATTTTATAATATCACTATTTTGATATAAAAATATATAAATAATATACATATAAATTTTACAGAATTGGTTAAGGGGACCGCGTCTGACACACGTGTGGTGTTGGAACTGTACCGTGAAGGCTAACGTTGCGTCCACGGATGCTGCACCGCGTTGGACCGCCAATCACGTTGGGGCCGTGAAGTGCGGGACGTGAGATATTAGAGGTTTGTTTTGTTTTTATTTATTAGTTTATTTTGGGATGGAAAGGAGGTTGTTTTGTATAATTATGTTCTTTTCTTCCGGAGAGTGGTCACACCTGCGAATGTCGACTGAAGTCAAACTAAAGTTTGTCACCGTGGGGCTGAGCAGCTGGAGGCTTGGACTGACCCCCCTCGTATTGACCAAATAGTCCTTGTGTTTAGCAAAATTAAGGATCATTATTTCATTACTTTCACGCTATTAAATAATGGGATGAGGGCTAACATTTTCATTCTCACACCCATTCCCATTTTTATGGTTTTTTTTTTGTTACTTTCACATTATTAAATAGTAGGTGAGAGTCGGTATTTTCATTTTCATGTCTGTTCCCATTTTTATGGATAAAGTTCCTCTAAATTTAGGGTGTATAACTGCACCCTGTAGTGGTTGTCGGATGAGTGACATGTGTCACTTAAAGATCCTAACAGTTCGTTCATTCTTTCTGAGAAAACCTTTAAAAAGTGGTATTCTAAGAATCTTGTTTTTATAATCATGTTCTTATCCCTTTTTTTCTTCATTTTTTTTTGCATAGTTTTGTAAACTAGCATCTCAATTTTATTTTATTTTTTGCTGTAAAAACAAAAATCTTGTTTTTATAATCATTCCCTTGTCCCTTTTTTCTTCATTTTTTTTTTTTGCATAGTTTTGTAAACTAGCATCTCAATTTTATTTTATTTTTTGCTGTAGAAACAAAAAAGGTTGTTTTTTTCCCTTATTATATGAACAAAGATTTTCTTAGAAAAAATGAACGGACGATTAGGTTCTCTTAATGATACACGTCACTAATTGGACAGTCACTGCAGGGTGTAGTTTGACGCCTTAAAGTCAAAGGAGTTTTATCCCGTTTTCATACCCTTTTCCAAAATTAGTTCTCCTATTTTGATAGCAATTTTAATTTTTAACTTGGATGGGGCGTGGTATGAAATGAATTCGTGTGTGGAAATATATAATAGAGTTATGTAAGTTTCTAATGTCAAAACTGATGACCCCAAAACAACGCCATTTTCATTAAAATTTTACAGCATTTAGGGTTTTTACATCAAATATTGTAGCCTTTTTATTAAAATAACGCTATTTTTGGGGCCTCGGTTCCTAACTTAGGAATTGAGACTTAGTCTATACACTGTTTCCTATATATAATAATAGTAGGGCTCTCTAAATGACAGTCCACCTTAAAATTCTTGCTTTCACTTAAAAGGGTCATAATTCAATATTTTAACAAATTGTTCATATTAAATAAAAATTTCATCTTTTTCTTTTAATGTTATTGATTTTTTGAAAAATTTTGGAAGCACAAATGACATATCTTTTTTATAGGCTCTAGAATAAGGTCACCAAACATTTGGGGTTGCCTCAAAATGACCACTGTACTTTGTTTTGTCTCACTTTTCATATTGTATTTTCCTAATGTCACAATTTTATCTTTTGTTCTTAAGTCTTTTAAGAGTGAGTTGGCTCCTATTATTTTATTTATCAATTTCTCTCTTCATTTCACTCTCATAGTTAATTTCAATGCCTTTTTAAAAACTTCTAACCTTACAGATTAAGATAATGTACAAATATGCGTAGACTTGCCAATTTTCATGGCTGTATAAATATTAAACATATTCATCATAAGCATTGAAAAAACTCGTCATAGCTTACCTTTGATTTTCTTAATTTTCAATAATTATGATGAATAAATTTAACATTTCTAAATCTCATCTAAATTGACAAATCCATATATTTTTGTATGTTATTTCAATGTATACAGTTATAATTATTTTTAAAGGGGAGAGTAAAATGAGAGAGAAATTGTTCACTGCAATGGAAAGAAGGCAGCTCCCTCTTAAGAAACTTAATAGCATTGATGAAGTTGTGGCACAATGAAAGTTCATTATGAAAGGTGAGACAAATCAAAATATAGTAATAATTTTGAGTTAATTCCCAAAATTCAGTGATCTCCAATAAAATTTACTCAAAAAAAAATCCATGGGGAAGTAAAACACAAGCAGCGCCTGTTCATACGGTTAGTAGTAATAATCATTTTCTTTTTTCCTTTTTAAAACCAATAATGAGCTTAAACGGAGTTTACTTTGACTGGTCCTCAAAATTTTCTTGGTCATTACAACTTTTTCTTGCATACCGCTTTAGGATTTTTGACGGATGATCCACAATTACCGCCGAATTTTCAATTTTGGTTCATGTTGACGTCAACCTTGTAGTCTTTTAGCACCCAATTCCATGAAAATGCTTAATTTCATCCATTTTGTATGGAAAATTATAAAGTTCGCATGCATGGCTGATAAATCATTAGAAAGGCCAAAAAGAGAGAGGGAGTAAACAGATTAATGATTTAAATTATTCTAGTGCTACGTTGGGGATGCATGCCAGTAAAAATAAAATAATAATAATAATAATAAAAGCTAGTGTGACTTGACTCACCTCCAAAACAGAAAAGAAGGAAAAAAAAAGAAAAGCAATGAAAATGACATGCACAAATTTACTCAAATAAAAAAATTAAAAAAAAAACTCGGAAGACTGTGTCCACAACCTAATTAAGATGAAGACATGGGTGATGGTGTGAATGGAAGGCATCTAAAATCAGTGGTAGTTGATGAATAAATCAAACATGCAGAGGCTTCAGAGTCTTCGGGTCCAAAAAGGGGTGGCGCTACGTTAGTCTTCCGCCACTCTTGCTTTGATAGAAGCAATGACAGTCAACGGAACTTATGTTATTAAAATAGTTATTAAATATAAATATGATGCGAATAAGATGAGTATATTATTTTCTTTTCAAGAATTATAAGTGCAATAAATGAATGTTTATGATAATGATTATTTTCTATCTATTCTCTTTATTGTTCTTAAGAGATGTCACTCTTTATATATTTCTATTAAATACTTAATATATGTTTTTCCTTTTCTTGTAAGTGCACAGAATGAGAAATTATAGACTTAGATTCTACCGAGCGTGTATTATACAGCGTTGACGCGAAATTTTGCTGGTCGCGTGAAGATTGAAAGGGACACGAAGACAGATGGGATGTATGGGCAACAACACAACCATCCCTCGGTTTCACATGGGTTACTTCATTAAAAAAAAAAAAAAAAAAAAAATTACGTCCATTTCATTGGTGTCGTCTTAACTTATTGGACCCTCTCCGAAGGAGGTTATGAAGCAGGATATGGGAAATTGCTAAAAATATAATATATATAAGGAGTGATTTCTCAACAGAATTTAAGTAAAATGGATACTCATTGGTCACGAGGGGGAATGGATGAGGAATAATTATTACTTATGGCCGATGGCATAGCAGTTATTACTTGCCTATTCTATATATAGGTCTTGAAAATTATTTGGACAAAAAGTGAAGATATAATGTATATTTTGGAAGTATAAAATTTAGGGGGAAAGAAAGATGATAAAAATGGGTAGTTTATAGTGTTTGAAACTTTTCAAAGTTGTGGAATTATAGGGGAAAAAATTGGCGAGTTAGACTTTCTTTTTTCCCTATTTTACTTTTTGATCGGTGTCACAAGAACCTGTCAAGTAATCAATCACAAGAAAAGAAAAAAAGGAAACGACACAAATTTATCTCGGCTCACCCCAGTGTAGGGTTACGTCCAACAAATAAAAATCCTCACCAATATTATTGGTAGAGGTTTCACTCAAAATAAACCTCATATATGAACAAGGGAAAAATAATTTATATATACCCATAAATTAGGGCATCACAAATATTACTTTTTCAGCCACCATACGAAAATTTCAAGCTCAAACATTCAATGGGCTTGGTTTCGAGGTGGTAGCGTTGCCCCTATACCCAAACCCACTCACTGTGGAGCGGGACTTCCGAAATCATCTTTGTACCGTGCATGTGTCAAAGTAGAAACTAACTTCAACACTTCTCTTCTCATTCGCTTCTTGTTCTTTCACAAATTTTGGGGTTTTCACTCACCCACAAGTTCAAAAAACAGATAATATAATTAAAAAAGATCAAAGAAAAATATAAAATCTGTCTTGTGTATTATTCTCTACACCCACAAAAACTAGGTGGTTTGTTATTCTTTACACTCAAATGCGTTTTCACAATGCTTTCATTTACTTGTTTTTTTGGGGGATCCAGAAAGGTGGGCCGCCGGACATGAAATATATGGGCTAGATTAGAAAAGGGTTGGATTGGGCCAACGGAACAAATCTTTGGGCCTGGCCCCACTGAAAGCAAGAAGCTCTACTGAAAATCGTCTTAGTTACAAATGCACAGAGACAAACACATCTCCCTAATCTTCGTTTTTTTTCCTTTTCTTCAATTTACAAAAGAAATTAAAACTTAAGTGGAAAAAAAAAATTATTTCACAATTTAAAGTAATAATAAATACTTGATTCACTGATTTTTGTGATAAAACTACTAACAATTCTATTCTTTATTACTTATATATCTTCAATCCCATCATAGGTTACGTCGCATGGCCTCTTTCTTCCACGTAAAGTTGCTGAGTTGTTGACAGATTTTTCATTTTTTAGTACTTTGATTTATTGATCATGAATGAGCGAGAAAAGCAGGTTTACATTGAGCCGCCCACCTGTCCATTTCAAGAAATTATCTTTCTGTCATCTCGTGAAGATCCCAAGATTTATGTGTGAGTTTATAAAAATAATCCACAGGGCCTTGTATTTTAATGACGTCAAGAGTAACGCTAAGCATTACTAAATCTCGAATAATTTAAAACAGAAATACTGTATCAACTTATAAAACGAGTTGGGCAAATTTGGGCCCAATTATACCCTACAAAATCCAACATCTTAAACCGGAACTGTTACGTTCAATGAAGTCAAACTAGGAAAATCCCATGTGCTCGAAGTTTCATCGTGAGCAACCTTTGACATTGCGCGTCATAACTATGGTTGTTGGGCTCTAAGTACCTCCCATGAACATCAGACATGTCCATACAGCCGTCGATAAATGCAGCACTGCAGTCATTCTATGAATCAGAACTCCTTCGAGACATCAATCATATCAATGCATTCAGCTTACGAAGACACCAATACCAATGATCGGAATAAATTTTATGGATTGAAAAAAAAAATGACAGACAAATCTTGAACAGATCGTTAATCATAAGTTTTACGATTAGCTTAAGAGATCTCGGGGCAGTATCACCAAATTAATTTTTGTGCTTCTCTTGCGTACCGCACAAAGTTGTTTGGCTAAGTACAATCTTCTTGTTGTGTTGCAAGAACAACAACATAGAAGCATCATCGGTAGGATTTGAGGGTAGCTCCGCAGAAAGTACAGATGATGGCTCTCCAGTGTTTCCAGTAAAATGGAACGTAACAGAACCTCGTGGCCGTCTTCATGTCGGCGACGCTCGCGCCGCTGCCGCACCTCGAGCACAGCCCCGCCACCGGCTTTTTGCTCCTCACCTCCCTCTGTTGATCCACCAGAAAACAGAAACAAACCATGCTCCTCCTCCCCCTCCTCCTCTGGAAACCCAAATAATACGTGATTCTCACAGTCGAGAAGAAGAAGAAGAGACTAATGAGCTCAACGGGATGAACAGAAGACGGAGATATTGGTCAGAGCAAGCTAGCAGAGGAGAGCGGACGACTTGTTTTTATAAGTGCACGCGAGGTGGGGCCTCCCTGTTTGATCAGCATGGATTATGGACCGCCGGATGGTGGGTTGAAGAGTTAGGCATTGAATGAATGGTAAGGATGTTTGGTGCACGAAACCGTAGAGGGGAACCTACCCTGCTAAGCTGTTTTCATTTCATGGTTATCGCGTGGATGGGCGCCACGTGGACGGTGCAGTTGGGGGCACCTCGACCGTCCCCAATTGAATGCAAGTGCTCCCACCCCCTCCTAACCCTAGAGCTGAGAAAGGGCATGTACAGAGAGACGTACGCGTTTGAAATGGCGCACCAATAAATTCTTTTGACGATACATAGGTTAACATGTCAAGTTCCCACAATGTTGTGTCGTACGCCATGTGATTGAATGGGGGACCTTACCCTTAGTTGATAAAGAGACTTGGGATGTACTTGTTTATGATCAATTCCTTAACTGTGAAGAAATGTCCTGCTCCATTTGGCTCGCGGATGACAAATATCTTATCTAGGGGTGTTTGTTTCAGTAAATTTGTGAATTTTTTGATAGAATTTTTATTTCCTGAACTTTATTTTTATTCCAGTTTCCGACAAGACAAAATATTTGCCCGAAATTTCGCAACTGAAGTTTCTTGATCGAGAAATCGGGAAATTCAATTTGCCAACCGAATTTTTCTTCTAAGTTGTATTTTCATAATATTTAGGAAAAAAGTGAAAGGAGAAAATGTGAAATCCAAGAAAGAGCTTAAAATTCTTATTCAATTTCAGAAAAATCAGGTATGTCGAATTTCCAAAAAAATTTCTTGATCGATTTTCCAGTCTCCAAATTTTCTTAAAATTATTTCTAATTTCAGACCGAATTTTGCAACTGAAAATTTTTCAAAAAACTTGAAATTTCCCGAATTCTGCACACCCTTTACCCTATCTAATAGGATGAGGTGGTGATTAGCTTAATTAAATAAATTTATATGGGACCGCAGCATCGCGAGATATTCTCATATCATCGATTTTGTTTTTCGTTTTTTTTCCCCCTCGGAGCTTATTTATCTGGTCCTACTCATTTTAACAACCTGTGGAAATTATAATTAATTGTATCAAATCATTTCTAAGAGGTCAGCACATGACAGACACGTATAAATAAATGATGTGATTTTTTTTTTTTTTTTTTTGTAATTTAAGATAAATCCCTTCATGTGATTGTGTAATTTAAGAGGATATTTGATCCGTTCGTTTAAACTCTGTTTCACCTACACGAGGATTGTGGTGGGCCATTTTCTTTTTCTAAGCCCATAAATGGAACACTACAAGCCCGTTTTAAAACTGAGGAGAAGCCTGAAATCTGGCCCATTTCAATACCCCAAACCTGGCCCAAATGATCAACAATGAGATAGAAATGAAGGTTTTGGGACTCGATTTGTCTGGCTGTGGCGCACTCAATTCCTTCGACAATATATCTTTTTGTATATAATTCTTAACACAATCTCGTATTTTTTGCCAACTATGTAACATTTACGATGTGAATTGTATTATTGTATGTGCCATTAATCCGATCCTTTGTACCCTTAATGTTGAACTTGTAATCGATAAGTATTAGCTTAACTAGTAGTGATCAGCCTTTTCGCTATGAAGTTCAGATATTTGTTTGATTCTTCATTATGTTGAACTATGATCAAAGGATTTTTCAGGGCTTCGATTATTCATTCCCTTTTTCCCTGCCTAATAGCCTTCTTTGCGATAAAAAAAATAAAAATTAATAATAAACTTGTAAAATTGATCCATTCATTGTAAAGAGATCTGTTGTTCCTAATCATGCTTCCCCTTGAATGTTATCTGAACAAGTAAAAATTATCTGTTAATCCAAATGAAAATAGCATTAACTGCTATGATTTTGAGGGAAGTTCTCCATCAACGTATTTGTTTCCCAGTTTTTAAGAACTTACGAAAGTAAGAAAGCACAAAAAAAAAAAAAAAGCCTATGCGTGGCAATTAAATTACCGAGCCATTGCATTACTCAACATTAAAACTTATGATCTTTTATCACAAAAGATTAGTCTCATCAGCTGCACTAGTCTTTTATTTTTTTGGGAAACTGAATCTGATTTAGACTTATGGGAGACCTTCCTAGATGCTCAAGGGACCTCTCACTGAGTTTGTAAGTAGAGGTATAAATTCGTTGGTTTTTTAGGGTTTTCACGAAAAATTGAAAATCGATTGATCGATCATTTTTAAAGGGAGAAAAAAACCTCGAATGAACCGATCGACTAAGTCGATTGACTGAAAGTCGAAAAATTGTGAAAAACCAAAAAAAAAAAAAAGAAGAAACGAATGATCGATCGATTTATACAGTTCTTTGAATAAATATAAATTATATATGTATAAATGATATATATATAATAATAGTTAAAATATTAAAATAATCACAATATACTTATAATGCTACAATTTTATTATTATTATAATATATATATATAATTATATTCGATCAGTTGGTAACGGACCACATCAATTTTCTACCGAAAAATCAAGATCGAGACAATTGAAAATAAAACCGATTTAAGTTAATTCCAGCAGATATTTTTTACTTTTTCAATTAGATTGAACTGCCCTATTTGTAAGTCAAACGTTATAAAAGATCAGACAGTAAATGGATGAAATGGTTTGAGAAGCTTCCATGGAACCAATCAGAGCACATGTCCACTGAGCCACGCCAGGGAAGGATCAATCATCGCATTTCTATTTACCAACTGAATTCAACATTTGCTTATGGCTTTCCAATTCTAATTTCAACCCACTCCGAACATAAGTGCGAGGGAAATAAATATAATTTCCGCAGAAATAAAAACAAAGAAAATGAAAACATGCGTGCATGCCTTGACCTTTTTTTTTTTTTTTTTTCTTTTTGAAAGAGCTTTAACCTAATTTTCGAGGAAAATAGATTGGGATGATTTGTCAAAGGGACAGCTAATTGTTGACTGGACTAATGATGGGCTTTGTTTGAATCACTCCCAATTTTAAGTTTAAAATGCATTTGTCAAAAATAATCCAGCACTGCCAGAAAAACTAAAAAGTGAATACTGTGAATGATTAAAAACATTGACATTCTACTGTGTTTCACTTTTTTTTTTCCCCTCGTTGATACCTCCTAAAGCACAATAATGTCAAATAATTGATACTTAACTTGAAAATTACTAAAACCACACATGTGACTCAGTATATTAGTGTTGTTACTAAAATCATTACCTTGCTAACACATGTAAGAACAATGATAAAACATTTATTAAAAACATAAAAAAGGAACTACAATAGTAAAATCCTTCGTTTACAAACCCTAGTTGATTCCGAATTTTGTTCTCGAGGAATAATAGTTTTCGTAAAATTAACGAATGAAATTAGACTCTTGATTTCCCCGAATAACTAATAATTGAAAGGCGTACATATGAAAATACTTTTAATCGTGGGAGATTCCTCTGATGTTATGTTTGAACGGTCCGAATAAAATGAAGATGTGAACAGGATGGAATGGACATTTCGACTTCACTCTCATTCACATATTTAGTTTGTTCAATAATGGAATAAAATTGAATGAACTTGCAAGTAACTTTTATAAATATAAATAAATTATAGAAATGTTGCGTCCTGGTGTTTTTGGCATCATAGAATGACAATTAAAGTCACATCGTATCATTGTGGGATTGGAGATGAGAACGCTGATTCTCAAATATTATGAGCAGAGTGATCATTTCCTTATACGAAGGAATAATGCGGAGCGATGTCGTTTCAAATTTGGGTGTGTAACCAAACAAGAGGATGAGAATGAACATTTTCATTTCCGTTCACTTCCGTATTCTCATTCCGTCCATTCAAACGGGTGCTGGGGGAGCGAAGTTGTGTTTGGCAACAGGTTTTAGAAACAACCATGTTTGGGAAAGAGGGGGGGCTGTTCGTTTGGAGAGTGGAGGCCAATTCAGCACCGACGAAGAAAAGAAGGGGGGCCATGGCTTTTGAAAAGGATCCAACTTCAGTCAAAAGCATACCCTCTCCTGAGTCGCTTTCGGGGTTCGTTCAGTTTTTACTCCCTTCCCGCATTTTCCCCTTCTTTGCATTGAGATCCCCACCCTCTCTCTCTCTCTCTCTCTTCTTTAATTGGGCCACCTACTCTAATTCATTTGCTTAAACTTTAATTATAGCCTAACCATACTCCCCATTCATTCATTTTTGGATTTTTCCAATTGGAAAAATTACCACATTCACTGTACTCGGTAAAAATAGTTTACTCAAAAGAATTTACTGCATAAATGAGTTCTTTGTGTGGGGTTAATAATGAGATCTCGAATCTAGTCTGGTGGTATGTCTAAGTATAGAGAATGATACTAAAGATTTTTATTTATGTATAAACTCTCCTAGCGTATGGGTAATACCCAGAGTAGCTAGTTATGATACTATGCAATTTGTGCGGCCAGATATACCGATAATATGTATGGGATTAGCCGCCACAATGGGATCTTTTCTACTGGTTGGGGAAAGCGATTACCAAAAGTCTAGCATTCCCTCATGCTTGGCGCCAATGAATTTTTTATTTTATTTGAGAAAAATAATTTTTTAATCCATAATTAGATATGCACCCAATTGGCCCTTGAACTTATTAGGGAACGAGCTACCATTGAGTTAATCTGTATGCTGATTGGCTAGGAGTAGTGAGTTATATCTCGTCCCTCTTTGTATTGCTGGTACTCTGACCGCTAATACCGCCACCTAATAACTCCGAGTTGTGAGTGAGCCACGCTACCCCCTTGAAAAGGAAAAACTTTTAAAAGTAATATTATTATTATTCAATGTTATCTTTAAGGCTACGGCAGAGCTAAGCGTTCGAAAAATAGAATAAAACTCCATAATTACTTTTTGGTAAACTATAAAGCTTATTTAGTAGACCGGCCAAACTTGGATGCATTCGAGTTGTGATCGGTCTAAATCAGTGGTGAGTGAAGTTTACTTTTGGCGGGACAGTGTACAAGAGAACTTAATTTTGAATTGATTGATGATGTATTATACTTTGTCGGTGAGCTGCGGATTAAAATATTAAAAAACTGCACTTAATTCTCTACCAATTTGAACGAGTTGCAGTGAATTTCCTATGAGTGAAAAATGAACACTTAACATCCTTATTAGAATGACAACAGTTAGCCTTTTCGTTAAAGTTAATGATTTGTACATCAAAAGTGTTACAAAATGATAAAATATGCTTTGATATGTCTCTAAATTTTTTAACCAAACTTTCAATTTATATTAAAGCCATTTTTCGCCATTTTACTGCTCTTGAAATGCACAAATCATTAATTTTAATGGAAAAACAAGCTGCTGCAACTCCAGTAAAAGCACAAGAAGGTCTAAGTGCTGATTTTGAAACTATAAGAGGGTTCCGTGCAACTCGATCAAACTAATGGGGATTAAATACAATTTTACTTCAAACCATAATAGTCTAATTCTATAAAAAGATTCATTGTATTCTATAGTAACTTTTAAGAAACATGGGCGCGGATCTTAAAAAAATTTCATGAGCATCCTAACATGCATGCATTGGACCCTAATTAGTGTTAAGAAAAATGAAAGTTGGCAAAATCGGAAACAAGCTTAGGATCCATCGCCTAATTAAACTTTCTTTAAAGTGTTATAATTATTCCAAAGTCCGTACGGCGTCGTAATGCACCCCCCTTGATTTGCGGAGACAGGCCTGACTCATTCCCCTGACTGCGGTTCCCAATATTCTTTAATCTTCCAAAGTTGAAAACTGGTAGTATTGATAATCCCTCCCTCCATTTAGTAGAATTAAAGGTACCCTTTGATTTTGTTACTATTTTTATGACTTGTTTTCAAATTTTGTTCCCGTCTCTCATTTATTTCTCATTGATAATGCGAAACGTGTTTGCTCAGTACATATTATTATTATTATTATTATTCTTTCTTTGGCCCAACATGATCCTGTGGCAGTGACGAGAATCCAATAAGAATCGTGCAAAAGTGAATGGAAATCAAACGGGAGGAGTTAGACAGTCAATGATTATGAGTAGACTCGAGTGAAGAACGGAGGTAAATATTATTTATGAAATTTTAGAAATTTTTGAGAGTGACAGTTTCTCACTCATAAATTTGTTAGGGAAAAATTAAAATACAGCAGCTCCACATAAGTTGGGTGCAATTGTTGTCATGTGATGCTTAAAAAAATCTTCAAGTTTCAAAACTACGTCGTTTTGGATCTTATTTTATTTCCTTTTTCTATATGTGTTGCACCTGATTTAGGTGCAGCTGTTGCATCAAAGTTAAGCCCAATTTGTAAGGTGCTCCCAAAAAATTTTGGAACGGTTCGAGAATTGAGAGAACATAAACCCAGAAACAAAATAGAGGTTTTGGAAATAAGAAAAAGTAACAAGTACAAAAATAAAAGCAAAGGGGACCAAAGCATGCATGCATAGAGGTTTTGGTCTGCAAGACCTCTCGATCTGAAATAGGCTCTAGCCTCTTCATTTTTTTTTCCAATTTTTTTTTTTTTGTTTTGCAATATTAATGATGCAAAACATTTTTAGTCATGCAAAAACAAACATGATTAACATTGTCCGCTGTTAACTTTGCTGCCATAAGCGTGTTGGAACCAAAACAACTAGTTGTTTTCAACGGAAGAAGATGCTTTGTCATTAGTAAAGTCTTAATCTGACCACAATTAATAATGCCTTTTTTTTATTTTTAAAAATTTGTTGACCATAATGATAACAGGACTACACCAATTTTAAAGCAAATTTTCTCATTAAAAAAAGAAGAAAAAAAAAAAGAAAACCACCTTTGCATTAGTGGAGAATAACTATTAAATGTAGCTGGAACCAACTAAAATTTCTTTGCATATATTAATTAATTGCGTACAGAATTTATGAGTTTTGGTTTACCACTTTTTATACCAAGTCTGAGCTACAGAACTAGCATAATCAGGAAAAATGAAAAAAGGTACCTTTTTTCGGATTATTCCTCGAATAATTTCCAAAAAAAAAAAAGAAAATAGAGGGAAAAAAAAAGTAGGTAATTAAATTAAAAGGAACAGGGGAACCAACGCGATTGGGAGTTTAAATTAAGCTTTCCCTTATAGTTGTTGGAGACCTAATGAGCACCAATGGCACCCACAACAAATTGATAAGAGCCCACATGCTTCCTCTCTCGCCCCCCCTTCTCTTTCCCTCCTCCCATTGGATCGTGGCGAGAAATCGAAAGAATTTACTAATAAAATCATCAAAAACTTATATTTGATGGATTGTTTTCATGTGATTGCGCGATTAAACCCACTCGATAAATTTATTCGGTAATAAATTTATTCGGTAATTTGAGGTTTTTCTTTTTTACTCCTTCACTAAGGAGGGAAACTCAAGCCCAGGCCCAAGGCCCAAGCCCAAGAGAAGCCTTCTACCCACCAATTCCATTTCCACGTCACCAAATTGGGAGGACCTCTCCCCAATCGCACGACTTTTCAAACCCCAGAAAGTCAACCTAACGGACCATTCACCGCTCGCCACTTATCCCTCTTGCCTCACCCTTGCCCCCCGCTCTTCTTTACTCTTTCATCGGCCGTACAATATATACACACGGAGTTCATACCTCTTCTCTTCCCCAACCTCTCTCCCTCTCTCTCCATCTCACACTTCACTCCCTCAGTGATCAGGAGGAGAACTTCATTGTTGGAGCTTCAGTTAAAGCAGAGTAGGGGGGAGGGGGACACCGTCTTTTTCTCCCGTATCATGAGTGCACAAAAGGACGAGCGAAAACGCGTTTGATACAGCTTATTAAAGTGCTAAAGTAGAGAAGAGAGCATCACCGCCACCGGCGTCGACGCGCCTGACACTTTGCAGGTCTATGATTCCTCCTCCTCTCTTTCTGTGACTTCCTTTCTTTGGTTTTTGTGGCCTATATCTTTCTCTCTCTCTCCCTGCTCGCATTGCTCTTTCTGGGGTTTTATGACCTTTCTGCTCTGATCTCCTCTCCTTGTGAATCTGATCTTCCTTTCTGCTCCTCGCAGTCCCCCCGGCCCCCTCCTGCAATTTCTAGATCTGGTGTTCTGAGCGCGAAACTGAAGTGGTTTCCCATACCCTGTGTATGTAAGAGATTTGGAGCTCTCTGGTTACTGTTTTCCCTCTTCTTTCTTTCAAATCTTACAAGCATCTTCTCACACTCTCGTGCCCTGTTTAGAGGTGTAGTCAGTAGCCAAAAACAGAGATTTAGAGTCTGTAGATCTAGTGTTTCCCCGTTCCATCGTTCTTCTAGTTGGAGGAGGCTAAGTAAGACGTAAGATCCAACACTTTGGATTTTCTAATATTAAACCGTTTGATTCTTGCAGCTTTTGAATCGATCAACCGGAGGGACTATTCAATCAGTATAATGGGGAAAAGTGGGAGAGACTGGACGCAGATCTATGCAATCTACGGGATCACAGAGTGGCAAACCCTAGTGTTCTTGCTGATCCACGCCCTCATCTTCTCATTCCTCTCCGTCCTGTTCCTCCTCTACTTCACCCCCATCTGCGCCTCGATCCAGTCCGTGTTCCCGGCGGTGTCGGCGGCGTGGGCTCGGTTCGCCGCGGGTTTCACGGGGGCGGTGACGGCGCTGTCGTCGTTGTGCCTGTTTGTGGCGGCGGGGAACTTCCTGTACTCGGGGGCTGCGCTGCACTGGGAGACGGCGCAGCGGATGGTGGGGGCGGTGAGCGACTGGTCGAGGGTGAGGCAGGCGCTGGACGTGGGGTGCGGGGGGAGGGGGATCCTGCTGAACGCGGTGGCGATGCAGCTGAAGAAGGAGGGGAGCTCAGGGAGGGTGGTGGGTCTGAACCAGAGGGAGCGTGGGAGGGCAGCCACGGCGGCGACGCTGCGCACGGCGGCGATGGAGGGGGTCCAGGAGTACGTGACGTGCCGCGAGGGCGACGCGCGGCGGCTCCCGTTCCCGGACAACTACTTCGAGGTGGTGGTGTCGGGGGCGTTCGTGCACACGGTGGGGAAGGGGACGGCGGCGGCGTCGGCGGCTGCTGAGAGGATGAGGGCGGTGATGGAGGTGGTGAGGGTACTGAAGCCGGGTGGGGTGGGGGTGGTGTGGGACCTACAGCACGTGCCGGAGTACGTTCAGCGGCTGAAGGAGCTCCGCATGGAGGACATCTCCGTCTCCGACCGCTTCACGGCGTTCATGGTCACTAGCCACATCGTCTCCTTCCGTAAGCCACGTCACCCCCTCGTGGCCCCCGGCGAGGTCCGCGTCGACTGGAGATTTGGCATCGTCGCCAACTACACTAATAACATCTGCTCAAATATATAATCTTATCTGTATATTATTATTATTTAAATTATAACCCATCAAAAAAAAAAAAGAAAAAAAAGAGAGAGAAACATAGAAGGAAAATGAAAAAGTATATACCTAAATGTAGTAATGTTGTCTCTTTTTTTTTTTTTTTTTTTTGTCCTTTTATTGTAACTGAAACGTAGTAAATGTCTGGGGAGACGAAGTTGAACCAGACACTTCGTTTACAATATGAATGTAAGGGAGTTTGATAACAAGGTTATCAAGTTGTTGGATCGGTGGTCCACTTTATATTATAATAGATCAATCTTGTTTATTATTATTATTATTATTATTATTATTATTATTATTATTCTAGTTGGTGGGTGCTTTGAGAATGTACATTTTTTTTTTCCCAAAAGAATGTGTGGAAGACTGCAACTGGTTATTTGCATTATGAATGAGCAGTTTGATGCAGTGGAAGATGACACATTGTCTGGGGGGGGATGGGGTTGGGCCATTTCCACTCGTACATGAGTTTGACTCGGATGTTATATTATATTATATATGTTTTCAATATATACTATATAGACTTGAAACGGATCGATCTAACGGATTAAATTATATTAACTGAAATGGATCGATCTTACGGATTAAATTATATTAACTTAAAAACTTCATGAATTTTATATATACTGATTGAAAGCAACGGTTATTTTAAATTTGATATTTATGAAGTAATGCTTTAAGTAACGCTACAAATCTTACATATATTTTATACATACTAACTAAAAGCAAAGATTTAGGTATTTTAAACTCGATACCTAGGACTTAATGCTTTTAAGCAAATTAATGGTATTTGAAATAAAGGGGGGTTTGGTAAAATACCCTACAAATTCATTTTGAAAAGTGTACCTTAGCTTCCCATAAAAATAAAGAAAAGAAAAGTCTACCTTATCTAACAAAAATTCTCTGCTGATACAATTCCATGGGGGAATTTATTTGTCGGCGAGTAATTGTTTGGCAAATACAAAAAAAAAAAAAAAATTGAAAGAAAAGGAAAGAAAGGAGCGCTTGGAGCTCTAAATTGACACCCTGGGGCATGATTTGGAGCCAGTGGGGGGTGTATTCAAAGGGGAAATGTGCAAGAAAGGATTGAGATTATGTGTCAATTTTTATATAATTTTATCATGTATGGACTTTTTTTTTTTTTTTTTTTTTTGTGAATTATTGGAGACTAGAAACGCTATATATAAATATTTTAATATTTAGAACTTATGAAGGAGCAATTAGGCTTTTCTACATTTAAGACAGAAAATGCACTGATGGACAGTTGCCATGTGTATATGGTAAATACTAACCATTCCGTAAGAGAACTGCAGAGTGCACTTCTCTCCCAAAATGTGGAGGAGCCCGATTGATGAATTGAGAGAATTATACAATAATAAAACTAAATGAAAATCGACAATACCCTTTTGGCTTTTATTTTTTATGTACATTCAATCTGTAAGATTGAAGTTATGTAAACTAAACCCTGAACAATATCAGTTTTGAAAAGCAATAGTAGGATACGGCATTATAAGAACACTAAAAGCCCTACGAAATTGTTAAAATCAGAGTTTTTGCATGATAATGACTGTTGTGGATACCTTAGGATCGGAATCATGCAATCAGATCGGAGATCCTAAAACTCTATAAATATGAATTTCAACGCATAACATTTCATAATCATGTGATAAATTAATACTACAATTTTGAGGATGAACACCTAATATGGGGAAAATTTTCAACATTGAATATTATTTTACTTTTTATTTTCCCTTTCCCAGCAAAATTGTTTAATCCTCTCGTTAAGTTTGGAAAGCAGTGCAATTAGGATGGAGAATGTCGGAAAACATGAATCCTGATTAGATGTCACTTTTTCCCCCATATATTTGCCATTTAAGCATTAAATTAGACAAGTGAAAGTCATGAACAGGTTAACGCGGAGTTCAAAGACACAATTAAAGCCCCCCCACCCCGGGGAAAAAAAAATAATTCTGTCAAGAAAACTACATTTTTTTTTTTAACCGTGATGTAAAACCAAAATATTTTAAGGGGTGAATTATCGAACACTTACATAAACCGAGTCTCGTTATTCACGTCATAAGGAGGGAACTATCCTCGTGTGAGTGTTTAGTTATCCACTCACTAAATTCATTTGATTTCTCGAGGCTTTCTTTTCATTCAATACACATCCTAAAAATTCTGCTTCAAAATAATAATAATAATAATAATAGTGTGCAACGTGCTAGGGTACAAATTAAGCTAACATGGCACACCAAAATTGACAAAAATTGTGGGGCTCATGGGGGGCTGCATTAATTTTAATTATTTTGATTTATCGAAACTTCTTTCATTTAATATCGTCAAGAATTTTAAAAAAGTTTCTGCTGAAATTTCTTAGATCCGTGGATTCTTGCATTTCAATACTGTGAAAATTTGAACCCAAACATGCCTTGAAGTTAATTTCCTATTCAATGGAATTCAGGGCATTGCATTAACTTTATTTCAATTAATTCATCAAAACTTTCTCTTCATTTAATATTGTCTAGAACAAATTTTAAATTTGCAGTCCGGTTAGAGGATTTCAAATGAACAGAAACTTTTCTAGACTGATGGATTTCTTGATTTATATGGAAGGCATGTACAAACATGCCCCCAACTAAATTTCCTATTTTATCCTTATTTCCTTAATAAATGGATCTGGAATCTGGTAGGGGTTAGTTGGGGTTTGAAGGTCAGTTTTGTAGCCCCACAGAACTAAAATTAAAATTTAAAATTAAATCCAAAATCAAAATTAAATAATAAAGTCTGTCAGTATATTTATTCATAGTTTTCCTCGCAAAAGATATCCATTAGATTTTTTTTTCTTCCATTTAATACATTAAAATCATAAAAATTAAATCCTTGGAAAGCCTATCACTAATTATAGATCGATGAATTAGAGTTAATAGAGGACTCGACTAATTCTTAATTATATTGCACTCATTTATAAACTGCAGAACCTCAAATGTCTGGTTGATTAAATATAGGGTTAGCATGTTACGGATTAATTCTTCTGTGGTTCGTCTCAGCCAATGAAACAGCGCCAAGTACACCCAAGTGGGCCAACAAACTGATGAGACATCATTTCGATGGCCATGTGACCATTGGCCCTACAAAAATCCGGCCCCTTCTCCTTCTGCACTCGCATAATCCAAATAAGCAAATGTTTTTATTAGGCTGATCTTTATTTATCGGTTTCTAATAATGCGCCGAAGCATCCCAAACGATATAGTTTTAATTTCTCAAAAAAATGAATAAAAAAATATATTACCCTTGTAAGATCCTTTATTGAAAGTTTAGTTTTGGGTCCCATCTGTGCCTAATAAGCCGATTAACTAGCTAATGCCTCGGCCAGTCCTAAAAATGCAATCCCGAACAGGCCCTTGATACAAATGCAGATACAATTTAGATTCGAGATGTGCGCTTCACAACCACCATAAGGCCAATGACATCCAAGTACCTATCCTGAGATGTGAAAGAAAGACAACTAAAGCAAGTGAAGGAAGGAGTAATTTTTACTTCAGGAGACGTACTGATAAGCTCAGATATATGACACTTTCCTACAATTTGCCCAATTTGCACTACAATTTCTATTGGGTGGATCTTTCAAGATGGTGAATGTTTACGATCAGCAAAAGGGGAGAAAAAAAAAAATGGTGTTATGATTTCTAATAGTAGAGATGAGGAATGACACCCTTCCAACCAAAATGATGCTGTGTCTGACTGCTCACTGGTTCTTTACCCTATTAGTTTAGCCCTCCCTTTCAATGGTGGCTGAGGGTGGGTTTCATTTTTGGTAACTCTTTGCTAAGGTTACCATCAGCCGGTCTGGTGCCATATGATGTGTTACAGATGCGTATTGAAGAAATAATCTTCACCTGAAATATCGAACCCCTTCCGAGTTTGATTCGAGCGGAGATGGGAAGGAATGGGGAGAAATTTAGTTTGCCCTCACACAGTTTCTCTTACTCCAGAAAAGGGGTTTTAGTGTTGGGAGACACAATATAAACAGGCAAGTGCACAAACTAATGGTGGTATGCAGTGTTTGTCCACAACGGTGAAGTAGGCAGTAAAATGCACTAAATCTAGCACAAGAACACGTTATGAGTTACCGAAGTACAGTTTGAAGATTTTCTTGCAAGTCAAACAAGATTATCGACAATCAATCTGAAGAGAGGTCACTTGTGCTTACAATTTACACACTTTCTACAACAAAATTCGAAGTTTCAGTGTACAGGAGCTAGGAAAACAGTGGGCCAAATGAAACCATGAATGCTGAAGAGCTAGCTATTGTTTTCCACCCAATAACTACCTAATGTGATCTCAAATTTCCACATTTAAAATAACAACAATAATACACAGATTTACATGTTTCAAGGAAATCAAAAATCAGGTGTGTGAGATACTTCATGATACGAGGTAAATCCGATCCAACTGTGTGGAGGAATGCAATGATGAATCAACAGCAATCATGCTGGAATGCAGAAAGATGAGCTAAGAGCAGGGGGAAGAACACAAACCAGGTGTGGTCCGGCAGGATTGCAACTTATGTTAGCCTTATCGACGTCTGGAAGGCCAAGTTGAGGGGGACGAACGTATCCCGCCACCAATGGCAAACACAAAACTGAGATCACTATCCTTGAGCCTGTCACAGAAAGATTGAATGGCAGAGAGAAGTCTTGTTCAGATCAAGAATAACTGCTACCCTATTGATGTACTAGTTTGAATAACAATCCCAAGAGAAACAATTCAAACCTTGTTTTGAGGACAAAGAAACATGCCCTCTCTTCCTCCCAGCAATCATCCAGGTTTCGGAATTTGCATCAACTTCATACAAAATTTCATCCTGCCGTACACAGAAACAAGTCCATTTAATAGCATGGCAGAGACATTCAGGTTGTTTGGAACCACATATTCTTTGTACTTGAAATTAGATTCCCAAAATACTCGGATACAACTGAAGTATTAAGCCCCCCAACCCCAAAAAATACTTGAAGCAAATTCAATGTTTGTTACAGCAGCTGAAAGCAAGCAAAGCTTTCTGTGGCAATGGTCGCTGGAATAAAATATGAAAAGGGAGGAAATTGAACATTCTGTGAATGGAACTTCATTTCCAGAAAGGGAACAACAAAAGGACATGAAT
Organism: Santalum album; assembly: GCA_034195605.1. Lineage (NCBI taxonomy): Eukaryota > Viridiplantae > Streptophyta > Magnoliopsida > Santalales > Santalaceae > Santalum > Santalum album. The sequence goes on from CM067259.1 coordinate 12,316,108, forward strand.
AAAGTATCAACTCACATTGTCCTGTGGGACTGGATTCTCATCGAAATCTTTTAACCTTTCAACTCTCCATTGCATTGTAATAAGTTGTCCAACTCTCAGCCCAACAGAAGGGAGAGGTAGAAAACCGACAGCCAGGCACGGGTCCAGCACAGGCCTTTGCAAAAGAATAGCACATTTATATATCAAATCATGTTCAGCACTCTCAGGGCCTCCAGATTTCACGGCAATAGGTGAGTGTGCTCCAGTTCCTCTATGACCAGCTATTCCATATCTAATATTTAATATGCTATCTGGTTGCAGATCCCCTTCTTCAACTATGTTTCCAAAAAGGGTAACTACCACTCATCAGAAATCCTCAAATATGAAGGGATTAAATTTTGACATTTAAACATCATTACTTGGCCTATATAGAACTTTCCAATGGTTTTGTGCATAGAAGACCCATAATTAACACGAGGACATTTAGAATCATAAATAAAAGCTAGGAAGTGAACTTTAAAGGCTCCAAATCTTTTTGCGGTCCTTATAACCAAAATAGTAAGTTTGAAATAGAAGCCAAAGGCAAAGACCTTGCAGAACAGTTATCCACTCAGACTGGTCAAACACCCGAACCAGAAGGGCCAACAAATTTTTCCATGCAGATAGAAAATGTGGCATATAAAGGCAACTTTACAAATTCAACATAGCCCTCGATATGTTAAATTGAGAGTTAAAGCATTTTCATCTAGCATGTTTCTGCACACCAATAAAGCCTCAAAACAGTTTTAAATTCTAAACAGAACTAATCAAGGACGGAGGATATAGCTGAATCGCAAATGAGTTAGGCAAAAGCCTCTAAATGTGAATCACTGACAGTACTGATGGAAATAAATATTCATCGAACACAAACATTATGTTGATTCGCAGAATGGAATAGCTATTCCATGGAAAATATAAGCTGAACCATGAGAAGAGTATGTGAAAAATAGCTCATTTCAAGGACCATGAGTGGAACAGGTCAGGAATACCCATTCCAGCCACGACCCATTGATAATAGTTAGAGGTGGCAATTGGGCAGGTTTGGTCAGTTATGAGTGAGTTGAGTGCAGGTCATTGGTCCACACGGACGAGTGTCAAAATTATTTTGCAGGTTAGGTTATACAATGAGTGGGTTGATGAGTCAAGAGCTCACATGGGCAGGACAACTCTCGTTTCTTTTACTATTTTCATAAACTAACCAATATTTAGCAAAAACTGTAGCTTTAAATCAAAATAAATATAAAAAATCCTAAGCAGAAATGACAACTAGATGGGTTGAGCCGGGAGCAAACAGGTCAAGACAGATTACGGATCAAGACAGACAAGTCGAAATTAGCAAAGGAAAACAGAGCATCTCACAAAAGAATCAAGGTTATATTCCTGCAATTCAAGTAGTAATTACTGCAACATCACTTCAGTACATAAATAATATAGTAGAACATTCCTGCCTATAATAGTGTCTCATAAAATCATCAATAAGAAAATTGTGTATCTCCAGAAACTAGTGCTCAACTCAAGTTTTAACATGTATCCACCCTATTGGAAACAAAGAAATGGTTATACCTGGCTAGCAAATAAAAGAGAAAAAAAGAAACGGTTATACCTTCAGAATTTTTATTCCCCAAGCACACGCAGAACAAAACTCCAGCTCTAGATGTTGGAGAAATCACAAGTGGGAAAAAGCCCGAGTTTGGTCTCCCATCACCATGTTCAGAATGGACAAATCCGTCTTGAAGATCAAGCCAAGCATCATAGATGGTCAAGGTGGCCTTCACTTGGGAGTGTAGTATGACCTGCACATTATATACCACTTAGGTAACACATGCATAGATTCCAATCTTCATGCGCACATGCGCACAGAAGCATGCATATCAATATTAAAACAGTTAGCCATTTAAAGTGACCGACTAGAAACTAGTATATAAAATATAAACCACAAAATCCCACAACCACACTTGATTGCAAACAATCATCATGATCAGGCAATATATGGTAGCTCTAGTGTCCCAAAATATTTAAGAGGAAGTGAACTTAATTCATTTTCGAAGAGAGATGCAGCATTTAATAGTTCCTCCTTCCACCCCAAAAGAGAACTTGATAAATTTCATATTCTAAACTGTCAGCGCCAACATCTTCTTCCAAGATAACACATCCTCCTATGCCATTTCTTATAGGCAACTAAAGTTTGTGTTCAATAAATCTGAAATGGTAAATACATACAATCAGGCGTCAAGGTCAGGTCTTAAGCTAATAAATACCAAGGTCTACTCAGGTCTAGTATCAGGCCTGAAAGTATAGTCAAAGTTGTGCCAAGTGAAAGCTATGCAAGCCTGGAAAGGTTTACCGAGCTAAGCTTGTACCTATCCAGAGAACTGTGCAGCCCTAAAAGAATTGAAGGACAGTAACATGCCATGTTAATTAAATTAGGAAACGAAAAATACCTGCAAAAGTAAGGCGCCATCACCGCACTTATCTGCAACACGAGTGCTCACATGGAAAGGTTCAGTGAAATGCACAGCCAGAGTACTGCACGTCAATGTCGTATACTTAAAATAAAGTACAAACATGAATAAATAATAAAGCAGAAATTGCAGTGAAATCAACGAGAAAATGAAAACAAGAATAATGCCTGTCAAATGTTTGGTTGTGGGATCTTCCAAATTCAAGTTTCAGAGCTATCGTCCTCATGCCATCCACAATGCTCTGCTTCTGGGGTGTGACTGCCCATAAAACAGATCCTTACATAATACACAAGGAAATGATAAAGGGAAAGGACACATGTAAACTACAAAAGAATCTGCATCATTTATTAACCTGAAGATGTTCCTCTTGCAATCTTGTCGCTAACCGCATTAACTGGAATCCATAGAACAGAAGTTATATCACTAGCCCAATCTGGCAACTCTACTTTACCATCATGTAGGTTCAACTCCTTAAATTCTTCCACAGCATCTGACGAATCATATTTTTTTGAACCATCAGAATTTTCCATCTCAGCAGGACTTTGTGATACATTAACATAACTCTCCAACTCAATAACATGTGACTCCTCAATCTTCAGGCCAGGGCCAGTGTCAATATGCAAGACAGCACCTTTGAGCGAATAGTTGAGAGGCTTCAAGATTATTCCAATCCACTGAGGCTCATTCATTAGCAAAGCGGATGAAACAGCCGCAGAAAGGTCAACCAGAGGTCTCGGCTTGAACACCTAATATAGACTTCCATACTTATTATTCAAGAGCAGGAAACTATCTACAAATTGAACAATCTATTGTCTCGTCAATACTATCACTTCATAATATAATAGATGGAAAATTAAATAAATATCACAAGACATATCACTGTATAGGGGAAGCAGGAGCAATTTTTCAATATAAGAGCGTAGGACACATTACCTTTAAGATAGGCCGAGTTGGCTTTTCATAACTCATAAAATCATCAGTGTCTGCGGGTCCACCTTTTGAAAAACTATGGGACCTAAATCTCAACTGTCCAATCTGTCCGGTTAGTACTCCCAAGACATAGGAACCTGGGTTTTGTGGGGGTAGGGCAAGGGTAATACTATTCCTGCCAGGTCTTAGTATGGTAGCAGTAGAGCTTCTTAGTGCCTGAAAACCAAAACTAAATAATGAGTGATTTCCATAGGGTTTAAGATATAATTCATATCTGTAACATGACAAGAAAGACCAAGTGTCTTGTCACCATCAGAAACCATACCCTGACACCTTCATCAGCATTGTATGTAGCTATCAGTGTAAGACTAAGTGATTCAAGTGTAATATCATCAGGAAAGCCACTCCAAACAGTTACAGACAGTGCACCAGGATCACCATTGCACAACTCTAACGGTGGCCCAGGATTACCGGAAAATGTTATCAGTGATGATACATCTAGAGGCACAGGATGTTCCATTTCACTATGTGCCAGACGAACAACCTCTGATTGAAAAGCTTGGCGTTCCTTTGTCAAGAATAAGTTTTTATCTAGGGAAAGCAATCTCACACAAGATGACAGGTAGCCAGCCTGATCATTTAGTTTCTTCTGACAGTCAGCTAAATTGGGTAGGACATCAGCCAATAATTCCTGCCATCCTTCACCAGCATAAAGTGCACAAACCTTCTCATATGATTTTGCAGCTAGATCAAAGTTTCCGTGTTTGTAGGAAACAGCTGCAATTTCCCCATCAAGGACAACTCCATGTCTTTTCCACCAAGAACGATAGTAATTATCAGCAGCCCCTTTAGTTAACTCCAGATATTTTTTCTGCCATGAACAAAAGTTTTGTAACGTTAAGAAATTCACTGGTCTAATGCTGTGAAAGATACCATTTTGTGCATTTTAACTGAAGAAGTTAAGAGGGGTAAATATGACAGAGTACATACCCTTGTAGGGTCTACCCCACTAACATATCACAACTCATACGGCTACAATATGGAAAGTCTTAGTAAATATTCTTGATATTTCCATACCTCACGAAACCTAATAATATCAAATCAAAATAAAAAAACCTCTCTAATACTCCCGGTCAGGTTGAAGCGTAAATCATGCATTTCAGAGAGAAAGATTGAGAATAAATTCAGCTGCAGCAGAAAAATTTAACAACTGAGCCCATGATAACGAGAACCCCACGAGAATAACCACCCCAACTTCAAACAGACATCCCAGAGTAACTTCACGAACCAGAATCAAAAAATCAATAGATCACTTTGCTGATCACCTGTCTTATTAATAAAATTTTCTTCTTTTATCAAGTTAACAAAAAAATTGAAATATGTTTTACCAAAAAAAAAAAATGAAATATGAAGATGTTTACTCACATGAGAGAGAGAGAGGAGTTTATTAGATTTCACCACCAAGAAATTAAAATTCGCAATGAGAGCTTTGATATATTTGGCTAATTGACGAGCAGAACTACAAATATAGATCTCACTCGTTTTTAGAAATAAAAATTGCAAAAGTATCACTCTAATTAGAGCAAATCAAGTAATAAAATCATTTTTTGAAATCATGAAAAATTTATGGTAGAAGTACAAGGATCATCTGATAGAATAAGTAAAATACTCTATACTTGATAAATTATACACAGACTGCACACATGCAAATAGATAAAGAGAGAGACGTATACCTCAAACTCCTGCACAGATGACAGAGTCTTCAATAGATCAGAATCAGAAATTGTATGCTGGAGAGCATGCTCAGCAGCAACATAAATCTCTGAGAGTCTCATAGGCCGACCAATTGAGCTTTCAATTCCAGGAGAAGAATTTGTTCGAGACATTGAAATTGCATGTACTTTAGGTGAAGGGGACATCTTGGCATATACATCTGAACCTGAGCTGTCATTGCATATAAATTAAGTATTAAAAATAGGAAAAGAACCCAGATAAAAGGAAAGACAAAACTATGAAATGCTAAAAATAAAATCAATTTCAAGAATGATGAACAATAGATTCTATAAATGCTAAAATATCATACCCATCAGTGGAGAATGATTGCCCATCAAAGATTTCAGACATATTTCCAGCTGAAAGAGAAGCCCTTCGCCGGTTAGCTTCACGCAAAAGAACAGAAGGCTCAAGAGGCAGTGGTTTCCTCTGAATGCCAAAGTGCTTGACTTTTGGGATTGCTTGAAGAATCATCTGGAAAGAAATATACTTGTCTACTTGTAATTCCCACCGATCAATTCTATGGTTAATCTACTTGTCTTTTCTGTTCTAAAGAATCTGCAAATATATTCTTACAGGGATTGTTTCAATGGCATCCTTTGGCGAGACCTTATGAACTTACCCACATTAAACACAGTTAACTGAGAAAAGACACAAACAGTGCCTCGAAAAGAATACATCTAACTGCAAAAAGCTACTACCAACCCCATGTATCTGTCTAAGTTAACCACAAATTTTCCAAACATCTAAGAGGAAATAACAGAAAATACAATAATCATATCATCTAGATCCCACCTTGGTCACAGGATGTAAAAAACCATATCTTCCGAGATTGTGTGATCCCATACCGTCAAATCAATTATTTTTTTTATAAAGTTAGAGCCCATCACACACGGGAGAGAGAATTGGATTAAGGAAGGTGTTTAAAGATAACCACCAGGAAGTTGAATTACTTTTTGAATTCAGCCTGATAGTATAGCCATTATGTTGACCATTAACTGGGAAGGCAAAAGGCCATTCTGTTACCTTATTAATTTCCTGCTGGCTCATATGTGTCACGTATAACGATATTAGTTATCTTAGCGAACTAATTTAATCATAGCTCTGTTACAAGCATCAATCTGAACAATTAGCACACCCATTCAAAGTTAATCATACTAAGTTTCAGTCGAAGAACTTTTACTTACCATAGTTAATTATTTTCTGTTAGTAGTGATGCTAGACAAATTACTTAAAATACCATATAAAAGAACTTGCCTTCTCTTTCTCAAGCACCTCAGATCCAGCATCAGATGGAACAGAAGGCCAAACTGCTGGCTTGGGCCAAGGTAGCATACTGATTGAAGCACTTCAGAAAAGGAAAGAAGAAATTACATAAGAAGGATTGACAGAATTAAGACAGCTATTAAATAAAATGGAAAAAAAATAACGGCAGTCTAATTGATCAAGCCACTGCTAAATGATTAAAAGAATCTAACATTCAGAAAGGTCCAACAAGTTCAAGTTGCAGTTAGAATGTGCACCTGTTGACAGGACTTCTTTCTATATCCATAGCATATCCGATTAAATATGCAAGCCTCATGAACTGCCATAGACAAACACATTTTCATGTAGCCAACTTGAAATAAAAGAAGGAAAAGATAAGCAAGCATTGAAGCAAATTGCTAATGTCTGCAAATCAGAGAAAAGGTTCACAGGGCATTTCTTCCTTCTGTCAACTAAAAGAAAAGGACCATACTCGACCAACTATGCCCTGATTAATTATCAAAAGAAAGTTTACCTTGATCCTACAAAGTGAAAAGAGGTCCCCTTGAAGACAATAAAACTCCTTTTCTATATCAGGTGCCACAAGCCCATCTTTATAATGAGAAGCAGTTGCATTTATTAGAGCTAAGCAAGCAGTTATAACCCAAACTTCACGCATACAAAATGGCAAAATACGCTGGAAGGGAAAAGAGAAATGTATTATTTAATTTGAAGCACAAAATTAAGAATAACATGAAAATTCAATTCCTAATTTAGGGGGGAAAGGCAGGGGCCCGCGGGGGGGGGGGGGGGGGGGGGGGGGGGGGGGGGGAGGAGGAGGAGGGAGATCAGATACCTCATGATATGCAAGTGCTTTGGAGAAGCTAATAATAAAAGAGTAACCCCTTGCTGCAACCTCAAAAGGACGGTTAAGCTGGAATAGCAGCTACAAAGTTCAATATGCAAACAAAAAGAATGTTAAAGTAAGCTCAAGCAGGTAACAAAAAACCAACTTGAGGGTAGCAATAAAACTATAAAAAAAAAAAAAAACATTATCTATCAATCTTGCACACCTTTGATTGACAGGCAAACAAATATTGTCTAAATTCAAATTCCCTAAACGAATCATCCTGAAGAATTTGTGTCAATGGCTTGCTTCCAGGTTTCAGCAATGCTGCCTGATCATCACCATGTTCAGTTCCTCCAAAGTCCCGATGCCTTCCAGGCACATGAACTGCATAGAACGCAAATAAGGTAAGGAATCATCTTTGCTCAAGAACATTCCATGCAGACAAAATAATTACATTAAACCACCTGTTTCCAAGTAGCAGATATCTAATTCATCATATTCGCGTAATGAATCTTCATATAGATGAGCCATCTCAAACATAAAAGCCAAGCTTTCCTGAAAACCAAAGCAAAAACATATTGACAACCCAAGGAAAAATGTAGGACAGTAAAAGAACTCCTCCACCTCACTGATCACTCCCATCTTGCATAGGTAGAAAAATGCCATCTCTCACATTACTTCCACAAGGAAAAAAGCTGTAAGAGAAAATTTAAAATACAGAAATAAACTGGTTTTCCCATGAAATTATGAAAGCAACAAGCAGGCAAGATCCCTGGGCCCAAAAATAAAATAAAATAAAAAAGAAGAGGGAAAAAAACAACGAATGATCATCTTATTAATGTAAGACCCATAAGGTATCGTTAAAACTACCTTCAGAATGAAAAAGTTACAGAAATTCCACACAGGCATAAACCGCTGCTCACTGAGCTTACGAATCTCATCCTCGTAGAACTGTACTCGCCTATCCAATGTATTTCTTATCGACTCTGTGATTTTAGACTCCAAGTCTTCCCAAAAATTTGCTTCAGGACCATGTAAATCTAATTTACAGCACCTAGTTATTGCGAGCAAAGAAGGATCAGAAGGGAAGGATTATAGAATGTTCAATGTTATATATTTGCAAAATATAACAAGGAAATTTTTCACAACAAATGTATCAAGAACCTATGCAGTTTGGTAATTTGGTGTTTCCTCTTCAAAATGAAACATTAAATGCACAAGGCTCCCATATCACAATTGGCCAAGAGAGGGAAATTATGTGTACAGCCTTAACTCCAGATTCTGAGAGGCTGTTTTCCTGATATGAACTAGCAGCCCCATAAGTTGGATTTAACATTCTTACCATTGAGCCAGTCGTTTTCAAATATGACTTTATTCTAATCAAACAATAATTTCAGTATAATATATTCTCCGAGTTGTATCTGTTTTCTCTTTATTTTTTGCTTCCTATTTTGCTGCTTGTGTACAATTGTCAAAACATATTTATATTGTACACGACATAAGAATTTCCCCAGAAAATCTAACAATAAATATGACTCGGGGATCTTTTTGTTGATAATGACAAATGATGCTAGCAGAATTATTATTCATACAATGACCTTATGCTATGCAATAATAATGACGTGAATTTATAAATTTGTGAGCTGAACTAAATCCACCATCTAAAAATGCACAACATTGTCATCTTAGCAATCACGAAAAGTTGCCTTTCTCAATTCAGAAAAGGAAACAACAACTACTTGCCTTTCCCTCTTTTTTGAGCTGAAATCAACCTCAAGTTTCGCATATACTTTTTTTGCCATCTTGATGGCCTGATCATTGTTGGGGGGAGCTTTAGACACAAATACTATAAACCACTCCCTCTCATCATTTTGAACAATTAATTTTAGGCGTGGTTTAAGAATGGTTTTGAACTCATCGAGATCCTGTACAGAAAGAGAAAATTTGATCAGAAGAAGAAAAAACTAGACCAAAAAAATGTTCAAAGAAGAGAAAGTACTTACCACTTGACTAGCCAGATATGTCATATATTCATCATGGGTAAGGATATATGAAAAAAGGGGTAGACAAGTGCACAGGTCTCCCCACAGAACAGCATCAAGAAAGAGTTAAATGTGTACATCCTTAACCCTTGTGGCAAAAAGTCTGATTCTGCTAATGATGCCTAAGTCAGAAGGCAAACAAACTGGACAATTTTAACTTTCATCGTGCTCTAAATCCTGAGGTAAGACACTGTCCTAGAAAATAAGCTCAATAAATGGCCCCAACGGAAGACCCATAGCAAAAGAATACCAGCATCGGACCTCTCCTTACAAAGAAAAAACATAGTTAAGTTGCATGTGGCTTGTGTTTGCAACATATGACAATCTCATGCCCTATTTTTGCATTCCCTCCCTTATCTACCACCACAAAACTATTGCTGGCCCTGCATATAGGCCACCAACCTTGCATAATCACAACACAAGTATCACCCACAGCCCTTTCATAAGATTTGTACTAATGTGTTACTGTGCGTGTCTAAGGCAAAACATGCATCAAAAACCAGAATCCGAAGGAAGCAATTGAAATTCAAAATAACTGTCTGAAATTTAAAATGCATAGCAGTGGTTGAGACAATATATTTCTCAAGCACATAGTTCATATCACAAGAAAATCCATCACATATAAAAAAAAAAAAAAAATACAGTCATGATTACATTTGCATATCAGACATCATCAAAACATAATTGGGTGATGCATAATGAAAATTTCAAACTTGAACAGAGTTAAAGCTAGAGTAAATAACCTCACAAGTAACAAGAACCACAGTAGCATATGGTTCTCGGAACCAAAAAAGTGATTGCTCCTGCGGGAACCGGCTACGAAGTCTGGTATCTGTTGTTAAAATGAATTCAGCAGGCAATTTTTCCACAAAAACAGGATTACGAGTCTTGTTATTCAAACAGGCTCTTTTGAATGGCAATCGCTCTTCAAATCCATTCTTGACAACAGGCCACAAATCACTCACATCTTCAACTGGAAAGCATTTTAACATGAAAAGATGAGATGAATAAAACAAGAAATGTAAGAACTTAAATAGTGGCTGGAAAAAAATTAAAAACAAATGATCCCTTATCAGTTCTGTTTGAAAAAGTTCCAACTAGAAGACTAGAATCTACTAACACAATTCTAAATAAGAAGAAAATAAAAAAGATTAAAAAAAATACAAGGGAAAAAAGGAGAAAAAAAAGCCCAGCCCTTTAGCATGACTGCAACCAAAGCAGACTTAGCAAAAGAAGTTCATCAGAATGTAAGAAAAACAAATATTAGTATCACCTCCAAGAAGGATAGATTTTGGATCCATCTGCTTTCCATAGTGATAAAATGCTACCCAAAAACATACATGGGTATATACATAAAAAGAAGCATATGCATGCATGCACATATGCACATATGCACATACACGCATACGCATATATAAAAACACATATATACATATATAAAATGCTACTCGAAAGCATTCACGGGTAGATACATAGATATATATATATATGCTCAAAGTATCCCAACTAACAGTTCGAGAAAGTACCATGACCCAAACTACAAAACCAACAAAATTTACTCCCTCCCCACAACGTATCGCAGACCTAGTAAGGGAATTTAGTTGAAGCTGCTTTTGAATTCTGTACTTGCTAAAATAAATATAGCTGCCACTTCCAAGGAAGGAAAGGTACATTAACAACGACAACAAGTACACAGAAAAGCCCTCCACATTCTCAATATAAGTAAACCACAGATTCAAACAACCACAGCCCGATTTCTTTCCGTATGTATAAAAGCATGAGTCAGTTGAGCATTTGATTTCCAATTTCGGCTTAAAATTCGATACTGAAAATCGCAGATAGATACAGGAACAATGCAGATATAAGTAGTAGAAAAGCATGGATTTCAAACATCCAATGATAGCAGAAATGCAAATCACGGATCAAAAAAGAAAAATGGCAGAGATGCAACTCTTTACAACGGAGATCAATTGAAGACGATAAACTAACCATATAATATAGACGCAAGACGAAGAGAACCGAATACCTGCGACGATGAGGTGATCACAGGAGTTCTTGATGGTCTGGAACTGAGCTAGGAAAGTCGCCATGATCGATCTGCGAAACCATAAGCCGAGAGAGAGAGAGTGAGAAGTGAGTTTTAACTGCGATTGCAGATTCGGAGGTTAATCGACTTCAAAATTTGCTGGTTCAGTCCTCTTCTTCCCCGATTGATGCAGGGATTCCTTCGTAATGTCGCATTCTGGGGACACGGTGCATCGCGCCTCCGTCAAGATCAGTAGACGCGCGACTTCCTCGTCGTCAGATCTGATCGCTTGGTCTTGTTAATTACCAGTCTATTTAGGGGAGGCTCGGGATTCCTTCAATTTTTCCGATCATGAGGTAATTCGGTAGGATAAATTTGGAAAAAGAGTTGTGAAATGAAAATTTTTAATTTTAGCCCACGAATCAGTAAAAGAAAAGGTCGAGATATTATTATAGGTATTTAAAATACTCTAATCCCTTATTTTACCTGAACTAGATATTGTATATATAAGCTTAAAAATGATTTTTGAATGAAATTGTATATATACTGTTGAACATGTTTTGTGTAAAGAATATGACTTAATTTTTGAAGGAATTTTTATTTAAAATAATTCATTTGAAAAATCATCCAACAAAATATAAATTGATCCATTGAATAAGTAAACTTTATTAGAGAAAAGTTCGAGAAATGTTTGTTTGGGTAAGAATTTCCCAAATAACCTGTTTACCCGATAAACTTCTTTTTCATTTCTCTCTTCTTTTTTTTTTTTTTTTTTTTTAACTTCCCTAAGGGTAAACAAATAGAGGCCCACGTCAAAAGCACTGGCTGACCCAGGCCCAGGTTCATGGAAAGGCCCAACCCTAGCCCACGTACGAAGACCGCCCAAACCTAATGAATTGGAGTGGACTAGAGAGTAAAAACAAAGGAAAAAATGAGACATGAAAGAAAAAAAGTGCCATTAAATCAGACATGAACAACATTATTTCCAAGTTTGAATACTATAAGAATTGCATAAATTAGTCGAAGCAGATGAACTTATTCGTATAAATTTTGTATTCTTCAACGTTAATTTGCTTTTTTCCTCGGTTCATATTTTAGTGGGGCATGAAGCATGGGCTGCTCCGTTGTTTTCCAATTCAAGCGTGGGCCTGAACTGTGAGATCTTGCTGCACACTGGCTTGTCAGCTCTCTTTCAATTCACATATTTTGATGGATTATAAACCCAAACCCTCATCTTCTTTAATTGTGTTCATATAAGTCAAATGATACCATGATGATTTCTTGAACTCAAGTGATCAAATGGCAAGAAGGTGTGACGTAAAATGGGAAATGAGAAGTAATGGACATATATATATATATATAAAATGGGAAATGAGAAGTAATGGACATATATATATATGAATTACTTGCATGTAATGCTATTGACATTATTAGTTTGTACGATTATATGAAAAAACTTATGAATGGTTTCATAACATGGTTGATGCCTTAAAATCGTACACTTTTACGTAACTTAACGAATAAATTTTTCACTGAATCAGTAAGTAATATATAGAGAACGAATAGAAGAAATTGACCCTTAAAGGAGCAAAAGTAAAAGAATGGCAGAAGTATTCAACGCTTGACAAACGGATGTTTTATTGCATCTGCGAGCAATATGTAGCGAACAGACTTGAGATGAGACTCATAAAAGGACTCGACCTATAGTGAAAGTATAAAGTTAGAGCACCGGTACGAATTCAAAGACGGATCAATTTTGAATTGGGGCAAGTTTTTTATTATCCATGCACTAATTGAGTTTAATAAAGTTAAAACAAAATGTAGACCACTTTTCTTGTGCTGATTTATGGGTTTGTGGATGCAAGCAAAGAAAGCATCCTTTGGCCAGGGGTTGGGTTGTGGATAATGATGCAATCTTAATGGACGGTAGCAAAATCAAATTCCAAAATTAAAACACCATGAATGAATGATAAATATCTCCATAAAGCTCTTTTGTACCCTTTCCTTGGAAAGGAAACCATAATTTGTGTGGTTTTAAAATAATGATTCTTTGTGATGATACATTAGAAATAAATAAATAAAAAAGATCCTTTCTGATGTTAAAGAGGTGGACACCCACGTATAACAAAGCCCCTGAGTGGGCCATTTTAGCGGCCTGATCTCCCTGGGCCGGGCCATGGAATATTCTAGAGGCATGTCTTATCAGGCCCATGTTCATACTAATAGAAAAGGAAGAATGATGCTTTGGCTTGACCACCATTTATCTAATTTTCTTTTTTTTTTTAGGATTTATCTTTCTGGTTTTAATGTGAGCTCATCACAGGCCAAATTCTCACCTAAAATAGTTAATCAAGAAGGCACCTTTGACATCATAGGCTTAAACTTAAATATCACACTCATAATATTCACACTTTTCGATGTCAGATTGGGGTTTCACAACCTAAACCCTCATTCACGATGTTTTCGTGAAATAGACGGCGCATATAGCACCACTAGAAAAGGAAACCGACCCTCTCCAATTTTCTTCCCTTAGTTAATTTTGAGACACTTTATTATACTTTAAACTCTCCGGATGAAAATAACCAATGGAAATATGTCTACACCATAATTTTCATTAGACAGATGTGTGAAATTCAAATCAACATGAAATTGGTTTCTTGAATTCTCAAAGCTCGGATTAATAGGTTCTTTACTTTGAAATTTCATGAAAATCAACATGCGTGTACAAATATATATATATATATATATATACTATATCTATAGGATTAAAATTGGTTAAAAAACTTTAGAATGAGTTAAAAATGTCCAACTCGGATTAGCTCTCTCACGCTCACTCAATAGCTAAAATTCAAAAGTTAAAGCAAATAAGCAAGTCCCATCAATTTTTAGTTTTATAAATGAATCAGGAAAAGTCACATTTTAAAAAAAATCTCAACCCTATAAAAGGAACTTTCTCTAGAAGCTCTACAAGCTTTTTCTCATCTCCACCCACGTAGGTCCCAACTTCTTACGGATTGTGATGAAGACTTGAGGAATTAGTTGATTTGCATTAGGGGTTGTTTGGGAATCTCCTTTAAAAACCGTAGTTTCAGCCAAGCTTTGTATGGAACATCATGGCACCATCAAAGAATGTGTTTTGAGGTTTGCAAGACATTTGATTCACGAAATCTTTTTAAAAAAAATCATACCATATGATTTTTAGTTATGCATACTGAGTACTTGGGAGCTAAACAAGTTTAGTGGCCTTTAGGGGAAGGAGAACTTTACCAAAAGCTCAATTTAAGTACTCATTTATCTTAATTACTGTTCAATCCACTTTTAAACATTTCTTGTGTAAATAATTAACGTCAATGCCTGGCCAATGTAGTGAAACTCTTCCTTTGATTTTGCATGTGTCAACGTATTAAAGGAAATGAAAAAGGAAATAATATGTAAAACACTTCAAACAATGAGTGGGGGGAATAAGGAAAAGATTGTTTGGTCTGAATTACCAGAAATTTTTTTGAAGTAATTTTTAAAATACTGAGTTTCCACCTTAAAAGTCAAAGGGGAAATTCATAATTATTTCAATGATCTCACTAGTGCACAAAGAAACTCAACAATGGCTGTTTGAGATCATAGATGGTTACCTATTTAAAGACAAAAGAGTTAAATTTCTTTCTTACATATTATGAATCTAGCCTAAATTTTGATATTAGCTGATTATATCCCAATATTTTTAAAGTATTGTGAATCTACCCTAAGACTAAATGTGATTTGCCTCTGGCAGTGGATTACATCTTCTCCCCCAAAATATTAGGCCTTGTAATTCTTCTTCCCCAATTTATGTCAAATCTATAGGAATTTTACCATCCTTGCACATGTTCTTCCCTAAATTTTAATGTTTGAGAAATTTTTAGGGTTCCTCTCATACTCTTCAGTTGGAAAAAGTATAGAAACTATAGTTACAATCATCTTAGGAGAGAAATTTATTTAAGGCCAAATTGTGTTTTTTAGCCCCACCTTTGGCAAAAGTTGCGGATCCAGCCTAACCTTTACTGTTAGGTAATTATATCCCAACCTTTTTAAAGAGTTGAGATTCTAACCTAAGTCTAAATAAGCTTGAGCTCCATTATCATGTGTGCCTCACATGTGGTATAAGAAACTTACTCCCATCTAATTGTTTTCATTTCAAATCTTTTCTGACTTGAAATCTCTAAAATTTATATGGTTTCTCCAACTCTCAAATCATCCAAGATTGCTCCCCTCCAAATTCCCCTGAAATTTCTTGGATTTCTCTAGGATGATTGATGCTCCTTCGGCATGTAATTCATTTTCATCTTCCTCTATGTTCAGAACTCCTTTGCAATGGAAGAAATTTATTCATGTTATTTTTCATATTGCAGGTCAGACGCACTTAATGGAGCTCATGTCAATTTAGAATTAAACTAGAATTGCAACTCTATAAAAAGATTGGGATATAATTGTCTAATAGCAAAGTTTGGCCCAATTCCATAACTTTTGCCAAAGGTCAGCCTTAAAAACATAAATTTGCTTATATTTAATTCATAAGCTTCTAAAGTGTTTCTGCAACAAGATTTTTCTTCATCCATCTTTGATGTCTATTAGTTAAAAATCACTAATTTTATCGGGGAGGTGACAAAAAAATTGGGACTTTCCGGTTCCTGTTTGGCTTAATGGCAAAACAAACAAATAAATTGTGTTAAATTGGAGAAGAAGATGGACAATGATGAAAGAAATCCAGTAGATTTGGGGGAGATTAGGGTAGAAGAATTCAAAGATAGGAGAAAGGCTATAAATTTGGGGAAGAAGATGTGAGGAGGCAACTCGTCTTCAATCATAGGATGGTAGTACAACACTTTAAAAGGGTTGGGATATAATCATCTAATATTAAGAGTTAAGTCAGATCTGTAACTTCAGGCAAACATCGGATTTAAATAATGCACTTTGGCCCAATTTGGAAAGCCAATTTCATCCATGCAACAATATATCTTTTCTTGAGTTCGAGGGCTAATACAACAAAGACTAGGTTCACTCCTCCTTAATCCCAATTTTAATGTCGATCTCATGGCTTTTTAATCCTGTTTGAGGATATTTTATATCCTAATATATATGTTCTAATATATAATATATAGATATGAATCAGGATGAACGGATCTTAGAGTTCATGAACCTAGGAACCCTAGACATAATATATGTATACTACCTGGAGGCAACGGTATAGGTATTGTAAGCTTGTTACTTGTAATGTTTTAAGCACCACATGCAACATTTCTCAGTATGTCATTTTGATTTCACAAGTTCTTTTAGTAATTTATTCGTTCTTGTAATGTTTTAAGCACCACATGCAACATTTCTCAGTATGTCATTTTGATTTCACAAGTTCTTTTAGTAATTTATTCGTTCGATATGTAAACACGCACAGGGACAAACATTATTATTAATCTTTCTTCTACGTGGTACTTTTAAGTAGTGGTACTTTTAAGTAATTCATTTATTTTCCCCTTAGCATAAGAAGTTGTTACCGACAGATGAGTGGAAATCACACATTGATATGAAGTTTGTGTGAATGCTTTCACTGGCGGAAGAAAGTTGGTCGGTGCTTTTGATTCGAGTCGTCATCAAAATACTGCAGTGCTCTGAAGAATCCTCAACTGACTGAGACGACCAAAAATACAAAAAAAAAAAAAAAACATTACTTTTACCCCTCTATAGGATTTTCTCGTTCACATCTCGAATCTTTGATATCGTCCCCTAATTTTTCGAGAGAATTAAAATTACGCTAAAAAATTAAGCATCAAAGAATAATTAGTAATGCAAATATAAGCTCGAATAAACTTTTTCTATTAAAAAGTTCGTCCATGGACTTGACAAACTTGCTTCACTAAAATAATTTGACTTTGGGGCTTTACGTTTGACCCACTGACAGCAAAATGATGCCATTATAATGCAAGCAAACCAAAAACAAGGCACCATCCCATTTGCCTCTTCCCTTGCAATTGGGTGGTTAAGACGACTAATGAGCAATTAACATCCCCAGCTAGCTGATTAAGATCATTCACGCAAATAGACAAACTCTGTGTCGTAAGCTTCTCAACATTATCATCAATCGCATTCTACATTAGGGCTTCCACCCATTTCATTTTCTATACAGTTGAATACAATTTTATTTATCATGGTCAGTCTTGTATAAGTATATCCTATACTAAAATATTATAAACTCACCCACAATTTTTTTTTTTTACCCCTTTTTACAGATCACTGCTCATCCTTACCTCCTCCAACCAGCATCATACCATGTCTTTGCATCAAGAAAAATAGAACAGCCAGTATATATCTATTTAAATAATAGGAAAGCCTAATTATATTTATATGTATCTAGTTTGAGTATGGCCTCACGTTGACTTCTTGTTAATTAGGCATATATATATATATATATATATATATATATATATATATATATATATATATAATTAGTATTTATATATGCATAATTAATGGATCACAATAAACCGCACCGACTCAAGAAGAGTGAACCGAGTTATCAAGAGTACCAATTCATGCCGGGGAGCTGGAACGGTTGCCGGTAAACGCCGTCGCCGAGCGAGCCCAGCATTGTCTGTTGGTGCATCGGCGGCGGAGTCTGGGGAAGCTGACCGAGCAGCGCCGCGAAAGAGCCGCCGCCGCTCATGCCCCCGTTGTGTCCCTCCCCTGCATCCCCCTGGAACCTCTTCCCACCAGAGGAGCTTGATCCTCCTGCGGCGGTGGCTTCGTCGTCTTCGATCCAGTACAGCGAAGGGAGGGTCCTTTTCAGAGGGAGCGAGTTCGAGATCCCGGCGAGTGACGATGGAACAATGGAAGCCGACGGAGAAGAAGGCCCGATGCCTCCGCCGCTGCCGCCATCACAAGTACCGGCGCCGGCGATTCCTTCGAACACGTTGTTGCGTTGTTCGTTGTGGAGCAATGCGGCGTAATTGGTGGCGGGTTTCAGAGGAGGATTCAGTTTGGGATTCTGTTGTTGCTGTTGATGGTGGTGGTGGTGCTGGCCCACCGAAACTGCCTGAAGCATCTCGTCCATTGATTCGCTCTCCTTCTCATGATCCAACGGCCTCTGAGTGTTGTTCTTTTTGTAGATTCGGCACAACACCCAATCGTCAAGCTACACATGTCCACTCCAAATATAAAAACTAAAATTCAGAAGAGAGAAGAAAAAAATAATAATAATAAATAAGGAGGAGGTGAGAAATAAAATACCCTCAAGGAGGCTTTCTTGTCAAAGCCGGGGGGCTTATGTTGAATGGAGTTGTTGGGCTTGTTGCTGTTATCGGCGAGGCGATATTCGTGCATGATCCAGTTGGTCTTGATCCCTTTAGGGGGCTTTCCTCCATAGAACACGAGGGCCTTCTTGACCCCAACCTTCTGAGTTCCTCCCGAAGTCAACACCGGCTTATCCGTCCCGGTGGCCTTCCAGTACCCGGACGTGGCCGCCCTGTTCGGCCGAGCCCCGTTCGGGTACTTCCGATCCCTTGGGCTGAAGAAGTACCACTCCGCCTCCCCGAAAGTCGCCTTAGCTTCAGAAAGATCAAAGAAGGATATGACTCTGTGAAAAGTTGTTTGAATTTGAACGGAAAAGTGATTTGAATGGAAATTTTGTTTACCGGGGAGCTCCCACGGGTCGAACTTGTAGAGGTCGACCTCGGCGATGATGGCGACTGGGAGAGGCGCGGAGGAGGCCTTCTTCTTTAGGTAGTGAACCACGAGCTCCTCGTCGGTAGGGTGGAACCGAAACCCCGGCGGAAGCTGCGGTTGCTGTATCCCTGTCGACGAGTCCGTACTCTCCATACTCAAAACCCACCCTCTCCCTCTCTCTCTCTCTCTCTCTCTCTGTTATTAAATGTTCAGTGGTACCCTTATGTGTTTGTTTTTGATCGGAGAAGAAGAAGAGAGGTCGAGAGAGAGAGAGAGAGAGAGAGAGAGAGAGATGTCTGTTAGAGTTGGCCAAAGCCCGTCTTTTCAATTGGGTACGCAGTTAGGAGTATATAATAAAGATTTAAGCTATAATCCACCGCGGTCGCAAAGGGGGCTCGTTGTACAGGAAGACCAATCATATCAAGCCACGTAAGATGCTTGAGGGCTATTGGCTCACGCTGTGTGAAATTACGTAGTTGAGCTTGGGATTTGGGCGAGGGAGGGAGGATAGGAGGGGTAAAATGGGGAGGGCAATCGGGGGGCATGTGGGGTGATGGGTACCTAAAGGATGACGACAGCAAAAGGCAGGGCGTGGGGAACTGGTGTGAGCACCTTTAGTTTGGTGACACGTGTGATTCCCAATGAAGGAGGGGTCGACACGTGGGTGGGCGGGGGGCCCACGTGCCACCACTAACCAACGGAGGAAGAGGGGGAGGATAGATAAGTGTGGGGTGGGAAGAAGCTTTACGCTTTCGATGTCATGCTTTTGTTATGCAAATCAAATATCAACCCTTTTTTTACCCCTCCCTTCACTAAGTTACCCTAAATTTTCTACCTTAATAGTTCACAAGAAAGAAGAATCATCTGTGTTTATATCCATAAAAGGAACTTCCATCATTTTTTATTTAAATCCTAAAATTGTAATTTTTAAAATTTCTAACCCAGACTTTGAGTAGAGTTATTCTAATTCTCACTCTAATTTTCCTCTAAACCGTCAATTTTTCTTAGAGTGATCATTCGCATAGTAAAAAAGGGTTTGTGTAAACATCAATAAGGGACGAGAAAAGAATCCAGAAGATAAAAAATACGATAACCCTAAAATAAATTTAGGAATCTTAGAATTATAGAAATATTATATTTTACTATCCATCATGTTAACATGAATTTTTATTTTTACTGTGTAAGCATTCATCCTATCTAAAGTGGATGGAAGCTACAGTTATTAATATAAGTTTAAATTTAGACATCAAAATAATTAAAATTTTACGATTTAAATTAAAAAGAGGTGGAATTATTTTTACAACCAAAAAAATTTATCCTTAATTCGTTTATACATCCAAATGGAGGCACATGCACACAAAAAATCTACGAGGAGGGGCATTGAAAAGTGGGGCCCATTTGTTTTCCTGTGTCTGAATGAGATCGACCGAAGGGGCCCCACGGAGGCCACCCCTTGTTAGCCGACTCTTATCATCATCAACTCAGTTCCCCCATTCAGATCTTCGCTTTCTTGTGATTATGCACAAGATATAAGATGTGTCATCACTTTACTAAATATTGTTAAAATAATTTTTAAATTTTTTTTTTTTATCATTTTGAATTAACAAGACCTTAATATTCACCAAGTTTATTTTAAATATTTTATTTTACGAAAGTATGCACAAAGCTAGCTGTCTTTTTACTTGATAAATATTTATTTATTTAACTACTTAAATATATGCTCATTTCTTTAGTATCCGTATGATTCTTTTTAAAAGGTATGTTAAATACAAATGTAAATAATTCGGAGAAAGTTGCACAAAAGAATTGCTGAGAACGTGAATGGTGGAGATAACATTATGGACGATTGATTGATTGAAAATAAAAATTGTCAATACTCCATAACATGGTATGGACGAGGCCCACAAGATCATTTGGAGAAAAAACAAAAGGAGTCGAAAGTGGGCTGAGGGGATCCTCAGCACAGACCACGACCCCTCGTCCAATAGAAATGTTCCTTCTCCCCTCTCCTTCTTGGCTCCCATGGCACTGTGCTAGTTGTGGGGCATGGCTAGTTGATTGCGTCATTTTTCTTCTACTTGCTGCACATCATTTCATCACGTATACATGCATTTGCATTATATCCTTTTCTGACCCGTAACTCATTTGAAATTTGATTTTAGAATTACCCAATACTCCACCCCTTGTTTCCTTCATTTTACTAATTTCCCCGAGCTTGATCGCTTAAAAATCGAAAAATTAGCAATTTAGTTGTAGACGCAAAGTTATTCTTTCGACCTTAAGCTCTTATGGTCGGGGAAATTAATTAAGTTTGAAACCAATCTTTAAGAATAATTTGGTGTTGGCTCAAACGTAACAAATCAATTCAACCTCGTCCCCTCGCCTTTTCATTTTTTTTTTTCTTGTTTCTGCATGTCAAGTCATGTTGAGGATATTTTATATCGTATTATATATGTTCTAAATATATGTTACATAGACATGTACCGTACCGGGCCTTATGAGGTAAAACCCATTAATCCAAAGTCCTAGATATATTTTTATAAATACTGGCCGAATTCAACAGTGTAGGTATTTCAAATTCGATATCTAATATGTAATGCTCTAAGATTGTTAGGGTTTAAGCGCTCACTTAAAGCATTACCTTGTTCACCATACTAGAATTAAGCTTCTAAAGTAGGGAAAAAAAAATAAAACTGACAAATGTATAAAAATATAAAGGAGCAAAAATTTATTGTGCTTTACATGAGAAAATTGATGCTTAAGAGCCTTTTAATAGATGAAAATTGTGATCATACTTTTAGATTCAGCAGAGCTGGGGTAACTAACAATGTCTTTGTGATATTTATGTTGCATTTGTTTGCATTGAATTGATGCTGAATGGCTTTAAGTGCTGATTCAGTGAGAGGTGGGCTCATTTGAAGCATTTGTTAACGCCTCTGAATAACTCTGAATGACCTCTAAATGAATCAGCACCCATATGGTGTTGAACGTTGAGTGCAATATAATTTAAAGCTTAAATGACAAAATTGACCTTTATAAACAAAGGTTCAAATGTTTGTAGTGGCAAAACTACTCCACTTTCACTTTTATAAGCAAAGTTCAACTTTCCTTCCTTGTTTTCTCTTTTTTTTTTTTATCCTTCTACTTTTGCTTCACTTGTTTTTTTTTCCTTTTGTAAGAGAGAGAGAGAGAGTTAAAAGAAAAAAGCTTAATGAAAAGATTGAAAATTTTCAAATTTTGGGAATTTTAATTTTGATTAGGTTTTTTGATTTGAAGATTTTGATATTAAAAATGTGAGGCTGTTAATTAATTGATAAATTTGAATGCATGACTTAATAAAAAAATAAATAAAAATAATGACGAGGGCAAAATTAGAAATGTAGATTATCCAGACTTTCATTCAAATATGTAACCAAACACTTTAATTATTATATATTCAGCATCTCTTATTACGCCTCTTATTCATTTAGTAGAATTTAAATTGATTTTCAGCCTTCAGCATTTAATGCTGAATTTTAATAAACACTACCTTGGGAAGAGTGGCTGTGTTTATTGTTGAAAGAAAGGGTCACAGGGAGGGGGCATGTGTAACACTTTAATGTGTAGGCCTAGGCTCATCTTTATACACACAAGCTAAATAGTAATTGCATTTAATAAAATGATGACATGTAAGTACGTCCATTACCAATCTAATGATCATTAAGATCCAATATCAAGCATTTAACATGCATTTAACATATTATTTTGAAACCAATCGAGAAAGGCCGATTGAAATCAAATTGAGAGGGCAGATGTTAAGATCCAATGTTGAAGGGACCAGCATCTTTAAAGCGAGTGAGTATAACTTGATGTGAACATTTTGATGATGGCATGGGCGCACACACTATTTATATTCATATGGCTGAAGTCCGATGCTGCTTGACAGACTAAAGTGGTGAGCTGGACTGCACAATATAATATATATATATATATATATATAGAAAGCCCTCTATTTCTTTCCTACCAACTTTTCTTGGAAAAGAACTTCATTGCACAACAGGGAATTAGCCTGTGAACGTAAGCCCCTCTCCCTAATCCATACCCAAGCACATAAAATAATATACATGTTTATTTTACCCTAACAGATAAAGATCCACGCTACCCTACGGTGCCAAGTAAACAATAAATCAGTACAAGGGTGAGCTATATCAATAATAAAATCACAATGAAGTCGGAAAATTTTAACTTCGAATCAAGTCGACACGTGAAACGTATATAGTAAACTACTGATTATCGAGGTTATGGTTCATCAAACATGCATAGAGTCTGTTATGGAGTTTCACATTTCATAGGATGCGTCACCATGTTCAAAAATTACCCCCAAGAAGTAAGAAGTGCTTGTGGTGCAAAATTGGCCACTCTGAATGAACCTAAATCTTAAGATTGATAGCTGCAGCCGGGGACCTTCATGTGTATGGCAACAAATGTCAATATAGGAGGGTGTCCACTTGGAATCAACTCTTCTATGGTGGAGCCAGCTTTTTTGAACGTGGGGTGGTGGCTGCATGCTTGTTCTTACTCACACCCCCATGTGGGCTTCTTAGGGTTGTTAGTCAATACAATCTTTAATTAATTAATCAAAGTATGGTATCAGTCCATATCATTTTCTCCTGGAAAGCCTAACTTTCTCTTTTATGTTACCAAAGTGAAAGGGAGTAATTATGCACGTGCCCGTTTTGTCCTCATCATGATGACTTTCTTATCATGATAGCTTAAGCTCAACTATACACTATTAATGATCCTCTTAAACATATTCCCACAAGAACCATTTAAATGGCCTTGCAACTCAAATATACACCATTTAATGATCATTTTTAAACACATCCCCACAAAAACCATTTAAATGGCCTTGCATTAAAGACTAGTGGAAAAAGAATAATTCTAGCTCAACCGTCCAACTAGTGGTCTGCAATGAGTTGTATCCTTTATATATCAACATTTTGCTTCATCGTTGACTTTTAAAAAATTTATTTCAGGCTCTGACAAGGTCGCATACATCAAATCTAACCTCAAACATTAGGACCACCAGGGAAATTTGCCCTTATATACTTTTATTAGACAATGAAACTAATTAACAATTGAAATTTTAGGATCCTCAAAATCGTTAGGGTTTAAGTGCTTATTTTAAGCATTACACACTAGGTACGGGTTTGGAATATTTATACTGTTGTCTCCAGCCAGTATATGTAGAATATATCTAAGATTTTCGGGTTAACGAGCTTTACCCCATAAGGCTCTTATGTTTCAATCCATGTCTGTATAGTATATATTTGGAATATATATAATAAGATACTAAATATTCTCAAGAAACACAAAGTTGGGGTTGGATGGTAGAAGGAAAGGAACACTAGTGGCTTGAAAAGGGCCATACCATGATGAAGAATTCCGTGTATTATACCTTCTCTTCCTGCAGAATAATGGACATGGTCACCTTGTTTTATGGTCCCATGTCGGCTCCCTTCATGTGGGAACACAATTTGATCCTCAATCTGTGTCATCCCTTTTACTTCTTGCATGGTCTTCCTTTCAAGAATCACCCCTTTCTAAGGATTCTCATCCTCTGCAACACGAGGCACAATAAATTATATATTAAACTTACAAAAGAATGAACATCCATAAGTCTTATAATATTTAACGATTTGAAGTCTGTTCATCTAAATATTGATAACATTTATAGGTTTTTTAAGGACTTGATCATTTTTTCCCCTTAGAAATACTAAAATATACAATTGCAGCACAGCAAATCACTCAAAAATTGCATATCTATGAGTTTTTGCATTTTTTTTCCTTCTATTCCTACCTTAATATTGTTCTTTAAAATAAAATCTAGAGGGGTATTGAATGATTATTAAGTATCCCCTACTGCAAATATACTAAATAAACAAGGCTTTGGTAGTGAGGTGATCCCGGAAATTCGGCGTAATGAACGGCATGCTTCCCTTTCTTTTGTAACAGATTGAGACAAGTCCCAATTGCATGATCTTCCACAAAACAGCGAGGCCTACTCAGTTTTTCTTCTCCCCACTTGTTTTTCTTCTTATAATAATAATAATTATTAACATGAGAGTGCCAGACCCACCAACTCTATAATCCCTTAAGAGAATTACATGCGCCCATAGTAGCGGCCTCCCAGTGGATCGGGTCCCATACGAAATATGCATAACATATTGAGTTATCTTATGAGACTCAAACATGTCAGTCCAATTTTATAAATGTCGCCTGAAACTCTTAAAGAGATAATCGAACTTATGACCTCTTCAAAGAGGAGAGTCTCAAGGTACTCAAAACACAAATGCACAACCCTAGTTGTGCAATTGCCTCACAACTAAATAAAATGACAGGCCAAAGCACACCTCAGGCAAGATTATACATGAATTCTCAGCTTCTTCTTTGCATGCATTGCAATATTGGTTTTCCATAATAATCACTATTGATACCAAAACACACAGGGGCACCCTCCTGGCTAGCTAGCTAGCTAGCTGGCTGGCTGGGCTTGCGTTTCAAAGATTATCAAAACGTGGATAAACATACGCCCTAACGAACATGATGGCTAGTTTTGCATCCACTTCACACTTTATTTTTCTTTCTGCAGATTTGTTAGGCCAATTTACGACATCTGGCACCGTCCTAAAAGTCGGATCGCCGTCCATCTGGCAGTTTCTTATTGGCACTGCCATGTGAGGTGGAGTTGTCGCAGGCTGCTTTCTTTGCCAGACGATTGCAAGCTAGCTACATTGGACTGGATTCATTACACCATTACACACACACACACACGTATGTATATGTATAAATATATGGTCAATGCACATGACTCTTCCATGGTGATCCGACCAACTAATTCATTGGAGCAAACCATAGGAGAGTTTTATTTATTTATTTATTTATTTATCTATGCACTTTATCTTATATTTTGGTGTGTTTATATATATATATATATATATATATATATATATAAACATTGGCGGAGGAAACAAATGTGAGACAAACTAGAAGGGCATGGACCAAAACTCGATATTAAAAAAAAAAAAAGACGAAAAATAAAATAAGGAAATATGGGTTAATGCGTGACTCCATTTTTGGACATGACCTTTAAAAAATAAAATAAAATAAAATTTCGAGATGGCTATTTAACCAAAACAAGGGAAATTGAATAAAGCCGCCATACATGGCCCGTGAGAGAAGCTGTGCGCTTTTTCTATGCACCCATTCGAATTTTAGCTAAAAAAGTCTGAGGCTTCGAATGATCTTTGATCTTATATTAATAAATTATTAGCCATAAGCTCTCGATGTCACAATATATTCTAAGCATAACGAATTTCGACAACTTTGATTTCCAATTTTTGACCTTGGTGTTCACTGTCATACGAGGGTAAATATTCTTGTTGGTCCACTACTACTAAGAAATCTATGCAAATATATTTACCAAAAAAGAAAAAATTGAAATCTATGCAAATCTGACATGGATACCAACAAATCGCACCTTGAGCCATGTCACTCATGGGCTAACAAATTTTCTGTGGGCTTGCCATTTGGTTGTCGAAATTTGGGCCTCGTTGATGCATATATACTTTTGGGCCTGGCAAAACATTAATTCTCTAAGCAGCCGAGGCCCAGCACAAAGTGGGTACAGCTGCAATGCCTAGTAGTGGACCATTTTATTCACAAGGTGCATGCAAAAATAACGATGCGGCAAAAGGGCTTAGGAACTAATTAACAAGTGTTTCAAAATTTTTAATTTATTAGATTTGCAATGTTTCTACCGTCTCACCAACTTTCCTAAATGTTTATGCGTGTAGTATTACTCTTTGACTAATTCAGACTTATATATTTTCACGTCCCGTACCATTTCAGCCGTCTTTCTGATATCGTATAGCTTGTCGCGAACATATAGGCCTTGTCTGATTCTCAGAATGCAATTTGTCGTTCTATACAGTTATTATCTTTTTGATTGATAAACAACTCATGCAACTTAATGATTGCGTTAGTTTAAACTCGCGACTTTATCTAACATCATAATTTTATTAAACATGCTAATACACCACCAAGGGCTTGATGGACCAACTATCTCATGTTAGGTAATCAACTACCGTGCAGCTCTAAAACGGCATTATTTTAGGATTGTTGTGAAAATTTTAATCGTACAAATTAAATGAGTATAAAAATAAAAGAGGGCATTTGCCAACTTTAATATAATTTCGTTATGTAATGAGTTTTCATTTATATTATGAACTATTAAGAACATGGAATTGTTATAATTGTTTTAAATATTTAAAGCTTATAAATGAAAAATTCATATCATACATGAAATTGAGCTATATACTTTTATATTCTCGTATTCATTCGATCCGTAGGATTAAAATTTATGAAATATTTATCTAATTACTAATATTTGAATTGTTATGGCAAGGAGGGCCACCCTACAAATATTTTTCATTTTTATTATTGGGAGTGCGTGAACCGAGGCGGAGATATTATTCCAAAACGGCGCCGCAAAGCATAAATGAGGCGTGTGTGTCTTGTCAAAAGAGAGGTTAGATTGATGAGAACGCAGCGGCGAAATTTTAAAACACGTGCAAGTTAAAAAAAAAAAGAAAAAAAGAAAAAGACAGTTCCCAAATTCCAAAAGGCCTCAGACGAGAAAAGAGAGTCAAACCTCCAACTCAGCACTTATCTTAATCTCGAAGTCTCCGAACCAAGTGGCATTCGACGCCCAATCATAAGCCAAAAAGTAGTAGTACTGCTGCATCCAAAACCTAGTTCTTATCCCTTTACACTGTTCATTTTTTTGTATGGTGAGACAACGATACAAATATTTCCAATTCTTTTGCCAAAATTAATTTAAATTAAGTTAAGGGGCCTTGATTCGAGGACATGTCCCCACTCGCACGTTTAAGAAACTGCACCTCGATCAAAGATGATAATGAATTCGGATAAATTTTACTTAATGTTATTAAATCACGACGGTTATCTTAAAATAATCGATATATTTTAATTTGTCTTATTTTTTATATAAAATTTTGTGTTATTATAATTACATCATTGTTGTTAAATCACTTTAAGAGTAAGCGAATCTTCTCCATTTCATCGATTAATTTTTCTTTCCATTTCACTCTTCTAATCATTTTAAAATAATTTTAACCGTATAAATCGACATAACATACAAAAATACATAGAAGTATCCATTTTCATGAGTTTTCTAAAGGCGGAACATATTTATCACAAGTATTCAAAATTTAGTATAGTTTGCCCTTAATTTTCTTAATTTTTAATTATTTTGATAAATATGTTCAACATTTTTACGTCTCATAAAAATTGATAAGGCTAGGTATTTTTCTATATTATCTCAATTTGTACAACTAAAATTGTCCTAAAATATCTGGAAATTGACTAGGAAAGTGAAATGTAGAGACTAATTGGAGATATTTAACAACAATGATAGAATTGTGAGACTATGAAAGTTCAATATGAAAATTAACACAAATCAAAGTATAATGACTATTATGAGACAACCCATAAAGTTCAGTGACGGAATTCACTTGATGGATTCTTATGTTTTCATTTAATTATTGATATTGTGATTTAAACTAGACTGATGAAGTTTATAAATTTCAAACGATGAGATAACGTCAAAACTTTCATCGACAATTATCGACGCAACTCCTTTTGTGCTCTAAAAAACTGTTTGCGGGTTTTTTGTGGGTTATAAACTCATCGATTTTTGTTTTGGGTGTTCATTGTTCACATTATTTTAAAGGACAATGATTGCTTACACTCGATGCCATGGACATGAGAAACCTTCGATTAAGATCTTGTATTGGGGCAATAGTGGGTGAATCCTAGAGTTATAAAGGGATAGGTCCAGATGTGAATAACATGGGAAGAGGATCAAGAACAGGGCCATAGACCCGGAACAAGGGAAAACAATGGATTGAAGGTTCTCTGTTCGTATTATAACAAGAAAAATTGAGGTTTATTGCTACTAGGACCTGGACCCAGAGGATTTCTTACATATCTTCATAGGAGAGTTAGACCCATGTAATTTTTAGGCTCATAGAACCATGGAGTTCACTAGGTGTGGTCCTGGCCTTGCCATAGGTAGTGATTCGGTGAAAAATGGTTGAAGAAGAAGGGAGCCGCTAGCTTTTTTCTCTTTATTTCTTTCTATCTTCCTTTCTTTCTCTCATCTCTCTTGCAATACCCAAGGTGCTCCCCCTCTCCCAAAACCCTAGGAATTTGCTTATATAGTGGAGAGAAGACCCCAATGGGGGAGGATGCGGCGCCACATTATCTTAGGGCCTTGGGCCCAACATTTCCAATCATGGGAGAATCCCTATAAGGGTGCTACAAGCTCTTAGAGCAACGTGGTGTAGCCATAGGCTCAAGGCTGTAAGCCTTTCCTCAACTATGAGAGGAAAAATAAGGAAGTCCTTAATGGACCATGGCCCCAAAAGGGAATTCCTTGAAGGATTTGAGCCAATGGGCTTAAGGTGTGTGTTATCCCTTTAAGGGCTGAGTCATGTGCTTAAAGTGTGTGTTATCCCTTTAGAGGCTGAGCCGTGGGCTTAAAGTGCGTGTTATCTCCTTTGGGATTGAGCAATGTCATCAAGCCGTGGGCTCGGAAATGTTATTGAGCTATTGTTAACTTGGTCAGTGAGGCTCCAATATTTGTAAAAGGAATTAAGGCGTGTTAATTTTCCCTAGGGATACAAAAAGCGACACCAACATAAACCAAAAAAAACGAATGCAAAACCGAAATCACAAAACTAAAAACATGGCCGATGCTTTTATCCACATCTGATTTCAAATGGGTTGGATTCATTGGATTGCATGAGAATTTTGTGGCTCCAAAGAATTATGCAGCATGAGCATCACATGTTCGGATAAGAAAATAGACAAAAGGGGAGGCATGAGTGCAGTGAATCACGGACCACATCGAACGCACCCCATGCCAAAGCCATGCATGAATTTTCGATGCAATGGCCCAAAGCTCCATTCACAGGCATGCTATTGGCCTGCTCACCCCTACGCTTTCATTACTTGGCCTCTTAACATTTTTGGCATGCATTTAAAAAAACTGAGATGCTAATTATTCAAGCATATGTCGTTGTCATTTTTGTACGTATTAGATGTGGCACTTTCCCTCTATTTATTTATTTATTTATTTATTATTGGAGTATTCTTTTCGTTAAATTTCACTGCATTTTTTATTTGGTCAGTCGAATCCTTTCTTTTACTTTTGCTGCTTTAGTCGCGATTAAGCTTTTTCTTTTTCTTTTTTTTTCCCTTGACTTCGTTTGTTGTGTAAATTTGAAAAAATAAAATAGAAAACACAGAAGTCTGAGGAAGTTTGGTCAAAGGATTAATGGAGCGTGCGCGAGCAGGGTTTAGGTGGGGAGCCAGAAAAATGGATATGCCGTCAACAATCAAGATGATGACGGGGATCAAACTGTAATAGATGTACATGCACCAAGGACTAATTCTTAACGTGCCATATTATACTCTTATTAATAAAAGTATCCTCTTAGTAACTTAGTTTTCTAAACTACAGATTGTTTGATGATGACGATTGCCCTGTAATAAAAAAAAAGTTAATAATTTAATCAAGTCATAACGAATAAATTTGAGTTCGACCAACAATTACACCATTTGATGTGAAGCACAAAAAAAATACTCACGATTCAATCTCATAAAACACAAAAATATTACATCACCCGATTTTATTTTAGAATAAATAACAAAAAAATATGAACATAAATTAATCAACCCCACCAGCAAGGTTATGCGCCTTATTTATTTTTTAAATAAAAAAAATCTGAGTCTCCCATCAAACAAACAAACAAATAAATAAACATGCGAACCATGTCTTTTTAATGAACCACTTTTTTTAAAATTAACTTTAGCACCAAACTTTCCATCAACTTGAAGATTCGAACCCTTTTACATCCATTTCGTAAAACAATGACCGGGAAAAAAAACGTGGGGGGTCTGAATTTGCTTTTTTTTTTTTTTTTCTACTGGTCCCTACCCAACCAGAATCCCAATTACCCCAAATAATTTTTGGGCCTCAAAATTAAGCCCCAAAGAATCCACGTATTTACAAATCCGCCGCACCCCTACTCCTACAGAGAATTTTCTTTTCCTTGTTCACTGTCGCGTGAACCCGAACCCATTTATCCGTTCAGACGGGTACCAAAACCCGAACGGGTCGGCCGAGTTGGTAAAACCCCCTTGCGTCAACCCGCTCGAGTTGGTGTCATTCTGCATAAACCCCGGGTTGATCCCACGCCCGACTCGGTGGTCCGTCCTGAGTCCGCTCTGTACCTCCTCCTCCGCGCGTCCGGGTTGACCCATCAAAGAAATCTTGTACATGTTGTTGCCACAGTTACTGCCGTAATTATTATTCACCGCCCACTGAGTTTGGGCCTGTGCCTGAGCCTGAGCCGTGTGTTCCGGGATGGAACTCAACGCGGCCAGACTCGCCCAGTCGAAATTCCCCGAGCCCAAGCTCTGTAGATTGAAGAGCGGCTTCTGTTCCTGATCCCCGCTACCACTCTGCAGGGTCTTCATGAGCGAGTTCGTCCTCGGAAGAGCGAAGGTCCGACCGTCGAGCTCCGGCAACGCGTCGAGCATTTGGTCGATGTGCTGCGACGAAGACGACGACGTCGACCCGCCGCCGGTGCTGCACTCCTTGCTCGGGGCCTCGCCGCCGCTCAACATCGTCTTCTGAGCGCTCGAGTTCTTCTTGTAAATCCGGCACAGAACCCAATCATCCAACTGTTCAAAACACACACACAAAAAGCCAAACAGAATAATCAAGATCCATGAACTAGACTCGATTGAAAAATCGAAACCCGCAGAGTTGAATCACAAATTCTGGCGTGAATTACCTTGGAGCTCCCGCTCTTCCTCGAGTGCTCAATCAGGCGATATTCGTGCATAATCCAGTTGGTCTTTGTTCCTTTCGGTGCTTTCCCCACATAAAAAACCAGAGCCTTCTTGATTCCCACCTTACGCCCCTCCGTGGTGATCAACTTGTCGGTCCCCGTAGCCTTCCAGTAGCCCGACCCGGCTACTCTGTTGGGCCTCGACCCGTTTGGATACTTCCTGTCCCTCGGGCTGAAGAAGTACCACTCTTTCTCCCCACCGAACGTTGCCTTGCCTGCGCAAAACAATCCAAGCAATGAACAACACAATAGACACCTCAATCGAATCGGATTTTGAAAAATCTTTCGGAACTCAGACTATTATTGAGAAGATTGGAAGCTTACTGGGTAGATCCCACGGGTCGTATTTGTACAAATCAATGTCACCAATGATTGGGAGAGTGAATTGGTGGCCTGCAACTTTTCGACACAGGTACTGAACAAGGAGCTCCTCGTCCGTCGGGTAGAACCGAAACCCGGGGGGCAACGATAACTGAGAAAGCGGGTCGGATCTCGGAACACCCATTTTCGGCTCCACTGGTCCTGTTATCCTGAAGATTCAAGAGCGCGCGAGAGAGAGAGAGAGAGAGAGAGAGGGGGCCGGGGGGCATTAACCTCTCTTTTTTCTTTCGGGCTTCTAACGAACGTGGCCTTAATATAGAGGGTCAGTTGCGACAAGTACGGTTCGTCCCCCGTCACGACAAGCAGAAAAAAGTAAAGTGGGATCCACAAGAACCAATAGCCGATCAAAATGGGACACGTGGCCCTCGTTCGGCCTTATCGTGTGGCCGACCTTATCCGGATCTTGGGTGCATGAATCGTCACGAAAGGACCTTGACAGGCACACCCCGGGCGAGTCAGCACTTCCCGGGTACACGTGTCGACCCTCCGTCGGTCTTCTGGAAGGTTGCGTACCGGGGGCCTGTGGAGAACTTCACTAGGCGCGTGGCGCCTTCGGCACGTGCTAGACCACGTCCGCATACAAGTGGATTATGCGCGGGAGAGTTAGGCATGAATATTTGTCGAGGGCGGAGAAAAAGAAGTAATTTAATAAAGAACCGAGAAAAATTCTACTTATAGTGACGTAATAAAATTAATATAATTTTTTTTAAGAGGTACTTTGACTTAAAAAAATAATATAAAAATACATAACGTTACTCAAGAGATGACTTTTAGCATTAAAAATACGTGAAAATGTAATACTTTCTCAAACAAAAGCGATGAAGAGAGGAGATTGCGGCAAAAATTTGACACGTTTTATAAATAAAAATCATTTTTTTTTTTTTTCATTCTAAGGGTTTCTTTCGTTCTCATGTAACATGCCCTCGGGAGAGATGAGTCGTGGAGCCTTTTGATTGGTGGGGATGGTGGGGTTAGATCGGGATGGGGAAATTGGGGGAGAACCAGACTGGATTATCCTCTAGGTGCTTTTTTATTTCTTATTTTATCTTTTATTCTTTTTAGACTTTAGTGAAGGTGGCATCTTGGGTGCATGCTTTCAGTGAGAACGAGAGATGGGGACTTGCATGGGAAAAAAAAAAAAAAAAGAAATAGAATGGGAAAGAAAGGTGACACGTAAGGTGGGCTTTACGGGGCTGGTGGAGTCAGATGACTTGTGAGTCGGGAGAGCTTCGATGCTGGTGTTCGTGTGGATGACACTTCGACAACTATTGAGTCCAAGTCCAAGGGTTTTTTTGTTTTCAAAGTAACGGGGTGATTTTGGGGGAGAGATTGGTCATAATAATAATAATAACGTAAGAAAATTGGGAGGGTGGGTCAAAATGGGTTAAGCCACCAAGTGGGAGTCTACCTTGGTTTTGCCATGTGCGGATAATAATGAAAACAGTTGAGGCGGTGTTATTGGAACCCAAATTCAATAAATAATAATAATAATAATAATAATAATAATAATAATAATAATAATTCAATGACGTCCTTAATCCTTAGGATCGTCAGATTCTCATGGCTACATCAACCCAGCAGTTGGCTCGAGGATATGGCCGTAATAATAATAATCCTCAGTAAAGAGTGAAAGGGTCAATCTAAAAGTTCCATTATTATGCACTTCGTTTTGTCCGTGCATGAAAGGTTCTAGCTTTGCTTCCCTCTCCTCCTGTATAATTATTGGGTGAGGCAACTCAGCGATACCTACGAGGTTGCAACTGTTCACTTACTAGGATACCCACGTGATAACTGGGCCATGATGAGAAGAAATGGCGAAAATCTCAGATTAAGTTTTGCCATTTTTATCAAAATTATTGATAGAGATCAGTGCCAAGTGGGTCGGTGCGACCATATTATAGTTTTCATAACCCTTTTCGGAAAAATGTGTCACTTTGTGTACTCCAGCATATATATATATATATAAGTATTAATTTTTTATAAAAAAGTTATTGGAAGAGCAATTATTGATCAGACCAACATAGATAATAGATGTCACGATCCATGTAATGTCATCCTGCTTGATAAAACAAAAAATTATATAGAACTGAAAATTTGGCATTTATAATTTCAAATCAAATCTATAATCGTGTTTTGTTTAGGATACTCTATCTTTCTTAAGGATCTGTTTAATGAAAATTTTTGTATGAAACCACAGAGCGAGTTCAGTGATTTTTAAAATTTTTTGTTAAATTATTAAATATTTTAAATCGCTGACTATATTATTACGTGGCTACTAAGTTTAACCATCATGAAACCGGTTTAAAGTCTTCTTCGACATAGACGAGCTAGCAAATGCGTCACGTGGCCAGCTGCTGCAGTCACGGTGTGAGCTACAAGCGAAAGGAAGTCACACCCAATTTGAGAAAAGAAGCAAAGAGCAATCTTTTAGAAAAGTCATAAAAGTTGTTAAGGATAGTCCTGCTACATAAGAAAATGTTTATAAACCCTTAATAAATCCTTTTTATTTATTGTTTTTGGAAAAGGTGATATACTATGGATAGTATCTAGCTTAAGTACTATATTAGTCACAGTTGTTTGATTCGGTCAAGATTCCCGGATCACCGGATCATTGGTTTAACCATCAGGTCAATGACATTTATATCATAACTCATCATAATTATAATTATATATATTTTTAAAGAAAATCTCTATAAAATAATCAACAAAATAACAAAACTTATTAAAATAGATTTACCACTTGAACAGCAAAACTTTTCACTTCTATTAAGTTGTTCAAATTGCTTTGCAGAATAATAATAACATTGACAAGATAAATTATTTTGTTATTATATTTCTAAATTTATTAGATTAATTGAGTTCGATACAGTCGAATTCAAAAATAAATTTATTAAAAATAAAATTTTAATATAACATGAGAGATACTATCAAAATACTATGGAATTATGGTTATATTTCAATGATAAGATTATTTTAATCGTTAAAAATATGATATGATAAGTATTCTCTCAAACTCAATGATTTATTATTTTCTAAATTAAGGATAATAAAATACTATTTGCCTTAGTTTAAGGTATGTTATTATACTTATTTTATAATGTATATTAAAAAAAATTATATATAAATTTCTTATCCACTAACCACTATTTTAATTAAATATCCTTCATT
This sequence comes from Santalum album, assembly GCA_034195605.1. Lineage (NCBI taxonomy): Eukaryota > Viridiplantae > Streptophyta > Magnoliopsida > Santalales > Santalaceae > Santalum > Santalum album. The sequence goes on from CM067259.1 coordinate 12,351,675, forward strand.
TATAACATATTTTAAAATAATTATTTTGATTAGATGAGCATAAGATTATAACTAAACTTGTTTCAACAAGTTTACGTAAATCCATATTGGCTCCATTGGTTAGGGATATTGGATTTTTATGAAAGTAAATGAGTTCAAAACTCACAAATTACACTTTAGAGGATTTTTGGCCCATTTTTATAAGGACCGGTTCCGTTTGGGTCCATGCCAGGGTTACTAAATCAAGAGTCAACCCATCGGATCAAGCAAGTTTGACTGGGTCAATGTGCAACTTGGTTTAATGGAAAACCCAAACTAGGTTTGGGCTTGGGTCGGGGGGTCACTGGGTAGACCTACCGGGCCAGGCGGGTTTTATAACTAGGATATCACTACTTAAAACAAGGTTATTTAACTGTTTTCAAAATAACCAACTTTATAGATAACAAGATTATAACATAAAATGACAGGCCACGGATATCACGCTTTTATAATGGAAACTGAGTTGAGCCCTCAAGCACAAACTAAATTTTCATTAATTTGAAAATTCATGGGGTGTAATGTTTTACATGTTTCATTTGTCAGTACGGTTAAATTTGCTAAAAATGATTTTAAAAGTATAATTTTGAGCAAAGATAACATCAAGGAGGTTAGGTGATACTGATGACGTATCCCCTTTACCACAATTAGTTTTACGTAAGGTTGAATAGGAGGATTTCGCTGTATTAGCCGCCAGGCGAATCAGAACACAGTAGCCCACTTCGCACATGGAGTGACTTCATCATTAGACCCATGTAACACTAAGTTTATGCGTTGTTACTTGTTTGGCGACTGCATTATTATTCTTGGCCAATCAATTATTCAACGTTTAGACACCAAAGCCGACCAAGCCCGTGTCCTGCGGCATTTCGGCGCAGAACATGGAATTGTATACGCGATTGGACAAGCCATGTTGTTTCACTGGCCGACCTCAGCCGGCAATTTTTACGGACACTTGGTGTGCATTCCGACATACACCCTTAATTATGTCGAGTGTGAATGTCCAGCAGGCTCCTCCTCCTTTTGAGACCAAACTTTTGAAATCTAACCCGTTAGATCATTCAAAGAGTTGTTTGAGTCTACCTCGTGCTTAATGGGTTGTCCACTAAACTTCAGTCTGCACACGTTTTGTGGTGCTTTAAGGCATATAGGCATATCCTAAAACAGGATTTAGCTCGCCTCCATTAATTATCATGTACACCAACTGCTTGTGCATATACTAATGAGCTAAACCATGCTTATTTAAGTGGAAAATATGATAGTTTAGAGGCATATGACAATTTATTTAGAGATTTGAGAATTAAAACATATGCATCAAGCCTACCGCAATAAGGACAATTTTAGAAAATATAACACTCTAAATTAATATATATTGTTGTAAAGAGAAGTTTTATGAGAATTAATGCATGGATGGAACATTTGCAGGTATTACAATAAGCTAACAGCCATAAAAAGGCCCGAATCTGTGTTTGGCAAAGGCATGACAAGAATGAGTACCATGTGGTATGTTGGATTACATCAGTCATTTCTAACTTCAATCTTACATTTATATTCACGCTCCTCCCTTCGGTCACCCGCCATTCACATTATTGTTTTATACGAGAGCAAGCCAGACAATTTAGGATCTGTTTGAACTGTAGAATTGAGAACGTCAGTTTTCATTTCATTATTTGATAACATAAAAGACTTGTTTGGATGGCAAAAATGAAAATAAAAAATGTAGATTCCCTCTCATTATTTGGTAACATACGGTATAATAGAATAGTCATTCCTTATGCACCGGTTAATGAATAACCATTCTGTTCCTATTAGCATTTCTTTGTTTTTCCATCCACATCCTCGTTCCTAGAAATCAAACCTTTGCATTGGGGGGTTGATTTAGTAGTTAGGCTCAATTGTTGGGCCTTCATGCCATGAGCGGCTCATGCGCTGGGGTTAGAGACGAACTGACATCTAATTAATTTATGCCTCACTGATAAGTTTCCCTCCCACCCAGTTTTTCCTCATCGACATGTGAAATTCAAGTTGGTAGTAACGAGCCGTTAAAATCATGAAATTCGAAAAACCAAACATAAAACTACAAGCTCCATATGTCTCTCTTTCCCCTATCAAATCATCTTCTAATAATGCATCCACGCCTCCTTACTTTGTGACACCAATCCTCATGAGCGCCATGTACGCAATCAGCCTGTAACCCACCAGCATTACGCCCAGAGCCAACACGGAGACAAGCTGTCCGTCGAGCCCGGTGAGCTTAATTGCAGGGAAGTCCCCGACGAAACAAATCGCACCATTGTCTCCACAGCGGTACGTGTCGGTTGGCCTGTACTGCGACCCCAACAGTAGCTTATACGTATAATTGCTTATCGACAAATACTTGATCCACGCTATGAATGATGGCACATGTTGTACGTAGTAGCCACTCGCGAGAAGGAAGGAGAGCATAATAACAGAGGCCTACCGTAGTTGCTGATTTAAGGTCCATTATGATGGCACCGAGGGCGAGGCCAAGGCCTTGTGAGACGAGAACGTTGTAGAGGAGCACGAACAATGTGTGCAAGAAATTCACGATTGTGGGCTTGAAGCCCGCCATCCAGTAAGTTATGATCACGAACACGGTGGGGAGGACGAGCTCCATTGGGAGGTCCCCCACTGTGAGAGCCATGAAGAACGACGAGAGCCTATACATTCCGGATGATCTCTCCTTCGCGAGCATCATGCGCTCCCGGGGGAATGTGAAAATGGCTTGGAAAAGAGGGTAGAAGCCCCAGAAACTTGAGTAGAAAAAGAGGAGACCAATCTGCATTTGTTTGCAATAGGAGAGTTGTTGTTAGCAGGAGTCCTAGGCAAAGACTTCATCACAACGGTTAAGGGGAAGCTGTTTCTGAAAAAGGTAATGCTTTGATTCAACAAATTTTTGGAAAGCTCGAAATATCTTTGTGAAAAGCCATAACGTGCTAATGAAATTTCGAATAAGTTACAAATTGGATCTCTTTTAGAAACTTGTTTTTGTGCTAACCAAAAGTGGCAGACCCTAAAGAAGCCCCATATTTGCTAAATAGCAACTCACATATGTAAGTAATGTTATGAAAAAATAGAAACTGACTCATCAGTACCTGATCTTGTAAGTGAGAGACACTTGATTGCCACCAAAGGAGTCCACAGATTAAAGCTACCACAAGGACTTGAAAGATTTGGAGGCCGGAGAAGGACCCGTGCTTCCTCTCCATGATCCCTCTTCGAAGCAACACGGAGAACTGCTGCCACCAAGTCGTCGTCCATCGCGCAAACTGTTTGTCAGCTGCTGTGTCTTGGAGGAGATTGTTGTTCTCGCGAAGCTCAGCCTTCACTTTGTCATCAAGATTGCTCGTATAAGCGGAGACCAGCGCCTGCCTTACCGTGTTTTGATCCTCTCTTGAGTCTGCCGAAGATATGCCTGTGTAAGCAAAATGTGAATTCTCTACACGACATTGATTAAAAAAAATCTCGAACGGATTTCTCTCCTACTTAATGTGTACTTCCCTCAGCAAATCACTGTATTTTGAAAACCAGTTGCCAGCAAATCTGTTGAATACTAGCAACTCTACTGCACGTTTGGCTTGCGGGGTGGAAGGGAATAACTTTTCCATGATAGAAATATAACATGAATTATAAGAGGATTACATGCTGAATAACTCTATTAAAAGCTTATGAATGAAATAGGTTAAATCCATATGAGTAGCCATTTAACATGTACTCCTTGAATATATTACTGTTTATAAGTTATATTTTTATATATATTTCATTTAATTTTGTGAACTAAATGAGTGGTTAGTGGCCAAAGTGGTTCAACTTAGCATTTCTATTCCATTCTAGTAATTCAAAAATGGCCATGTAAATCAACACTGATGAATAAGGATTACGGGGTCAAAAAACCAGATAAATGGTCAAATTTATAATCTTGGACAAGCTTAGCCTTTATGATCTTGGACAAGCTTAGCCTTTTATTTTAGCTGTTTTTTTTTTTTTTAATCTCTAGTTTCTCTCCCCATCATCTTACACAATGAATGGTCAAATTTATGTCTCCAAGGATCCATCTCCCTTGTAAACCAGACATATCTCCTTGAATTTCTAAAAGAATAAAAAGTGAGACAGAACTAAAGAATACTTTTCTCGAGCATGCACAAAAAAAGACAGCAGCACTGAAGGTATTTTAAAACCACATCATCCGAGACCCCAACACTCGAATATGTGATTATAGTAGTTGACATTCTACAAAAATGGCATAAATGCAGATGCTGCGGTCAGTGGCACTCGGCGTTGAGCACAAAGAACCATTGCAAATGAGTCCAATTTCATGTCAGTCGTAGAAGGTCATTTAAGCAAAGCATCATCCTTCGATTAAATATTCATTGAAATATCTAGATAGCTTTCTCATTGAACCCAAACAAGGAACTTATTAATAGAACTAGTGTTTGTACCATACTCTTAAGGAACTCATCAAACAGGAGGAAAAATACGTACCATTGGCAAGATCAAGTAGAAAATCCGAGGGATTCATGGCGACCGAAGGCGCATACCCGGTACTTGAGAAGTAATCCATGGCACCCACCCCCTCCCCAAAATACAGAGGGTTCCCATTCGACAGCAACATCACCTTATGAAACATATAGAACAGCCTACTCGAAGGCTGGTGGATAGTCATGACCACTGTCCTCTCCCCATTGGCCAGCTCCCACAAGGTGGACACAATCTTCTGAGCCGTGGTCGAGTCCAACCCCGAAGTGGGCTCATCCAAAAACAGTAGGCTCGGGTTAATCAGCATCTCCTGTCCAATACTGACCCGTTTCCTCTCCCCGCCGGAGACACCTCTGAGCAAGGGACCCCCAATGATGCTGTTCTTGCATTTGGTGAGGCCCAATTGGGAGACGACAGCGTCGGCGTGAGCCGCTTTTTGTTGATTGGTGAGGGTGTTTGGGAGGCGGAGGAGCGCAGTGAAGACTAGGGTTTCGGACACGGTGAGGTGCTCGTAGAGAACGTCGTCTTGTGTCACAAATCCTGTGTTGCGCTTCATGGTGTTGGAGAAGGGCTTCCCGTTGTAGGTGATGGCGCCTCCGAGGCGCCCACGTAGGCGACCGCCGAGTGCGGTGAGGAGGGTCGTCTTTCCACTGCCGGAGGGTCCCAATATCGCCAGCATCTCCCCCGGAAACACCGAGCCGGTGACCCCGTCTAGGATCGTTTTCTCCTCGGCTTTCGAGGTTTGGTGGAATGGGGTCCCTTTTCTTGTTCCGGTCTTGTAAACCACATCCTCGAACTGTAATGCATTCATTGATCAATCAGAGTCGGGGATCACGTAGTAGATCAATGGCATAAAATTGAATAATGGGTACGTAATCAATGATAAATCAAAAAAAAAAAAAAAAACCTTTAGAGCAACGGGGCGATGGGCTTTCTTGAAGAGATTGGCAGCGGGGGATTCATCAGTGTCAATGCTAGTCTTGTTCTTCTCAGGATGACCCTCTAGATCCATTCCTTCCAATCTTCCTATACCTTTCTTCTCTCTCAGGCTTTTCTTGGTAAATGAAATAAAGGATCTCTCAGATAACAAAAGAAGCCCTAGTAGGCGCAAGATAAGGAGTGTATCCTCCCCGTCTATGCCTCTTTTAAAGCTTGATCCTCTTCGTCTTTACCCCTCTCTCTAAAGCTCAATCCTCCTTCACTTTCCGCCGTTTCGCCGTTTCTTTCGCCCCCCCCCCCTCTCTCTCTCTCTCTCTCTCTCTCTCTCTCTCTCTCTCTCTCATCCCTTCCCTCTTTCTAGAAGAAATCATTGATGACAAGTTCTTGGTTACATAAAATGAAATCCTCCCTCTCTTTCTAGAAGAAATCATTAACGACACATCCTTTTTTATAGAAAAGTGAAAATCATTAAGGGCTTGACTCGTCCCCAAAATCTCATATTTCTATTCTGCATGCTATCACATTTTCACTCTGCATGTTAGGGAGTACCATCAGCTTAATCGCGGCTAGCCTGCAATCCACCAGCATTACGTCCAAAGCCAACATAGAGCCGAGGTGTCCATTGAGCCCGATGAGCTTAATTGCAAGGAAGTCTCAAACTGCACCATCCTCTCCACAATAAGCCAACGGCCAAAAAATGGCCAGAATCTTGTGTATATATAAGTAACCCATGAAGAGGGATTGAATTGAGTTTACCCTTTTTAGAAATTATTTACAACTTAAAATGAAATGGTAAATAAATGTAACAAAAATAAAAGAGAAGTCTTAAATATATATATATATAAATGTTAAATAAAGTAACAGTTAAGGATATAATCCAACCACAATCCACTCAAAGAGAAAAAAAGAAGTAAGAAATGAAGTGCCGATTAGATCTTTGGACGAATAGAATTCCTTGACTCCTTTGCCGAAGATTTTAGCTACATAAGTCTTCCAAATTTGAGATTTGGAGAGGAAAGAAAAAGAGCTTTTACAATAAGAGTATTCTGATTTTTTTTTTTTTTTTTGCATGCTTGTATATCTCAATTGGTTAGCATTGAACTTCTTTACATAGGTTCCAAAACCCTAACTTGAAGGCTTCAAATCTACCATTAGAATCTTTTATAATCATTTCAAATTCTATAGTAAAATCTGCACACAAAAACTCCAAAATCTTTTATTATTTTAATAAGAATAATATAAAATTGATTCAATTAATTTCCAGAAAATATGATAATCAAATATAAATATTCTAAGAATTTTTGGAGAGAAAAATGAAGGTATTTGAATCCAAAAATAATGCTGGCTGAGCAGCACAACGAGTGAGGTGCATTCTTTGATTGCTTCTGGTAGTTCTTTCCTTGTAAAAATTGAAATCAAATTAATATCCAATGTATATTCAATGGAATTTGAAATATATTGCAGCAAGTAGAATTAGGGTTCAGAAAACAAAACTAATCAAAACAAAACTAATCGTGGCCGTCCATCCTATGGCTATGCGCAAAAAGGTGTAAAGTAATTCTGGAAATAAATGTTAGATATAAGGAATATTGTAAAGTAATAAAATATTATTTTGAGTCTAAAATATACTCCAAATTCATCCAACAATGGAAAGTGACGATTTTGGTTACTTTACCGATTAGGGTTTACTAGACTTGCTCCACAAATCAAATCCTTAGTAAATGCTTTGGATAAAATCTCAATAATAAACATTCAATCTTTCTCTACACCAACTAGGGCTTCATTGATTTGCTCTACAAGTTAAATAGCTAATTTATTTCAATTAATTAATTTTTCTCATGAATAAAACACATCATTAAAATCAATTACAAAATGGCCAACAAATCTGTGTTTGATTGGACTAGAATGGGTACAATGTGGCATGTTGGTTTTAGCAAGCCATATCTAACTTAAACTTGCATTTATGTTCATGCTCTCCCTTAATTCACAACTGATAATGAATATCGGATTTCCACAAACTTGTAATGCGACATACCTCATATTCACGTTATTGTTTGTATATGTGAGTATGTCATATGACTTAGGACCCATTTGAATAGCAAAATAGAGAGAATGTTCATTTTCATCCCATCGTTTGATAAAGCTAAGAACTCATTTGGAAGGCAAAAATAGAAATGGGAATGCTGATTTGCTTCTATCATCCGATAACGTATAAAATAATAGAATGATCATTCCTTTCCAATGATTAATGAATAGCCATTCTATTTCCTATTCATATTACTTTGTCATTCCATTCACACTCTCATCCCAAAACCCTAGCATTGAATAACTGTTGGGCCTTCATTCCAGATGAGTGGCCCATGGATCTGTCCTAAGTCAGGCCTTAAACAACTTATGCAGTTCCCGCCAATGGGCTGGGTTAGAAAAACTGATATCTAGTTAATTGATGCCTCACTGATAAGAACCCTCCTAGAGTTTTGCCTCATTTACATGTCGACCACAAGTTGGTAGTAGCGGAGTCACTAAAACCATGAAATTCGAAACCAAACATAAACTACAAGCTCCATATGAGTCCCGTTCCCCATCAAATCATATTTTTCTAATCACGCACCACTCCTCTTTACCTTGCGACACCAATCCTCATAAGCGCGATGTACGCAATAAGCCTGTAACCCACAAGCATTATGCCCAAAGCCAGCGCAGAGACGAGCTGTCCATCGAGCCCGATAAGCTTTATCGCAGGGTAGTCTCCGATCGCACAAACTGTACCGTTGTCCCCACAGGGGTACATATCCGTGGGCTTGTACTGCGACCCCAACAATAGCTTGTACGTATAATTGCTCATCGACAAGTACTTGATCCACGCTATGAATGAAGGCACACGTTGTACGTAGTAGCCACTGGCAAGTTGGAAGGAGAGCATGATAACAGCGCCAATGGTAGCGGCCGATCTTTGGTTCATTACGATGGCACCAAGGGCAAGGCCAAGGCCTTGTGCGACAAGAACGCTGTAGAGGAGCACGAACAATGTTTGCAAGAAATTAACGATCTCGGGCTTGAGGCCCGCCATCCAGTATGTTATGGTGACGAAGGTGGTGGGGAGGACGAGCTCCATGGGGAGGTCCCCTGCGGTTAGAGCCATGAAGAAGGATGAGAGCCGGTACATTCCAGAAGATCGCTCCTTTGCAAGCATCATTCGCTCACGGGGGAATGTGAAAATGGCTTGGAATAAAGGGTAGAAGCCCCAGAACCCTGAGTAGAAGAAGAGGAGACCAATCTGCATGTGTTTGCAATTATCGAGTTAATGTTGGCACAAGTGCAAGGCAAAGAGTTCAACACAATGATCAAGGGGAAGCTCTTTCTGATAAAAAGTAGTCATTTGACAAACTTCCATAAAACTCGAAACATATTTCTGAGAAGACACAATGTGTTTTTGAAAACTGGAAACAGTTCTTCGAATAAGTTGCAAATTGGTGTTTATTCAAAAAGTTGTCCTCGGGCTTTTCAAAATCCCAAAAGCAGCTTATCTGCAAAGAGTCCCTAAAGTTGCTGAATTTTTTCTATTCTAATTCAATACCATGTAACTAATGTTAAAACGTAACGACTGACATAAGTACCTGATCTTGTAAGTGAGCGACGCTTGATTGCCACCAGAGGAGTCCAGAAATAAAAGCTATCACAAGGACTTGAAAGACTTGGAGGCCGGAGAAGGATGCGTGCTTCCTCTCTTTGACCCCTCTTTGAAGCAGCACGGAGAACTGCTGCCACCAAGTCGTCGTCCATCGCCTGAAGTCTTTGTCTTCTGCTGCATCTTGAAGGAGATCGTTGCTCGCGTGAAGCTCTGCCTTCACTTTGTCGTCAAGATTGCTCTTATACGCGAAGACCAGAGCTTGCTTTACCATGTTTTGATCATCTTGTGAGTCGTCCGAAGATATGCCTGCGCAAGCAAATCATGAATTCTACGTACTAAATTGATTAAAAGAAAAAACAATTGAATGAATATGTTCTTCCATGAGCAAATCACCACATTTGCAAACTCTTGCCAGAAAATTTGTTGGTTTAATTATCTTGAATTACTAACTACTTGAATCTATATTGATCAAAGTGGTCTTAGCATCCATATTCCATTCAGATTCCATGCTTGGAATTCGAAAATGGCCTTTAAAACAACACTAGAGAACTAGGATTGTGGGGTCAAAAGAAATGCAATAGTAAACATGAGATCTTGAATATCTTTAAAAACGGAAAAGAGAGACCGAACTATAGGCCTTTACTTAAGCCAGAATAAAACAACATATCAGTACTGATTGGATTTTATAACCAGTGTCATGTGAAATCCCTTCATTTTAAATGCATTGTTTGGGTAATTTAGCTAGATTTTCTTGCAATGTTATCAAAAGAAGACATTCAATGATAGCACTAGTTATAATACTTTAAGTAGTAATCCATATTCTACAAAGGTGGCATAAACACCATTTGATGTGATCAGTGGTATTCGTATAAAGAACCATTGCAAGCGACACTCATATCATTGTCATCTATAGAGAGCATTTAAGCGAAGCATCGTCATTGAAATAAATTGCTTTCTCATTGAACCCAAGCAAGGAAATTATTAATAAAACTAACTGGGATATGCATACCTTTCACTAGTCACATTCTAGAACAAATAATCAAACATTCAGGGGTTGAGAATACGTACCATTGGCAAGGTCGAGTAGAAAATCGGAGGGATTCATGGCGACCGAAGGCGCATACCCGATACTCGAGAAGTAATCCATGGCACCCGCCCCAGCCCCAAAATACAAAGGATTCCCATCCGACAGCAACATCACCTTATGGAACATATAGAACAGCCTACTCGAAGGCTGGTGGATGGTCATGACGACTGTCCTCCCCCCATTGGTGAGCTCCCACAAGGTCGACACAATCTTCTGAGCCGTGGTCGAGTCCAACCCCGAAGTGGGCTCATCCAAAAACAGCAGGCTCGGGTTAATCAGCATCTCCTGACCAATACTGACCCGTTTCCTCTCCCCGCCGGATACACCTCTGAGCAAGGGACCCCCGATGATGCTGTTCTTGCATTTGGAGAGACCCAATTCGGAGATGACGGCGTCTGCGTGAGCGGCCTTTTGTTGCTTGGTGAGGGTGTTGGGGAGGCGGAGGAGGGCGGTGAAGACGAGGGTTTCGGACACGGTGAGGTGCTCGTAGAGAACGTCGTCTTGTGTCACAAATCCGGTGTTGCGCTTCATGGTGTTGGAGAAGGGTTTCCCGTTGTAGGTGACGGTGCCTCCGAGGCGCCCCCCGAGGCGACCGCCGAGCGCCGTGAGGAGGGTGGTCTTTCCGCTGCCGGAGGGTCCCAGCATGGCGAGCATCTCCCCGGGATACACGGCGCCGGTGACCCCCCTCAGGATCGTTTTCCCCTCGGATTTAGTGGTTTTCTTGAATGGGGTCCCCGTTCTTGTTCCGATCTTGTAAACCACATCCTCGAACTGCATTGATTGATCAAAAATGGTGATTACAGAGGGCTTTGTGTACGTCTAATGAGAAGAGGGTATAGAGGTATTCAAAGCATAAAAATCTCGTCTGCTCTGAAAACGCATAGACACAAAAAGAACAAAATCCCATCTTCCGTTACAGTTTTTGTAAACAATCCTCCAAGAAAAACAGAAAATTTGTCATTTTTGTATCCAGCATCGGGAGGCGAAAGAGGGGTAGAAGGTTGGAAAAGGACCCAACTTTCATCTACTTTTTTAATTTTTTTAATCATAAAATCCTCCAAGGAAGCATGAGAAGCTAGCACTTTAATAACACCCAACAAGAGAGGAACACACACTGGACCATGCAGACTCATTGCATCCAACATCAGAATGATTGACAATGGGGGTAAGAAGAAAACAAAGAATCAATCGATTCAAATTAATTAAGGGGAGTAATCAATGATAAATCAATAAGGGAACTACCTTCAGAGTGACAGGGCGATGGGCTTTCTTGAAGAGATTGGCAGGGGATTCATCAGGGCCAAAGCTACCCTTGCTCTTCTGACCCTCTAGATCCATTTTTTTTTTCCCAATCCCCTGCTCCTTCCCCACAACCCAAATCCCCTCTCTCTTCCCTTTTTTCTTTCCCTGTTCCCTCTCTCTCTCTCTCTCTGTACTTTTTCTTTACAAGTGAAAAAGGGAGACAAATTGAGAGGAGAGGAAGAGAGCTCAAGAATAACAAGAGAAGGCTGCCTAACAGAAGCTATACAAGGACGTCTATCCCAGAATCCCTCCCAAGACCTCTTTTAAAGCTCAATCGCCTTTGTGTATGCCCGCATTAATTAAAGCTTCTCTTCGTTGTCAATAAAAGGCTCCGCGTCTGGTTACGTTGGAATCAGAGGGAGAGAGAGAGAGAGTTGGGGAGGATAAGGGGAAATTCATGAATGTTGGGCAATTAATGAAAAGTGGTGAGGAAGATAGCACAGATGGGCGATGGAGAATGGGGGAAGAGAAAGGGGCAATGGGAGAGCTGCACACAGCGCAACAGTGCACAGGTGGGAGGGAGTAGTAGAAGCAGAGTTGCCATCAAGGAGGCGCGCAGTGGTAACTCTTATATAGAAGTGTTATCATAAAGTTATAATAAACACAGGTGTTCGGTTTCAGAGCCATTCACGGCCCCCTTTTTTGGGTTTTTTCTTAAATACAACAGTTTCGTTTGGGCGGTTCTTTCGCCCCTCTCTCCAAGTAACCCTCTCTTTCGGTTTTACGCTCCTCCCCCTTCTCTCTATCTCTCTCTCTCTCTGCCCCTCTTTCTAGTAGAAACCATTGAGGACTTTTTTTTTAATTAAAAGAAAAAAGGATATATACGGTTGTCATATTATTATGTTTGACATAAATATTTAAATTTAAGTATTTCAATATTATCACGAGACATTTTTTATTACTAATCTTCTATTAAAAAAATTATATTTATAACTCCAACATATCTATATATATATATATATATACACAGCACATTGTTTACATAATAAAAATATTAAGAACCAAATTGGATGAGTTTATGAAAAATTATTTTTGGCTTTTGGAAAGAAAAAATTGCTGTTAGTGTAGGGTGTGCACAATTCGAGAAAATCCAAATTTTCTAAAAAATTCCCGATGGTCGAGAAATTCGGTCGGAGATTGAAGTTTTTGTAGGATAATTCGCTGTTTTGGGAATCGGGTTGGGAAAACTTTTGAAAATTCTGAAATTTCCCAATGTTCCTAATTATAAAGTTTTTTTTTTTTAAGGTTTACATTTACTCCCTCACCGCCTCCTCATTAAGGAAACAATATTAGTTTTTTGAGGGATTAATTTGGGCTGGGAAATGAACTTTCCAAATTTTTGATCTGGAAATTTCGAGAAACATTTTAGTTCGGTCGGGAATCGGAATTAGAAAAGAATACGGAAAAAAATCGGGAATGATAATTCAGTCAGAAAAGTCCTGAATTTTCCAAATGAACACCCCGATGCAAGTGTACAAGTTTTGTATACATTTTCTTACGAAGGAACAAATAATTTTAGTCATACATATACTAACTAAAAATCTAATACATATAGTATACTATGTTAAGGATATTTTATATCTAAATATATGCTAAATTGATATGTACCGAGTTGAATGGGTTTTATGCTTTAGAACCTATTAACGTAAAACTCTAATTATATACTTTGTATATTAACCGGAAGCAACGGTTTAAATATTCTACCTATAGTGCAATATTTCAAATAATCACTCAAACGCAAACAATCTTAAAGCATTATAATTTCTCTTTCGTTTTAGAAAAGAAAAAGGAAACCTAAGTTTTTCTCTCCGTTCTTCTTCCCGCCTTTGCAGCCGCAAGCCTCCACAGCGCCTCCACCTCTTCCGTGCTTCCATTCACACACTCACGGTGAAGCAATTTTGAAGTCAATCACTCTGAAGCCTTTTGAAGTCTTTGATTGCATCGAAACAGCTGGTTGATTACTACAACAAAGTGATTGGTTGTTTGCTTTGAACAAGTCGTAATCAACTGCACGCTGCACTTTGCGCGACAACCGATGAGACCGCCGCTGTTCTGCACACGACCACCGCTGCGACTTCGCGTGGATGCAGCCGCCCCTTCGTGGGAGCGTCTCCGGGCAGCTGCTGCTACTGTTCGTGTTTGCTCGCAGCACTCTTGGATTTCATCCATCGTTTGTCAGGTGATTTCCTTCCTTGTCTTTTGATTCAAAATGAGCTAGCTTAACTTTGATTTGTCTTAGTTTTCATGCTAAACTTTCTTAATATAACAATTCCATCATAGCTGATGAGTCTCCTTAAAGGGAAGTCGGCTACTCTCCATTTCATCTATCAATTTTTCTCTCACTTTCATTCTCCTAATCATTTTGAAGCAACTTTAAAGTAATTTTAATCGTACTGAGATATCATTCAAAAATATATAAATTTATAAATTTTCATGTAGATTGAAAAATATTGAACTTATTAATCACAATTATTGAACTTATTATGATTTGACTGATGAAGTTAATTAATCTAAATAAGTTCTGGATTGGGTTCTCTTTTTGCAAAGACTATCTATTAAATTGTTTCTCCATCGTTTTGCTGAAATTTATAGTAAATTAGGTATTGTAAAAGAGAATTTGGGACAATTTGGATGCTCAATCTAAAAAGGAGGAGGAATTGTCAAAAACTCATATAGTGGACAAGTTTATAGTTTTCAAATTTTAGGATGATCGGAACGTTACCCCTCAAGTTGCTGATTTTAAAACTCTGAAGACCAAATTGAAGAGTGAAAAGGTAGCTTAGCATGAATAGGTTATACCTTTTCAAATCTTATGAAAACTGACATACTTATGTATTTACATTTTTTTTGTTTTTGATCCATACTATTAAAATTATTGAGAAGTTCATGAAAATTAGGTAGAGTAAGAACTAGACAAATAACTTGATGGATGTGAAATTGAGGGGATCTTGATCCTTCATTTAAAGCCAACAAAGTGGACCTCTTCCCCCCCCCCCCCCCCCCCCCTCCTAAAAAAGCCATGGCATTTATTGTCATTAAATTGTTAGTTTTTCTTAATCACAATAAATGAATCTAATCTATCTTAAACTCTAAATTTTAATGACAATAAATGCCTTGGCTTTTTTAGGGGGGAAAGAGGTCCACTTTGTTGGCTTCAAACTCTAAATTTTAAACTTTTTAAATTTGAACTGCAGACTCTTAAACCCCTAAAACCATTTTGGAAAATTGGCGGGGGAATAGGGACGGCCATGGGCTCTAAAACCATACTAGACAGTCTTAAACCCTAAATTTTAAACTCCAAAATTTTAAATCCAAAATCTTAAGCCCTAAAACCATTTTGGAGGAATGGGATACTAACCCATATTTAAAACCATTCCCATTCCCGCCCGTTACGAGCAAAAATTAATTCTCCCCATCTTTTATATTTATCTTAATTCGTCCTAGTCGAACGCTATCAATTTTATTATTATTATTATTATTTTACTTTATCATTTTAACAAAAAACGGCCTCGATTATATTAAAATGCATTCGGTTAATTTTGAGTCATCCACATGAAGCATTTGTGCTAGCTAGGCATCAAAAGAACTAATAAACTCATACGTTTCGTTTCCCCCGAAAATACAAAACCAAAAACAGAAAAGTTTACCTTAAAATTAAATTATGTTGCAAAAGAGGGAGAATTCAATCAGTTTGTGCTTAAGATGTTTAATTTTTGATAGCATTTAACAAAACGAAAATTCAGCAACCGAATGTATCTCTAACATTAGAATGATAGAGCCAAAGGAGCTCCTGGTTCCATCAATCGACCTTTTTACCACATATTTTCAAGATTATCCTCATATGTTACGTTTACTGAGCCCTTAACCATTAAAAAAAAAACTTAAGGACATAACTGGAAATCAAGTCTCATATCTCTATTGGGTTGGTTCCTACTTCGACAAATGTACCGTACAGAAATGGTTTTGGGAGCCCTACTGAAAGAGTAATATTTTCGATATCCTAATTTATGGGTATATAAGTTGTTTTTCTCTTGTTCTTATATGAGGTGTATTGGGCGAAACCCTAATAATAATATTGGTGATGATTTCTCTTTGCTGTATATAGCCTCACACTAAGTAAACTAGGATAAATCTGTGTCCCGTTCTTTTTCCATTTTCTTGTGATTGGTTTTTTGATAGGTTCCTTTATCCTGTTCAATCTCTATGCACTAAGTTTTGAGATGGTTTCTCCTAATTTATATATATACATACACACATACTCCCTTTGATACTGTACACCAATCAGAAAGCCGTGCATGTGCGAGACAGCTGGTATATATCGTGCTAATCACAATACCTAAAGGGTAAGGTATTCATAAAAGGATTTACAAGCCCAAAATAAGCGATGGGCCATAAGTAGCTGGGCTTTGACGCTCGATCTTTCATGAACAATGGGCTTTCAACTGTGTTAGGCCCACTCTTGATAAACCCACTCTTGAGAAACTGAGCATGTGCGCTTCGCCAAACAATGCCCATCCCCTAGACCCATTAAAATATTAATCTCAAGCAAAGCTCTCTTCAAAAAAAAAAAATTGCGACGTAGAATAGGACTGTTGATTGAGTTGAGCTTGACCTAAAGGTCACTTAAATGTGCATTATAAAATATTTGAGCCCAATGTTAATCGACCTGAATCGTGCCATAGCCTAAAATTTAATGGCTGAGCACAACTTTGGTAGGATTGGGCCCGATATGAGCCTCAGTATCTTAAAATTGAATTTTAGTTTCATAAATCTCATGGGACTTCCGATGTCTCGCGCTCGAAACAATCGATACAGAAGGGCAATATATTCAATGGCCATCATCACCACAAATGAATAGACTATGGGCTCATTTCCTATGCGGAATTTGATATTCTAAATAAGTATGAATGTGCATGTGAAATAGAAGTCCACACTCTCATTTATGCATATAGTTCATTTAATTTATAATAATAATAATAGTAATAATAATGGTAATAAAAATTTATAAATACATAAATTATTTGTAACAAAGGGCCAATAATACTATTTTTAGAAGATCGTTATTTTATTATATAAAATTTTATTTTAAATTAGTAAATGTTTGAATTAAATTATTTGTTCTTTAAAAATAAAAAATAGTAGAAACTTTTATATTTAATTCTAATTCAGGAATTAAATTTTTTTTATGATATAAATAATTTGATATGTATTTTAAGTTATGAATTATTTTTTCCTAGAATATAATAATGTAAATGAAAAATGTGACATGATAATATTATATTGCTGTGTCCATATCAAACTTAAAAATATCACATTTTAGTAAATTTAACGGAGTGTGCCGATATAAAAATATCATATCCCCTACATTGCGTTCCCAAGCATGATATATTAGGTATAGATTTGCGTCAATTTTATGAGCCCCATGACACTTTGTGACAAATTTAACAAATGCAGTAGGTAATGCTTGGTTGTAATGGGATGGGGACATGATTTATAAAGGGGATTTATTATAATTAATTAATATGTTCCCGTACCCCCAACAAAAATATTTAATAACCACGTGATGACATTATCGCGCTCGTAAACGGATACAATTTTTAAAATTTTAATCATTTGAAATTTTCTATTAAATCTCCTGACGCGACGCGCAAGACCAAAAACTTATATTAAAAGGGTTCATAATTAAATGACCTATGATGCGACTCTATACCCCATCTCTTTTGAACATTAGCTCTGAACGTTAGCTGTGTTATTTGTGAGGGCAGCTACTACTCAATCTAGTGCTGAGGATGCAAATTTTCATAATTACTCGAATGTGTCCATATTACTAATTGAAGAAAGCAAGAGTTATGATAATAATTGAACAAAATTCTTCACGTATGCTGCAAAAATAATTGAATGAGTTCATACGTTGTCATCATAACCATCGAACTTAATTAAACGTGATCTTCACAAATCTTATCAAATTTACGAGCTCAATGCTCTTGCTTTAATGAATCATTATCTTTTTAGTGAAAAAAGAATATGAGTTCAGAACCCGTCTCTAAAACAAAGAATCTTTATTAAAAACTATGAATGAATAAGAATATATATATTTTTTATCAAAACTATTTTATTTGAGGATAAAGCCCGAGTCCCTTGTTTAAATTCATAAAATGTATCTAAATTTTCTTACCCGTTTTCTCCAAGGATGGAAGGAACTAGTCTGCTCATGTTGGCAGGTCAGAGGGTTTCTTTCAACCCAGATTTGCTGAAAGTGACATATGTAGAAATTCATTGACTTTGAAATAAGTAACACAAAATCATAATAATCAATTCAGTGGAGGGGGTGGTTGGACCAAAATGCTAATAAAGCCCATCCTTCACTGAGCTGTGTAATTATCAACATTCCCAACATGGAAATGATCAAAGAACAAGTAGTGTCATTTCTTCTGTTTTTGCTCCTTTCTGTCCCATGGGTTGTTGTTGGTGAAGAAATCAGTAGGACTGAGTTCCCTGATGGCTTCATCTTTGGAGCTGCCACCTCATCATATCAGGCTTGAGCCCTTTCATCATTCTTCATATAATTGTATTTTGTTCTTAAATCTTTTCCTCTTTTTTTTTTTTAACTTGTTCTAAACTTTGCAGATTGAAGGGGCATTTCATGAAGATGGAAAGAGTCTCAGTAACTGGGATGTCTTTAGCCACACTCCTGGTATGAATGAACAAAAAATTTCAAGCTCTCATGCTTAGTTTGGACTATCGGCAACATAAGCACTTTTGACCCAAAAAGTATTCTTCGAAAAGCTACTGATACAGTTGTCTCAAAAAACATTATAAGAGCTTTTCTCATAATTTTTTTCAAGGTCAAAAATATATTTTAAATTTGTACCAAACGCCTAATTATTTTCGGAAAAGCACTCTTTGACGTAAAAATATCGTTCTTGCGGTACCGAAGCGGGGCCTTGAGTTGTACAATGTGCTCACCAATGTTGCCAATAGGGAAACCTCTCGGTTTTACCCATATGCCTATGTTTAATATTTATTAGAACTGTCACAGGGAAAACCTATAGAGGAGAGAATGGCGATGTTGCCCTTGACCATTATCATCTCTACTTGGTACTTCTTCTATCTATTGGATCAATATTACATTTTGTTCATTCTTTATGCAGAACCTCTCCACTCCTATTGATAAAATTTTAAAGAACGATCATATATTTTATTCCCACTTTTAGTTCATGGTTATTACGTGTAGTGGTTATTATATGTAGGAAGACATAAAGTTTATCCATTCTCTTGGAGTAAATGCTTACCGCTTCTCCATATCTTGGGCCAGAATTTTACCTCGTAAGCATCCCAATTTAGACAGATTTCTTAGTTGAAATATTTATTTACTAACTTTTATTTTGCTGTCTCGCCTTGTTTTTTTTTTTTTTTGCCCCCTAACTGACTTTTATTATGGTTTGAAGGGTTTATAGCATTTTGCTAATATTATTTTATTGCTATATATATTAGGAGGAAGAAGAGGTGGAGTTAATCCAGCTGCTGTTGTGTTTTATAACAACATTATAAGCAATCTACTGGTCAGAGGTAAATAAATACCCAAAATATATATATACACATATATACATATATATATATATATATACATATATACATACATAAATACATACATACATACATATATATATACATACATATAGATATATATAGATGTATATGTAAATAACGATGTTCTAAAAGAGAGGGAAAAGAGTAAAAGTTTGAATTGCATATTTAATATTACAGGAATTGAACCCTTTGTGACCATCAACCACATGGACATGCCGCAAGAACTGCAGAACCTCTATACGGGTTTTCTCAATCCTTTAGTACAGTAAGAATACATAATCTCCGGAAAAATCATCTCTTAGTATTGAATTGTTTGATTGTTCATTTTAATGTACAGGTGAGACTTCATATCATTATCTAACCTTTTAATTCCTTTTTTTTTTTTTTTCTCTTTTTGAAGATCAACCCATAAAAACAAACCCTGCATGTTTTTGTAGGGAGGACTTCCTTCACTTTGCAGAAACATGTTTCAAGAGTTTTGGTGATCGGGTGAAGTATTGGGTTACGATCAATGAACCAAACATATACGCGCGCATGGGATATTTTCTAGGAGTCTCTCCTCCCTCCCGTTGCTCTCCTCCTTTTGGCAACTGTTCGGTTGGCAATTCTCAAACGGAGCCCCTCATAGTAGTGCACAACATGTTGCTGGCACACGCCAAGGTTTTCGCTCTCTACCGCCGACGTTATCAGGCAAGAACATACTTCACAACAATTTAAGGAAAAGAAAAAAAAAACACTTGGGATCTTTTCACACTCTTGCACTAATAAGTGGAGAAGATGCCATTAGACGAAACGTGCTAGTCACTGTACAACCAGGCCTCGTAATTAAACTTTGCGTTCACTAATAAAAGTTCTCATCCGGGTGCATCAGCACAAGCAAAGGGGAAGCGTAGGACTGGTTGTGCACGCGTTCATGTACGAGCCATTGAGGAATCAAGAACTTGATGGAGATGCCGTTCGTAGAGCCCTGGCCTTCAATGTGGATTGGTAAGTACAAGTCCTTTCAAAACTCTCTCTCTTTCTCTCAGAAGTAAAAGAAGTTTCTAATCCTGGTGTTAAATTGCTTTCTCTTGTACCATTAACCCAGGGTGTTGGAACCCCTTTTACTTGGCGATTATCCTGCTGAGATGCGCCGCTTACTCGGCAGCAGCTTGCCAAAGTTCTCTCCTTCTGAATCAAAGAATTTGATGAAGGAACAGTATCGATTTCATTGGCATCAACCATTACTCGACTCTGTATGCCAAGGACTGCCTCTATTCCCCTTGCGAATCGGGAAATTACGCAATCGAAGGCTTTGTGCACACAACTGGCGAACGAGACGGCATTCTCATCGGAGAACCGGTACTGTGTTTCATCACTCTAGCCTCTCATCAATCTTCATTTTTTCTGCTAATTTCCCCTATATTGAACTTTCCTATATAATTATGCATTCATTCATATTTAAGGGCCTGTTTGTCACAGACTGCAATGCCCAGCTTTTATGTGGTTCCGAGAGGACTGGAAGAGCTGATAGACTACCTTAAGACAAGATACGGTAGCAAGCCCATGTTTATAACTGAAAATGGTCAGTCTCCAAATCTTTTTTCTTTTCTTTTCTTTTTTTTTTTGCAAACTTTGCAAGAGAGGATAAATTATTTATTTGGATGTTTATTCTCCTTTATAGGAATGTCTCAATTGGATACAAATGGGAATAAACCGAAAGAATATATAAATGACGTCAAACGGGTGGAATATCACAAAGCCTACCTTGCATCCCTAGCACGAGCCATTAGGTAAGTATTCAATCTTTTAAGCTGTATCATAAAGGCGTCGCTTCCAGTTGTTGAATTTTTCAGATTTTAAAATGAAAAAAGGATGGAAAATTATTTCTAAATTTTGGGACGAAAGGATGAAAAACAGAAAAAACACTTTTAAAATGTTTCTCAGGAGAAATCGGTGACAGTTTTTTAATTTTATAAATTAACCGATTTACAATTTTTTTCCCCTTATGCGTGCATTTTCTAATTCTCCACAAGTTTTCTTAGTTTTTGAAAATTTTCTATTGGAAAGCAAAAACTCAAAAAAGGAAAAGAAATTAGAAACGAAACGGGTCTATGGGTCGCCATAATTTGCACCTTTTTTTTTTTTTTTTTTTTCCCTTTCACATACTTAAACGATTATTTCGTACCGATGAAAACATTGTTAGGAAAGGAGCGGACGTACGTGGGTATTTTGCATGGAGCTACGCAGACAACTTTGAGTGGACTTATGGTTACAGCGTGAGATTTGGGCTTTACTATGTTGATTTCAACACACTCCAACGCATTCCCAAACTCTCCGCGACATGGTATACGAATTTTCTTGCTTCTCGTGACCAAAAGTATGGAAATAAAAGTATTAGAAATTTACCAATTGACCAGATTTCATTAGCCCAAAGTTGAAATGTAAAATTGTTTTTACTTCCTTAATTTAACTTTTTTATTTTCTTCCTTGAATGTAATGTGCTTCCTAATGAGAGTTGTAGCGTGCTGTTGTTGCATGGGTCTATTATGTGCTAAACAAAGGGGTTTGTAGGAGTTGGAACCGGGGGAATTCTTTGCATTCTATCATGTTCGTATTACCTAGCAAAAGAAAATTGCACTTCCCTCCAAATTATAAGGCCTATTTGTTTAAAAAAAAATTAGAGCTGAAAATTTGGTATTAAAAATTTTAAACTAAACAAGTGACCGTATTTTTTGTTCTGTGTTACGTTTTCTGCTAGGGTTAGAAAGTGATTTTCAAAATTCTGTATTCTCAAAAAAAACTAAATTATTAGAGGTACTAAACAGTTAAAGTCACTGAACCATATTTCGTGTCCAGTTTTTTTTAAGAGTTATCTAACGAGCCCTTAGTTCATAGAATATATATTATTTGAGTAAGAATCTCTTTGGAATATTTTTATCAGAATCAATACATTTATTTTTGGTGCATACGGTCTTTCAGTACTATTCGGAGCCATATAATTATTCAACACTATAAATGAGGTCTGTTTGAATGATAAGCTCTCCATAAAAGACAGATTATAATGGAATTAGGCACATTACCAGCAGTATGAGATTCATATGGATCATGAACTAAAAGTTTCATTTATTAGATTGGAAAGAGCATGAGAAAAATATAAGGACTTATTAATTTTTATATAATTTATATTAATAAAAATCTTTCTTTTAAACAATGAAAAACTCGACGAAAGAAATCCTGAAATAATACTAAAAAGAAAAAAAATCCCAAAGTAGGTGTATAGATCTAATTCTTCCCGATATAGGTTTAGGCCTCATAATTTACTATTGCAAGTATGAAATTCCCATTTCAGTTTTGCAAATCTAGTCTCGCAATTCACAAGACTCACCAAGTGCAAAAAATAATTAAAAGAAAAAGGAGGTTTGGGGAAAGATCTATCTTCCCATTTCTCTCTCCAATCCATGATGCAATTGGCACCAATTTTTTTGTCAGCTATACTTTTGAAAAAGTTGAACCATATAGATGGAAAAAAGATTTGAAAACACATATGTCTATTAATTTTCAAGTGATTTGAAATTTCAAAACATATTAATCCAAAGTAGGAAAATGTTCGAGCTTAAAACAGTCCTAAAAGTTTTCCTACTTAGGATGAATAGGATTTACGCTTTCAAATCACTTGAAAATTGATAAATGTATGTGTTTTTGTATGTTATTTCCATCTATACGGTTAAAATTTATTAAAAATGCATTGAACAAAATAATGATGCAATTTTCACTATAAATTTGTATGTTAGAAACACGTGCATGTTCCTCTCTTCAAAAGTAGTGGCTTTGCATTTTTTTTGAAAAACTTGAACTGTATAGATGGAAACAAGAATCAAAAACAGATATGCTTGTCAATTTTCAAGTGGTTTAAAAATGTAAAACCTACTCATCCAAAGTAGGGAAAGATTCAAGCTTAAAAATAGTGCTAAATTTTCCCCTACTTTGGATGAATAAGATTTATATCTCCAAATCACTTGAAAATTCATATGCATGTGTGTTTTTGACTCTTTTTTTCCATCTCTATGGTTCAATTTTTTTTTTAATGCATTAAACAGAAGAATGATATAATTTCTACCATAAATTTGTATGTTGAAGTCACACCATGCAACTTTCCCTTTTCAAAATCTTATGAGACTCGTAATATGTAATTGCAAGACTAAATTAAGTGTTGGTCTTGCAATACTCTATTATTGCGAGACTGATTTTTCATTTTCAGTCTGATAATTCAATATTGCAAGACTTAAATTTTAATTTTAGTTTGAAAATAGTAAATTGTGAGATTAATCGCATACTTACTTTGAAAATTTTTATTTTTTTAATATTATTTCCGATTTTTTTTCCAAAGCTCAACAGATTGCGACCGTAAAATATGGAATGGGCGCTCTGAATCTGGCCTTGATGGTCCATGGGCTTTCAATAGTATTAGGCACACTCGGGAGAAATATGAGCATGGGCGGCAACGCCACCCATCCATTAATCCATTAAATTATTAAACTGAAAAACTCAAATAGACGTGTAAAATAAAATAAAAAATTAATTTTTATATGAGTCGAGCTTGAATCAAGCTAGTGTTAAAAGACTTGACTTGTACATTCACTTCAACACCATCGTTCATCGCCCCATCCCAAAGACCTTACTAGGCATATAAATAAGAACATATCAGAAAAAACAACGTTATAAATATAAAAAGTTTTATAACTAAATTACAAAAGATAGGGGTAAAATTCATGAGAGCAAAAAATATTTGTTTCAATTTTAGGGGCCACCATGAGGTCTTCTTAAACCAACCCCGTTGTGGGGGATTTAATATATGTAAGGTAATGCGTGAATGTAACGAGGATTGCGACATGATTAATTATGGGTTTTGTCAGTATTAACTAATATATATATATATATTTCTCCACATCCTTTGACACGCCCCAAATAGGATATTTGATGAACATGCAAATTTGATAAAAAAACTCATGGGTCAAATGTGCATAATTTTTAAAATCTTAAACAATTGGAACTAAATGGTCAATGAACTTATATTAATTAAAGAGATTCATAGCGCCAACTTTATTGAACAAGTCATTTAAGAATGCATAATCACTATGTTGGTAGCTTAGCTCGAGACTAGCATTTAAAAGTTTTTTTTCTTTTGAAAAGGTTTTAATTTCGATTCTTTATTTAAAATTTTCAAGAGACGCCTATGGTCTTGGATGGATTTGACAGATTTCATAAGATGACTCTACATGTTATGCATATATATATATATATATATGACCTGATTTATCGAGAAATTGTTATTAAGTACAAGTGCTGCCGTGAGATTAGTGGGTACAGTGAACAAATCTGATATCTTGTTTTCAAAAAAAGAGGGAGAGAGAGGACTAATCTCCCTGAACACCAACAACAGTTCCCCGAAAAGAACACCAACAAAAAAATAGAAAAAATCATGACAATATCAACGAGGAGGGTGGTTGGACGCCCACCATCACCATGCTTTTCTTTTCCCCTCCAATAATATATTCAGACCAACCCATCAAGCATATATTTAAGTGCTAAGCCCATCCTTCCCTGAGCTGTATTATGGATATCAGTATTCACAAAATGGAAATGATCAAAGAGCAAGTAGCGTCATTTCATCTCTTTTTGCTCCTCTCTGTTCCATGGGTTGTTGTCGGTGAAGAAATCAGTAGGACTGAGTTCCCAGATGGCTTCATCTTTGGAACTGCCACTTCATCATACCAGGTTTCTTTCTTCACACAAGGTTTCTAATTCCTGTGTTTAATTTTCTCCTGAATTTATTTTTATTTTATTCTTGGTCTGCTAAACATTGCAGATTGAAGGAGCATTTCATGAAGATGGCAAGAGTCTTAGCAACTGGGATGTATTTAGCCACATTCCAGGTACGAATTTATGAAGTTGTGTTGTTGATCAAATTTCCCAGAATGGAAACTTCTCTGTTTCACCCATGTGCTTATTTTTATGTATTTTGGGGATGAAACTGTTGCAGGGAAAACCTACGGAGGTGACAATGGCGATGTTGCCATCGATCACTACCATCGCTACTCGGTATTCATCGTCACCTGTTCCTTCTTCAACCTGTTGAACCAATTCTGCATTCAATTCATTCTTTGTGAAAAGCCTCTCCTCTCTCTTTGTTTTTCCTTCATTCTCTTGTTTTGGGTCCATATTTATGCAGGAAGACATCGAGCTGATCCATTCTCTTGGGGTAAATGCATATCGCTTCTCGATATCTTGGGCCAGAATTTTGCCTCGTAAACCTCCTAACCGACACATTTTCATTTGGATTGGTGGAATTTATGTATGGTCTTGTTTTTGTATTTTGTTTTCTGGTTTTTATTATGGCTTACTCTCAGGAGGAAGGCGTGGTGGAGTTGATCCAGCTGGGGTTGTGTTCTATAACAACGTTATTAACAATCTCTTGGTCAGAGGTAAATATAGATACCTACCCCCCCCCCCCCAAAAAAAAAAAAAAAAGAGGAAAAAAAGTGTTCTTTTTATTTACCCTTATTCAGCTTTTGTCCCAAATAACAGTGATGTTCTCAAAAAGAGGGGAAAGTTTGAATTGCCCACTTTCAATATTGCAGGGATTCAACCATTTGTGACCATCAACCACATGGACATGCCACAAGAGTTGCAGAACCTTTATGAGGGTTTTCTCAATCCTTCAGTACAGTAAGAGTACACAGTTTTGCTCTTCATAGTCTTAAATACTGAATTGTTTTGTCATATCGTGTTAGTATACTTGTGGGACTTCTGACTTTATATCATTACTTGACCTCTTAGTTCATCTTTCTTCCTTTTCGAGATCAACATTTTAAAACTTGCTTCTATAGGGAGGACTTTGTTCACTTCGCGGACACTTGTTTCAAGAACTTCGGCGATCGAGTGAAGCACTGGATTACGATCAATGAACCCAACATATATGCAGAGATGGGGTATTCTCTCGGAATCTTCCCTCCATCCCGCTGTTCTCCTCCTTTTGGCAACTGTTCGGCCGGCAATTCTCAGTCAGAGCCCCTAAAAGTCGTGCATAACATGTTATTGGCACACGCCAAGGCTTTCGATCTATATCGGCGACGTTACCAGGCAAGAACATAAACCAAGTTAGGTGTTTTATCGTGTGGAGGTGCCTCCTTGATAGTTCTCAACTAGACTTTGTGTTCGATAACGAAAAGTTCTCATTTCGGTGGATCAGCCCAAGCAAGGTGGACGCATTGGGCTGGTTCTGCACGCTTTCATGTACGAGCCGTTGAGGGATGAAGAACTCGATCGCGAAGCCGTGCGTAGAGCTCTGGCCTTCAACGTCGATTGGTAAGTACATTCTTAACTTGCTCCCTCTCAAAAATAAAAGAAGTCTATTTCTTAAAATACGATAAATTAAGCAGCTACCTTATGTTCCTCAAGTACTAAGGCAACAATTAATAGACTTCCTCGAAATCAAGTGAACTATGCTAATTTTGTTTGCTTGGTATCAGAAAGTTTAGAACTGACTTGGGTTACAATTCTAAAGACAGAGGAGGTGTTTCTGCTATTAAATTTTCTTGTACTTTATTTTTATTTTATTAATCAAGGATTTTAGAACCTGTTCTACGCGGTGATTATCCTGCTGAGATGCGCCGATTGCTCGGCAATGACCTGCCAAAGTTCTCTCCTTCTGAATCGAAGAACTTGATGAAGAACAGTATCGATTTCATCGGCATCAACCATTACTCGACTCTGTATGCCAAGGACTGCCTCTACTCCCCTTGCGAATCGGGAAATTACCCGATCAAAGGCTTCGTGTACACAACTGGCGAACGAGATGGTCTTCTCATCGGAGATCCGGTACTTCATTTCATCCCCTTAGCCTCTAACCAATCTTCATTTCTTTTTCCGCTAATTTCCCCTCAGTTGAACTTTCTACATAATCATGTATCCATTCATGTCTCCCGGCTGTTTGTCACAGACTGCAATGCCCAACTTTTATGTGGTTCCTAGAGGGTTGGAGAAGCTCATAGGCTACCTCAAGACAAGATACAATAACAAGCCCATGATTATAACTGAAAATGGTCCGTCTCCAAATCCCTCCCTCTCTCTCTCTCTCTCTCTCTCTCTCTCTCTCTCTCTCTCTCTCTCTCTCTTTCTGTTTTATTTTCAGACTTTGTAAGAAAGATTGAACTATTTATTTGGACGATTGTTCTTATTTACAGGAATGTCTCAATTGGACATGCATGGGAATAAACCGAAAGAGTATATAAACGATGTCAAACGGGTCCAGTATCACGAGGGCTACCTCGCATCCCTAGCACGAGCGATTCGGTGAGTAAAGCTCCCTCTCTTAGAACTCAAATTCAATCCAGGGGAACAAACATGCTGCTACACTAGGAAATGAGTAACAGCATTGAGTTGCTGCGTCTGCAGTCACCACGATTAGAACTCAAACTCAATTCTCCTCTTTTTTCATATTTAATTGATTCAAAATCATTTGTCGATGAAAATAACGTTAGGAAGGGAGCAGACGTACGTGGGTACTTTGCATGGAGCTTTGCGGACAACTTCGAGTGGGCTTATGGTTACAGCGTGAGATTTGGACTTCACTACGTCGATTTCAACACTCTCCAACGCATTCCCAAGCTCTCTGCAAGATGGTATACGAATTTTCTTGCTTCTGGTGGCCAAAAATTTGTGAATAAAACTATTAGAGATCTCCCAATGGATGAGATTTCACTTGCCAGCATTTGAAATGCAAAGATTATTTTATTTCCTCTTCTTTTTTTTTTTGCATATAATAAATCCTTATTGTCGGACGAGATCAATGGTTCGTTGCTACGTTAGACGTGTCTGCATTTCGGGATTAAATAGAGAAGAATTACGCACTAAAAAAAGAGAGCGGTGAAATATCATTGTTTTTTCTGCACAAAATTATGGTCCTCATCGTAAACTCACTGTCAGAACTACTCTCGCGTCCAATGGGCGAAAATTTTAAAATAATGGAGTCACCACCCTACGTTTTTTAGGAAAAAAATAAGAAAAAATCTTAAATTTTATAAATATAACGGTCTTCTAGCCATGAAATGGGTTCGGGAGTACAATTACGTGTAGGGAAGGTGATCGGCACCCCAAAACAGCCATTTTCTCAAAATGGTACCAATTGACTTTAGATTATGACATTGCCTTAATAAAGATACATGATACTCTTTATAAAATTTATTATTTACTGATACTTAATTATTGGGTTACAGTTTGCTACCATCCCAACCTTTCTGGTTAAGTAGTAAACGGTCTAATACCTTGGGAAGAATCGCAGGAACCACCCCTGTGGTACCCACAAAATAGTTATAATTGATATATTTTTTTAATTTACATTCTTTACACTAGCTAATAGAGTGCAATGAAATAAATGAATTATGAACTATTGTGTATTTGATCAAAATCAAAGGATTATTTTAACTAAAATTTTCCTTTAAACTATGATAAATATAGAGTATGAAATAATATGTATATATTAAAAAAAAAGTGAGTATTTTGTTTTCTTGCTCTAAATATTAATGGGGTTTCTTTTATCAAAAAGGAGAGGAATTTGAGTAGCTAGTATGGTAAATTATTAATTTCTAATGCCCATTTTTTTGATAAAAATGAAGAAATTCAAACATGGTAATATTGAAATTATAATTTGGTATGTGAATACTCATTACATCATTAGTATAATTATTTATATGTATATTGTATTCTTTTATAGTTTTCATACTTGGATTAAACTTAACGATATGAACATACCTCAATTTCGACGACAATATGAAATGGCCAATGACAAGATGATCGGAGATTTGATGACAACTTCTCTTGCCTTCTTTAATTGAGAGATTTTCGCGAAGTATGGGGACTGACGGAATCTTTGGATGAAGGAGGTAAAGGAAGGATTTAGGGTGAAAAATACCGAATGCTTATGGTTAAGGCGGGCTTTTGAGACATAAACTTATACTCTTTTTGATATCAAATTCGAGGAACATATTTTCATTCTCAAAAACGAAATGAAAAACCCCCCCTTTCCTCCTCCTCATCCTCATTTTTTTTTTTTTTTTTACTTTTCATGCTCCATTTTATAAATGTTTGAAGTGGTGAGAGATGGGTAGTAGTTGGAATCTTGATAGGGTGTAGGGAAGGTGGCTTTTGAGACATAAACTTATACTCTTTTTGATATCGAATTCGAGGAACATAATTTCATTCTCAAAAACGAAATGAAAAACCCCCCCTTTTCTCCCCCTCATCCTCATTTTTTTTTTTTTTTTTACTTTTCATGCTCCCTTTAATAAATGTTTGAAGTGGTGAGAGATGGGTAGTAGTTGGAATCTTGATGGGTGTAGGGAAGGTGGAATGGTGGAGGATGAGTAGTAGGTAGAGTTTTAATAGGTGTAGGAAAGGTGGAATGGTGGGAGATGAGTAGTAGAGAGAATTTTAATGAGTATAGGAAAAGTGGAATGGTGGGAGATAAGTGGTAGCTAAAATTTTAATAAGTTTAAGAAAAATAGAATGGTGAGAGATGAGTAGTAGATAGAATTTTAATGGGTATAGGAAAAGTGAAATGGTCCGAGATAAGTGATAGCTAAAATTTTAATAGGTGTACGAAAAGTCGAATGATGGGAGATAAGTGGTAGATAGAATTTTAATAGGTATATGAAAAGTGGTGTACGAAAAGAGGAATGGTGGAAGATGAGTGATAGCTAAAATTTTAATGAGTGTAAAAAAGTTGGAATGGTGGGAGATGAGTGATAGATAAAATTTTAATTTGTGTAAGAATGGTGGAATGGTGGGAGATGAGTGGTAAATAGAATTTTAATGGGTGTAGAGGAAAGTTGAATGGTGGGAGATAAGTAGTAGCCAAAATTGGGTATATGTAAGTTATATTTTTCTGTATTAGTTTCATTTATTTTTATTCTATTTTTTTTTCTCTTTAAGACCTATTGTGACAATTCAAAAAAATGATTTTTAATATTTATGACTCCAAAATTGTCCAAACTAAAATAGGTGTCTACGGTCACTATTCTTTAATTTTGGGTGATTTCAGTACATAGAGGTGAGAATTTTTCTCTCCAACTTTCCAAGTTGACGAAGAGGTCAGGTAGGTACCACCCAAATGATAAACGTGTCGGCAAACTTGGGTTAGCTAATCTCCAGCCTCAGAATTCAGCTACCAACCTACCGTTCAGCACCCGAGAAAATTTAGAAAAAATAAGAATAAGTAGATTTGTTTATATACATTCCACTTGAGTAGCAGTGGCAAAATCAGTATCATACAGCGATGGGGGCCCTCAGATTGCACTGCTTCGTTTACTTCTTCTCTGTTCTTCATCTTTCTGGGCATTGTTTCTCCCAAATTACTTCAAGCGTTGATGAAGAAGTTTCAGAAATCAGGCGATCACAGTTCCCAAAGGGGTTTCTCTTTGGAACTGCCACTTCTTCGTACCAGGCTCGTAGCCCACTCTACATAAATGCGTCTCTTCTAAATTACTGTTCACTGTTGATCAATTGATGCATGCATCCTTTGTTTCAAAGTTTTCATGTGGGCGTGCGAAGTTGCAGGTTGAAGGAGCGTGGCGTGAAGATGGCAGGGGACTCTCCAACTGGGACTTTTTCTCGCGTCTTCCAGGTTGGACCATCCATCATCTGCACCGTCAGAATGAAACCCTTTTGCTGCTAAACATAAAAGACTTGTTGAAGAATGAATAATGAATAGTAATGTGAAGATAAACAGTTTTGTTGTAAAGTATATGAGACTTGTTGAGAATTGTATGAATGCAGCATAGAAGAACCCCAAGCGAGCAATAAGAGAGTGTTGCGTCCCAACAAAAAATAATAAGAAATTTTTTTTTTTAAAAAAAACATAAATTTGCACGTCATCTCTCTTTCAAAAGCCCAAACAAATTAAGAATATGTGATCCAACTCGTTAAAAAGAAAATTTATCTAGATAAGCCCATGGAAGGGTAAAAGGGAAGGAAACAAATTGGGTGTGAGGATTGAATGGGATTAAATTGGAGACTGAATTTAAGTGCGACTCATAATACATAGTTTAATCTTTTATTTACAAAAAGGAAAAAGGCCTAAACAAGTTACATGAAATTTAAGAATTCAAAAATTATTAATATGAGTGTCGAAATTTTTTTACAGTTTTTAAAAAAATTTTATTTTTAAAATTTTTAATTATTAAAATATAAAATTAATGCAATCTTAAATCTCATGAAAATAAACTTTATATATATTTTCTCATTTTTATTTTATCTTAATGAATGGAAATTTTAAGTGCGGTCTCAAAATGTAAAAAATAAATGCATCGATGAGTCCGAGATACTGAGGGGGAACCAAGTTAAATTTTGGATATTTGAAGATTTCTATAAACAAAAATATTAAAATTTTAGATAAAATTGAGCGATCGCCGACGGACTTGACCCTACCCTTATCCGAGACTGACAAATTTTTACAGGGAAAATTAAAAACGGAGATAATGGCGATATAGCAGACGATCATTATCACCGATATTTGGTACCCTTTTACCTGTTTTGAGCTTTCACATGTTCGTTTGTTCTTTTTGGTGAGAGAGGGAGAGATGGGGATTGAGTTGCAGCAGCATGATTGATTTTGACAGGATGACATTGAATTGATGCATTACCTTGGGATAACTGCGTACCGATTCTCAATTTCATGGACCAGAATTTTACCCAGTATGTTCTTCCGACTCAAACACCTCATTGAATCCGTGTCATTGTTTCAAATGCGTGTAGAAGAAATCATATAATACCATTTCTAGAGTAAGTGCATTTTCAGTGAAAAAAAATAAAATTTTCTTCTGATACCTTGCAAACGAATAACAGGGGGAAGATTTGGGGAAGTCAATGCGGAAGGGGTCTCATTTTACAACAAACTCATTGATGATCTCTTGTTGAAAGGTGTGTGATTCAGTGAAACTGTTATTTCATCAATAGACCCCTCATTCCTTAAGAAAGGATGCAATTTTAATTGGTTGAGGGCGACTACAGGGATCGAGCCATTTGTTACCCTAAATCATGACGACATCCCACAAGAGTTGGAGGACCGATATGGGTCTTGGCTCAGCCCTCTCATGCAGTAATGATCCCTTCAGTCCTTACATGTATATATATATATGATTAAACTTTCTATGTTTCTGAATAATTGAGCTAGATGAATTTAAATTTTGTTCTAAAACAAATGAGCAAAATGATATGTTTGCCAATCATCCTGGCTGAATGAATCCATTTCTGTGATTCAGAAGAGGTCATAAAAATAAAAATAAAAAGATTGTTGTCTACCAAGTTCCAATGTCTTCTCATGCAATGGGTATTGTCCTCAAGGTGCTTGATCAAATGCCACTTGAAATGAGAAAATTTAAAATTTCAATTTTTTATTTTCCAAAAGCAGTCTCTAAACGTGCTTAGAGATGTAAATGGATTGAAATCGTTATGAAGAATTGCTTCACACTTTCAAGCAGATAAAAGACCTCTTGGTACTTATGTTGTTAGCAAATTGCTGATTTATTCTGGAAGGGAATGAGTATGGCATCTCAAAGGAGGTGTTTTGTATATGGGCAGGGAAGATTTCGTGCTGTATGCAAAGACATGTTTCGAGAGCTTTGGAGACAGAGTGAAGCATTGGGTTACCATCAATGAGCCAAACCTTTTCTCAAAACTGGCATATATGAATGGGATATACCCTCCTGGTCACTGCTCTGCACCTTTCGGCAATTGTTCAGTGGGCAATTCCGACATAGAGCCCCTCATTGCAGTGCACAATATGCTCCTCTCACACGCCAAGGCCGCCCGCTTATATCGCCTGCGCTTTCAAGTAATGACATCAGTCTCATTTTCTCATTTTTCTTTTCCTTCCTTTTCTGGTCTCCTGCCAAAATTTATCACATAATTTGTCTATATAGCTGTGTTACACTGACTAATAACCGGAACACAGACCCGAACGTGTTCCGATTTTAGATTTTGGCCCTTAAACATTTGAAGTTATATCAAAACGCCCTAAAAGGAGTCTGAGGTGTGTCCTTAACGTGGTTTAGTTGTGAAGCATTTTATTGGCAAATCAGTTCTTTATTTTTTTGATGCAGACCAAACAAGGTGGTTCCATAGGGATCGTTGCAAATGCATTCATGTACGAACCTTTGAGAGACAGTGAGCTTGATCAACAAGCTGTGAAGAGGGCCCTAGCTTTTAATCTAGCCTGGTGAGTGTCCCTATTGCAAAATATGGTGCACATATTTTCCTCATTTACTATAGTCGAGTTGAGCGCTTTCTAAATTAGAAACAAGTAAATAAATGAATAATATTTCCCTGTTATTGTTGATTCTGATGGGGCAGGGTTTTAGATCCACTAATATTTGGAGACTACCCAGCTGAGATGCAGCATTACCATGGCAGCGAATTGCCAAAATTCTCTGCAGAGGAAGTGGAGTACCTAAAAGGGAGCGTTGACTTTATTGGCGTGAACCATTACTCTACCCTCTACGCCAAGGATTGCCTCCACTCCCCCTGCTCCCCGACCACCAAACGTGCCATCAGTGGATTTGTCTCTACCACCGCAAAACAGGATGGGGTTCTCATTGGCGATCCGGTAACTTGATATATTTAAATATAATTTAATGGATCCATGCCATATGATTTAGCCCATTGGATCGCTAGATCAAAAATTTTCCTCACATTCTACTAGATATTAAATTTTTTTGGCGCAGATTATGGACGGATTCTATCCCGAGTAGTCGGAGTTTGAAACTTCTACTGTATTTTCTGTTGACCAAATAAAAGTCTAACATTGACCGTTTGGTAAACCACAATCCATAATTAGACTCTGTTCAGGTTTTATAGTTGACGAAATAGAGTTCTAACTTTGATTGTTCTTATCCATAATCATCAGATTTTACAAGCTCGTAGTATATGAGTGGCTTTCTCAATTCAATCATTTGAATCTTTTTTTATGTTCTTACGCTAGTGCTATGCAATACATACTGTTTAATTTAGCGTAATTATACTTGCATTGATGAACAATATTCGCTTTCTTATTCTGAGCCATTTTCTTTGATTTTTTTTTCCAATGCATGACAGATGGGCATCGAAAGTTTTTATGTGGTTCCAAGAGGGATGGAAGAGCTTATCAATTACTTGAAGAACAGATACAATAACTTTCCCATGTTTGTGACCGAAAATGGTGAGCTATTGTCTCTCATCTTGATGAGAACTTAAAGTTAGGTGAGCGAAAATTTTAAACAATACACTTTGTGATTCAAAATTCAAGAGACATGGGGTGATTGCCTAGTTGTGATATCAAAATTTAAGAATGTCTCAGCTTCAATTCTACCCTGGCCTTTTCTTTTCTTCGTCATTGATGTGTCCTCGAATTTCAAAATACTTTTATGATGTGATTAGATAACAAAAATCTCACTTTAAACCTTGCTTTTCCTTCATAGTTACAAATGTTAAACCCAAGATATGTGATTTGCAGGGTATTGTCCACCAGCCAAACAGATCAAAGGTGTGTCAGACATCCTCAATGATGTCAAACGGATTGAGTTTCATAGAGCTTATTTGTCTGCGCTCCTCCGAGCAATGACGTATGTGAATCCCTCCCCTTTTTCTCTTTCTTTGATCTTCAACTCCATGGATGAGAAAGTTTGTGGTTAATTTGATATAGGAAAGGTGCAAATGTTTGGGGCTACTTTTCATGGACACTGATGGACGATTTCGAATGGGTAGATGGTTATAGCACGACATTTGGACTTTATTACGTGGATCGCCACACGCTGCCACGCGTTCCCAAGCTCTCTGCCAAATGGTATTCAGATTTCCTCAACAACAACGATAGCAAATGCAAACACACAGAGCTCAGAGCCACAAGAGCTGAAAGTTGATGACTCACCTCTGCAGTTCATTTTTTTTATTTTGGGTTGCAGGGTGGGCTAATGGCCTTGGTAAAGGGGATTGGGAAAATGTTCCGCCGATTGATCTAGTGAAAATTCAAATCTCTGACCTTCACCATAAGAAGACAAGTCGTTACCAACTATGCTAATTAATGCCTACTAGTTCCTTTTGCAGTTTTAACTCTTGAATTCATGTTCATGATAAGCTTTAGTATTTGTATGGTAATATGAATCGTTTATGGCATGATATATGGCAACATGATTCCCAAGTACTTGTGTAGATGATTCGAATGAGGTTAACGGGCAGTATGATTCCAAGTACTCATGTTGTCGATTCGAATGAGGTTCATCACCTAATTTTAGGTAACAAAATTGATGGTGCACCCCTAGTAATTTGGGTACACAAACCTATCTTCAAGTTGTTCACGAGGGCTAGCTCACTAGAATTCGTGGGCCTCAATTCCAATGTAGTCTTAATTTTTGAGGTAAGAGAAACTTATGCCAAAGATAGGAAAGGGTTATTTTTTATGGGAGTCGTTGGTGGTCGTAATCACACATTAATTATTAAAAATATTATTAATAAGGTTGCCAACTCATATGGACCCATGAAAATGGCCTATGATGGCCTGATTATTGAGAATATTATTACCAAGAAATCTATTCATATGGACCCATGAAAAACACCACCTATGATGATCGGATGGGTAACTAGTCACGATCACCATCGGCCTAGATGTCGTTAGGTATCCATCTAAGGTAAGGTAGATTGTTCGCTCATCATGGGCCTTCCAACTTTAAAATTTTTTATATAATATTTTACACATTGAGGGGGAAGATTTTGCACCTTTAAACCAAAATGCGGTTTGTGCTACCACCTCAATAAATGTTGGCCTTTGATGCTTACTGGGTTCATTTGGCTGACAAAATTTATTCAAAATGTGATCGAAAACGTCATATTTTAGCATTTTGTATGACTCTATAATATGACGAGGGCTTAATATTTCTGAGTTGAGCAATAGGAATGTGAGATTCTGAATAGGTTAAAATATGCACATATAATAGAATGTTGAAACTAATCTTATAGATGAACTAATTGACAAAATTTTTATTTAAGTAAGTAGCTCATATAATTTAAAATAATATTAATAATAATGATACTAATAATAATAATAATAGTCATAAATAAATATCTTATTTCATAATAGAGAGTTGATAATACTATTTTGAGAAATTTATTATTATTTTATAGAAATTCTATTTTTAGTTGGTAAATATTTGAATTAAATTCTTCTTACTTTAAAATTAAAAAATAGGAAAAAAATTTATTTTAATGCTAACTTTAAACTAAATATTTTTTATTAATGTCAATAATTTGTTATATTTTATGTTGTTATTATTATTATTATTATTATTATTATTATTTTATAAAAGGGTATTAGTTGAAAACTTTAATATTCCTTAAATCTAATTATTTATATCAAACGTAGTAATGTTACATCCTGGAGAATTCGATTAAGTATACCAAATGGGAGAATGTCACATTCCGGGCATCACATTCCGAGGATGGGAACATAAGATTCCGTGAACCAAATGGTCCATAATGCTTTTTAGCTTCACACACAAAAAGGAAAAAAAAAAAGAAAGAAAAAGGAAGAATAGATGTAACAGAAAATATTATCTACTAATTACTTGATCATGCACCTTTTTTCCTCCCTTGTATTGTGAAGAAAAGTGATTACCCCAACTAGGTGTTCATTATCCACTAAGTGTTCATAAGGCAAGATGATATGATTTTTGACTTTTATAAATGATTGTTACAGTTGAGGAAAATTACTGAAAGGCCTTTATTAGTAACACTTTTCAAATGAGTAAAAACAAATGGATTGCTGGAATAAGGACTGCGAGTACAAAGAGGAGTATGGGTAGATCTCATGATTAAGTGTAGTTAATCATTTGAGGTTTGAGACCCTAAAGGGAGAGTCACACTGATTGCCCACAATTAAATAAAGTGCGAAAACAAAGTGTGGCACCAGACTTCGAAATGTATACCTTGTAAGCTTCTGTTCATGTTTTATTTACATTTTATCTATGTTCGCAAAATATTTTTCCATCAATTTGACACAACACACGTAAAAGTTAAATTGGTGCCCAATTGGAGATTATAGATATGGTGAATGCACTAGAAGACCATGCCTCCATTTCAACAAGTACTCTAGGAGAGCTGGTATACGGGCGAGGATGCATCACGATTTTATAAATTTGAAAGCTCGTGAATTTATGAATTTGAATAATCCTAATCATTTATTGTAAGAAAATGCAAAGAGAGAAACTAGAGGTAGGAGATAGAAATAGCAAAAATTATTCAAATTTATGACTTTTTCAAATTTAGGTGATCCAGATCTATATATAAGATCGACTCTGATAACAGCAGCATTAAATCTAGTGTCATGAATCAAGCTATTAACTCCATGTTTAATAGTGCTTAAAGTAGTCTTAAAACAAAGTTGCAATTTTCAAATGGTAACACACTTTCATTACGAAAGTTTCCAACTCAAGGCCTACCGTTGCCTATTCTAGCCTATATGCTAAGATCCCAACTACGATGATTCTTCTCATGCATCCAACTACCAAGCAGACTACCCTTCTCTTGTGCTTCGATTTTGTTTCAAATGCTTATTTCTATTAGAGGTTAGTAAAATTCAGTGAGATGAGAGGACTTTTTTTTTTTCCTAATGTTGTGGAATTTTCATGGTTGCTTGTAAAATGCCACATTCATTATTCTTTGCCCACTGCCTCACTCCACAACGGAGACCCCGTGACAGCAAAGTAGCATTAACAGATGTCTCATAGCCATTGAAGAGGCCCCCCTTGGGATGGGTCGCTTGATTACTAAAGTACCCTCCCTTGATCCCAAAGTTGATAAAAGACAAGGATATGTACAACCAATTGAACTGATGGCCATTCTTATATAAATGCTACTGACATAGCTATAACTATACTGCTAAAAATTAAATCTTTAATCATTTTTATGAAAGCTGGAAATAGGCTTCCTCTGTCAGTAAGAGCCATACATCTCAATTTTTCCTTTCTGGAGGTTGGGTATAGAACAAATCAAGGGGGTAAAGAGGGATTTTAACACATTCGAGGGGGAGATGGGTAGGGTTGGTTGAATGGAAAAGGGCCTTTGTTTTGTAAGCTTGTGAACCAAGGGAAAGGGAAGGGGAATGAAACCATCCCCTCTGATCCAATTTCAGTCATCATCTCCAGATAGAGAGAGAGAGAGAGGAGGGTGTCGGGCATGGTTGGTAGGACCCTCTTTCGAATATCATCAAATTCTTCATACCCACTCGCTCCCATGTGCTCAGCTTCGTCACCTTTTGCTGGCATTGCCATCTCTCTCTCTCTCTCTCTCTCCCCCCTCCATTTCTTTCGCGCACAGTTGAATTCCAGCAACACCCACATTGTGAATTCCATCAATGTGTCAATAAACCTTTCTAACCTCTCTCCCTTTCTCTGAGGGAATGGATTCAAGAACGCTTCTTGACTATGCTCTTTTTCAGCTCACTCCCACAAGGACCAGGTACTGTTTCTTTTCTTCCTTCACAAACCCCATTTCTCTCTCCTTACTTCTCTTTCTTGATTTTATTACTGTTACATCTAAATGGGTATTCAATTCAAGGTGTGATTTGGTCATTTTCGCCTCCGGCGAGAGCGAAAAGCTAGCTTCAGGCCTTCTCGAACCATTCCTTTCTCATCTCCGAAGCGCCAGGGACCAAATTTCCAGAGGTGGGTACTCAATCGAGCTTCGCCCGGCTACGAAACCTTCCTGGTTTACCAAGTCCACACTGCAAAGGTATTTTCCCATATGGTTGTTTATGCCATTGCTTGATAATTCATTGTTATTGCTGTTAATTTGCTTAATTATTCTGCTGCCTTGTATAAGATTTGTGCGGTTTGTGAGCACGCCGGAAGTTCTTGAGAGGTTTGTCACGATAGAGAGGGAGATTGAGCAGATAGAGAGTTCGGTTCAATTGAATGAGACGTCTTCGGCTGAGACAGAAGGTAAATCTGTTTACTCTGAGTTGGTAATGTTCTTATAGCAGTGTAGCTAAAACTGAAAGTAATTTCAGTCTTAGTGTTTGAATTGGACTCTCCAGATTTCAGTGACAAGCAAGGCAAACTTTTGTTAGTATACTGAATCTGTGATGGTTGCACTGGATACACATTATAGGGACTTCTGAGATCTAAACATATTGAGAAACTATATAATAGTAAGAAGTTTGGCACCTAAAAAGATATGCCAGCGGCAAAATTTGATCAGCCTAGTAAATCAAAGATAGAAAGCGATCTGGTTCACACGACCAGGCATTAGAGCGTGGACTTAAGTGGAAAATGGGAATCAATTTTCTTCTTAAATCATCTAGAATCTAACTTTTGCATGCAAATTGAAACAGTTCACGAGTTTCAGGTGACTGCATAAATTTTTTCCTGATATGAAATTGTGACATTATTGAGTTTCAGAGTGTGGACTTGAACATTTGCTGCTTTGGAATCACTGCTGTAGATTTGGGGTTTATGGAATTGGAATTTGAATGTTAAATTTGATTTTGATTAAAGGAATTAAAGCATGAAAATTGAATTAGGGCATTGATTTTAATTTTGAAGTCTATTTTTTGGGGTTCCATACCATATTCTATTTTTGATGTCACATGATTTTTGTAATATGTTATAAAAAAATAAAAAATAAAACCTGAAAAGATGCATTTAATTTAAATTTGAGTTGCGTTTTCAAATCTCCTAACTGTAGACTGATCCATCATGTGGACTGATTTTGTAGGAAGTGTATTAGCTGCTAATGGGACTTCCAAGATATTAGCTGTTTCCATTAAGGTAATTTTATCATTTTCCAAATTTATAAGAGTATATATACTAGTGCATTTCTTCATTAGCTCA
Organism: Santalum album; assembly: GCA_034195605.1. Lineage (NCBI taxonomy): Eukaryota > Viridiplantae > Streptophyta > Magnoliopsida > Santalales > Santalaceae > Santalum > Santalum album. The sequence continues at coordinate 12,391,630 of CM067259.1, forward strand.
CATTGTAATATTAAAGTTTTACGGTATTATCTTGAATTTAGTCAAAAGGTGAATCCAATGGGGCTGCTTATACTCCAGCGGAAGAAAATTCCAAGTAAGCTACTTGTCTTATTCCATAAATTTAAAACCATGTAATTTGGTTGCTGAAAATTTATAGCATTTTGCATCCACTAATCTACTTTGTGCAATATGCAGAGTTCGTCTTCAACGTGTTCTAGAGACTCGGAAGGCAGTACTACGGAAGGAGCAGACAATGGCTTATGCCCGTGCTTTAGTTTCAGGTTTTGAAATGGGCTGCATAGATGATCTTATATCTTTTGCTGAGGCTTTTGGGGGTTCTCGTTTAAGGTATGACATAATGGCAATTTTGATCATACAGACCCTTGGATTAACCAACTTGTATCAGTTGGATTTCAGATAAGGTTTTTTAAGACCTAAGTCTGCTTTTGTTTAGGGAAGCATGCATAAATTTCATTAAATTGTGCGATAAAAAGAATGATGATGGCCTCTGGATGGACGAATTAGCAGCAATTCAGGCATGCTCTCCATTGGAATTGCAATTCCAAGGGACTTCTGGAGTCATACTTGCTGGTGAAGACAGTGATCTTGGTCAAAATATCACAATGGATTTAACAAATCTTAGCCTTTCTGGTGGGAAGCAAATTGGTTCAATAGATTCATCTGTGTCTGATTCAACCATGAGTCATGGAAGTTTAGAAGTAAACCAAGGTATGACAGAGTACCCATGTTCTTTTCGCTTTCAAGGGACTTTAGATTGTGATCTATGCACGGAGTTTTCAAAAAATTTAACTACCATTATATCATTTGCATCTGGCTTTTGCACAGTGTTTATGCAGCCTTCCTTTGAGTGATTTATGTCATTTGCATTTTCTTGAGCATCATGCAAGCAAATTCAGGCATAACCTATTACTAACTCAACTTACGGAAAGTTTGGTTCATGGTAATAGCTATTCCGCTCCAGGTCCTTTCCGACAGAATAGCTGCTGCTTCGCTTGGTTCATTTTTGAGCTAGGAACAGCTATTCCTATTCAGGCATTATTATGGCCAAATCAAGAATACTCATCCAATCATGGCCCATGGGACTGGCTACTCACTATTCCAGTCCCACTCTGTTCCACAGTTGAATATGCCGTCAATGTCCTCTATCCAAAATAATAGTTGGTTTTGTCATAGACGCACTTCTTTTTTGGTTTAGTTCTTTTCTCTCGCAGATTCTTCCATCTGGAAGGAAATTTTAAGTATGAGTACTTTTCCACCAGATACTAGATCATCAAAAGCAGGCCAGATGCCTCCAACAGAAGTGAAGTCTCAAGTACCTATGCCATGGCCGAACCATCATCCTCAGTTCATGCAAAATTTTCAAGGTCATGCTTTCCAACAAATGCCTCCTTACCCAGGGTTTCCTTTTCCTGGTATGCATGTGGGCCCTCAATATTATCCAGGAAATATGCAGTGGCCTCCCAATATAGAAGATTCTACTTTTGGCCATGATAAGGGTCCCATTGATCATAGGAGGCATAAATCATCATCCGGAAACAATGGAAAAAATTCACATGGGAAAGAACTAAAAAATTCACATGGGGAAGAACTTGAAAATTCCAGCTCTGATTCTGAAAGTGGTTCGGATGAGTTTTTGGAACATGGCAAAAAACATTCCTCAGAGGAGAAGATGCGTAGGAAAAAGAATGCGAAGAAGTCTTCAAGGAAAGTTGTCATTCGAAATATTAACTACATTGCATCCAAGAGAGATGCAGAAAATGATGGTAGCTCTGAGGATAACTCATCTAATGAGGATGACCTCATCAATGGAGATTCACTGAGACAACATGTAGAGGATGTCGTTGGTTCTCTAGACAGACGACAGAAAACCACCACTCAACGTAAGAGACAAGGTCAGAACAAGCATACCAAGCTCACAAACAATTCTGATGGTGCTGCAAATCAGGCTACTGATAATGCTGGAGAAACACTGAATGGAAGTTGGGATGCTTTCCAGAACCTTCTAATGAGAGATAGGGACCCAGTTAAAGTCGGTGTAGAGCCACCACCTTTACATTTTCAGGAGGAAAGTTGTACGTCGGGGAGCTTTAAGGAGGAAAAGCAGCAAGCTGTTTCAGCTGATTCTTTTGTCGTGACAGAGAGAGAGGCCGATAATGAAAGGAATACTCTCCTGGAAAACTTTGGACCTTCTGAAAATATCCGACCAATCATGAAGAAAAGCGAAAACACATATGAGGACTTGTTATTTTCACAGAGAATTGAAGAATCACAGAACTATTCCAGAGCCACTGTATCTGCTTGTCCCACTGAATCTTCCATACCCAAATGCGCGAAAGAAGGGGACTGGTTTCTCAGCAACCACACAAATGAATCTTTGAATCAGGATGAAAGCATCAATCCTAAAATGTTTGATGGATATGATTCGACATTAGCAGCTAATGGTCGTCACGCTTTTGAAGAGAAGAAAGAAGTTTTTGTTGATGATTCATTCATGATTCAAGATCGATCAGCTGTCCATGATGGCGGTGATTCTCAATTGATGATGGATATCAGTATGGTTACAGACATTGTTGGAGCTACTCAACTTGAAAATAGCATAACGGAAACTCCGGAAAGTAAGAACTTTGTTGTTCAAGAGCCAGATGACCTTTGCATGGTGCTTGAACGTAATTCGAATCAGGAATATCCAAAAGCATCTTGGACTCCTGAAATTGATTATGGAAATGAAATTTCAGAGACTGAAGCCAATAAGAGGCACTCAGATGAAACAGTTGACTGTGTGGACCATAACCCAGTGCCCAATGGTAAAGCCACCAATGTTATAAATGGTGGAGCTCCTAAAGGGAAAGTTTCTAGCAGGGAAGCAAGATCTAAAGGTTTGAGCGGATTGATGACAAAAGGTAGCTCTGGAATTTCATCTAGGAGCAAGAAACCATCTTTGGGGAGCAAGGTGAATGCTTTGAAAAGCAAATCTGAGAAGGTAATGAACCATAGCTATAAAGAATCTGGGCATCTCATAATAATGAATTAATAATGGGTCCTTTTGCTTGCATACAAAAGCACATTTTTTTAGATCATAATATAGATTGCGTGTTTGCATTTAGGGGATTAAAGCATAAATTGCAAGTATGTGATCTTTTCTAGGACTTGGTGAAATACCAAGTTCAATTTTTGTCATGCTGATGGCTTAATGGTTACATTTTAATGGTTCCATTCCTATGAATGGACTCGTGCTCATGTAATAGGAACATTACCGTCTTTCCACGGGAATCCAGATGCCCTAGTTTTTTTTTCCTTTAGTTGCAAAAATTTTCATCCTATTTTCCCCACAATTTCATTATTTTATTTCCACCTGTTGCTAGGAAGAAGAGAATAAAAGGAAGATGGAGGAGTTAATGATTCAGCGCCAAAAGAGAATTGCAGAAAGAAGTGCTGCCAGGGGCTCAACTCCAGCGACATCTAAAAAGAGCCCCTTGGAAAATAAAGCAGCCATGATTTCCAAGTCTGAAAAAGCTAAACATCAGTCTCCAAATCTTGAGGTAAAGAAATCACCTAAGCCAGTAAAGAGTTCTACCATAGACCGCCTTGCAGCTCCAAGGAAAAATCACAAAGTGTCAACTCAGGTGAAATCCAACCAACCTAAAAAAGAAGCTCCAAAGGCAAATGGTGTAATTGATACTACCTTGAAATCAAGTGTGAAGAAGGTGAAACTGTTGGACCAGAAAGGTGGACCAAAAAATTCAAATGGTTCACTGTCTCCTGTCTTGAACAACCGAGGCAATAAGGATCAAGTAGATGATTCTAGCCGAATCAAGGAGATAAATGACTCATCTTCAGTTGAAAACCGTGCAGGAAAATTGAATTCTCAAATGAACTCCTTGGATGACAGAAGCCACAATGGAAATTTAAGTGGAAGGAACTCATCTGTGCCCACTGAAAGTGAGTCTGCGAAACAAGATCACTTGAAAATGGATGATGGGGGAATGTCTAAAGCTTCTATGGCTCTTTGTGAAGAGAAGACGATATCAAATCATGGTAAACTCATGCCAGGAGTGACTTTAGATCCTTTGCCAGCATCAAATCATGAAGCTTCGAATGGCTGTCAAGAAGGTGCAGCAATTGAAAGCATTCCTGTGTCCCCAGAAATTACTGTGATTGAAATGTCTACTCCACCACCAAGCAATGGAATGAGCCCCGACCAAGAACTGATCCACTCAAGGAAGAAATGGAACAATGATGAGAGCTCTCTTAAAGCTGCTAAAGGGTTTAAAAAGCTGCTTCTGTTTGGTCGAAAAAGTCATTAACTCCCCTGCAAATTGATATTATACTATTAGCTTATTTATCGACAGCAATGGAAGATTCATCTACTTCGGATCATGGTTTGTCTGAACATCTTCGACTTGTTTGGTCTGCTAGCAGAAGTTTGTCATTAAGGCCTTGGATGGAAGCAGGTAATATTCATTCAGTATTATATAGAAGGTGTACTGTATTGGTTCAAATCTTTATTTTAGTACTGAGATGTGTTGTTCAAACTCGTCTGTCCCTTTTCATTTTTCATTTGTTTTGTGTTGGGAAAATTCTTAATGTATTGACGAAGCTTGCTCTATATTGAGTTTTGGCGGGTGCGACGCTGCGGCCGTAAATTGCATGTAAAGAATTTATTATTAGAATTGAGTTTTGCATTAAACATCAGAGGCTTCTGGAAAAGTGTGATCTATTCTGCGAGGGGGATTTTAAAATTTGTGTATATGTTGTAGGTTCACTTTCTTTTGTACCCTCCGGGGGAATTAATGGATCCATTAATCAAAATTTACAGTACTATCGTCAAAATCTCCAGTAATACTAACGACCCAGTCCGAACCCGGAAGAGAGTACGTCCCAGTCTTCAAGCACAAAACAGGAGAGCGCACACATTCTATGGAACCAATGACTTTTCCATCTCTTCTGTTCAAAAAAGATGAACTTTTGCGTAACATAGAAGTTGATAGGTTAGTAAACTTCTGAACTAAATAGAAACCTTGATATAAATTACAACATCAAAAGTTCCTTAAAACTCTCTTCAGTAGACATATTCTATTGCAAGTTGCCACCCTCTTTCTTTCACAACTCACAAGGTTCTTTCTGCCATGTTCTTGGGCTTGGACCGCTTCAACTGAAAGTCGTGCGTTCGAGCCTCATTCATGTCATGTGAGATGTGGTGAGTCTTATTCCCTCAATATATTGGGTAATGTTGGCCGTAAGATCTTCATCCTCCAGATAAACCCCACTCATCCCCTGAACATGGTGGCAACAGATGATGTTCATCTCCATTGTATTGTTCTGGGTAGCATACTGACAGTTAATGCACCTAAAATCTCCAACAAGAAGAAAAAACTGCATTCGTCTTCCATATCGGTGTTCCTAGGTGTGCTGCAGGAGGGTGATTTGGAGGAGGAATGATTTGGTACAATAAGCTTCGTGGAAACATACCATATTTCAAAGAAGAGTTTCATGATACAAAAGAAGTCGCTAACAAGACAAAACTATTGATGACTAGTGCGTAGAAGAACACATTTCAAGTATTTTTGAAGGGTTTATTACACGTTTTGATTCCCATGACCTTGCCCTGAACTATGGAAAATAGGTAAAACTTCAATCAATCATAAGTTGGGGACTAAGTCTACCATTTCACCTGCTGTCACGGTTCACAGTTGGGGAACGTGACATCTGAACACGAGTGACTCGTGAGTGGGGACCCGTCCTCGACCAGCTAAGGTGGCGGGCCCAGAGCCACCACGTTTCTCCTCCCCACACAGCCTGGAGCCCAGTTGGCATAGAAAGTGAAGACATAGCCACACCGACAAGCAAAGGCTTTATTCATTTCATTCCCGTTGGTTTCACGCGTAACAGATACTGCATTCTAACGTAATCCCAAATACTACCTTTTTTTATTTATTTTTATTTTTTATGTATGTAACTTCACCCACAATTAATTCTCTCAGTTACTTGCTTTCCCACAATTCAGATTTTCTCTTCTCCTTGGTCTTCTTCTTCTTCTTCTTCAAGAAGGTTTTGTGGTAGCAGGAGAAAAGGAACTTTGTGCTTCAATTGTCAGTTGTGTGAGTAGGTGTCCCTTCACCTTCCAACTGCTGTGCAGTCTCTTTCCTTGGTAATTCAAATGTCTCTCTTCTCTCTCTCTCTTCTCTGTCTCTCTCTCTCTCTCTCTCTCTCTCTCTCTCTCTCTCTCTGTGTAGCAGCAGATTGTGCTTATTCTATGTTACTCATGTGATGTTTGGTTGTGTATATGTATAGGGTGGTAGAGAGAAGAAAGATCAGAGGGGGAGGGGAAAGGGAGGAGGAGAAGGTGATCTTGAGATTGTTGGAGGAAGATGGCTTCAACACTGACTCTGATTGTGGTTTTCGTCTTTGATGTCATTGCTTTCTCCCTTGCCATCGCTGCTGAGCAGAGGCGTAGTACTGTGAGTTCTCTTTACCTCTGTGATTCAGCGCATCACTCGTTGATTTCTTCACCAATTCAGTGAACTCTTCCTTATTGATCTACTGCTGGTAGTGACAATTGTGGGGTTGTGTATTTCTTCTTTCAAGGATCCAAATTTGTGTGTTTACTGGAACCCTTCTAATGCTCTGTTCTGTTGCGGAGATGTGAGATGTGAAGATTTCTTTTTTTTTTTTCTCCCATACTTCTTCACTTTTCTCCAATTCAATCTCTAGTTCCCTCTCTGCTACAATTGGTTTACAGGGCCTAAGCGCTATGAATTGGTGATTGAGTTGCTGGATCATGAAATCGAAACAAGGGAAAACGCTAATCTCTGATCATCAATGCCTAATTCCCCCAAAATCAAATGAAAGAACCCTAATTTCTTCTGATTCTACGAGAGTCTTGTGAATAATCCAAAATTTGTTCCCTTCTCCAACAGGCGAAGATCGTGCAGGATACGGAAATACAATACAATTACTGCGTCTACGACTCCGACATCTCCACCGGATTAGGCGTTGGCGCCTTCTTGTTCCTCCTCGTGAGCCAATCCATCGTGATGATCGCGAGCCGATGCTTCTGCTGTGGAAGGGCCCTAAACCCTAGCGGCTCCAGGGCGTGGGCCGTCGTCCTCTTCGTCGCCTCCTGGTAAAACCCTCATTCCCCGGATCTGATCTCATTCATCCCTTTTCCGATCACGCTCTCATGGATGATTCGTTTGTTGAATCAGGATGTTCTTCTTCATCGCGGAGTCGTGCTTGTTGGCGGGATCGGTGACGAACGCGTACCACACCAAGTACCGGACGATCTTCAGCGAGAACCCGCCGTCCTGCGAGATGGTGAGGAAAGGTGTGTTTGCGGCGGGGGCGGCGTTCACCTTCTTCACCGCCATTGTTTCCGAGCTCTACTACGTCTGCTACGCTAAGGCTAGGGACGATAGCTTCCGTCCCTACGGCGGCGGCGACACCGGAGTCGGCATGGGCACCTACGGCTCCGCCTAGTTAAGCTTTACTTGATCGGAATTCGGGTTTTGGAGTTCTCATCTTTTTTCTTTTTTTTTCTTTTTTATTCGGGTGTGTGTGGTGGGCACACAATGATTTCACAGTCTATATACTTGGATTTGTTGGGGTTTTGGGTAAATGGTGTTTTGTGGAGTTTAGTGTTTTTTTTTTTTTAATGTATGTGTTAAAAAAATTAATTAGCAATAAGAACTACTTGTGCAGTTATCACAATCAATTGAGCTCGGTGAATATAATGTGTCATATTAGACTATTTTTTTGGGTGTAAGAATGTTTTTTAGTTTTCTTCAAATACTTTTCTGCGTGTCAATATAGCTTTTTCTTGTAAATTTTTGTACACAAATTATTAAGAAATGCAGACAGGTGGAATACAGCAAAACTTCATATCAAGACCGCAAAGTGGAAACCCCATCGATCCACGCTGGCGACAGCAATTTGCTTCGGCCAGCGCGCGGGTGGGATAAAATTTATTTTATCTTATATTTAGTGGTATAAATGAGAAGGGATAAAAATCATGATATGAGACTTTTAATTTCACTTTTGTTCGATTAATTAATCTTCCACTCTTGTTAGATTATTAATTCTGTAGAAGGTATAATATGATGTTTGTAGGTTTTTGGATGAGTTGCAAACTCATCGATTTTTCATTTTGGAGGTTTAGATCCTCATCATTCGAATAAGAGACAATTCTTTACATCTACTGCTCTAAGTAAGGAATACCTTCAATTATGATATTATGATGAACGTCAATAGCTTAGGTGACTCCATTAACAGAGGGCCATAAACTCATCTTTGGAAGAATAAGGGAAAGATGAAGAAGATGATTAATTGTGAACAAATGGGTCATAAACCCAGAAAATGGAATGAGCAGGAGGTTTGTTATGGAGAAGATGATGAACAGTGGACAATGAGGCCATAGACCCAAAATATGAAGGAAAGAGGGACTGTTATAGAGAAGATGATGAACAATGAACAAATGAGTTAGAGACCCAGGAAATTGAGGAAAGATGACGGGGAGGCCAGACCCATGGAGCTTCTTATATGTCTCCATAGGAAAATCAAGCCATTGTAGTCCATTTTGGCTCATAGAGCCTAGGAAATCGCTGATGTTTTGCTCATCTTGTCATAGACAATGATTTGGTGAAGCTGAAAGAGGAGGGAATGAAGTTGCCTTGGCTTTTCTCTCTTCTTTTCTCTTTCTCTCTTCATGCGGCTGGAGTGTCCCCCTTTTGCAAAACCCTAGATTTTGCTTACAAAGGGGAGGGGAGGATGCTACACATCCCCTCCCTAGGCCTTAGGCCTAAATTCCCTCCTCCTACAAGAAGATAATGAGAAAACCCTTAAAAGGTTTAGAACCCTTAGGCCTTGGGCACAAAAGGCTTTCTGGAAAGGAATTGACCCATGGGCTCAAAGAAATGTTTTACCCTTTAGTGGTAAAGCCTTGGGTTCGGAAATGTTAGAGTTGGGGCTTGGGAAATGGGGTAATTTTCTGTTGACTTGGTTAACGAGAGTTCGAAAGTGAGTTTATTTAATTAAAAGGGCAATTTTGCTTCCCATGGGAATGAAGAGCAGCGTTAACAATGATTAAATGACCTTATTACCCATTTTAAATGCTAAGAATATATGATGACAAAAATTGATCCCAAAACCACACATTGATCATTATTTTCCTTTTGTGATTATTATATTATAAATTATCTTAATAATTTGATATTGAAAAATAAAAAATAACTTACATTTTACTTTAAAGAACAAAAGGACATTTTCGAAAGTTAAACATCAATGACTTTTTATCCAAGCCAATCATGTGCCCATCCAAACATAGGATAGGATTTTTTTTAAAATAATCTGGTCCTAATTCAACCTTTAACCAAATAATGGGGAGGGATTTTTTATATTTCATGGGATTGAAAATCTCATCCAATCTCATCCTGTTCTCTGATCTAACGTGACAAACATGGCCTTTTTTATGATAGGATCCATCCCCATGTGAGTGTTCGGGGTACCCAACATGAGTACCCTAGCACTTCTAAAAATTAATTTGAGCAAACCCAATAAAATAATTAAATTACCTGGTTCAATTCAAAACTTGTTCAATCTGTTTAGAGAAATAAGGGCATGCGTGTAGAAACATCAACACATTCTTTTTTAGGCCAAAACCCTACACTTTGCTTGATGGGGGGAGGGAGGGAAAATTGCGTGTTTTATGAAGGAAAGAAAGGAATAAGGGTGAAAAGATATGAAAGATTGAAAACTACAAATTTCTTCGTCTGTTTATCCGTTTAAATGTTGGATGATTTGGTGAAGAGGAAAAATGGTTTTAGTTAAACATTTATAATAACAAGATTGCTCCACAAACAACAAGGACAGTTACTCGTCAATCATAATGCTTTATAACCAACCATGAAGAATGAATGGAGCTTTATTCACTTTGATAAACTCTCAATCGACAAGGGAGGGAAAATATCATCCCTCGATATTATCTCTCTCTTTTTTTTTTTGTCCTAAACTCCTAATCAAAGTGTTAGCAATTAAAATTTATTTTAACATCCCTTGGGCTTTAAATTTACTTTAATGTCATTTGACTTCACCCTAACTAAATGGTTTAGCAAATCGGAATTCTTGAGGCCAGAACAAAATTCTATTAAGCCCAACTAAATTCTCGAGTGTATTGGAGCCTGAACGTAGTTGTGCGAGGGCCCAAACTCGAAATGTTAGACGTACATAGGCCTGTAGGAGCCAAGTGTGTTCATCAAATGACATGGGCCAACATGGCCCTGCATGGGCCCATAAGTCTAAGAAGGTTTATCAACTTACATTCAAATGTATGCAACCATTTACTGAAGATGTCCATTTACAAGTAAGAGACATTCATGGCCACAAACAATTTATAATGCCACACTATTTATTTTCCCTTCCTTTATATATCGGTTACACACCCTCCTTGGAAGCCCATGATAACCATAAAAAAGGAAGGATTATACGGACTTTCAAACACGAATTAATCTAACATGCTTCACACCCATTTGGTTTCAAATCGATCTAACATGCTTCACACTCATTAGGTTCTTTTGTGTGTCCATTTTTAGTATATGTTGTGTGTAATTGGTTATGCTGATACTATTGCTTAAAACAATATGATAGCCTTGGGCCCCTAAAAACACTTTTGAGTCTTTATATATGCATTAATGTGCTGTCCTCATTGGTAAAGTTGGAACTCATTTAACGGTTGTACGATTCCCACAAGATGGAGCCCTGCTTTTAGCTTGTAACATGTGGTATCCTTTAAGGAATCACACTTTTAAGGCCGTAGATTCATGGAAAAAGATCCTCTCCGACCGTTGAACGGTCCAGTAGTTGTACAGGTCATTAGATGTATTTGAAAAAATTCTAAAAATATGATCCGATAATTTTACAGTAGCTGGACCGTTCAGCGACCGAAGAGAAGCCAAACCTCAGATTCATGGGCATATTTATGGGCTTTTAATAAAGAAAGTCTAGATGCATTGTAAATACAGACATGTATAGAGGTAAAAAAAAAAAAAAATCTATGGACCTACCACTGCTCAATGATTAAAAAAAACTCTGAATCTTTATTCTTCGTTTTATGTAATATGTGCAGGTGAAATGGGTGTCACCCATGATAATGAGCTCTCCATCCACCCACCTTGTGTATGCCATTTATTCATTTGAGATAATTTCAGTATAAACTTCCATTTCATGCAATAGTGTTGTATTGGATCACATTAGAGATTGAAATATTAAATAATCACATGTTCTTCTTAATTGAGTCAAACTCCTACATCAATTACATTACCACTAATCTAACTTTTTATACATTTGCCATCTCTGTCGTCTAGAGACAGCATGATTACAGGTAGGTAGAGGTCTCAAGTCTTTGTTCCTCCAATGTCTCGATCTTTGCTTTTGGAGGCTCAGCGAAAGGAAACTACGGAATTGACATCATTAAGGGTCTCTATCACAAGTGAGTGCAAAGCTTGGCAACAAACCAAAGTTGCCTCAGTAATCTTGTTTGTTTATTACCCGTCTTAATCATTCTTGTTGCCCTTTAATCCCACAACAGCATAATTGTGTCTCTGAACTTTAGGGGCAGAGATATTTGAAAGATTGCTACTTTGTTCATGTGGAACAAAGCCGGTTCACTTTCATGAGCTTAAAAGGAATAGAGGTGTTGGGTGACAAAGCAGGTGACTGACTACTTTCATCTAATAGGGCTTGATTTCGTGGTTCAACACCCATCTTTGATTTATCTCGATTTAAAAAAATTTACTCCAACCCAGTAATATTGAAAAAAAAAAAAAAAAGGGATTATAGGCACTTTGCTCTTGTTTTTAGTTTTTTTTTTTTTGGATATTATTATTAGCTAAGTTGAAAGAGCACAAAGGACATGCAAGCTGCTTTTTTTTTTTTTTTTTTTTCTCTTCTATCAGAAAAGAAAAAGCTAGGAAATGAAACATTGACATGTCCCTTCATAGAGAGCTATAAGATGAAATGGGTGGGTTACAACAGATGCCTTATGTACCCATCATGGCTTCCCCACCAATCGCATTTCTTTATTGACTATTTCGTCCATCTCCATTGTGAAGGTCTATCTAACCAGTGTTTTCAACTTATTGTTGTTCTTTATTCAAAATTATGTTGCACCACTTTTGTAATCTCTCTGTCTCTCTCTTTCAATCACTCCTAAAGTGAACAGTGACTCGTTTTCAAGCACTTCTAGCCATCTAGCTAGCTAGGTTGCGTCTCGATACAATTGGATAGTATTATATATTTATATTATGTATAATTTAATTAAGGCGAAGAATGTTGAGGAATGGAGCCCCCCATACTGAACTATAATTGGAGTTGGGTGTCTCCTCATTTAGACACTTCAAGAAGGGGCCATCGCGAAGGGTTTAGGTCCGATGCCATTCTCATATTAATCAAGCCCTAGGGTTTGGGTTGGGGAGTAATAATAGCAAAGCAATTTAGGTTCGTAAAATATTGAACTACATTCATTTTTCAAAAAAAAAACTATTAGTGAATGCTCAAAGGTAAATTTATAGAAAATCTTTTAAAGTAAAAAAATTCAAGTCACGATTAGATGGAGTGGCGCGTCACATATGCCACGCTTCCTGGCATGTGAACTCATTTGTAATAAACAGTTCTCGTGACGTTGCAGAAACTGACATCGCCAATTCTAATCTTTACTTATAGTTCACACATTTGTGAAGCTTCAATGCCAATGTTAGCGTGCCATACATTCAAACACGTCCCTAATATCACTACAAGATGCATTTGTGTGTGACTCAGGTGTGCTTTGAAGGATCTCCTGATTTGCTAATCTCGGGTCTCGTTCATGCTCTTTCCATGTGCTATTGCTAATTTCTTCTTTATAGTTTTGTACCGTTTTAACCCTTTTACTGTTTGCTTTTAAAAATAATGGTCTGTATTTTCTTTGTTTATATCAACAAATTGTTCACTGCATGGCAGAAGGGAAAAAAAAAATCTCATTATAAATATTAGACGCAATGAACATAAGAAAAATAAAGATGGTTCAAGTTCTCTAAGACACACGAGTGCATGGCATTTAAGGAAGCCAAGCCCCCAAGTTGATGATTTCAGAGAGAGATCCTACCACAAAGGATTTTTGCCTCCATGTGGGGACCTTTACAATTTAGTGAAATGCTTCTACGTTACAAAAAAAAATTAAAAAAATTAAAAATGGGAGTTGTTTATGGCGCTTAATATCACGAAAAATGAAGCCGAACAGGAAATCAATTTTGCATGAAGCATAACGTGAATTTCACGTGAGGGAGATTGTGTCTAATAATATACGTTTAAGTGTTCACGATTTTTTCATAGATACTTAACAATATAATCAATGAAAAAGGAAGGGATATGAAGAACCAAAATCGATACATGACTTAAGCAAAATCGATTACAGAACAATATAATCAATGAAAACATATGATATGGAACCAACGAAAATTAAATTTATGCAAACGGATATTTCAGTATTTAAAAAAATAATACAAAAAGAGGTTTAAAGTAAGAAAGGTACAGTGACACGGGGTTAATTTTGATGACCCTAGGTGCAATCATTTCTAAATTTTTTAAAAATGAAAAAGGAAAAAGAAGCTACCGTGCCACAAAGTCATTATGAGGGCGAGACTTTCATTTTATTTTATTTTTAAAAAAAGCACATGCTATTTCGCGCATGCATAAATGTTCCGCGATAAATAATTTTCCAATGACATTCTGCCACGTCGGCATTGAAGGTGTTTAAAAATATATTCCACTAAACATCTGATTTTTCTTAAACAATACAGACTCTCCAGCGATGACCAAGAGAAAACACAATTAAATTAAGGATTAGGGGCCACTTGCTTAATTAAAAAGTATTGCCTCCTCTGTATGTATTACACCTATGAAGGGAAACTAATTAAATGGATAAAATAAATAAAAGCCGGAATCACAACTTGGAATTTCCTCCTTCGGTCTGCCTTTATAAGTAAATAATTTGATTTGAAAATAATTAATTATCTGAGTAGAATAATTGAGAAACTGTTTTTGAGCAAAATTAGGCTGTTGAGAATCAAGCCACGTTCCTTGTCGGCATTTGTCTTGATTTTATTTTTTAAAATTTTTTGTTGCTGGAAAGTGGTTTTCATATTAACATAATATTTATCTTCTTAATGTTTGGGTTTATTTTATATATTTTTTTGATAACTCAAACTCTCGCACCGATCGAAATATACGAATCCAAAACGATCAGGTTCCTTTTGAAAACGAATTAATCTAATTTCTCAAACTAATTTCCAGATAAATTGGTGATATAATAAGATTACGAGCAAGAAATCGAGCTTAACTTATTTTATATATTTCCATAATACAAGGCAGAGGCTTCTCCTGGAGATTACCATGTTCATGGTGCGTAGAAATCCCTTTCCCGTTTGCACCGTGGACGTGCAATGTCAATGAAAAATTAAATTGATCCTCCATTATTATTACAATTACTGTTAGTTAAATATGATTATTATTTTTAATTTTAACTACTATTGCATATTATTTTCAGGGATTGTTTGTCTCTGTGTCACGCCTTAGGTAATTACCTATAGTAGCACCTCAAAACAAGTAGTTTGACATCCACTCTTCAAATTTCAACGTACAGATTTTATGTACATGAAAAAACAAAAAAGTAATGCCGGTTTTCATACAATTTCTATTATGTACTAGAAATTTGTGACTCTTATAACAATTTTTAATATTTAGAACCTTCGGATGAGAGTCTTATGTATAACAAAATTATATTAAAATTGGCATATCCTCTTCTTTTTCTTTTTTTTTTTCTTTTTTCTTCTTTTAATGCCGAACCAATCCAAACAGTTGAAATTTGTAAAATAACCTAAAATGGCATCGTTTTGAGGTACCACAGCAAGTAATTACCAAAAGCAGCACACTAGATTCACCAACCCTTACTATTATTATTTTTATTCCTTTTCAGTATTTTTGTAAATTATTAATACTATTTATAATCACTGATTATTATTTTAAAATGCTATTACTTGGGGGAGGCATTGGGGGGATGGACCGCTTGGGGTAAGGTGGTTATCTGTCTGTGAGGTGCCCTAGTCGCCATTTTTTTCTCGACTATATTTTTTTTTAATTAAATGTACGATCCATAAAAGTAATTTGAGTTTATGGGAGGATGATTTTTCAATATGGGATTCACTTGGGCATTTATCGAGGAAATTTAGGATAAGAAGAAGATGCTTGCAAATGATTTAAATGATTCGGAGAAAGCTTATGAAAGAGCTCCTAAGTACTTTTGCTGTACATTCATGTAGAAAGAAGTTTCTTTCACACAGACGACTGCAGTACATGGAAAATCACAAGGTTGGGGACATTTTGGGTTGACTTGCAGTTTTAAAACAAAAACTCTAGTGGTGCATGTTGTTTGTTAATAACATTATGCCGATGCGAGAATAAGCACCGACACTTATCTAGACCTAGAATCTCGAGGTTTTAGGTTTGAGTAGGTGTTAAATGAGTATGATTAGCGAACATATAGCATATCACATCGCATTTCCATTAAATGGTCAAACCTAGTTAGAGTTACAAATGGAAGCCTATTAGAGACGATTAGGAGGAGGCAGATAATTTATTTTGCAGAGATAAGAAAGGCCAGGGATGATTGAACTTCAAAAACTTGGATTCAAGTTGCAAAAAAAAAAAGAAAAGAAAAGAAAAGAAAAGAAAAAAAAAAAGTAGATGAAAGGTTTCCCTAGATTGTAATGTGTATCATAGGGAAACCCAAATATATCGATGACCCAATGTGACTTCTTCTTGATCCAATCCATGCAGCCGAAAATATTTTGATACATTGCCGCTAAGGGTTAATTTATTTTTTACTCATAAGTTGGACCTTATTAACTGCAGCCAGCCTAAATGTAAGAGAATGGATCTCATTATGTACCAACGTAGTTCCATGAGATGAAGTTTCTACATGCAAGACTCATTTTTAATATACGTGATAAATAGTTTTTTTTTTTTTTTTTTTTTAGCTCTATGAGGTGAGCGAGCACACATATAGTCGTTCAATTGTTTTCTATAATTTGCTAATCACGGGAGCTGGATAAATCAAAACAAGTGATTCCAACAATCAATTAGTAGATAATCAAAGTGGACACTGTCTATGTTGTCATTAGCATTGATTTTCGATTTATTGCAAGTGACAGAGAGCGGTGGTGGGTCATCTTCTTCTTTTAATGCACGCACCGCGCACCCATCTCCATGCCCACCCTATGAAGCTACTCAATGGCCCTAATGAGCTTGAAGAAGAAACACGACTCATATACACCATCCATTTAATCTTCTTCTTCCTCTCTCTCTCTCTCTCTCTCTCTCTCTCTCTCTCTCTCTCTCTCTCTCTCTCTCTCTCTCTCTCTCCCTCCAAATATAGCTTCCTCAAAACCCCAACCTTTGTTACCCCTCTCTCTCTCTCTCTCTCATTACTGTCTCGCTAAAGTACGTGTTAAAGCCCTCTTTATTGACAGACAAATCTCCGAGAAACACGGCTTTAATCAACTAAAGAAGCCACCCGTGCGTGCGTTTTGTAGATTTGAAACAGAAGGAGAAAAAGCAGCGCTCTGCTTGCTTTCTTTTTTTTGTCATTTCTGTTCATTACTAGACAAGAGAGACAAGACAAGACCACCCTTCCCCCTTTTTTCTCATAATTAATTATAAAGCAGCTTATAATTAATGCATATCTTAGGTTTTGCGTGCAAGTTTAGACTCTGACTGAGGACCCTTTCGCTACATAAAATGTTACTATTTCTGCTGCGCAGAACCCTCTGTGCCCCTTCACTGCAGCCATCAGAAAAACCCATAGGAATTAACGATGACCTGCAGATAGAGAGAGAGAGAGAGAGAGATAGAGAGCAGAGAGAGAGGGAGAGTCTTCTTTGAAAACAAATGCTTGGTGTGTCCAAGGGACTGGGTCAAGTTTCCGAAGGTCCCTACAATCCCTTTTGGATTGTAAGGTGGACCTGTGAGTACCCTCCAAGAGCACTAGGGCACAAATAAAGTTTATAGAATAAGCAGAATGATATGGGCACCATTTACTAGTGAAATGGATCCCATACTTTCATATGGATGATGACAGTCCATTTAAGCATATGAAATTTAGGGCATTTAATGGTATTATGTTAATTTCACTTTTATTTTTATTGAATTTTTTTCATTGATCATAATTTTACCCTTAAGAAAGCTTACCCTTTTTTTTATTTGCATAACTGGAGCGGGGGTTTAAGCGAAGGGGGTAAAAAATCAGTGCAAAAAATTAAGAAAAGAAATTGTGAAACACAATAAATGCCCTTAATTCCGTTCACTTAAATGAGCGGCCGTCCAAGTAAAGTTTGAAATGCCAAACGAATGGATTTCAGGTTTCATTTTAACTGCGTCCAAAGTTCAAAGTGCAATTGTCCCTCTATAATTCGGAAATAATAGAAGTATTACCATTGTAAATTTAGAACCAGCTCCTCCGCTTGTGCTTGTCCTATGCTTGTCCTTCTATAATTTATACATGTTCAAAATTTCGAAATTTCAATCACACAAATTGCACGAACGTGAAATAATAAAGAAACCTATTAAATTTCATTCAAGTTGTCAACATTTAGGGCACTTATCTTAATGATGAAACAATAGTAAGTAGGTTATAATGGTTTAAAATTTTTATAGAATATTTTATTGAAGACCCAAAATTTTATGAAAAATACAGAGTCAAATTTGTCGATTCTCAAATACAAAGATATCAGTAAGTTTTGTCATATAGAGTAAAGTCAATGGATTTCGGCTTGATGAATACAAAAAAAAAACATGGGAGAACAACTAAAATGGGTACCTTAAAAATATTAAAATTGTATTAAAACTAGTAATCTCATGGATTATTTATTACTGATTCAATACACGATTACATATGAGCGCCTGAGCAATTTGGCACAGATGTGTGAAAGAGATTTTCCAGCTTTTTTATTTGTATTTGCTGTAGTTTTCCGAGGGTCCTGTAAAGCGTACGTGCAGCTTTCGAAGCGTACATGCAGATTTATATTTGCAGTATTTAATTCATTCTATTTTCTCAATAGAAAAGGATTTTTTTTTTGTTTTTGTTATACATAGTTTTATGCAAATAATATTTAAATACATGATATGGTTATGTAACGTTTATTAGGAGTGGCTTCTTGGTGTTTTTCATTTTCACATGCAATAAAATAAAAGCTCTAATTTTATTTTTTAAAAATGCTGTAACTTTTCGAAAATATTGCCTGTAGTGGTCCCTATTAGCATTGCCAGGATATTAAAACAAAATAAGAAAATTTTGAATTTTTTAAGTAATGAAACTTTGAGGGATGGCAAGTTAGTGGATCCTTTAGCTAATGATGGCCAGTTATTAAAGGCATCTTAATTGGCTATATGTAGCTCTGGCTTGATTAGGAAAATTAATTAGTGACTAAGCTAGGTTTGTTGCCAATACTTAGATATAGCTTTATGTAATGTAATGTAATGATATATACATATATATATATATATATAGTGTCTGCTAACTTAGCTTTTAGTGACTTCTACCATATATTGTCCCAAAAAATGATGTCCTTTACATTAAATTTAAGGTATGCTTTAAAAGTGTTTTATTCCTTGACCTCTTTAGTTTAATATCTACTTACAAACTTTAATTAGGTCAACGAATTTGATTAAACTCTACAGACAAAATATAAATGAACGTCTAAAATCACCATCAACTTTCTTCCTTTGACATGTTAATTAGGGAAAATAACTATCAATTTGTGTCCCCTTTTTATCATAATTTTAAAAAATCCATTACATGATTTTTATTAACACATCGATGCTATTTATTTTTATTGGTAAATATAAAGGTGCCTAATGATTTTACCCCGGTAATTCACAAGGGAAATAGATACTATTAGACCAAACTCTAAGGGCACAGGTCCCTGCTATTAAGCAGTCTTTTTTTTTTGGTTAGATCTGTCAATAAGTAGTCGTTTGTAAAGAAGAACATACCTTTCCGGGTCACATCTGTATTTTTATACCTGAAATAACTATGCATTTATTCATAATAAATATAAATGCGATTAAAATTTTGAAGGGAAAAAATATATATAACTGAATTTTATAATCAAAGTGATAAGCAACAGTACGTGTTATCTTTCACGTATTGCTCAAATCCGTTACATTTCATATGAGAAAGCAAAAGAAAGAAAGAGTTAAAGCCAAAAATAAAACTTATTTATCCATTTTTATTTGGAAGAATTTAAAGGCGTTTCCAATAAAAGAAACATCCATTTTTTTAATGAAAATTTAAAAAAAATAAAAAGAAATTCTAAATAATAATAAAATGCTAAGAACTAGAAGGAAGCTAGGCCCCTGAACAGCTCAGGGCCTCATGGTGGTCATCATCATATGTGTCTTATATAAAATACGAGTTATTATACGAGTATTAAAAATTAAATCGTCCTACATTTTTTTACATTACTTAATCATTTAACTCGAACCAAAAATATTTTAATAATTTTGTATCAATTTGCACATACATGATGCAGCATCCAATACCTTACCAAAAAATAATCACTGCACCTGCAGCAATTACTATTAAAGTCTAAGAATAATAAAATTTTCGCAAACTTTTCACGCGCATATGGTGGCCAATTAGATTTATATTTATAGCTAATTACTTTATGTTAAACTCAGGTGATATGTATAAATAAATAAATAAAGACGACATCAGCAAATCCATTAAACAGCTAAACGATTCAGTAGGGGGAATGAGGCTCTTGCAATATCAAAGCTAATATTAAGAAAGATTATTGTAATTTATCAAAATCTAGGGACTAATATCATAATAACATCAAAACGAATTTTTTTGTTCTATGTTTTGCATTTCACACTTGTTTTTGTTTCTCGTCCTAATCTTATTAAAAATAAAATAAAATATTTTCAACTGACAAAAATATAAATTATTAATGACTTATTTCGAGCCTCTAAATACCTATTTTCCACATCTAAGTGGCCCATAATGGATTGTTTATTTGCGAATTATTGACACAAATGTGGCTGGTCTATTTTGGAATGACATAATATTAAATGATTTATAAAATTAAAAATCAAAGCTGCTCAAAATAAGTTCACACCAGTTGGGTCCCATCTATTCTTTGACTCAAAACACCACATTAACCGGTGGGATATGATTGCTTTGACTTTTTGTTTTTTTTTTTCCCTTTCTGTTTATTTATTTATTTTTATTTTTTTGATTTTCAAGTTTAAATGTTTCGGCGAGCTAACCAAAACCTAACTTTAGGACTCGGTCTGCGGCTAAAGCGGCTGTTTTGGGCCCAACCCAACCAAAGGTCAAAATTTATCACACTTACTCCAAAAGTCAAAACAAATTTTATATATATATTGTGTGTGTGTTTGTTTTTTCTTTAAATAAATAAACAGGATCCACGTAAATAAATAAGAAAATTGCATTTATCCGCATGTGTGAAGGCGACAATTAGTGGGTGAATTACAGATGACTAAGCGGATCAACTGTTCACCTTACAAGTACAATTATTGTTTCTTTTAATATTTTATTATCCAATCAATACTTCACAAAACATCTAACTTTGAACCCCGCGAGCACAAAAATCCTAATTAGACATAACAACTAGGTAAGTTGGATCACAGGTCCAAAGTCAGTCAATATTATTTTATTTTATGAACAAATTAGTGGATCATAGGTTGAGACTAGATAAGTTGGATCACAGTGGGTTAAAAATTGGTCAATATTATTTTATTTTATGAGCAGATTGGCGAATCGCAAGTTGAGACCAACAACTCTACTCTTATAGTTTGAGGATTAGCCCACAATCTTTTATACTTTCATTAGAATCGCAAATGTCACTTTTTTCCATAAACAATTGTTGTCCCAAAACATCCCTTCCCAACTCCTTAGTTTCCATTAAAAGTTGAGGAGTGAATTCCATTAGAGGTCATTGAACTTTGGAAGTTGTCTCAAAATGGTTATTGTACTTTAACCTATTTCATTTTTCGTCTTGAACTTTCATAATGTCACAATTCCATCATTGATGCTGAATCTCTTTGAGGGAGAAGTGGCACCTATCTATTTTATCTATCAACTTATCTCTATATTTCACAGTCCTAGTCAAATTTAAGGCATTTTTAATCAATTTTAATCATACAAATTAGGATAATATATAAGAATACATAGACTTACTAATTTTTTCATGAGTTTTATAAATTCGGAACACATTTATCAGAAGGATTGAAATTTCATTATAGTTTACCTTTCATTTTACTAATTTTCAATAATTATAATGAAGATCTTCAACATTTCTAAACTCCATAAAAAATAACAAGCCTATGTATTTTGAATCTTATCTCAAACATACATTTAAATTTATTTTAGAATTCCTTGAAATTGACTAGGAGAGTGAAATGAATTGAGAGGAACCAGATTTCCCTTAGAAAGACTTAACATCGATGATGGAATTGTGACAGTATAAAAGTTAAGTGCAAAAAATGAGACAAATCAAGGTGCAATGATCGTTTTGATACAACCCTAAAAATTCAGCGAATGTTTATGGAACTTATCCAAAGTTTGGATATTTGGATTTCAAATCCTCTATGATGATCGTAACTCTACGATCAATAAAATGTTAACTATTCAGTCAATCAAAGGGCTGCAAATAGAATACAACATTAAATAATGAGTATTAGAAGACTAAATTTTTTTGTGTTATTTCTTTTTTATTTTTCCTTTTCCTAACTCTAGAACTCAACTCCTTTTAGATTTTTTCCCTCTTTTATTTTTTCTTATTTTGGTTGTTATTACTTTGATTTTATGCAGAAATTACATGTAAAGTTATTTGAATCACAATTAAGGGACATTATATCTCGTGCATTGCAAAACAAATATAGCCAATAATGTCAGGACATAAAAAGTCACTTCTTCTGTTCATCCACGGTTTTATTAAATATGTGCAAAGAGATGAAATTCTTGTTTATTTAGCATTTTATTAAAGACAAAATCACCTAGCCCATTTGACATATTTATTGAATTAAAAAATAAAATTATTTTTATTTTATTCTCCAAACGACAGAAAATTTTTAATTGGTTTTCTTGCATCTTACGATTAACTTTTCCAAAAGAAAGAGTAATTATATGCTGATGGATTAAAATGGAAAAAAAATCTAAAAAGTGCTATATTCCAAAGTTAGAAAGGGAAGAAAAGAGAGAAAATAATGCAAAAAGATTTTAATACTGATTTATTGCCATGTTTTATTATCAACCATTGATTAAATGAATGATTGAGATTGCAATAATTAAAGATGTACAATCATCGTAGAGGTTCCTAATATGATCGAGATATTCAGGACATTGAAGTCCATTTTTACCATGTTATAGCATTTTGGGGTTTATAAAACTTGACTTTAACCAAAAATGTAAAACTCTAATATGAAGTATAGATTTTCCAACCACAAGATTCTTACAACTCAACGCGGAGGACTAAGTTCAACTGGATACAAATCCTCTATAATGATTGTACCTTTATAACTATTACAACTTAGTGCTCCATTTAGTCCTAGTTGAAAATGGCACGCAGTTAAATCATTGGAAAAAAAAAATCAACTCCCTCCTTTCACACTCTCTGATCTTTCTTCTTTCCTTTTATATTTTAATCTCTCCCTTCATATCCACATCCAACCTTATAAATTTCATTTCTTTTGTTCTTTCACTCCTAATTTGCATGTGATCTAGAAAAGTTAAGCTTGAAAAGAGAGCCATGAAATAAAATCAAAGGAGGAAAACATAAGATGAGTTGGGAGGATGATATCAAAAAAAAAGAAAAATTACAAAAAAGAAAAGAAAAAAGAGAACCATGAAATAAAATCAGAAAGCATGTGATGAGAAGCAGATTAGGATGGAAAGAAGAAAGAAAACAAAAAAGGAAAATCATGAAATTAATTGGAGCATCAATGCAAAAAGGCGGAATAGGAGTAAAATAAAATTAAAAATAAAGGAGAAAAACCCTCAAACTAAGAGCGTGAAAAAGGAATGGGTTAGTTTTATTAATTAATTTAATTATGAGTGCCATTTTCAATTAGGATTAAAAATAGAGGATTAAGTTACAATGACTGTAGAGGTACATCCAGATGTCATGCAGCCCACCCTGAATAAATAGGTATTTTCTAAGGGAAATTGTACTTAACCTTCCTGTGGTTTGACATTGTTATAGGGAACCTTGCTGTGATTTGAAAATCAACGTATGGCCCCCCTTTGGTTTTAATGGAGTTGCAAAAGTTAACTTTTCCATCATATCCACCTGCTTGTTCTTCCACAAAATTTATAGCGTGTTTAATAGGAAAAAAAAAGTTAGACTTTAATTGGAATTATGAACATATAGACTTCACCAAAAAATAGACTTTACCAAAAAAAATTACCTAGTCGATTATAGTATTCATGTACCTATTTATAGTCATCATGATTAGTTAGAATTATGTATATATAGTCCCTATAAAATATATATATTTCCAACGTACAAGAAGTATAAAAGCATCCATTTACTTGGTTACTACTACAATAAGGGTTCAAAAATTAGTTTATAGGTAATTTGAAAAATTAAAGTCCTTTTTCATATTAAACACTAAAAAATTTATCGAAAAACAAACCGTTAGATTTGGCGGAAAAATTAACTTTTGCAAGTCCATTGAAACCAGGGGGGTTATATGCTGATTTTCAAATCACAATGAGGGTTTCATTGCAACAACGTCAAGAGAGTTAAATGCAATTTTCCCTATTTTCTATTCTAACTTGAATGGAGTAAATCTGACGAATTAAGTAGGATCTCCCACTTATCATTAGGATTAACCATATTAATTGCAGCCATAATCGGGTCCTTCATCTTCATCATCTCATGCTATTGCCGAGATCCCAGCCGTCGATATAGCTCGAGATTCGGATCGGGAGGATCACGACCGTACAATCAATGCACACACTTTGTGGAGCACAAGCATCCAAAAGAGATGGGGAAGAGAATAAGACGCTAGGGTGGAGCCAAAGTTAAAATATTATCATATTCTTTATCTCTATTATTGTAATAATAATTATAATAATAGTAATTAAAAAGATAAAAAGGGTCAGACAGCCACTATTAGAGGGACCCCTAAAAGTAGTTGGAGGAACTAAGTTTTGAGTCGTTAGCTTCACTCAATATTGATGCTCTGGACACCATGTGCTTACACTAGGGTACGCGTATTCCTTAAGCTGTACTAATAATTTTCTCAACCATGCTCCAAAATATATTATATTTCTGATTTGGAACATTAAAGACTAAATGTATCATGACTTGAAAGAGATCCATATTTAAAGAGTAAGATGAATTTATTAACATTAATTGACGAAGCCATAGCTTTCAACAGGATTAACTCTAGTTTCCACTGTTAACGAATTAAGTAAATAATTTTTTTTAAGAGAGAGAATGTTCTATCCATAATGACATTTCCCACAATCCAAGGGAGTGATTCCTGATAATGTTTGACGTGGATATCAAACTCTTACCTACTACAAAGAAAGAAGACATCCATGGAATAGTTCAAGGTGAATCATATGTCTATGGATCTGTTTCTTTTCCCATGCTGCTCTCCAGGTTCAGTTTACATTATTTTTATATTTAATGTATTTTTTAAAATTTTAACCCTGTAAATGAAAACAAAATACAAATATACACATGCATATCAATTTTCAAGTGATTTGAAATTGTAGATCTTATTCATCCTAAGTGTAGAAAATTATAGGACGGCTTTTAAGCCAGAAAATTTCCCTACTTTGGATGAATATGTTTTACATTTTCAAATCACTTAAAAATCGATAATCATGTGCATTTTTGTATGCTGATTCCATTAATACGATTCAAATTTTTCAAAAATGTATTAAACCAGAAAAATAGTGCAAACTGTATCACAAACTGAAGTGGGGAATGAGGGGGATCCGGATCCATATATCTATACCCATGAGAAGTCCCTTTACTAGTCATTACTCACAATAAAATGGTCCAATTTTTAAGACATTGTTAAAAAGTACCCTATACTCACTAGCTAATGAAAAAGACAAAGAAACCAAAGTATATGAACACTTCTCTCTTCATTCATCCTATCAAACTATTTTCTTTCGAGAAGAAGTGAAAAAGGAAAAAAGATAAAGTCAAGACACACTGATTGCAAATCTTGGAGCTTGTTTAAACATGGGACAAAAATGGATTTATAGTGTCTGCTGGGCCATAAGAAATGCAATCACATCAATGGACTAAAAATTCCCTGTATTAATTGTTCTTGAGATTGCTTGAAACACTGGACAAATCTTGGTGGAATGGATCACTCCCATGCACTTTGTGGTCGCCTGACCACCTTAGTGTTAGTGTAACACCCCTTACTTAACTTACAGGTTTGTGCATGTTGTTGTAAATCCGAAGAATTAAAGGAATTTTTATCAAATGGGTGTATCGGGGAGATTTGCTCAGCACTAGGTAATATTCAGTATTTTTGTATGAGTTTTACGTATAATGTAAGAGTTCGACACACTAGACTGAGTAAATTCGGACACTAGCTTAGCTCAAAGCTACTCTGAATTTTTATGTATCCCTCCTCAAAATTTGAAGTTTTATTAGTACCATAGATGTAACTCATCATAATCCTTCTTAATTATCAACTTGCCATGAAGTTTGGCTATAGCTACGGATACTAGAAAAGAAGTATCTGAATCGATCAACGGTATAACAAGGTTCTTAAAGGCACAAATATAAATGGAACAATATACATATATATTGCGCTTTTGGTTGTAACTCAAAACTCAAAACTAAGTTTTGAAAACCAAAAAATTACCGGCTAAAAAATTTTGGAGTTGACATTTTGGTTCACCATCCACGCAATTCTTAACTAACCAAAAAATAATAATAAATAAAAGGGCCTTCTTAAATAAGAGAAAATAGGATATTGCCATCATATAATACCTGACTTAGGTACTATTGCCATCTAAAATTATGAGATCTTAGTTTTTTCTAAGAATTAAACTTTACAAATAAAAACATAAAAAGACACAAAAGAAAATTAATTTTCATTAGGTCTAACAATGCATTGCATGTGCTTGTGAGGAAAATAAGAATGTAAACTCATCTATTGTTTAATTTAGGGGGTTCAAGTTTACAACATCCTACAGATGATAATTCTTTACACCACTGCTTTAGGAGGGAACACCTCCGATTAAGATCTTGTGATAAAGGTTCAATGGAATAGATGACTCAATGAAAGGAGAGGATCACAAATCTAGAAACAATAAAGGATGAGAAAGAAGAAGAAGAAGAAGCTTTCGGCTTAGAAGGAGTCGAACCTATTAGGTTTTCTACATATCTGCATGAGAAAATCAGACCCATGTAATTTTGGGCTCATAGAGTCGTGGGGATCATTGGAGCCTATGCTCACCTTTCCATTGATGGTTGTTGTTGCTAGTGGGTAAAGAATGGAGCAAACTTGGG
This sequence comes from Santalum album, assembly GCA_034195605.1. Lineage (NCBI taxonomy): Eukaryota > Viridiplantae > Streptophyta > Magnoliopsida > Santalales > Santalaceae > Santalum > Santalum album. The sequence goes on from CM067259.1 coordinate 12,418,251, forward strand.
TTTTTTTCTCTTTTGTTCTCTCTCTGCAACCTTTGTTTTTCAAAAAAGGATCTCCTTATATAAAACCCTAGTTTTTGCTTATGTGAGAGAGGGGAAGATGCGTTGTATCCTCTCTGAGACTTGGGCCTAGAATTCCCACCTCCAAAAATGAAGGAGTGCCTAGGAGAAAAGTAGGCCAAAAACCCAAAGGTGACGTCCCTTTTAAGGAATTAAGTCATAGGCTAGGAAAAGATGGGTCAAGGGACCCAAATAAGAAGGTATCCTCTTAGGGATTGAGCCATGGACTTGAAAATATGATTACTCTCAGTGGATTTGGTCACCAGGAGCCCAAAGATGTGCATATCTGATTAAAAATTCAATTTCCCTCGAAAGGACAAAAAGTGACGCAAACAATATGTTATTTCAATACTATTGGTGTCACTTTCTGCGGTTGTTCACATGTAAAAGAAAAATATAAAACTCAACCTTCGACGCCCCATTGACTAAGTCAAGTGAGGCGCAATTTTAACATTCCCTGAGTCCCTGACTCGATAACGTTTCCTGAGCCCCTAACTCGTTAACCTTTCCCGAGTCCTTGACTTAACAGCATTTCCCGAGTCAATGACTCGTCAACATTCCCCGAGCTCCGACTCACTCATTTTCCCGAGCCTCTGGCTCGTTAACTTTCCTCGAGCCTATGGCTCTTTCTGAAACCGAATCCATCTTGGGCCCATGGCCCCACTCATCCACATGGTAATGCTGAGCCCATCGCCCATCTTGTTTATTCTTTCCTTCCGTTAGGGAAAGAGCACTCCCTTTTGGAGCCGACAGCTCCACCACGCTGCCCTTGGGGCACGTGGTGCCCATCCAGGGCATTTCCCATGATTGAGAATGTTTTGGACCCAAGGCCCAAAGATGTGCCGCATCCTCCTTTGCCTCACCTCCCCACTATGTAAGCAAAACCCTAAGAGTTTTGCAAGGGGGAGGCAATTCAGAGATCTTAACAGAGAAAGAGAGAAAAGAGAGAAAAGCAAAGAGCATTCCCTTTCTCCTTCATCTTCATCATCGTTCACGGCCCATGGCAAGGTGAGGATCTCCAGTGACCCCCTGTAGCTCTGTGAGCTCTTCAGAACTACAAGGGTCTGATTCCCCTATGGAGATATGTAGAAAACCCACTAGATGGGTCCGGCCCTAACAACCCTAAAACCTTGAAACCCTAACAGCCTTGACCTTCTAGTGGCCTTCAAAGCTCCTATGGAGCCTCCAATGGCCACTGTTCACTTTTTTTTTAATAGCCTCTGTTTCCACTCCAAAATGAGTTTATGGCCTTGTTCTTCATCTGTTCATCCGTTTTCTTCGTGTTCGGACCCATGGTCCACTTCCAGATCTGCATTTCATAGGTCGACCCCTTAAAACTCATCCCTAATACCCATGCATATCCTTTAAGGATCTTAATCAAAGATATTTCATACCCATAGTATTGTATGTAAATAATCATCTTTTCAAACAATGTGAATAATGATCCTCCTCAAACAAATATGATGAGTTTGTGGCTCCTTATTTTTCCCACAAACAAATACTTTTCAAGCCCTTATACAATGGCTAAAATTCTCTATGCTCATCATAAAATTATTAAATAAATGTAAGGGTGTGGTTAGTTTTCACGTTCTTTCATAAGTTATGAAGTGGCTTGAATCCTCCAATACGGATAATGCTGGCACAATGAATAAGAAGGATCATGCAGAAGGAACCAAATTGGAGAATAGCATATGTCAAAACCTATTATATTTGAGACCTCTAAACAATCAACACCTGTCAAAGAAATGCACCGACAATTAATTATCCAACCTAACTTCATTTTTAAGCTAATTTCAACTCCTATTCCGTAATAGTTTGCCGTCAAAATCAATTATTGTTTTTTATTCTGTTTTCTCCCCACCCCCCCCCCCCCCCCTCCAAGTTCGCTTCAGATTTTAGTCTCCCATGTGGTATTTAAGGAACTTGATCATTTCGCCATTTTACGTGACAATTATAAGAAAGATTAATTGAAAATATTAGTGGTCATTGAAATCATTCTCTCAAATCATTGAAATCAGTCATGCTAGTCAAAATACAATATTAGTTCAAGTATTAAGCCAATAATTTGAAAAAATAAAATAAAATCCAGGCCTAGTACAATGATAAGACCTGAGATCCCTCCATGTTTTATTGGCTTTCGATCTTTCAATTTGCTCAATTCAAGTAACCCTTAAGGATTTCTAGGATCGGAACATAAATGTTGTATTTATCTGTATGGCACCCCATCATTTAAAAGAAGAAGATTTATGGGAAAAAAAAATAAATAGGTGAACTTTTTTATAGGAGGGGGTAAGTGTGAGCTAGTTAGTAAATTTTGTATATATGAACAAACTCACAGATGATTCACATAAAATTACATAAATAAATTATCATGAATAAGAGATCGTATGCATGTCCTACCATTTGGTAAAATTGTACCTTCAGTCGACTATCAATGTCAGGCCCCTAAAATAGTCAAAGTTAAACTTCTATCTGATTGATCAAAAAGTCGATAATAAGTAAAGTAGAATCTGCCTACTTGAATAAAGGCTAGGTTATAATTAGATGAATTTTAAATTTTATCGACTAGTAAGATATAAATAAAATTCTATTCAATGAACTTTTGAAAGATGAGATGAGCTTTTGGATAAATGTAAAGCGTGCTTAGTTCGCATTTATGGTTATTTCAACAAGTACCCTTTAGGTCACTGGAACAAAAATGCTATTAATTAATGGGTTTTCAATTAACGCTTTTAATTGGCATGCATAGCCAATTATTGAAAAAAAAAATCCTTGATTTTAAATGATTTTTTGCGCTATATAAATACGGTAAATATTTTGAAATCCTATAGTCTTCTATTGCTACTTTTCTCCATCTTTTCTATTTTTAAATGTATTCAATATATAGCTATCCGTCAAAATATTGTACACATTAAGGGAAATTTTGTTGTAAATTATTTTTGTAGAAGCTTTGGAATGGCAAATTGAGAACCAAAAATATGAAATTTTCTTAAAATTTACCAAGCCATGAATAATTCATGTCATACAATCAGGATCTTCTGCATTTAGGGTAGGAATTGTCACATGTAGTTAGCTATTTGTAAAATGATAATTATAAAACTTGAATAAGTCAAGATATTTCCATTTACGTATTACGATCATCCAATGTCGTAGTCATTATAATATTTTAACATGACATTTCCCACGTTCTTTGGAGTTTGATTTCTCCACGTTATGGGATGAAATATATTTCAAAAGTTCCCATGAAAGGAATTAATGAGGGTTTGGCAAAATCTGAAGTAATGGTCAAATTTAAGCTTATTTATGAGAAAACCTTATGGGAAGACAGTTCAAGGCTTTAAATTGTGAAACGATCATAGTAGTTAATATGAAGTGTCTTCTGAATAAAATATTTTCGAGGTTCAATATTAATGAAACTATGAGGACCCAAAGAGATATATTAATTCATGAAGAATTGATTTGATTATGTTGGAACATCTTTAGAAAACAATCTCCGTCCTTGGTTGATTCCCAAGAAGCATACAATTATTTTCATATCATAATTAAAACATTAATACTAATTAATCGGGAGTATATACTCCTTGCATGCTGGAAAACAAATTCTTTCTGATTGGATTGTATAGTCCAATCTAACTTTATGTGGATAGAATTTTGCGAACTCGCCCAACGTTGAGAAAGCAAAATCTTGACTAAGCACTTCGGTCAAAGCAGAAAGGAGGATCAGGATTTGTGCGCGCTCCATTAAAATTAGAAAATCTTGTGAAATTAGGAAAGAGAAGTAACGAGTTGATTGAGATCAGTTGTTAAAAGCGATTTCTTTTGTAACGTGCAATGATAATTCATAATCCTTTTGCAATCCAGTTTAACGATTGAATTTTTCTTCGTTTTTTAAATTAAGCGTAATTTTGGTATACGAGATGTGGGTCCAACTGAAACCATTTGAGGATGGTTGTGGTTTTAAGACATTGGAGGCTTTGAAATAGTAGCATATCACATAAAGAGATTCATGTTTCACTATGTGTACCCACTTGTGCACGTTTATAATATCTTGATGATGTGATAAAACCACAAGCATGTTTACTCCAATTGCCTAAAATCTCACATTAAAACAAAATGTACTTGCAATAAAGAGAATCTCTAGAAGATCTATAGGAGGAAAGGAATAACTCCATTTTCAGATACAACTAAAAGCTGGAAAAAAAAAAAGACTTTTTTTTTTTTTTTTGTGGCTGAGCTTTATGAAGAAATATCAATAGATTTTACATAAACCCGTTGATTTGACCTTTCTACCCCCACATAAAGCTCGTCCTATGGTGCAAAAAGCAACACAAATTACACGCTTTTTTTGATAAAAAAAAAAAAGAGCAAGAAAAAGAGAAATACAATTTTATTAAGCAAACAAAATAGGACTACAAGTTGAAGGAATTACAAATGGGTCAACTAAGCCAAAAATAAAAATAATAACTTGAGAGATAAAATCACATGAAATCAAATATTAGCATTGCAAGTATCTAATGATCCACCTGTTAACGCATGAATCATGAAATTTACTTGGACAAAATACCGTCATTGAGAAAACGAAAGAAGAGTCATCACAACGTCCTGAATCAAGCGGCGACCTTGTAATTTTATACCTCAAGGATGGCACACGATAGGAGCGTGGTTGATTCACCCCCTCATTTGGGCTTTTTCTTTTAGTCTTTTAAATTTTCCCCAATTTGCACCGATTGGCAGTTACCTTTCTTGGCGGTGCGTTCTCCACAGAGAGAGAGAGAGAGAGAGTTTTGTTGGGGTTAAATTAAACAGTAAACGAGAAGGGCTGCGGTTTCAACTCAATTACCCTTTTTAAAATTTTTGTTAATATTTTATTTTATTTTCTTCGGTTTGTTTTTCTTTATAATCAGAAGGAACCCATTTGCGCTCAGTTTCAGTTTTCATCATTCACTTCCGATTCAGATCCCCATTTCCCCCACTCCACACGACACCGTTCCACCCTCTTCTCCTTCCTCTCTCTCGCACGAACTGCATAGGGTTTCGTTCCTCTCTCTCTCTCTCTCTCTCTCTCTGTCTGTCTGTGTGTCTGTGTCTGTGAGTGGTTCTCTCTCATACCCATCATCGGATCTGAGTTCCAAGTAAAACCCATATAGCTTGATCTTCGAAAATCAATCCCATCTCCCCAAATTCCCCACTCTCTCTCTCTCTGTAAAAACACCCCGAGTGAGAGGGAGGAGGGAGAAAGGAAGGGGGGTGGGGGGAGGCGTTTTCAATCGGATCCATTTCGGGCATTCATACGAGAATGCCCGAAGGATGAACAAAATCACCCGGGACGAAGAAGACGAAGAAGAGTGTTTCTATGAATCGCTGGATCGGATTCTGTTGTCCTCTTCTTCTTCCACTTCCACTTCCGACGACGAGGATGCTTCTCCCAATTACAGGCACAACCACTACCGCCCCACTGCTGGGACCTCCAGATTCCCCAATTACGACGTCTGGGTCTCCCAACCCTCCTCCGTGGAAGAGCGCCGCTCCCGCCTCCTCCGCGAAATCGGCCTCTGCGCCGACCCCCCTTCTCTCAAATCCCCCATTGTCTGCGGTGGAGGAGAGTTTGCGAGATCGGTTTCTTCCGATCACCTGATGAGCCGTCAGAATTCAGGTGGGAGTAACTTCGATGGCATGGTTCGATCCAAATCGGACAGTGCCAAAGATGGCAACTCTTCGCCGTTGCTGCCCAATGGCCAGTGTAATTTGTCCCCCACCAATTGTAGTTCGTCGATTCTTTCTTCCATTCATTCGGTCCACGAGACCGCCGAATCTGTAAATAATCGTATTGATGTTGTTGCTGGTCCCCGGAGCAGCGACGGATCGACCTCGTCCTTGGTGGCTTCACCAATCAAGCTTCCCACGGGCAAGAATTGTAAGAGGGTTCATGACATTAGGAGTGAGTCAACTAATTCAAACCCTAGTTTAAATTGTAATTCTAATGCGGATGGTGGTGGTGGTGGCGGGGGGTTGGAGGATGATTTAGATTGCAGCGGGACTGGCGGAGTCCAAGACCAGATGTGCACAATTAAGAATCTTGACAATGGTAAGGAATTTGTGGTTAAGGAGCTCAGGGAAGATGGTATGTGGGACAAGCTCAAGGAGGTCGGGACTGGGAGGCAGTTGACCATGGAGGAGTTCGAGATGTGTGTTGGGCACTCTCCCATTGTCCAAGAATTGATGCGCAGACAGTCTGTGGAGGAGGGAAATAAGGACAATTTGGATTCAAATGTGAATGGTAGGAATGGGAGTGGGTCGAAACTGAAGAAGAAGGGTGGGTGGTTGAGGAGCATAACGTGTGCTGCAGGTTCAGTGGGGCGTTATAAAGAGAGGTGGAGCAGCGACGAGAGAGATACCTCATCGGAGAAGGGTGGCCGGAGATCGAGCTCGGCAACTGATGATAGCCAGGATGTTTCGTTTCATGGGCCTGAGAGGATTAGGGTTCGGCAGTACGGGAAATCACGCAAAGAGCTCTCTGCGCTTTACAAGAGCCAAGAGATACAGGCCCACAATGGGTCTATATGGAGCATCAAGTTTAGTTTGGATGGAAGATATCTTGCAAGTGCAGGTGAGGATTGTGTGATCCACGTGTGGCAGGTGGGGGAATCAGAGAGGAAGGGTGAGTTGTTAATGGAGAAACTGGATGATGGGAATTTGAATCTATTGCTTCTGGTAAATGGATCGCCAGAACCCACTTCAATGTCACCCGGTGCGGACCTCCTTGTTGAGAAGAAGAGAAGTAGGAAGCCATCTATGGGCCGGAAATCGTTGAGCTTGGATCATGTTGTGGTTCCAGAGACCGTTTTTGCACTCTCAGAGAAGCCCTTCTGTTCATTCCAAGGACATCTTGATGATGTTCTCGACCTATCATGGTCCAAGTCTCAGGTTAGTTGACTTTTCTATCGTTATATTCCTTCGATGGATAGCTGCTCTTTCTCCCGCGCTTCTCTGTGATATTTTATCCAAATTGTAAAGCTGACGTATATTTTCGTGACTTTCGTTTTATTCATTTTGCGTTCGTAAACTTATTTTGAGCCTTTAAAGTGAGGTACTTATTTAAAATTTACAGCCCAGTGTTCTAGTTTTTCTTCTCTTCACTTTTGTCGAAGATCTGTACCGGATGTCTGATTAATGGTTAAATTGCATGTCTTCACTTGAGATGTCAGAGATTTTTGTGCATTCGTGGTATTTGAATAAAGTGGGAAAAACTGGTCTGTGGTGTTCAGATGCAAGGAGAGAAAAAATAAAAATAATTTAGGAAGACAATGAAGGAAGAGCTATGAACGTCTTATGGGTGTTTATACACTGATTGCTTCAGTTCTGAGCATAGGCTGGTATTGATATCATTTATCTGGAGTCACCACTATGGGCTGAATTGGTGATATTCTTTCTGCATGGTGTTTGATCATAGAATCAACTCAATTATTGAAAATCTTTTCCAGGGGTAGTTGAATTTAATTGATTCTAGGTGTTGATTTTTGTATATGAATCAATGTTGGTATTCATCGCCTGCCGGCATGTTTTTGGTCCCTCGTGGTGTTTCTGTTAACATATAATCTAGACCATTATAAAGCCAAAGCCCTTTGGTTCCTTCAACTGTGTCATTTTGCAAAATTTACACACTTACCCTTCGAAAGCTTTTTTCCACTTAAATAATTCTTTTAAGTTAATTGAGAATAGGGGGTAAAAAGGACAATTCAAAATTTTCAGAATTCAAAATTCAAACATAATTAACTGTTTCAAAAATTTCCCCACTTTTCAAAACCGTTTCCCTTACGGTTTCCAAGTCTAATAACACCAAAAATCTTATCTCTAACTAATAAAGTCCTACACAAACTCTTTCAAATATTTTGCAAGGATTGAAAGCTTTTGAAAGTTAAACGGTTCAACTGCCTAACTCGTCGGGTTGTTGGAAGTTGCATAGTTGGACACTTCTAGGAGCTGAATTGTAGTGCAAATTCAACAGAGCAATTGAATTGTTATGCCTAAACTGATGCATTGTGGTTTTGTGTTGGTTGAAGTATTTTAAAGTAGTATTTGTATGACACTTGTTGGAGAATGACTATACTAAGGAGATGATCTTTAAACTTGATGGTGTATGGACTGCAAATCGTGTTACAATTAAACCCCACTCATAATCTTTTCAGCTTTTCAGGTGTTACTGTTGAATTAAGGGTTTTAAGCTAGTGTTCTGAAAAAATGTTAAGCGGACCTAGGCGCTTGACCTATCGCCTAGGGGGCCTAAGCAATTGAGCGGGTTCTTTGTTTTTTTTTTTTTAAACTAGTAGTTTTATGTAACTATTTAGATAAATTTATAAAATATTATTGACGTAACATAATAAAGCACAACAAAATTACATATATAATATCCTTTCAAGCATGCTTCATTGCAACAACAGATCTGCGATTGTAATTTTGATTTTTTTTAAAATAATGGCCAAATAAATAAAGTATGCGTAGGTGCCATATCCACCTAAGAATCCTCCTAGGTGGCCACACCTTTGACTGGTTGACGATGTTGACCACCTATAGGAGTGTTTTCCTCCGAGGCGAGGTGTTTTGTGCCCACCTGGCATCTAGGTGGTTGTCTAGACTGCTTTTTAGAACACTGTTTAAAACACGGTTGCTTGTCAACAATGGGTTTAAGGCACAGGCAGCCTTTTGGAGTGATTAGGAAAAAATTTGAGGCCTTGAACCATGTGTTCATGGTAGGATATTATGGTTCTTTTTTGTTCATGAACTATGTCTTCAGAGCCTGTACTATATAGTTCTTATGGGTTAAGTTTTTGTGCGCCTAAACAGGGTGAGTTGAGTGCTTGCAAGTGTGGTAGCTGGCATAATGTGTTTGTGGTAGAATATTATGGTTCTTTTTTGTTCATGAACTATGTCGTCAGAGCCTATACTATATAATTCTTATGGGTTAAATTTTTGTGCACCTCACTGGGTGAATCGGGTGCTTGCAGGTACTGCAACTGGCATAATGTCTCTTTATGAGAATACTTAGAGAAGTTTTTTGTGTCCTCTATGATCATGTTCTTATGCAGCCACCTTTTTTTGACACAATAGACTTGATGACAGGGAAGGCCTCATTGTTATTTAATTTAACCTTTAGTAGGATCAGTCCTCACTATTTAATTGTAATGTGGCTGATGATTGGAAGACTTTGACGTTTATGACAAGCTTGAGTGGACTAGATATGATGTAGTTGGAGATTGATTTTATATTTTGTGACGATTTTGTGAGGAGTTGAAAAAGATTTGGATGAGAGACAATTTACAGGGATTGACCTTTTTAATAAGCATCATATTTATTTCGAGTACTTAGGTTTGGTAGTGGTACGATCCATATGGCTGAGTTTTCAAAAAGGATGGAAATCAAGAGGGACATATATAATTGTTCAAGTTTGTATTTGAAGCCCCTTTTCTGTCTGTTCTTACTGTTTTAGGTGAAACCTGTGTTTTCCCCTTCAGTGTGTCTATAGAGCTCTTTGTAATGTAGTTTTTAATAGTATTAGGCAGTGGTGGTCAGTGCTATGTACTGGATTCTTGAGAGGTGTCACAGTTGTGAAGGGTCTAACTGCAAGAGTTTTCTCTCCGTGAATCTTAATTTAGGACTGATTTCAACATCGTCGAGGAATCTATTTTTCCAAGTAATGTTCTCGCTCATTTTCTTGTTGGTGGACAGAACACAGCATGCCCAATGATGCTGCGCTTGTCAGTCCAGGGTTGTTATTGATGGAATATTCTCCTAAGTTTAATATACAGATATACATACATACATACATACATACATACATACATACATACATACATACATACATATATATATATATATATATATTCATGCACACACTGATTTTTAAGTTCAACATGCAACCATGGGGTAAAAGATCAATGCCATCTGGAAGTAATAGACATTTGAGGGTGGCGGAAATGGAATGCAGAGGTCGGCATCTTTTAATTATTAAAAAATAAATAAATAAACTATGAGGGAGGTGAATGATATCTTAGAAAAGCAAAAAAGGAGTTACTTCAGTTATGACTTTTCATGTCTATCCTAAAATATGTATTTAGCATCTGGAGAACTGCATGTAAGCATATTTAGATGACCAAAACCTTAAACAATAAAATCTTGTCGAAATATTATCTTATGTTCTGAATTTTTTTATTTTTTATTTTTTACTTTCAGCAATTGTTGTCATCTTCAATGGACAAAACGGTGCGACTATGGAACTTAACAAGCCAGTCTTGTCTGAAAGTATTTTCACACAGTGATTATGGTATGTTTAATCTACTTGTAGCAAGTATTTTGTTTGTTTAGCTTCTTGTTTAGTATCTGCTAGGATGAAAGTGAAGTTGGGGAAAGTGTTTAGTTCTATTTTATGAGTGATCATTGGCAGAAATGAAGAGGAAAGAACAAGATAAACATTCGTAATGAACTTTTTCACTTATAGCGATAGAATGTTTGCAACAAGCTAGGTAATTTTTTCCGCCAATTCTTCAAATCCTCTAGCTCACTCATGTTTATTTTAAGGAGATCTGTTCAGCTTCACCAAAATTTTCCTATATTAATCAGTTGCCCTTAGTACAAGGGACACACAAATTGAGGGATCTGCGGAAATCAAAATATTAAGTGAATTGCTGTACTTATTAGAATGAGCATTGTGCTAGACAATTTTATCCCCTTATACTAAACTAGCACCATATAGCCGCCTTTATTTATGTGATGATTAATTCCCTTCCCCATATCTTCTGTCTATTAGTGAATGGGTGGATTTATTTACCAAACCAGTTATGAAATATGCATTTTTTTTATTGCTAGAAATACTACAGATACTTAGATGTTACTGCAAGGCTTAATTGAGAGACATTATTACCCTTCCAATCTCATGTCAACGCAAACAACATGCAAATTTTGCAATCAATGGACTTTATCCTTAAACTAAACAAAATATAAAAGATATTTTTCCTTCCATCACATTGGTCTCCTTATAAGCTAATTACATCGTTATCTCTGTATTTGCATTGGCACAGTAACTTGCATCCAGTTTAATCCCGTTGATGATAATTACTTCATCAGTGGTTCCCTAGATGCAAAGGTTCGGATATGGAGCATTCCTGATCGTCAAGTTGTTGATTGGACTGATTTACATGAGATGGTCACTGCAGCCTGCTACACACCAGATGGTCAGGTCGGGCCTTTTTTATATGCCTACTTGTATTCTTTGTTTTGCAGAATATTAGTATATGGCTGAAAGAATTTTTGTTGTTTTTTGAAGGGTGCTTTAGTTGGTTCATGCAAGGGGAGTTGCCGTTTGTACAACACATCTGGTATGACTCTACCTCCCGCTCTTTGTGCCTGCATCTAATTTCTTGACAATGCTCTTATCTGCTAGATGTACCTTTTCCAGAAAATAAGTTGCAACGTAACTGCCAAATCAAGCTGCAGAGTAAGAGGAAGAAATCTCACCAGAAAAAAATTACTGGTTTCCAGGTAATTGGCAGTCTGTACTGCTATACCCTTTCCTAGATCTGTGCAATGTGATTCCTTCAGAGTAGAGGGTGAACCTTTCCTTTTGTTTTCCTATACACATTTGTACTTTTTTTAAAAAAGTTTACTTAAAGTTTGTTCGGATGATTGCATTTGACTTGATTTGCCTGATGATTATTTTTTCTCACAGTTTGCTCCAGGAAGTTCATCAGAAGTGCTTGTAACATCTGCTGATTCACGAGTTCGGGTCATTGATGGTACTGATCTGGTCCACAAATTCAAAGGTATGGGATAGACTAGTCATTATTTCTTTTAAACTTGTACTCTTACCCTTCTGATGTAGGACAGAGATCAATTGTAGTAGTGTTTTGGAGTACAGCCAGCATCCTTCTTCCTCGGTTATGGTTGAATTCATTCTGTACACCTGGGACAAACCATTATGTTGCATTGGAGGGATACGGGACTAGCAAATGAAACTGGAGTAGGGCTCTTTCTAGGTCTAGCATTAATAGAATGGGAAATTGAAGATGATTTTGAATTACACCGACAGCTGATGAACGATTTGAAATAACTTCTCGGTAGTGAACTTTGATTGCTTTATCTTGAAATTGTGTAAATGAATCTTTTACTTGAACAAACCATTGCAGTTGTCGAAGTTTTGATTTGCATTCTGACATGCACGGGCCTGGTACTGTAGACGTTTCCTCTTTCCATGAACTGTGCAATTTTTCTCCTGCCCCAGATAGAGGATGAAGCTATCTGGATGTATCCCTTTCTAGAAACAACATGGCTCCATTTTACTGACTGAAGCTCGCTCTTATTGAGTTCCAAGCACTTTCCATATTTACTTGACTGGCCATTATGTTAGGAGGCAAGACTATGGAGTCTGGTTATATTCGATCAGATTTTGCTTATTCCAGTGGCTTCCTTGCTATTCGATATATTAGTCCAAAAGAAAGCCAACTTGCATTCTAGAAACTGGCTTGGATACTGTCTGGGGCAATATAACAAGGCAGTAATTTTCCTGAAATTCAGTATTTTTGTGCTCTTGTGAGCTAGTGAACCATCAGTGTTTTCAAATAGCAACTAGATCCCAGTTAGTTAACTGAAAGCCTCATTTCTAGTCTTTCTACATTTTCAAGCTATAATTCGGTTTTATATATGTAACAGGGTTCCGCAACACAAACAGCCAAATCTCTTCCTCGTTCACAGCAAACAGAAGGTACGTTGTCTGCGCGAGCGAGGATTCTAATGTGTATGTATGGAAATACACTGGCGAGTCCCGACCGAACAGAAGCAAGGGTTTGACTGTCACCCGTTCGTATGAACATTTTCACTGTCAAGACGTATCAGTAGCGATCCCCTGGCCTGGCCTGGCCGACACATTGGACGCACATGACTCGTGTTCAAGAGAAGAATTAATGGAGTTTGGTAACCAACTTGATGAGGTCTTGACAGCCAATCATCCTCCTACGCCCGTTGAGGATGGTAACGGGAGTTTGCAGTCGGGGTCGGGGCGTACCTTGAGTAGTCCACTTCATGGCACCATCTCTAGTGCAAGCAACAGCTACTTCTTCGACAGAATCTCAGCAACATGGCCAGAGGAAAAACTGCTCTTGGCTGCAAAAAATTGGAGCCCCAGAGCCAGTATTGACTTATCAAATGGGACAACACAGAATCGATCAGCTTGGGGTATGGTGATTGTAACCGCCGGCATTCGTGGGGAAATCAGAACTTTCCAGAATTTTGGATTGCCGGTTCGAATATGAGGCAGTCCATGAGTTATGAAGCATTTGAAATTTGGTTTATCATGCCAAGCCGCCCAATGTTGGGAAGAGTATGTACAGAGGTGGGAAGCAGTGAGGTTTGTAATATGAGCTTTAGTTCAATTCTTGTTTTGCATGTGCTTGCTTGTGCCTGTTGAAAGTGGGCATCAAGAGGGAAAAAAAGAAAAGGGGGAGAAAAGGGCAAAAAAAAAAAAAAAAAAGATAGATTTGTCCAAAGAGGGGAAAAAATTATACCTTCAATTTAGGAACTGATGGACTACTGTAATTCGGGAAATGTAGAGTTATGAGAATGATAAAATCTTACTGAATTCAAAGCATCATTGTTCTTTTCAATTCTACTGTTGAAAATCAATTTATGTTTGTGATTACCTGGAACTCATTGTTCAAAATTTACTCTTTTTTCAATTTGTTTTACATTTCTCTTGTAAACCATCCATCTGTGAGCAAACTGAACACAGAGGACAAGCATATCTACAATTTAAGGTGGGTCAAGTCACCAAAATTTTAAGGCAAGGGACTATAGTTTATGTTTTACCCACCAGTGGCCGGCCCACTCTTAGTTTGCTCCATCGCAAAATTAAAAAAATTGAATTTAATTTGTCCGAGGGATAGTTCTCGTAAATTAAGCAATTACGTCCGGACTCCCGATGGGGTTCGAATCAAAGCCAATCACTCCTAATTAAGAATCAAAAATCAATAAAACCTAATTAATGTGGTTTCACTCGGGCAACCCCATTAAGTAATATTACTTGTACATCGTTCGTACAACCTTCATTCTAAAAGGGTAACGTGACAGAATATGTGTGATCCTCTTTGACTGGCATTTTGGTCAAATAACAATACAAAATCACATATATTCTGTCACATGATCACTTTCGATGTGAAAGTTATGTATAGAATATACGAGTAGTATTAGTCTGGATATTTTTAGGAATTTATTATTGATTTGACATTGGCTAATATGATTTAACCAGTTTTCGGGCCAATTGGCTATGAGCTGTGACACTTTCTCTTTCTCATAACCCTCACAGCCCCACAATGAACTGTCAAGGACAAGAATCCAACCCCAAGGCTTCCTCATGACTCTCCATCCTTTATGGGTACGTACTAGAATCAAGATTGCCATTCATATTAGTAGTGAATAATTATACAAAGCAATGCATGTTATAATTACTAGTACTCCGAATAGTTAGAGCCAATTAACTAAAAGTGCAGTCAATCATGGCCTTCCCGGTTACACCTAGAGCACTGGATAGCCTACCAGCGTTGTTCATCTCATTACATATGCATCTAGATGTTTGACGATGGCTCTCTTCCACCACTCATCGGGAGAAGTAGTTCCCTGAAATGCTTCTATTTAGAACAATCGATTTTTGATCTACTAGGTTCAAACCAATAATTTAAGCTACTCTGATTACATGTATGTTTTTTCATTGAGACAACTGGCACCTTAATTCTCGAACTAGTATTGAACTCGCGTTATGCACGAGCCTACCAATCATAAGAAGATAAAGAGCATATAAATGTAAATTGCAAGCCGATGAGGTGGAAGAGATTTCATGAATAGGCAAAAAAAAATCATTATTTATCCACATACTTAACATACAGTTAAAATAAAGCAGCATCAAAAGTTTAGAGAGTAAACATAATCAAGGCGTTACCATATATATTAACACACTCTCCTAATACCCTTGAGTATGAGCTCATATGGTATCTCTCAGCTTTTCTGTGGTAGAGATCATGAGGTTCAAGTCTCCAGTATTGATTAATAGTGATGGAGCAATTGTTGATCTTTCCCCCTTCTCCATGCCATTGGCCTCCATGAAAAGCCTCCTTCAAACCCTATCCTCTTAAATATTGACAGACCCAGGCCCATAACAGCAGGGAATGGCACATTTTTGGATGTGGGCCTAATCTCCAATTTTCAGGCCCACTTATCTTAGACCCAACAAAATAAATATCAGAGGAAATCCAAAACTCAAAAGCTGATTGGTTGGTGGATGTAGTAGTGGCAGACTCATCCACGGATAATTATCTTATCCTGTCTGATTTCACTTGACCCTGCTCCGTATTTGTCACTGAAGGGCCCCTTCTGGGCTCCCTATGCTGTGATAACGCATGGTTTTGCACCTATATATCATACAGATCTTTCTTCTATTCAGTTTAACAATTTGACTCGCCCAAGCAAGAGCTTTCAATTTGCTACTGTCTATGGCTCTCCAGGCTTCTTTTTTGCTTCCTTCTGCTTTTTCTGTCCATAAAGAGGTCTGTAATTACTCTGTTTCTGGCTAGGACGCTTCTTCTTCTTCTTCTTCTTCTTCTTCTTCTACTTGCAAACTTCATGGAGGTTATTCGAAAGGGTTTATGTATTTTGTGTTTGCAGGGACAGTCCAATGTATCCTTCAAGGACTCCAGTCTATTCGGGAGTACTCTCTCTGATCATCTCAAAGCTGACTTTAGCTCTTCTGCATTAAGGAGCAAGGTGGGTATCACCTCATTTCAGTTTTCAGTTCTCTGTTTCTCCCCACAGAAGTCCTATTTGGGATAGGTTTTCTTGGAAAGTCTTGAAAAACAGGTTTTTCTGATAAGCTATCTATTCCTGGCCAAATATAACCTTTCATCCCATCTTTGTTGAAAGAATCCAACTGATAAGCTGGAAAGTGAGCCTAATTGGCCTTTAGCTCTTCTGCATAAAGATGGTCCATCAATTCACTCTCTTGAAAATAGAAAAGCAGGTTCTTAATTTCAAAACTCCGAAATCTTTATGTCGCGGGACGGAATAGGGTGAGAATGAAACACTTACATAGAGATATAACATGAACTAAGGGAAGTATGTTCAGAAATTGCTCCTTTCAAGAACAATGTATGTAATATGTGAGGAATGCCTATTCTAAGCATGACATGATCTATTGCCCTCATCCATGGAAGTAACTGTTCCTTTAGTCATTTCACTCATGTGTATATTATTCATTACATGTTATATTTTTATGAAATAGCTATGCTATTTCAACTCTATTTCATTCCCACAAACCAAATGCAATTTCAGCTCTTGATTGATTTGACTGAGTAGTGAATGCATGATGACTTTAGCTCTTCTACGTTTTCTTTTTTTTTTTTTTTTTTTTGGTTTACAACTTCTTGGTAGCTTTCTTAAGCTCTTCTACATTCTAGCCACAAAAATCATGTTCCCAGCTGAAAATTTCTATTGAAATGACAATGACTGGATCTGAAGATACTTCATTTAAAGAACATCAAATTCTACCAAGGCAGCTGCCCTGAAATGGGGTTGGGCACTTGCTACGTTAAATGGTATGAGATGATTATGCATTAGTATATAAAAAGGCTGAAATAAGGGATTTGACATTATATTGATTATTGACTTGGAATTGGGGTTTCTGTTTTACCATACATGGCTTTCTACAGAGGGAACCCAATCAAAGGAGACCATCCAACAGAGCTGTCAGAGCCGAGACAATGGTTACAACTCCAGCAATCAACCGAACTACACCAGAAGGGAAGAAGACTCTGAGAAAGGGTAGTGTTGTGATAACTGGTGCCTCCTCCGGTCTTGGTCTGGCCACAGCAAAAGCTTTGGCTGATACCGGAAAATGGCACGTAATTATGGCCTGCAGAGATTTCCTCAAGGCTGAAAGAGCTGCCAAGTCTGCCGGCATTGAAAAAGGAAACTATACCGTTATGCATTTAGACCTTTCTTCCCTTGACAGCGTACGACAGTTCGTAGATAACTTCAGACGCTCAGGGAGGCCGCTCGATGTCCTAGTCTGCAATGCTGCTGTCTACCAACCCACTGCCAAGGAGCCCACCTTCACTGCTGAAGGCTTTGAATTGAGTGTTGGGACTAACCATCTCGGCCACTTCCTCCTCTCGCGGTTGATGCTTGATGACCTTAACAAATCTGATTACCCATCAAAGCGCCTCATCATTGTCGGATCAATCACAGGTAATGCCCCATTTACACTAACCAAATGTGATTCCATTTCAATATGGCCAGAGTGGGCCTAACGGTACCTGAATAGGCCCCAACTTAACCACCCAAAAACTTTAGCTGTTGCGGCAATGTGGGGTTCCCAACTCGCATAGAGGAGCCTAGCCATTGTAGTTTTATGATATGCTAACTTTTGTATTACGTCTGTTAGGGAACACAAATACCTTGGCTGGGAATGTGCCTCCAAAGGCCAACCTTGGGGACTTGAGGGGCCTCGCTGGAGGCTTAACTGGTCTAAACAGCTCATCCATGATTGATGGTGGAGACTTTGATGGCGCCAAAGCCTACAAGGACAGCAAGGTCTGCAACATGCTCACAATGCAGGAGTTCCACCGGCGTTACCATGAGGAAACAGGGATCACATTTGCTTCCCTTTACCCAGGTTGCATCGCCACAACTGGGCTGTTTAGGGAACATATCCCCTTATTTAGACTTCTCTTCCCTCCATTCCAGAAGTACATTACCAAGGGGTACGTCTCGGAAGAAGATGCTGGGAAGAGATTGGGCCAGGTATGTATACATATAGTGAGAGGGAGTATGTATGTGTGTGTGTGTATGATTTTGCATTGTTAAATTTATCGTTGATTTCTGTTTCAGGTTGTTAGTGATCCGAGCTTGACAAAGTCAGGTGTGTACTGGAGCTGGAACAAGGCCTCAGCATCATTCGAGAATCAGTTGTCTCAAGAAGCCAGCGATGCAGAGAAGGCACGCAAAGTGTGGGAAATCAGCGAAAAGCTTGTTGGTTTGGCTTAGATTAGATCAGAGGCTTGGGATTAGCTTCTTGTTGTGGTGTAGGAGACTAGTGTTTGCCAGAGGGAAGCATGCCCTTCAAATGTTATGTAATGCTGCAAGCAATTTTCTCTTGTAAAAACAGATGATCTCTGAGTTGCAGTCATAAACTAAAATTGCGGACTTCTTCTATGCGCTTGTTAACCTAGCAGATTGGCACTTTCTGTAAAGAAGTAGCCATAGACGGTCTTGTTCAGAAAGAGATGAGCCATCCTCCAATGCCTTAAAACAACCACAACAGGGATGATCACCTCCATGCCTCGACTGTCTAATGTAAGATTTGACCTCTGTCCAGTAGAAAGCAAGCAAATATGTTGGCCTTGTCTGTACAAGAACACAACATTACCAGTTAACTTGTGAAGTTAAAAGGAACACTAGTGTTAACCGAATGTGTAGCTACCCACATGTTTATGCTATTTCTGGAGGCTAAAGTCCTTTCTGGGGTTGAACTTTTTGGCAACAATAGTTTCGGCCATTTTAAGCTAGCTTATATGTGTTAAAGGGAAAGAGAGAGAATATAAGTCCGGACTTATACAATTGGGGTGAACCCGTCTTCAAAATGATGTAGTTTTGTTAAAATTGGTTCTTATTTATTTACTGTTTTTAGTAAAATTATGTCGTTTTGTAAGCGGAGTCACGCAAATTGTGTAAGTCTAGACTCATATTATCTTTTCACTAGTGGAATCCCACCTATAAGCTATATGAGGTGTAGCATAAAATTACATAATTTTATCTCTTTTTTAAAAGAATCAACTATATAAATAAAAAGAAAATTACAAAATAAGGCAGTCGATCAACTTTCATTATATTTGGCAATTTGTGATCCTTTATTTTAATATAATGAAAAAAATCAACAATCTAAACTCTTTAAGTAAGGGGCATATTTCTCATGCTTAATCGAAGGGCTTCCACACCACCGAGTTACATGAAAAATTACCAAGATTGGATTTCTTTAAGAATTAAAATTATGTAACTTCTTTTTCATTTTCTTTTTCTTTTTTTTTTCTTCCTTTTTTTTGGTTATTTTACTTTCCTTTCTCTCTAAATGACGGTTACTTTTTGAGGAAAAATAATGGTTACATTCTTTCCAAATCATTTTTTCATTTTCTGAATAAAAGCCTACAAATAGAAAAAGCTCAGAAGGTTTTAGTTGGAAAAAATTCTTGAAATAATAATTAAAAAAATCCCAAAGCATGTATACGTATCAAAACTTTCCCAAAATAAGTTTTAGTCTCATAATTGTGAATTGTGAGACTTACTCACTCCCATTATTGCAAGACAAAAGCAAAAAATAATCTTAAAAAAATGTTTGAGGAAAGATTTCCTCACATTCCTCTCGCTAATTCATGGTGCGATTTGCACTATATCTTTTTTCATTAAATGTATTTTTGAAAATTTTGACCCCTATAGATGGAAACAGAATAAAAAGCGCACACACACACACACACACACACATATATATATATATATATATATATATATATATCAATATTCAAGTAATTTGAAAATATAAAACATATTCATCCAAAGTATGAAAAAATTCAAGTTTGAAAGCAGTCTTAAAGTTTTTCCTACTTAAGATGAATAGGATTTATATTGTCAAATCACTTGAAAATTGATAGACGTATGTGTTTTTATATGCTGTTTTCATCTATAAAATTTAAATTTTTTTAAAATATACTGAACAAAAGAACAGTGTAAAGTGCATCATAATTTTCTATATCTTTTCTACATGCCACTTCCTCAATACAAAAGTAGCATACTTTTTTTATGAAAACTTGCAATTTACGATTACTAGTCTCTTGGTCTCACAATTACGAATTATGAGATAAAAAAAAATATATATTTTATAATTACAAGACACTTATATTAAAAAAAAATAACAACCCCTACACGGATTTTTTTTTTTTTTTAAGTATTATTCTGGGAATTTTTTCGTTTTAGCCCATGCAAATGGTCGTTATAAAACCCTAACCCTACTGCTTGATTTCTCTCTCCATTCTCTAAGCGGCCGTCGCCCACTCTCTCTCTCTATCTCTCTCGCTCTCGTGGTAAAATTTCGTCTTTCACGAATCCTAGTAATGGGGAAGAAGAGAAAGCACACCGAAGCTCAGGTGGCCGAACCTGCGAAGGAGGACGACGGTGCGCCGGAGAGGCCTACTCGGACCCTTACGGGATGGAAAGACAAGACCGATGCGAAGGAAACCGATTCTTCGCATTTCAGGAACAAGGAGAAAGTATTGGTCACTTGCTCGCGCCGCATCAGTTATAGGTCAGAAACCCATCACTTTTGTGCACGTATTTATGCTGATTATTGTTTTAGTTTTCTTGATTATTATTATTAATGGTGCATATGAATTTGTGACCCTAGGTATCGGCATTTGATGTTGAATCTGGTGTCACTGTTGCCACACTGTAAGAAGGATAACAAGGTCGAGTCCAAGGAGAGTAAAGGGGCGACTCTGAATGAGCTTGTTGAGCTGAAGAACTGCTCATCTTGTCTGTTTTTTGAGGTGAAATTTTGACGGCTTATTAAAGGCCTTATGGGCTGTTATGTACTTATTAATTACGAAATAGCATTGAGATTGGGTACCATTCGTTTATATTTTAGTTCCTGTTGTGGTGCAGGTCAGCTTATTATGATTTAAATGGTGCATGCTCGAGTATTTTGATTTCTTTGTTTTGTTCTATTTCAGTGCAGGAAACAAAAGGATCTTTATCTGTGGATGGCCAAGTGCCCAAATGGTCCATCCGTAAAATTTTTGGTTAATGCTGGTAACTATCTCTTTCGATTTCAAACAGTATGGCTGTATGGATTTAAGATTGTCTAATGGAATCACGTATTTCATTGTCACCTTTTTAGCTGTGTACTTTATATGTTTCATTTTGCCCAAGCGAGACCTGATTAAAGTTCTTTTTCTTTTTTTAGTCCACACTATGGAAGAATTGAAGCTTACGGGAAATCATTTAATGGGGTCTCGACCTATTTTGACTTTCTCGACCAATTTCAACAAGGATCCTCACTGGAAACTTATAAAGGAGATGATTGTGCAGGTATTTGGTTTTACTTCCTAATTCATGTGCTATTAGTTTGAAATCGATCCTTCAACATGGATATAGAAATATTGATTGCTTTTAATTGCTTTATGTCGATGCATGTAATAGGGTAGAATAATAATGTGACTTCCCTTCTTCTGTTACTCACAACTGTAGTCTTGCAGACCAAATACTATTCTCTTAACTCCTGAACCAAAGTGAGAAGAAAATTAATGCTGAAACCTGTATTTTATTTTTAACTTGTATTCTGCTTGGATCATCACTTCAACCTCAAAACAATTACCTTTCTATTGAAGAATAAAGATGAATGGAGACACTTTGGATTTTTTTTAATTACCTTTAAAGGTTTAATGAAGTATTCTGTCAAAATTAAAATAGGCCCCTCGAGGTTCTTGGGAACCTAACTGAGAGTGTTAGCTGATACAGGAGGTTTCTGCCCTCAATTTCCTACTGCCTGGTCGGTTCCTGCCTAAGGAACCTAGGTAGCCACCTTATCTGGTTTAGGTGCTTGACAGAGCCTTGTTTCTGGTGCCACCTTTCAATTTTTAGGGATGCCCATACAATTAAAGGATTCTACACCCATATTTTTTTATGTTTATAGACCTGTATTCTAACACTACCAGGTGTTACAATAACATGGCAGCCTTGTTCCATTAGAAGGGCTGGACACCTACCAACATCCATATGAAGCATAAAGTACCAAAGTTGTCTTCCCAGCACAGGAGGCCTCATTGCGTTCCTTTAATGGATTATGTAATCTAAATTATGAGTCCCCTGACTATTCTGTATTTTATCTTATGAATGATTGGTTATTCTAATAAAATTTATGAAATATATAGAACATTGAGCCCTGGGATTCGATGCGGGATTTAAAATGCCATAATGTGGCATTGTTCCATTGAGGGCAATTGGTTTTCCTGCTCTCTTTCATTGATGGGTTGCCTTTATTTTAGGAGGCAACTTAAGGACCTTAGCTCTGTTACTCACTGGTGTGCCAATAGATGTATTATTGTTGTAGACCAAAGAACAATGAACTTGTGCTAACATGATGTAATTATACAAATGACCTTGTGATCTATATTTCTCTTGGCTTATTATACTGATAGATGTTTTTGTTTCTCACTAGATATTTGGAACTCCCAAGGAACATCGCAAGTCTAAACCCTATTACGACCATGTCTTTGTTTTCTCAATTCTTGACGACCACATATGGTTCCGCAATTACCAGGTGGGTGATGATCCTGGAATTAGTCCATCTTTTTAATCATGTGCATAGCTGGGGAGCCCTCCGGAATTCAATATTTCTTGCTGTTTCTGCCCCTTAGAATGTTTTTATTATTTTGATGTGTACATTATGGTATTGAACTTATATGGTTATATATCTATTTGCTGTCTTATTTGATAAGTTTTTAGTGATTAGAGTATTTAAATTTACTTTCACGTGAATTACTTGTATAATTCAATAATTGGCACCTCATCTCGCTCCTGTGAATGCTTGGAATTGAACGTAGTGCCTTGGACTATTGGTGGCCTCAGCGCAGTAAGAGCGCCTACTGGTCAAAATCCTAAATTTAATGAATTAGGCATCTGAAACTGTATCCCTGTATGTTCTCTGTCTTGGCTTGTTTTTAAAATGCCTAATTGATGCGTATTGAGATTGTCGGATGCATTAGCATTTTTCATACAACATTGCCGTATTCCTTTAATCATATGTATAGGTCCTTGGGTTGCAGTTAGAAAACTAACTTCTATAATCAATCTCTCCGATGCGTAATAATATCAATTTAATGGCAGTTTCCTGCAATGCATCTCCAGTTCAATGAAAAGATGTTATTTTACTGTGCATAAATCTACTTTTTTTTTTGTCTATTAATGACTGTGTTCTTACTGGAAATTGACACTCATTTGATGGCTATTTTTATTCATTCACTTGTTGAAACAGATATCTGTTCCTCATAATGAAGCAGATAAAGTTGATCGTGGGGGTCTTGATAAAATGACCCTTGTTGAGGTTTGCAGTAATACAAGTTGGAATTTCTGCATATTTTCATACTTGTATGTGTAGTTAAATTTTCTCTGATTTTCAATAGGTTGGTCCAAGATTTTGTTTAAATCCAATCAAAATATTTGGTGGTAGCTTTGGAGGGCCAACACTTTATGAGAACCCATTTTATGTATCACCAAACCAGGTAAAAATCCTTATCAATCATATTGGTTTTGGCCACTACGTTGTACTTTCTTTTCTTTTCTTTCTTTTTTTTTTTTTTTTTTTTGCAAACTAGCCTAGAAAGAGAGATCCTATCCTCCACACCAGCATAAATGTTTCATCTCCTATATTCTTCATTTGTTGTTCCACAAAATCTCAATTTCTACTCCACTAAAAGTAAAGACTTTGTCCACTCTGCTGCATCTTGGAACACTTGGAACACTTGCTCCAAAACAGATGCAGCCATGCTAAACACGGCGAGAGAAATCTGTTATTGTCCATTACCATCATAGCTGGAAAATAACTAAACCATGGAAATGAGCATTATCCATTCCAATAAATTTTAGTTTTGCCCTTTACATTCTATCCTCCATTAAATTCCATCGTATCAAATGAGGCATTAATGTTTTAATAGCCTGCCCACTCTTCCTCCAGTGTCAAAATTGTATTTCTCTATCCTCTATGCAATAATCTATCCATTAAGCATGTAATTTGTTTCTGTTGCGAGTGCTGTCAGATTCGAGCATTGAATAAAAAGAAGAAGGCGGGTAAGTTCGTGAAGAAAGTCAAAGCGAAGGCAAGAAAGAAAATGCATGAATTGTCGAATCCATTGGAGCCTGATGAGTTTGCTGATATGTGGAAGGAATGATCCACATTAGCCAACTGCATTTCGAATGACCTTCACTCCCTCGCGGATAAAATGCAACATAGGTTCTTTCCTCCTTCGCCGGAAGGGTATGGCAGGCTCTGCTTAAAAGATGCCTCCTGAAAATCCAAAATTGTCCTGAATTCGTTTTAGATTCAGGTTTTGTTCAAGCACCATATATATGACCATTTCGTGATTTCACCCCAGAATGCTGTGAAATACTTGTCTGCTTTTATGGCAAAGGGAGATCGACCTTCCATGTAACTTTTCCCTTTACTCATCAGAGAAACAAATGGATGTGCTTCCCCTACTCTCTCTTCTTATACTCAATTTTGGGATTGTTAACTTTTGACCTACCAGTACTATATGCATTTTCCCCAGAGCATTACGCGCATCGTTGCTGGTGTGACACGGTTTTCTTAAGCTGCTGAGCCATGGTATTGCCATAAGTATGGTTGTGTTAATGCTCATTCTGTTAGTTTGCGACCGGAATTTGGTTTTTACTATGTCAGTATTAATCTTCTCCATGGTTTTGGGCCTCTTGAGCTTTGTTCCTTCACCATGGATCATATCTATTTTTTCATCCTTTCTGAACAAGTCGTGTTTGAAAACACATGGGAGGGTGGTTGTTGTCCCCACTTGGAAAATTATAGAACCATTATTTGTTTACAAGAACCATTATTTATTTACAAGAACCATTATTTATTTACAAGAATTCTTCTTCTTCCTATGAAGTTGAACAGGGATCACCCCTGAGAGCAAACAGGAGAAATGCTAAAGCTAGTTTGAGATCCAGTCAGTCCAATTCACCTGACTCCCCACCCTGGGCATGCTGTTGATCCTCGAGTACTTATCAACCTTGAAGTCGGCTCCGCACATCACCCCTTCGCTGTCGATCCTCGGCATCGCCTTCATCCTGTTCATCGGATGAACGAAGCTCATCAGACCTCCCTCGCTGTGAAACATGCATCCTGCACATTACGTAGGCACTCCCATATGAGCATCATTAACCTCCCAAAGTCATCATCAATGGCTTGGATTGTTCCATGCCTATCTTATTTATTCAGCCAAAATTAAATTGTACCTTGGGGGAACGGAGCAAATGACTTGGCACAGGCAGCCTTCATGACCTCCAGATCATCACACATAACCACAGAGCCATCACCCCCAACACCCCAATATAACTCAACTCCTCCATCAGATCCCTACAAAACAAAGACCCAAAATTTTATTTTATTTTTTTTGGTAAATTAAAAACAAAGACCCATTATTAATCTCTGCTGAACCCAAAATCACTGAAAATGAGCATTCAGTGATTCAAAAAAATGTCAAAATCATAATCCCTTCCAAGGAAGAACACTGAAAACGCACCAGAGCAGCAAAAACAGTCCCGGCCTTGCGATCAAACACGATGAAGGCGAAACTTCCGTCAAAATCCTTCACGACCTGGTCGGCCGGATAGGGAGCGCGGTCGCGGAGGGTGCGATAGGCCTCGATCACGAGCATGGCCTCGTTGGCTCCCTTGTGCAGGCCATATTGCCTAATCAGCGCACACAAATTGTTCAGACCCCCCTTGAATAGACAGTAGATGTCGTCGTACCCACAAAACAACCTGCAAAATTAACCATAACCCCAAAAAATATATTTCAAAATTTATCACAACCACGTAATTTTGAGCCCAAAATCTTCCATGGCAGTTAGACAGATTACACAAGAAAAGAGAGAAGGGGAAGAGAAAATGCCTGTGATGGGGAGAGGGGACATAGGCCAAGGACGCACAAGAGCCAAAGGTGATGGAGAAAGTGTTGGGGTCAGAATGAGAAGAGAGGAAGCTCTGGAGAGTGTCCTGTGGAAGCTTAGGCTTGTAATTGGAGCACTGCAGAGACGCTGGGCTTCTGAGCTCCTCCGGCGGATGAGCACACGCCTTGTGAAATATGCCCAACATTTTCCTTCCTTCTTTTTTTTTTTCTCAAGAAAATGCGAGAAAGAGAAATTATGAAGAACACGAATGATGAAGAGGGCCCTGAAGTTTACGTGCATATATATGGTGTGGTGTGGGGGAGTCATCGGCGAGTAAGGAAGTGTCAGATTTTATCCAATATCTGGCGTGGAGTGGACGTGGTGAGTTCGATTGGGATAAACATTAAAATTCCCATACTCCAATGCAGGCTGTCTTCTCTCTCTCGGATCCCCCTCCTCACGCTTTTGTCTATGTTTTTTAATTACATAATTTCTTATAAAAAGATTGAGTAAATCAAATAAGCTCCTCCCAAACACCCTCCTTATTTGACTCTCTCAAGCTTAAAATTAGATTGAGCTCATGTTATTATCCTTGAAAAAAGAAAAAAAAATCTGAAAGTACTAATTTAAGATAACCCGAACACCCTGCGCCCCACATCCAACATTAATAACCTTTTTTTATCAAGAGAGCGATAATTTATTACAACGAAAAATTTAAAAATATATACAAAATCAGCTTCAAGGAAAACGAATTCACTTATATATAATCTTGCTTTAAGCCATAAGCTAACTTATCTAACATATCGTTAACTATATTACCTTACTGATTAACCCCGAACGATCATTGATGTAATAATATATATTAATAGTTGGTGCATCTAGAAACATGATAAATCAGCGGGTGGTGGGGCCAGGAAGAAGGAATAAGGACATTTTCTGTTTTCCAATTATTATTATTATTATTTTTTATTTTTTATTTTTTTTTTGTTTTTGTTTCTGGATTTATGCTTGTCGGGCGATCAGTCCATGAATGCCAAACATTGTGAAAGAAAACGTTTCAAAACCAGCTGCCACAGCCCCTTGTATAGCTTCACTTGTCTGTGGGTCTCATATATAGGGATTGGGAAGTTTGATTTGGATTACTAACCCTACACGATTCGTCAAGTTTTATTCTGACGGCGCCTTTTTAGTTTCTACGTCTCCGGTTTCGTTCTGATTTCTATTTTTCGTTCCTATCTCTAAATTTTTAAGAAATAATTACCGAAAACATGTTTGTATCTATATTTCTCTTTCGTAAAATTTCGAAAAATTTTCAAAAAAATTTGTAACTCCTTGACAAAGTTGGAAGTGAGAAAATCGCTGCGTCTAAAAATTTTCAAAACTTTGTGAATAATATTGAAATTTTCAAAACTTTGTGAATAATATTTATCACCCTCTTCCACTTGAGTCTATCTACAACTATCGACCATCTAACTTCGATTACCGTGTTCACCGGATTCCGGTCACTTTTACCTAATTCTCACTGGATTTCGGTCACCACCATTAGACCCTGTCCGACTAAATATGAAAATAATGCGTACAAACTATACATATTTTCTATTACCATAAGGAAAAATAGAAATATAGAAACTAGAACAAGAACAATAGAAAATGAAAGTAAAATTTAAAAACAAGAACATCAAAATCAAAATAAGAACAAAATCAAATGAGCCCAAAACTTCTGGGATTGAGTCTGCAGCCGCCATTGATTAGAGATGCCTATTTCATTTCTATAGTAGAAAATTGACTTCTAATGGATACACCATTTATTATTGTAGCGTACCATACTAAGTGAATTACCTAGTATAGTACCTTAAAATTGTTGAGGGTATTCTGTATCCTATTATACATGTTCTAAATATATGTTACATAGACATGGATTGGGTCGTACGGATTTTGTAGGGTAAAGCCCATTAACCCAAAAACACTATATATATTATATATATATACTGGCTGGACGCAACAATCTAGGTATTTCAAACTAGATACCTAGGATGTAATGCTTTAAGCGATTACTTAAACCCTAATAAAAATAACATTATTTTGGCTCATCAATAAATTTCAACCGTACAGATTGATGAGCATGAAATAATAAGGGAATGCTATAAATTTTCATAATATTATAACGATGTATATTTTTTGGTAATTCATAATATAAATGAAAATACAATACATAACCGAATTGTACTGGCATATCCTTGTATTTTCATGCTTATTTGATCTGCGTATTTGAGATCACTTGTTTTTTTAGTGAAACGATATCATTTTATGTCCATAAATCACTCACATGTAGGTGGAGCCTATCATTTATATAAGAATGGACCCAGCCGCATGTGAATATTCCGTTGACCTTCGGTGCATATAGTTTTTCTCGTAGTAGGGAGCGGACGAAATTTGGTTTATTGGAAAAAGAGGGAGAAAAAAAAAACCCTCAAAAAGAGAGGCAAGCTGGGGGAGATGGGAGAATGGGCTGGGCCTTGTATATATTTCCTGCTGGGCCTAAGATGAGCAAAACATATCCAGTTTGTGGGAGCAACGGGCCGCTTTGGGCTCAAATTCACTCTAAGCCCGTAATTAATAATGCACTCATCCAACCGAAACTTACCACTACACTTCCAATATTAGGACTTGCAGTTCAACACAAATACTATTTATTTGCCATAACTAATGATAATACTTGTCTATTAATTATAAATTGAAAAAGATTCATGCATCTAGCAGCACTTTAAAATTCACCCTAATTGTTCTCAAATTTTTTTTAATTTAAAAACGGAAAAAGAAATTCAAAATAGTTACTAGATGAGTAAAAAAAAAAAAATTGAGATAAGCAGCGTCAACATCATTAACTAACCCGAGCGGTAAAAGATAAGCAGTAAGGAGGAGCAGATAAGCTAGGCCGCTTTTCACCACTAATCAGTCCCCCGTGTCGTTTCGTGGGCGTATCATTTCAAAATGAAGAAGTAGACAAGCTGTGTCGTCGCGGCGGTCGTAGCCCGACAGTACTTACGTTAGAATCACGAGTGTGCCTGTCTGTCACATGAGAAACGTACGGAGCATTACAGCTCATATCCCACCTCTTCTCTCTCTCTATCTGTGTCCTGATGCCACATGTGCGGCGTCAGCATTTCTCTCTCTGTTTATTTTTTAAGTTCATTTCCTTTTTTTAATTTGGATTTTGTTCATTTTTGTATCTCTGTGTGTGATCTCGAGTTTTTTCTGGTAATACTTCTAATGGAAAAAAAAAATTCAAATATATCCCAGCTGTACCTCCAACCTATAATAAATTATCCATCATTTTAAAAATTTGTATAATCGAGTTTCTAAAATTCAAGTTTAAACTTATATTTTGGAATCGCGATTTTAAAGTTTTATGTTTTCTGATATAAAATTACAGGTGTAAAAGGGAGAGAATGTTATAATCGATGTTATGATTCGCTATTTTTAAAAGTTAGGGTAGAAGAAAAAAAATTAGAAAAGATGAGGTATATTTAGGAAAAAAAAAAAATCCCCATCCGGAATATTCCAAGAAAAATTTCATATGATCTCCCTCCGTATATATATATTGTCGTTTAGCTCTTATCAATTCATGTACATCACGGCTCTGCATGTGTACCCCTATTTAAAATTGGTCAAGTGGGACACATGAGGCCTTTTTTTTTTTTTTTAAGAGTAATTTATCAAAAATATATAACCGTTGAAATTTTAAAAAAAAAATTGGATGAATTTGCAATATGATCCTCAAAATTTACAACCATATCATTTTTCCTGAATAGTAATTCATTAAATAAAGTATATGGAAGTTTAAAAACTTATTGAAAATTGATTATAATTTATTATTAAATAGAATACATACGAAGGGTTTCAATATAAAATCACAAAAAGTTATTGTGATACAAATTTAATAGAGAATGTCTTAATAAATGGCAAAATGAGTCCTTATGGATTTGTGCGACATAGGTATTCTGTGATTTTGTTGTAAAATTTTTTTTCTCCATATATCATTGTTTTATTAAATATCAATGAAAAATGCAAGGAATTCATAAGTGTTGCAGTTGGTTCTTATTTCGACACATGTGCAGTACGGAAATTATTTCGAAGGTCCCGCTGACCGGTCAGTGGGCGAGAGTCCCTCTTCTCAATGTGCAGGTGGGGGCGTGAGGGCAACGCTCCCAACTTGAAGCCAAGCCTATGGAATGTTTAGGCCTAGGGTTTTTATATGGTAGCTGAAAGGGTGATATTTATGATGCCTTAATTTATGAGTATAAGTTGTTATTTTTTTCCTTACTCCCACAATAAGTATTAAACGAAACTCTAATAATAATGCTAGTGAGGATTTCTTTCTACTGAATATAACCCTACACTGAGATAAATTAGGATAAATCTGCGTCTCTTTCCATTCTTATTTTCTTATGATTAATTACTTGACAGGTTATCGATATAAGTTAATAAAGTTATAACTGCATTTTGTTGATAAACAAAGACAGGTGCGCTCATGGTAAGAGACCATTGTGCATCAAACACACCGAACAATCTGGAACCGAAAGCTCTGAATATCTGATCTGCACCACTCATATTTTACCTTCTTCATTCATGAACACGTTATTATCAGACCATGAATCGACACTTCACCACTCATATTGTACGCGTAAAACGGCATAAAATCCGAATTAATACTATAAATAATATATTTCAAATACTTTTTACATCAAAAGTAGTCGCGTGATAAAATGTTTGTGATCTCGTATTATTCCTAGAAAAAACACAACTTGGAAAAAATTATAATTTTTTTTCTATCGAGTGAAGATAGTATGAAAAATATACAAGGAAAATTTTACTAAAATCCAAGAAGGCCCTTAAGCCATGTGAACCACACACATTGATTGTACCTGTTAATGAAAATATCACGAATTAAGACAAATAAACAAAAGAGACGACTGACACTAATCTAGTCAAGCTTGTATATTCATGGAAACAGAGTGAATCCACTATCGGGGGCAGCCGGCTACAATGGAAAAATCAAATTTAAAATTAAATTTCATCTTTGAATTTGATTTTCTTAAGATTTATTTTCGTATGAAATGGGTACTTGACCGCTCAAGTTAAAATTGAGAAAAATGAACAAGAAAATATTAGCAAGCTAAGACTTGACTATGAACAATTTCATAAATTAAAATGATTAAAATTTAATTTGGGATTGGTCAAAGCCGTAAATGCATCTTTTTCCCAATATTTACAAACCAACAAGTCACGGAAAAAAAATTAAATTTTGTCACCCCAAACTAAGTTTTGATCATGCCATGAGAACTCCCAAATAAAATATCAGTGTCACAATCAAATCTTAAATGGAAACTTAAAGGCCCCTCAAAGAGCTGTCAATGACCATTAAAAACGTGCTCCGCACAAATTATGGGAGTTACACTGATAAATGAGTAAAAACTTCCTCGGAACTTCCCAAAACCTTTTGAAGACTTCACAAAAAAAAAAAAAAAAAATCATAGTTGGTGCCATAGTGAAAACTTTGTTTTATGAAAATTTTACTCGTACATTATTTGTACACATGTTCACATCAAAATATTGATATGATAAAATTTAAGTGATTCAAACCTTCTTTTTAAATGATATTTTGATGAAATAATCATAAAAAAAAAAATTAATTTAACTTTATCTCATCATTAAACAAGTGGTATTATCTCGGTTTTTTTTTTCTAGGTCCATATGAATTCCTTGCTTGTGGCTAAAAATAGAGGAAAAAAAAATTGGAGGACTAATGGTTGATTTTGTGGTCAAGAAAAGTGGGCTGGTGAGAACGAAGGCATCGCCTTCCATGAAGGTGGTAACTTGACAACCCTCACTGTGTTGTTTTCTTCCTTTTCTTTGATAAGACAATTGAGTAGAAATGGGGTTCTTTGATCGAATCCCATCACAAATTCATCAATAGATAAATTTGAAGGCCATCTTTTATGAGCAGAGACCATTTTTAATTTATATAAAATAAAGCTACAAATATAAAACAAGACAGAGGAATCTTTGATTTAGACTTTTCCCCCATGGAGCTGTGATAGGGTGTAGCAGTTCTCTTTAAATGCCAACAGGATGCTGATCAGATCTAACAAAAATAATAATATTTTTTTTTGGCAAAACAATATTGCACAACGGAAAAGATAGACTAAATGTTGTCCTTATACATTAAGTTCGCCGGAAATGGATTAACTAAATCGTCAAGTTTGGCGGCTGCATTCACATTTGGTGAGTCGGATGAGTTTATTTTAAGGAAAAAAAATCTCAAAATAATACTAAAAAAAATCCCAAAATTATTATGCATTCAACATTACAATTCTAAATCAGTACAAATAAAGAAATTAATATATATGCAGCAGGAAAAAAAAAAGAGGAAAACATACCTCCTGAACGACCATGAAGGGGCAGAGGGATGGGAGGAGAAATGGAGAAGTGGAGGAATGGGTTTTGCAGGGGGAAATGGGTTTCGTCAGGGGGAGAAGGAGTGCGGGGCTGGGGAGAAGAGAGGGAGAAGAGAAGAAGATGCAGGGGGAAATGGGCGAAATTAGGGTTTGTGGAGCGGTTAGTATTTAAATAATAAATTTGCAATTTTAGATTGCTAGTTTAAATTAATATTTTAGTTGTCTTGCAAATAGAAAGTGCGAGACCAACTCAAACAAATTCAGTTTCACAATTATTATTTGCGAGACCGAATTAAACAAAAATGGTCTCATAATTGACTATCAGCTACTGTCAGCTACAAGGACAATTTTTCAAAATAAAAAAAGTGTTTCACAATATTAAATTGAGAGACCAACACTTATATTGGAAAAGATCAGATCTATACACCTACTTTGAGAATTTTTATTTTTTTAGTATTATTTCGAGATTTGTTTTCTTATTTTAATATGTTCATGCATTTTGTGTAAATTAAGGCCGTCACTACTTATTAATTTCCTGCTTTTGTTTGAGTTTTCTACCTGGGACTGCAGATGACTCGATCCTAGCTGAGCCAGGTTTGGTTGTGTTAAAACTAGACTTTACTGATTTCCTAGCAAGTTAGGCTCAAGATGGTGGTGTTGTTTGTGGTCACATGCTGAGCTTCTCTTTGTTCAAGCTTGATTCGTTTATGCTGACGGGCTTAAAATTTGTTCGCATGATCTGATTAACTTGACATAAGAACATACATGATCTTTTATCGATCTAATTGACGACTTGCTCAAGAAGCTTGATTCAGTTACAGCCTAGCCGTACAAGTCCTAGAGTTTGCTTGCAAGTATAACCGAGTACTCATTTTAAGTTTGAAATTTTTTCACTTGCCACTTGAATCGAATAATTCTAATAAGATGGACCCTTCTCAGAATATTAATGCATCGTATAGAATATAATTTTTGGGGTTGTTGTATGTTTAGTGAAGGAAAGAGAGTGGTGAGATGATAAAGCTGGATTTAGTTGATATGGTAATCAACATTGTAGAGGTGCAGCTGCATATTACACTTAGCTAGTACAAATATTCAAAAGTCAGTCTCATGCAAAGAATCTGCTTAGTGGATTGCATGTGCACGTAAATAAATAATAAAACTTGAATCTATGAACCCACTTGTCAGTCGACGTTTACTTGGAGCATATTATAAAAAAGCCTTGCCCATCTACCAAACAACAATGAGAATTGTTTGGATCAGTTGTGTAAGAGATTAAAAAAGGTGCAATAGAAGGGAAAAAAAAAAAAGAAAAGAAAAGAAATGGGATAAAAGGACCAAAGGAACGTACCAATAAAAGGACTTCTATCCACGAAAACAAAGACATTTCCATTTTTAGAATGACAAGTTGTTAGGTAACCCAATAAATAATCCTTCAGGGATGAAACTGGCAATGAATTAAATATGGATTTATTCCCACATTTTTTTTTTTATCGCCCGATGATTTCAAACCCAAAAATTTTGAAATATCTAAAATACCTTTATTTTCTTTTAAAAATTCAAACATCCTCTTAAAACCAATTGGATAAAATTATAAATCAAATATTTTGAAGTTATGAAAGTTATCCTCTCAACCACCAACTACTCCTTTCACTTTTATGTTTTTTTAATGCATACATGTCATTTCTTTCTTCCTTTTTTCAGGTTTTTATTTAATCTTTTATATTTAAATAATTTTATATAAAGATTATATTAATAAAAAGGTCATTGAGCACGTGCGATGTGACTAGTAAACCATAAACTAGGTGTAATTCTCTTATATTCCCCCCCCCCCCCCCTCCCAAAAAAAAAAAAGAAAAAGGGTACTAAATTATGTTATACATTTGACCTAAAGAGTGTTTAAATATTCAACTAGCACTACACCAAATCTCAGGGAAATAGACACATCTACATATTTTTGCATATTCTTTTTATTCGTATAGTTAGAACTTTTAATTAGTGTTCCAAAAATATGAAAAATCTGAAGTAATGAAGGTAAAATGTATCGAGGGGGAGCCAAACCCGAAAGAGAAACACAAATATCAAGTTGGATTGTAGTGATTTTTATTTGCAAAAGAAGATGCATGGGCTGTTTGTTGTGGATCCAATTTGGTGACGTGAGAGTCTCAAAATCAGAAATAGAGGGGTGTTTGTTAGGTATGAAACTCAAAATCCTTAACTTCTTTTTTCTTTTCAATGTGTACACAACAAATTCAGTACAACTATGCAAGAAAGCCTTGGCATATTTATCACGTTTTTTCTTTCCTTATAAATATTTAACAAACCTATTCCAATTTTTATTATATATTCCTTTTTCTTCAACATTTTGTAGTACATAGAATGGCAAGCATTGCGTGTGAAACTAGAACATGAACATGTAGACCCATATCAGTAAATTCCCTTTTTTTTATATATTTATGAATAAATATAATTTATAATATTTTAAAATTCGATGAATCTTTGTCTCAATCACTGAAAGGGATAGGGGTAGAACTACTGGCAATTTGGATGTATAAAGTTTTTTTAATCAGTACACACTCTAAATCTTACAAATTTTTCTGAAAAAAAAAAAAGAAATTCTGTGGGTAATAACAATGGTTTTAGTTAAACTGGAATATTACACTTTTATAATAATTTATATACCACTATATTTCTGTAAAGAAGGACATGTCATAAAATTCTCCGGGGACCAATTTGAATAGAAAACAAATTATTATTATATTGGAAAGCAACCATTAATTTGACAAATTAGTATTCGATCTTTATTACCACCGGGTAACAAAACCGTCCTCAAGTACCACGAAGGGAAAGTCAATAAAGAATGATCTGATTTATCAAAATGACTGGCGAGCCTAACTGTGAACTTCTTTCCTCGTGAAAAACACGACACATTTTGAGATCTTAGTTTTATTAGATTAAAGCTTGAATATCAAAGATAAATCTCGTGAGGACCTTGCCCTACCCACCCCTCCTCGTAATTGCTTAAACATTATTTCTTGAATTAGGTTCGAGAATCACTTTCCTAAGCCCCATGCTCTAGGCCAACTGCAGGCAATAGAAAATCGTTCGCACCTCCGCCTCATTAGCATTTTCAAACCTAAATAGTGCATGAAATGCCCTCGTGATTGCAACAAATTCATGAGTCGAGTCGAAGCTGAGCCAAAAATAGGGTTTTGGATCGGCTTGTGTTTGTGATGAGCCTAATTTCTGGTGTTTGAGTTTAGCTTGTTTATTTTGTAACGAGCTCGAGCTCCTTTCTTCTCACCACAAATTATGGAAAGATAATGAGGTTGGACTCAAGAGCTCGAACTTGTCTTCTCAAGATCAAACTCGTCATTGTTTGGTTGGTTGGTTTGTTTAATAAAAGCAACAATCTTACCATGTTAATACATGTAATTTTTGTTTTAAAACCATAAATAAGAGATAAAGAGATCTAAACAATATAAATGTTAATTACATTTATGACATGTTACTGTAATAAGTGGAAGATTTATGTTTGTGTTCGAGTCATTTGACAAATGAACGAATATCAATAAGCCTTAACGAGCCAAATACGAGCTCACAAGTTGACTTATTTGATTTGTTGTCCTAGCTAAGGGTGTATATCGGTCGGTTTCTTGTGATTTTCAAGAAAAATAAAAAATCGACCGAATGACCATTCTTAAAGGGAGAAAAAATCACAAACCTACCGACCGATTCTGTTGAGGAAATGTAGAAAACCCAAGGAAAACGGAATGGTCGGCTGGTTTATATAGTTTTTTTACATAAATATAAATAATATATGTGCATATATAAAATAATTATTATATTATTATAGTATAATAATAATCATAATACACTTACAATGCTACTATTTTATTGTAATAATAATAATATATAAATATAATAACAATAATTACGTGCGATTAATCGATTTATGTAGTTTTAATTCATAGACGTTCAGGACTTGATGGATTGCATTGATTTTTTATTGAAAAAGATTGAGACCGGACCGATAGGAAAAACCAAATAAGTTAGTTCAATTTATATTCATTTTAATCTGTTTTCGAGTTTTTTAATGTGGTTGAACACCCCTTGCCCTAACCTCACGTCTACATTTGAGAGCCCACAAAATACGACAAAGGGATAAATTTATTGAGAACGTTCCAAGATAGCCTAGTCCCCATCCCTGTTGCCAGAACAAAGGGGGAAAAAAGGCAAAATAAAACACAAACAAAATGTCAATGTCAAAATGAATTTTCTTTAAAGAAAAATGAAAAAGACTCCCTGTATTTTTCTCTTGCTGAGGAAAAATAACTCCCCCAATAGTTGAGTATAGCTGTGACCTCTGTTGTGACCTGTGAATCTTCTTTGGCCCTTCTTCTTTTTAAATTTAAATAAAATAATATACTTCGTAAAAAATATAAAAATAAATCAATTTAAAAATATATTTTTAAAAGTAGCTGTCTAATTTTTTAATATAAATTTTAATTACTCGTAATTAACAATTACGTGATCAAAGGAATTGGGAAAGGGATGGGGGTGGAGGGGGAAAGGGGTTGGGTGGGCATATGTATATTTGCATCATTTTATTTTCAATGTATTTTTTAAAAATTTAAACCATATATATGAAAACAACATACAAAGATACACATGCCTATCAATTTTTAATTAACTTGTGGGTTGTAGTCGTTTCAAAATTTTCATTCAAAACAAGGGAAAATTTAGGTTTAAAGATAGTCCTTAAATTTTCTGTGCTTAGGATGAATAAGATCTACATTCCAAATCACTTGAAAATAAATGAACGTGTATATTTTTGGATGTTAATTCCATCTATACAGTTTAAATTTTTTAAAAATATATTGAAAAAAATAATACAAATATACACATGCCCACCCAATACTTTCCCCTACCCTACCCTACACACTAAAGTATGGTCACGTAATTGCAAATGACGTTACTAACTTTAAGATTTTAATCAAGCAATTGATAATTGTGTGATTAACTGTTAACTTTTTGTTACGTAATTAATAATTACTTAATTAAAACTTATTTTTATAAAGTACACGAGCTTTGGAAAAGTATTTTTAAATTAATTAATTTTAGGATTTTTTTTTCAAGTAACTTTCAGATAATCAACAAAGTATTACAAAAGGAAAATGAGTGGACCCCATCCGTACACCCCGTTAATGCACGAAAGGATAAAAAAGGTGGAAAAAATTAAAAATGGAACGAATCTCAGCCTATAAAACGCACGCTCACCACACTTCCTCCACCGCAACCACCATTTCCGCTGACGACGAGCCACTCCCTCTGTTCTCTCCCCTCTAGTTCCACATAAGTCTGCAGCTTTTTTCCCTGTTTCTTGATCTGTGAAGCACATAGGCACCCGATTTTCTCCACAGATCTTCGGAACTTGCATGGCAGTGAGGCTGTTGGCGCAAGAGGTATCGGACCTCTGTCTCGGGAAGCCGCCGCTGAGGTCCCTCTCCGTCGACGCCACCGTTGCCGACGCGCTTTCTGCCCTCAAGGTCTCCGGCGACGGCTACGTCAGCGTATGGAACTGCGATCACTCCACTGAGGACAGTGGCGCGTGCCGGTGCGTGGGGAAGGTGTGCATGGTCGATGTCATCTGTTTCCTCTGCAGAGACGAGAACCTCTCCTCCCCTTCCAAGGCTCTGGAATCCCCTGTCTCACTCCTCTTGCCGAAAATCCCCAATCTGGTGGTCCATGTCGAGCCTAATTCAACGTATATTCCACTCACCAAAAAAAATATTTTTATGTTCCTCACTGTATTAAGCGTGATTGTTCCCCTGTTTTTGAGTTCAAAGAGAGAAAATCTCACCGTTTGTGTGAACTCTGTTTCCTCCCCTATTCTTGTGTTTCTTAACCTTTTTTTTTTGGGGGGGGGGGGGGGGGGGGGTTTCTCCTTCTTAGCTGATGATCTGTTGTTAATTCTTGTGTTTCAGCTTGCTCGAAGCCATAGATTTGATCCTCCAAGGCGCCCAGAACCTGGTGGTTCCGATTCGGAGGGCCAACTCGAGAAGAAGACAGCTCCAGAAATCCCATCTGACAGGCTCCACGTTCCACCTAGATCGCCAATTCTGCTGGCTCACGACGGAGGACATCATGAGATCTC
The DNA here is from genome assembly GCA_034195605.1 of Santalum album. Classification (NCBI taxonomy): domain Eukaryota; kingdom Viridiplantae; phylum Streptophyta; class Magnoliopsida; order Santalales; family Santalaceae; genus Santalum; species Santalum album. The sequence continues at coordinate 12,456,680 of CM067259.1, forward strand.
TCCTCAGCTCCATCGGCCTCTTCTCCCCTTTCCCTTCCCTCTCCATCGACGCCCTTGGGATCATCAACGCCGAGTTCCTCGCCGTCGATTACCATTCCCCCGCTTCCTCCGCCGCAGATCTCGTCGCCCGCTCCCTCTCTGAACAGACCTCCGTCGCCGTCGTTAATGGCGCCGACGGCACCCTCATCGGCGAGATCTCGCCGTTCACCCTCTCCTGCTGCGACGAGACCGTCGCTTGCGCAGTTGCGACCCTCTCCGCCGGCGATCTTATGGCGTACATCGACTGGGGAGGCCCACCGGAGGACATTGTACAGGCGGTGAAGAGGGGGCTCCGGGAGCGGAATCTGGGGGAATTGTTCGAGGAATTCACGAATGCGATCTCCTCCACGCCCAGTGCCGGGGGTTTCTCCTCCTCGTCGGATGAGGAAGGTTCGTCGCCATCGCCGGCATCTTCCGCGCCCAGATCGGTAAGGAGGTACGGGAGATCGGGGAGTTACTCAGCGAGGATCGTGAGGCGCGCGGAGGCGATAGTGTGCTCGCCGTGGAGCTCGTTGGTGGCGGTGATGGTTCAGGCCATCGCGCACCGCGTGAATTACGTGTGGGTGATGGAGGACGACGGCACTTTGGCCGGAATCGTGACGTTTCCCGATATCTTGAGAGTTTTCCGAGGGATGTGAGAGCCGTATGTCGCCGGAAATATTCTTCACTCCGGTCAAGCTTCTCCTCCCACGACGACGACGAAGCATGAATCAATGGCTTGAAATTTTATTTGGAGTTCATGAAATTTTTAAAATTGAGAAATGAGCTATTCATTTTTTCTCTTTCTTTCGGCTACAAATGAGAATGATCCAATTTCGCTCGAGTAAATTTTACAACTGCTAAGAAAAATCTAATAAAAACTCGATTTAAAAGAAATAGAGAATAAGGACTAATTTGCATGAGTTCATCTCAAAAGAAAATAATATTATCAATTTTAATTTTTATTTATTTAAATGGATTAATAAAATTTTTGCCTGACTCCGGAGTCACAACCAAAAAAAAAAGAAAAAACATCATGATAGATTCGAGTTAAAACAATATTACACCTTATTAAAACAATATCACACCTTATTAAAATGAACTCTAGTGAAATTTATAGAATAGATTTAAAATAATATCGTTTGAAAATAAATTATAGAATAAATTTAAAATGATATCATTTGAAGTGACGATAAATAAATTATAGAATAAATTTAAAATAATATCATTTGAAGTGATGATAATAAATTACGAGAATGGTTTTCTATGTGTTCAGGAATAAGTAACTCGTTGCACATTAATAATTCATAGAAATTTTAATTTGTAGGCCCTTTGATTTCTATTCAAGTTGTGTTTTCATTTAAAAGGTAAAATACTCACCAAATTTGAAGGTTTTGAATTGGGTGTGCTATCACAAATTTTATAGAAATGATAGATTAGCATATTTTCTGCCCTTTTTCAATTTGCACAATTAAAACTTTTAAATTGAGATTCATATGGATCTTAAAAGATGATAGTGTGTCTAATTTTAGGGACACTGTCAACCTATACTCCTTTTTTTTCAATATTTTATAAATAAAAGAGAATTTATACCCAGGTTGAAATTATTTACCCCAACCAATGTGTAGAAAATAAATTTTTTTGCTTGAAATAATCGTTTTTCAACCATTAAATATATAATTATATAAAAAATAAATTGACGAGACACTTTGAAATTGAAGTAGGTTAATTCCTTTTTTTGTCCATTCAAAAAAGTTTACTTATCTGAAACTTGTTTAGAAAAAAACACTTATTTAATTTATCAAATGAAAACTAAAAATATATCAATAAATATTCATAAAAGTAATAAAATAATTTATTTGTCTCCAATACTAATATGTATTAAATTTAAAATTTTAATTTTAATACATGAACGGGATAAGTTATTTTAATCAGGGCGGTGATTCTCTGCCCTGTATTTTACGTGCATAATACTATTTCTATGCTTAGAAAAAGTGGTATAAAAATTATAAAAAATGATGAGAGTCTGTGTTTGGGCGACTGTTCCCAGAAAAAGCACGCAGCTGTAAAGGCTGAGCAATTTGCCCATCCCTTCATGATTTTCTTGTTTTTTAATCCGACATGGGTCACTGGAAGGCGAATTTTTTAATTTTATAAATTTGTACCTTTTTAAATTAAGACTTTTTTTTTAGAGCAGAATTACCATAAACCCACCCTGACAGGTTGAGCCAATAATTTGGTGATGGAGCCATGTATCTAAAATAATAATAATAATAATAATAAATATTTTATAAACATATCCTATCTTTTCAGAGTATTTCAAATTATCATATTTTTTCAAAATCATACATTAAAAGTACAATTTCATGTTCAACATCCGCTAGCACCTCCTAACAAGTATGAATAGAGAAAAACCACACTTATGAAGTACAATTTCAAAATCAATTTTGTGTACTATAATTTCAGTTAATGTTCTGGCCACTCCTACTACATGAGTTATTAAAAACGCGAACAATTTATTATATATTGGATGTGTAGCTCGTGTGATGAAACGATTTTGTAAAGAATGCATTGGTGACCAGTTTAAATCCTCCTTATATCATTTTATTTTATAATTTTTTGTATTATTAGTTTTCTTTTAAAAACTATAATAAGTCTTTCTTTTAACATAATAGTTGGCTATCTTTATAAAGTTAATTTTGAAATCGCACTTCATAAGTGTAATTTCTCTTTTTTCGCGCATGTCGGTAGGTGTTAATGGGCATCAACAGGTATCGAACATGAAATCGCACTTCTAAAATGCTATTTTAAAAAAATAAGGTATTTTAAAAAAACGCTACAAAGGTAAGATATGTTTATAAAATAGTTTTTTTTTTTTTCTGGAGAAAGAATTCGATTAAATACCAAAGGATACAAAACTTCATCATTTATTTATTTATTTATTTTACCCTCAACAGGGGCTTGACAACTCTTCTAAAAGCCCCAAATTGCTTTCTAAAAGGAAGCAAATTTTGTTTCCCGATAAAGTCAAAGCCACCATATAAGAATTACATATAATTAAAAAAATCATAAATTTATAAATTTTAGACAATCTTAATTATTATTTATTTTATATTAATTTATATCTATTATTTTATAATAAATAATTCAAATAATTTAATTTCAAAAATTTCTGACTTTTTAAATTCAAAAAATTTTAATTCTCCCATAAGTTTCCCAAATTAAATTTAAAATTACTTAATTTTATAAATTCATAATTTTTCTTGTACCTTTTAACCGTACTATATCCCCACCCTGACGGGACAATAATTTGGTGATGGGACCCTCCATTCGGCCCCGCGCTTTAGAGCATCAAATCCCAAAGGGTACAAACTTCATCACTCTTTTTTATTTTTTTATTATTATTTTTTTCACCTTTTTACTAGCCCAATAAAAAATTTTCACTTTGAATGAAAAAAGGAAGATGACGGGAACTGTACCGTACCATGGGAAGGGGAATCCAAGGCTAAACCCACAACTTGATTGGACGCTTCACAGAACTTCCTCTTCTCCCTTTTGATCTTTCTCTCTTCTTTTCTTTTAGATTTCCCTTTTTTTTTTTATCATAGCATTATATAATAGAGAGACGGAAAAGAAAAAAAAAAAAAAAACACAAAAAAGAAGGGGAAACCAAAATTTGCACTTCAAATGGTTGGAGGATGGAAAAGGTCGAAATTGATATTCCATTTTCCATTTTGATTGACAAAAGTTCGATCTACTCAAAGTCGCTCGCCTTTTTCTTTTTGATTCAAAACGAAAATGTTAGATTTGCTAATTTGACCCACTAATCTATTAAGAGAATCGTATCTATTCATGACAACAGTTTTCGATTAAATCGGCCCTATATTTGTATAATATATTGAATCATTTTATGAAACTCAAACATATTAATACAGCGTTTCAGACAGCGTTCCAGACGTCACTTGAAACTCGTAGGAAGAGAATCGAGCTTAAAACCTTCTTTTGTCGTTACTGATGTCGATATGCATAACAAGGCCCTATCTTTTATGCTCATATGTTGTTGGTCGATGTACACTATTTGTCTTCTTTTGGTCATGTTCATGTTTCTACCCCTCTCCCTCTTGTTTACTGTAAACAAAATAAATAAAATAAAATAAACTAAGCAATTTGTAGTTAGAAGCATAAGCTCCCTCCCCTCACCCCCCTAAAGCAAGGACGAATACACGTACCGAAATTTTTTTAAGTAGACAGTTAACCCATGTCTCTAGATTAGTCAATTTAAAGAAACATTTGAATAATTTTAACATCACACGGATTGAAAAAATATACACAAAATTATATAGGCATATGAATTTTCATGAGATTTTATCATGTTGAATTAATCGTAATCATTAAAAATTAGGATAAAAATTGTACTGTACTCTCAACGCTTAAGATAAATAGATCCCCCAATGCAGTTAGGTGATAAGTATCACCCTCCAAAATTTAGATAAAAAAAAATTATGAATTTATGAATTTAAACTAGATCATTTATGTTTTATTTTAATTTTTTTTATATTTTATAATGAATGTATAGAATTGTTTAATTATATAAATTTATGGCTGTATAAATTCGAATTATAACATATTTCCTGAAAATAAAATCAGCAAGCGCTGAAACCCTAATCCTCACCCCCGCCTCTTTCCTCTCGCCTCTCTCGGCGGCGTTCCCCTCCCCTCTCTCTCCCGGAACCTCAATCCACTGTAAGCTAACCCTATTTCTTCTAGTTGTTTGTACTTTCATCTGTGCTTTATATTCTTAGAAAGGAAAAATTAATTCTTTCATATATCCTGTGATTTGCATAGGGCTCCTCTCGCTGACTAACCCTTTTGTTTTCTCTTTTAATCTTTCCATGAGCCTTGAAGCCTTTTTTACTTACTTTAATAATACTCGCGAGGTTTTAGTTTTGGCCTAATCTGCATACTCTGTTAATTATGAAAATTTAATTTATCCCCCTCCTCTTAGTTGTAATATTGAAGAATTTTATGTTTATGTCAATTTATAGTTTGTAAAACTCTTGCAAGTTGGCCTTTTGATCTTCTCATTCAATTTTTAGGACCCACAACGGAGCCTAGTTAAAAAATCGATCTTGACTGGTCCCTAGAATAGATGGAGGCAAATGCGGTACATAACAATCCCGGTGAAGAAGAAGAAGAATATGTGTTGATTGATCTTGATGCTGTTTATGGGCAGGTTGACATCCCGCCAAATGCGCCCTATACTCTCTCTGTATGTTCACCTAAACCTATAATATGTAGTTATTTAATTGCTTCATGCAGTAGATAATTATACAGTCTATTGATTTGTTTTAGGTGCCACTGATTTAGATTGAATATTAGTTGTTGGCTTCTTTGTACAACTTTCGTACTCAACCATCTCTATATGTAAGACCTGTAACTTTTATGTGCTTCTATAGCAGGACTGTCCTGTGTATCAGTTTTATGTGTAAAGTATTTTATTTTGCATTTCTTTATGTGTCGCCCTCAGGGTCTGGACTCATTGAACCCAGTATTGGCTATAGGTGACAAAATAAAGCTGGTGAGTTACCACTTCAGAGAATTTGTTCTCACTTTTAATTGATAAATGTTGCATTGTTGTAAACGTTCTCTTTCTCCACCCGTTCTCTCTGCATGTGTGTATGGGGTTATATTATATGAGTACACTGACATTATACACTATTAAAAAGAGCCTTAACCTTGGAGGGTCTGCTAATTAGCTCTGCAAAAAACTGTGTCAGTTCATGTTTTTGCTGTTTGCAATGTATTGACTATTTCTCTATTGTTTGTGACTGATAACTACTAGATAAATTGAGATTTATTTTCCTGCCAATTTCGAATTCGTGGATTTTTTTTTTTTTACTAGTTATGAGGGTTAGAACATTTGTTAAAGATTTGTAACGTGATACTTTTGAAAAACGTAATTGATGTTCTCAGTGGGGGAATGCACCTGTGCCTTGTCTTTGCTTAATGTTTACACGTTCCTATTTATTAGAAAGGTTTAACTAGTCTAGTCTGTGGACCATTCTTGTCGCATGGTTAATTCTTTTTTAGTGATGAAAAACAAGTATCATCATTCATTAGATCTGATGCATTGGACAAGGTCTTCTGTTGAATTAAACAAGTTAAAATAGTTTTATAAACCTGATATGTGATGAATTCCATAGTCATCATCATAATGTCGAGTCAAATCTGATGAAATCAAGTTTTTTAGGCCAAAGCAACTAAAATCACGTTTTGTACTCCAAAACAATGAGATACTGTCTGAATGATTGTTTTGTAGGTAAGTTCCTTTTTTACTACTTGGAAGTACACATATTATGTATAAACGTCTTTTATACATATCCCTTGCCTGCAGGTTGTCGTGGGTTAGAGGTCTAATCCATGTCATACTTTCTGGTATTTTTATTTTATTTTTAATGTCTTAATATGGCCACAGTACTTGAATGAGATTGACCTATGTAGAGGCTAATTTCTCGGTCTAGGGTATATCAATTTGCTTTTTTTTCTTTCCCCAAATGATGTTGACTTGAGCTTTGCCTACACTAGTATTGCAAATAAGTCTGTTTCATTTTGCTTGTTATTTTCTTGACAGATTGGAGAGTATGGAGAAACGATTGGAACTTGCTTGGTTTTCTCAGAAAGGGGTGGGTCATTTATTTCAGTTATGCAATAATTTTATGAAATGAATAAAATTTTAAATTAGCAACAGAGAAGTCCTACTTCAGGTAAGCTAGATATTAGATTTTCTGTCAACTAAGTCATTTATTTCAATTATGCACTAATTTTATGAAATGAGTAAATTCTTAAACTGGCAGCAGAGAAACACTATTCTAGGTAAACTACGTATTAGATTTCCTTTCAACTGAAAGGTCATTCCTAGTGTACCTCGTGGGGTTGGTTGAGTAGTAAGGCGTTGGGTCTGTTCAGAAATGAGTCAGGTTTGATTCTCCTGCTCGCAACCTTATAATATCAACCTATTTATCTAGAGGCTAGTTTGAGGGGTCAGGCTAATTCTTCCCCATTTGGAGCTTGACCATTTCGGACTCATGTTTTTTGGACGTTTCGGGGGTCTGGGTTATCAAAAAAGGTCATACCTAGTGCATAAGGCTTTCGCGGGTCTTGGGAAAATGATGTAGAGGAAAGCGTGAGCAGCAACAAATAATAGAGAAATAGGGAAGAAACGAATGATATTGAAATAGGAACAAAGATGAGCTTTCACATGTTCCTGTCGCTGTATCACTTGGACAACTCGCTACAAATCTTCAATTGTATGCTTCATCTCAGCCAACTCTATTAGTTCTGCTTGCTGTCCTCTTTGTCCTCGACTTCTACCTTGAACAGCTATAAAATAAATCAAATACAAGCAAAGATTTGATTTTTTTTTTAATGGTGAATAGTGCTCGCTTGAACCGTGTTTTCTGGGAAGAATTGGAGAAGATCGATGAGCTCTGATACTAATTGATACAGAGGAAAGCATGAGCAGCAGCATATGGTAGAAAAATAGGGAAGAAACGGAATGATATTGAAATAGGAACAAAGATGAGTTTCTAGGGGGTTGGAACCCAGGAGAGAACTCCAATACTACTGTATTTTTGAATAATTATTGGAAAACTGAATTACGATAGCCTCCTGGGAGGTTTATGTAATATGTTAAAGCAAACCCTAAAATCTTATCCCTTGATCTCTTATAAAAGCTTTAAATCTCAGCCCTTTATTATTTTAAAAATAGGTACATGCTAGTCGTGTGACTACTTGAGACATAATTTAATAACCTATTAAGCCTTTATTCTTAGATGGCCCAAACCTGACTCAATTCTAGGTCTTGTTGCTGATTTTTCCTGCATCAGAAAGGCCAAATATACACCACATTGTCTCTATTTACAGAGGCTGTTTACAGGACTGGAACCTATGGCAAATCAGTTAAGCCTTGAGCGAGTGCTTGACCATCATCCAAGCGCGACCTTTAAATTTCCTTTTACTTTGTTTGGACTCCCTTTATGTTCTCTTTTTTTGGATTCTTTGCCCTTGTGATTTGGGAATTGGGTTTCTTGTATATAAGCTCTTGTTTTTTTTGTGTAAGAAATCTTGTAAGAAGGGGGAACTGTCCTCACATTGCTAGATTCATTCTAGATTGTCAGCTGGATTACTTGACGAGCAGATTAGTTACTAATTGTTGTTAGTACTAGATAGAGAAAAACATGTGATGATCGTGTACCCTTCTTCGTTATGTATTGCTCTGTTATTTAGTCATCATTTTTCACGAGTTTCGATTTAGGGTTCAACTAGGAGCATGATTAATGAGGTAGCCAGTACCAATTTATTTAAGAGAAGTAACATTGGCGTTTCTGCAAAAACAAATGAAGGAGAACCAAAGAATGGTTTCCTCTTCTGCCCATGTCCAGTGAACAGTGCCCAAGTCCACAGACCATGCATGCATCTAGGCCATGGCAAGCCCCCATGGAGCCTGTTTGGGCACTTTTGGGGGTGCCAAGAGTGTGCATTGGGTGCTTGGGTGTGGACTCTGGGTTAATTTTATAGATTTTAACTGTTAGACTACCCAACTTAGGGATCCCTTTCTAACACATTTAAACATCTGTATGAGTCAATGAGGCTCTGTTGTGGATATTTGTAACATACAGCAGGCTTGAATGTGCATGTGGGAGATCTCTTGTATTGGTCGCCTATTCTAATTGTAAAACATGCTCAATAAATTACTCATCTTTGTTAACATTTACTTCAGTTTCAGTGTCATAGCGGGGCCTGACCTGCACACTGTTAATCGTGATTTTAATTCATTTATGATCCTAATTTACTGATTCATTTATTATTCTCTTCTTGTTGCACGTAGAATCCTCAAAAAACTCATACCCTTTGCATACTCTGTCGGAAAAGTGACTTCTGATATTCAGTTTTGCATTATAAAGTGTATTACAGGCGACCAGGAGAAGCGATGCCACAGAAAGAAAAGCATGATGAGAATGCTGGGCCTTGGAAAAGGTTAACTAGCATTTTGATAAGCTTACGATATGTATTTCTTTTGTACTGCAGATGGTGATCCAGTGGTTCATGAAGAGACAGGACCATCTGAAGAAAATTTATTTTCAGGGAAATGCATCATAGATCCCAATCAGGCTACACCCAAGCAACTCAAACCGGTGGCTCGCCTTCATAGAACTCTCAAGTTTAGGTTACACCCTCAACTTGACACTCAAGATGAATCTGCCAAACAAACCCATTCAGATTTGCAATAAGGGATACGATTCTGACGCCATTTTTTTAATTATTAATTTTGTGTCTGAGAGAGTACTTATTCACATCTAAGCAAGTCTCCTGTATTTCCGTAGTTAATGTATATAGGCTAAGTTGTACTTGATCACTTGTGGTTTAATCGAGTTGTAGTGAATAGTGAACCCCATATGGCTCAAATATACCACATAACCTTCCCCTATACCACATAACCTTCCCCTGGTGTCATCCTTTTGCTGACAAGACCTATTACACCATCGGTGGGGTAGAACTTGGTTCCACTTTCCACTTTACAAAAGGATGTCTGTTCTTTTTCAAGCTAGTTCATTTTCAGGATCAAGTTGCCCCTAAATTTATGTGAGATGATACCACTATGAGTTGTCTATTTGTAAAAATTGGAAATTCTGCGGTGATTTAAAATATTCCTTTCATGGATTTCACCAATGACTTGAAATTTTGCAAGCCAATGAACCCAAAATGGGACCAAATGTGTGAGGCTTTATAAATCCAAAGGCTGTCCCAAACAAGTTCGTACCATTACCTTGAAAGCAATACAAGGAAAATCTAGAAATTACTATGCCGCTAACAGCAGCAATGATGTCAAATCCATTAGCACTTCCATTTAGGCACAAATAAATCACACCATATAGATTAAAATCGAGCTACTCACAGTAACTTGCTGTGGCGTGCATAAAGGGTACTCATTTCTCTTGTTAATTTCTACAATCAATGCATTCACAAGCATGTAATCCAATGGTGCACAAACATAAAGAGCAGATGCCAAATAGCCTATGGCCCTGGAATTTTCTCCTTCAGATAGTTTAGAACAGCTTTCGTCCCTCGATCCAAAATCGCTCTCCGGATGCTGGAAATAGTACCAAGAGATTAGGACAGCATTCCAATGTTTCCAGTTGAAAAACAGACCATTTTGTTCTCATAGTTAATATTCTTAGCTTAGATGATATGGGGCATCCCTACTACCGATTGGAATCACAAACAATTTGGACAAACCCATATTATGAGGCCCAGTTTACTAAGCGAGGGGGGGCGATCCATGGTTTTATGAAAAATGACTTATATCTGGTGCTTGTTTGGTCGATAATAACTGTTAATTCAATTACCACAACCAACATAAACTACCACAATCTATATGTATGGACGGTTTACTTAATATGGGAATCCAGCAACTTCTCCTTCCTGTCCATTGACCCTCCTGCAAGATCGCTTATATGGCAATGAAATGAGGATTGTAGGGCTAGGTTCGCTGAATCAAAGTAGAAAGACACTTTTGGCCTAGTGAGAATGATTCCTAGACTGAAACATGTATTACAACACCACCAAAACTGAGTATAAAGCTTAGCCTCTAATCCCAAAAATTAATACGTTTAAAAATTATGTTGCATACCTTCTCAATGGGTTTCCATCAAGCCTCAAAGCCTGAAGGGTAGGTTCAAGAAAACCCTGCCAAGCAAATTCTCCGGCTTAGACCAACATGATGAATCAATTCTTCATAAAGAGACTTACTGAAGTATTAAAATCAGACCTTGCATTCCTCAAGGCAAAATAGCTATTATATACACTAACTAAAATTCTTCGGGCAAGAATTCTAGTTTTTGGTGTTACTTGAGGCAACCACTTGGAGCACTACCTCACATCTAAAGATTGCATAGACACAAATATTGGGCCGAAATCATATAACCGATTTGCAGATTGAAGCAGCAGAAGGCAAAAAAAGATATCACAACCTTAACAAAAGGAAATTAGCAGGAGGAAAGAGTTGTAATTAAATGGAGAAGGCGCCCGACTATTAATCAGACAAAATCTAGAGTATACGTCAGCTTTTCATGAGGGGTGAAAGGCCAACATCGCAAGTAAGACAAACAAGCAAAACCATGCTTCTCCCACACCAGCAGCATTTATAGATCCCATAAATTGATATTACTGTGAAGAAGGCGTTTTATTCTTACCAGTATAAAAAAAAAAAGAAAGAAGAAAAGAAGACATTGTATTCTTACTAGTTCCGGAGGGAGCGTTGTGATGTTATTGTCAGACAAATCCAGCTCAGTTAAAGAAGTAAGATTTTTGAATCCCTGTATGCAAGGAAAAATCAATTAAAACTGTAACTGCACTCTTCGTTGAACTATAAAATTTGGAATAATCTAGATGTTATTTTATTTTATCAAAAGAAGACTAGGCTGCAAAACTAAACTAAAAATATCGCGGATTGCAGGCAAACACAGTTTCCCATGTAATATACTAGTAACACATTAACCACCATATATGAGGATCAGTCACTTCTCTCGTTTGTCCCCGAGTGATACTAATTCCATGAGATATCTACAAATGCTAATACAAGTTCCCCACAAAAGAATTATTTTACCTCTGGAATCAATTGGAGGGAATTCTGACCCAAGTCGAGAATTTGCAGCCGCTGCAAGCTCAATATACCTGATGGCACTTCATGTATTCGCATTCTTCTGTTGGTTGAGAATAAAAAAAGATAAATACATAGGTCAATTAAACCAATTCATTCAAGTACATGCATGTACATCCCACAGGAATCTAGCAAGCAGACCTTAGATAGAGCTCTCGCAATTGAGGTAAGCATGAGAACGCCGGATTTTCTGGTAATGAAGCTGCATTCCCACTTATATCCAGAATCTGGAGGCTAGAAACAGCTTGAAAGCCATCTGATGGAATCTAAATCAAGCAAACAGATGTTTGAAAACATATTTATGATAAAAGCTAACAAACACACTGCATAAGACAAAAACTTGTAGAAACTTCAGCTCATCCTTACATTGACGGAAGGTCCGTAAATCCCAAATCATATCCTGATCTCAAATACTGTGTTTTTATGTTTTCATAGATACTTGCTCTCATAGAAGAAAGACACCATCCATTCAATGCAGATCAATACAATTTAAGCTTGAGAGATAAATTTATTTAAATGGAAGATGAAAAATCTTAATGAAGCTCAGTTTACCTGTCTGAGCAGATTATAGTCCAGCTTCAAACATGTAAGATTAGAAAGAGACCCTAATATTGCACCAGGCCACTCTTTAATCTTGTTCCTGGATAAAAGCAAAGACTGAAGAATTGGAAAAATGTGAGATGGAATTGACAGCTGCAACAATCCTTTTAAATACAATATTTTGCCTACACTAAATGTAAGAGAATCCATTTATTGCAATTTGAATGTATCATGTCGATGGGGTGATTTTCACTGTACTCTGTCATAAATATTACAGAACTGTCCCTTCAATTGTTAATAAAAACAATGAATTTCTTTAATCCCAGAAGGCAGCTCATAACAAAGCATGTGCTGGAAAAATGTCCCTGTTAAGGCAATCATAATACTTACTTCTTTTTTTCTTTTTCTTTTTTTTTTTATCGGTAAAACAGCAATATATTAATTAGGCACCAAGGAGGTGCCAACCCGTAAGGCAGTCATAATACTGATAGCCATAGTGCAAGAAAAAAAGCTAAAGAATTGACGAGAAGCTAACAAATTATACAAGGCCTTGCAATCGACAGGAAAACGAAGACAACTGCAAATTGCATCTAATGATATCACTCCCCATCCATGGAAAAAAAATGTACAATTCAATGAGTTACCTGAAGAGCAATACATGAAGACAGTTCAACAGGCAGTTCTTCAATTGAGTTTCGAGAAAGATCAACCTTTACTATTTCATTTGATTCCCATACAGTTTTCGGAACCTGTCTCAATTCCAAACCTCCAAGAGAAAGTTCCTGAATCAGAACATAAAGGATGTGAAAAATCTCGTGTTTGCCTAGAACCAGCCACCCTTGTAAAAGTCTGCAACAGCTCAAGTAATAAAAAAGGCAACATATATATGTGATGTGCATATGCCTGTTTTCTTTTGTATGTGTATTTGTCTAGTGTGTATCTTGTACTGTGAGACAGAGGGAATATAGAAGTATAAAAGAAATCTAACCCACAAAACAAACAATAAAAGCTCGATATATTTACAAAACAAAATCGTATGTACAGGAAATTTACTGAAATTCTTTCGAGGGACTATGAATAAAGATATCAGATGGTGTAACAGAAAAAAATTGCAATACACATATTATTAATAATCTTTTCCAAGAGCATGTGCTAAGATGCAAAATATAAATAAATAAATACAGGTGGCTTACTACCCAAATAAAAAGTTTCACTTTCTATATACATAATAATAATTATAAAATGATCAAGCACCTTGGAAGCGATTGACAGCCGAGAAGCCATGCCAATTACATCTTCTTTGAGTGCTGTGGTAGCACCAGCCTCTACATGAAAGTAGGCGATCCGTTGAAACTTTCCAGAATGATGAATCAGGAAATATGGTTGAAAATTTGGACCACATAAAAAAGCAGTACAGGTAACACATACAAAACATGAAAGTAATAACTTATAGGTCAGGGTTTTTTTCTTTTTTTTTTTTAAATTAAAAAAACAAGGCAAAAGTAAGTTGTACAACCAATATACCTTCTTCAACTGAGAGTTTACTTCGGAGATACTTCAACAATGTAGCTGTCGGTCCAGATACCAAGGAACTGAAAAGGAACAAAAACAGTTAGGGACTCAGGGTAACCTTAAGAGGACGACAAAAAGGGGCAGAAATTGAGTACTTCAAACCTTCGGAGAGTTCGCAAAGGATTGCCTGTAAGCAGAAGTTTTCGTAATGTTGTCATCGTACCTAAACAGAGAATGGTGCAGATATTAGACCAAGTAAAAACTGATACAAGAAAGCAATATGCATTGGCCAGTAGCTCATGCAGGGGGAGGAGGCTGCATTGGACCTTCCCCGACAGATGATTAGATGGAATTGATTTTTGTTCCTCCTCAAAAGATAGGAAGAAGAGTGTAGAAAATGAAATCAAGCTCAAGAATTTTTTTCAGGATGATACTTGCATAAGGCTGCAATTAAATGGTCCCTACAGATAGTTAATAATGCACTACAAACAGAAAGAGAATGACAAATTAATGAGGGTCTTCATGCCAACAGCACTGTTAAGACATGCATGTAAAACACTCATAACAAGGTTATTTTACCATGTTAGACTTAATATACACTTTAGGATCAAGTAGCTAACAGCCTAAGCTTTTAGGTGAAGCAGTGACTTGAATTCTTGTCCCAAGAGCCGATCTCATGATCTGTCCTAGCTTCTGGTTAGGTATGTTACTTTGCTCTCTGTTCTGCTTGTGATTGTGCAGCTGAGATCCCACATGAGGAGATGGGGCTATTAAACAATTGGAAATGCATTGGTGTTTCCACAACCTAACAGCTTAAGCATTTGATGAAGTGGTAACTTAACAGTCCAAATAAGAGACTTGAACACTACGAACTCACCCAGAGAAATAAAAACCAAATTGTAAAATAGACAACAGTAACAATGAAATCCACAAAATGTTTTTAACAGCCAACGTAATAGCAATCCAGTGCTCTTGCATGTTTTCGCACGAAAAACAGTCATTTCTTTTATCAAACTAGAGGTGCATTTGATTCCATAAAATCCCAAGTGCTAGATGGAGAAGTGTCTTGATATCATGAAGCTTTTCAAGAATTACAGGAAGTGGTTACCCCCTACGTTAAATGTCACAACCAACTCACATTAAATCGAGCACTATAAAAGGATAACTAACTTTTGTATCTAACAGTTATTTGAAATGCAATAAATCCCTCTTCTCATTTCAAAGTCCACGGATCTTTTTGTTCAAGTGATCTTTCTATTGACCTGAGGTAAACAAACAAAAGGACAGATTTTGAAGATTTCCCTTCAGGGATTTTGGAGTTCTAAGAAGGCTACATGTTGAGGAGTTTCATGGTTGTCACTTTCTAGGGCATATGGCTCGAAAGGGAACAGCCACACATTGCATTTCTTTTTTTGCCTTTACGATCTTATGTTTCTGGTCAGCTGATGAATGAGTAAGCTTCTTGGAGTTGAGGGATTGAATTGCATCTCTAGCTTGATATCTTTTGTGTCTTGTCGGATTTGAGGGATTGAGCATTACTCATTCGCTCTAAACTTAAGTATTTAATCACCATCCCATGGTTGGCACAATAAGAACATAGGTAATTACACAAAAAATTGCAGGAATCTTTTTTAGTCCAAAAGAAGTTAACTCTAACGGTTTGTTGAAAAAATCCTAGGTCAGACTGTTAGGGAAAAAACCTAGTTAACTGCAGAATGCACAAAGGCTAGGTGTTTGGATGTGGGACCGCGGGCATTCCTCTTGGTTCACACAATAGGTCAAAATGAGACCTGCTGCCACTACTCAGGACTAAATCACCTAGACTTACCAATCTCAGGAGGCAATCCACTCAATGAATTGTTTGATAAGTCTAGAACAGATAGGCGCAATTTGCAGGACTCCACCGGATACTCCTTCAACTGTACATTATGAAACACCCAGCATATTATTTAACAACTTTGAGATAGGTCATCTAGAAAAAAGAAAATTAAAACTAAATAAGACATATATAGCATTTGGACAAATAAGATAGGTAACTTAAAACTGTCTTTCATCATAATGCGGCTACTAGCAGACTGGATTTTCAGCTGATGAAAACTGCTTTTGGATGTCAGCTGATTTTCAACAGCATTGTCAAACGGACTCTAAATCTGTAACTTCAACTAAGTAAAGCTTTCTCATTCTATGCCAAAAATTCGTTTGCAGGCACAACAGCCCATGCAAACCCCAAGTTGAAGAAATTAAAATAAAAACAATTTGACTATTAAACGAAATATAAAAACAAGATGAACACAATAATCATAAAGAAATCAAATATACCACCTGCCACAACAATTAGAGATACAAGAGAGAATATTTTTTAGTAATATTAACACACGAAATTTTCAGCTGAAGTTGAACAAATAAACTTCTGGACACCTTATTTGAGTGAAGATCTAAAGTCCCCAATCGACACAATGCCCCCATCTCCACCGGCAATGAACAGAGAGAATTATTCCTGAAACAAAGCAACTCATAGCATATGAATATCAAAAAATTATAAAGCATGATGGAAAGAACATCCACATATTTCAAGCACCCTCAAATATAAAGATGCCTCGTAACAATGAGAAATTGACCCTATATAAAACTCTGCAAGGGAAGAGCAACCCATGATTGATGATGGAATAGATGATATCCCTGCAGATTCGTTCACAAAAAATTTAAGAAAAATAGTAAGAAAATTGGGGTTGTGAAAATAGTGCAATATATCAAATATTTACAGGAGTGTTCAAACAATCACAGGTGCACGCACACATATATGCATATGTACATATACACATGTATTTATGTGTGTCTAGGATTGTATACTCTGGATTGATCCCGTGAAATGTGAAGATTCAGGCTACTTACGATTCTGATACAGGTTGAGGCGAATGAGACGCGAAAGGCTTCCGATATTCTGTGGAATATTAGTCAGCATGTTTTTTGCTGTAAAATTAACATTGAACAGATACTCAAGGATTATATAATTGTATTGCAAACTGAATTCAGAAAATGAACACCAGAACCAAACCAAAGACATTTACAAGCATCAAGTTCCGAAAGCATGGTCCATGAGGCAATCATATGCTCAGACAATGTTGTTAGCTTGTTTCCCTGGCAAAAAACATAGGATACTTGAGTTGAAGTCAAAAACATTGACTTCCATTCCCTTTAAGTGGAAAATGAAACTAAACAATTTTCTCCGGATGTAATTAGAGGGAACTTGCTGATACCTCCAATTCTAGTTTTGTCAATTTCGAACAGTGGGCTAGTTCTTCTGGCAAACTGGCAATATAATTGTTTGATGCCTAGCAAGAAAATTCGACAAGGTACATGTGAAACATTTCAGCATTATGATTTAAAAAACAAATAAGCACAAAAGAAAAAGACCCAACAGCACCATATCAATAAGCTTTTATAGAACACAAAGACTTTTCTTTCGTCATGATCCCAAAGGCTTCGGGACCAAGCAATTTATTTGTTCAGCTCAAATCACTAAACACAACCCTGTAAGAAACCAGGAACCTTTAATGTTCCATGAACAATTTACTGCAGGCATTAAGGCCTTTCAAGGGTGTGCAATGTGCTCCTCTAGTTGTGACACTAACCACTTGTTTTTTCCTTTTTCTCAGACTTGGAACTTATGCGGGTGAGAGCTGGGTATCCCTCTCTCCACTGCTGACTTCATACAGTGTTTTTGTTGGCTTGGGTGTCAGAGAAAACTGAGGTTCTAAGGAAGGCTGTGGTCTATGCTATTTTATGAGGCACATGGCTATAAAGGAACAGCAGGACTTACTAATCAGGCTGCAGATTATGAGCAGTTGTTGGAGAAGTGTGCTTTCTCCACAAGCCCATGGACATACTATACCGGTTGTTCACATGATAGACTATCTGATCTGCATACGGATTGGTTGCCCACGCTGTTCTGAGTTGTTCTTGTATTTTCTTCATTTTTCTTTTCTGTTCTTACAAGGATCTATTTTCCTCCATTCTGTAATATTTTCCCTTTTCCAATGAAATACTTTTATCCAGAAAAAATATACCATGTCTTACTCTTAAAATCACATCGCTAGTCACCGGTAACTCTACCCATTATAATATGTAATAAAAATCTTGCAGTATGGGTAATATGAGTTTGAAAAAATACCAAGCTCTCAAAAATGCCATCCTTTTGGAAACTTTATTTAACTAGGAATATACTTTGTTGGATCCATCTGTCCTAAATCATTATACAATCTAGGTGGGGTGAATGTTGATCGGTTAGAAATACGAGATAGTAATCTACATAATATTCCATGAATCTGTGTTGAACCAAACCAAATTCTAAAACCCAATCAACTGTCTAATAAGCTTAGGTGGTCAAACCATAAAAATTACCAGCATTCAGTTCTCCAGTTTTATTGGAAGACAGAAAAGGAAAAGCAGATTAAACAATTATAACAATAATGGGAAAATGACAATAAACTTCAAGCAATGCCTTAACATTAATTAGAGAGAGAATATGTAAAAGGAAAGTAATAATCATTTCAGATACTTATGCTCAAAACAGCTTGTTCCAAAACCAGCAGTTTAACCAACCATACCAAAGGATGGCTCGGCTTCTCATAGTTGAGCCAGCAGGCTTTTGCACTGACCTTCAAATGCATTTATATAAACCATCCCATCATTTCCATTTATTTATAATTAAGCCCTTTCTTTAAAGAGACAACTCTATAAAAAGAATAGTAGAATAATTAATAATTTCATAAAATCATTGATACTCAGTTAAACAGTTTAATTATAACTTGTTTGCTCCTAAAGCATCTAAAAGATTACTAGCTGATAAAATATTGTCTGGAAACAGTAAATGGCTGACAAAAAAGTTCCTCAAGCAAAATTTAATTTATTGAAGACATGCACCAAACATTTCACCTGAATGGTAAAGCATTACCTTGAATTCCAATAAATCAACACACCTCCCAAGGGATCTCGGCAGTTCTTTAAGTTGGTTTTTTGAACAATCAATCCTAGAATGAGGCACATAATATTAAAAAACCAATGAGTAAAGGAAAAAAACCCCCAAAATATCAAATCCAATGACACTAACAACCACCATAAACCCATATAGCATTTTCATCGTAAATCAGTCTCAGATTACAAATCTTGACATGAGAAGGATCCATCTCTGAGACTGCGAGATTTCAAGTTGGCATGTACAGAGGCTTGATTCTAATACACTCATATGCCAATGCTACTTTTACATCCAGAGGGTACTAAATGAAGATGTAGACATACTTATAGCAATATCGATTATCTATTTAGTTCCAGATGCTTAAACACTAGAACAATAAGTACAAAAGTTTAGCTTGAAATTTTTTTGCAAAACCTTTACAATATTGATTTTGACATTAACTCCCTAAGAGATTCTGGAACGAGTAGATATTCTAACACTTGCTGTCCAACAATCTACATGTAATACAAACGCTAAACACACAGCCTTAATCATTTTTCCAATGATAAACCTCTTAATAACTCCTAGCTGTGAGAATTTGAAGGGAGGCGACTAGAGCTCACTAAGAGATAGCTAACCAAAAAACAAGGATAAAGAAGGTGGGGTTTGGAAGGAGTAATATTCAATGGGGCCTATTTGTCCCAATTTTGAACTGTCCACAATTTTAACGTTGAAATTGATAATATGTTCGAAGATTGTTTTTTTTGTTTTTCTTTCTTTCTTTCTAGGAGACAGTTTAAGGGGCGATTTCATACTTCACCCAAAAATAAAGAAACAAATCATACTTGACAAGAGAAGTTGCTGATCCGATCTCTTCTGGCATATTCTGCAACTGGTTAAACGAAATGTCCAGTAACTTTAGCATGGGAAGCCTGGTTTACATGAACCATTAAAAAAAAAAAAAACATAAAGAGCAGATAAAAGATCTCCAAAAAAAGAAAAAAAAAGTAAGAATATAGATGCCTCACTCCCCCACTGCAGCTGGAAGCTGGACTAGCTTGTTGTGGCTAAGATTCAACACAGACAGTAGAGACAAATTTTTTAGGTCTTCTTTCAATATTTCAATATTGTTATGTGCTAAAATTAACTTCTGTAGATCCACAGCCTATAATCACAGAATTAAATGTTCATATGATGAGTTAGAAGCTTATATTTTGCATAGTATTAGTAGTTTAAAGAAAGGAAACTGGAAGTGGGAAGAATACCTCCCACCAATTTTCTCCCTCCCCAACTGCATCCAAACTTTGGTACACTTCATCAGGTACTTCCCTAAAACAGAAAATTTAAGTTTAACTAATGCAGATCAGATTAATAGCATACCTCTCTTAGGCTGCATCCTAGAATTGGACAAGGAAAAATAAACCAAAGTAAACATCGTGCAAATATGGTTGAAACATTAACTCAGACATTTACATGGGTCTATCTATCAACTAAATAATAAACCCGAATGCATCAAAGGCTTCGATTCATTACACAAATGGATGACAGGGACAACTTAAAGTAAGCTTACAGTATCCCATAAACACACCATTCAAAACATTGTTCAAGCTAACATTTTAAATCAAAGGGCATTACTATTTAAGATTATATTTTACATAATTCAGAATTTCAAACGATCAAGCCAGTTCCAAACCCGTCCTCGAATTCTGATACTGGCAACCATATTGCGAAAAGATTAACATCACATCGATCTGGCAAAGATTAACATTACTCAAAACAAAAACCGAGGACTAAAATCTCACTGTCGTTTTATCATCCTCAATTTCCCAAGCGACAAAAAATCAACAAAATAATTTTGGAAATAAATTTTTTTATTCCACATTATCATTCTTTCAGCGTGGATAAATTGGGGCGGGCGTACCTCAGAGATCGATTGGATAGATTGAGAGAGCCCGAGGCCCTTGCAGCTTTAAGCACCCGATCCATTGATTCCGGGAATCGATTTGATGTTTTATTCCTCTAGCTGCTGAGATCCATGGTGGTGCTCAGCATTGAAATGGAAGCCCGTCAGCTACCCCCATAGAAGGGTGCTAAGTCGCTTCTGCACTGTAACTTTGAGGAGAAAAGAAAGGGAAGGATTTTAATTTTTAGGAGAAAAGAAATGAAAGGGGAATGTCGTCTAATTTTCTTACCTTTTGTTTGAAACCGTAAAAATATTTTATTTTCCTTTTTTTTTTCCTGTTCATAAGTTGAAAAGAAAATAAAAGAAAGTAACGTTATAAGCTTAGACAAGTATTTTACTCCAAAACTCCTTTATGTTCAACAGCTTTTTTTTTTTTCC
Source organism: Santalum album (assembly GCA_034195605.1). Taxonomy (NCBI): domain Eukaryota; kingdom Viridiplantae; phylum Streptophyta; class Magnoliopsida; order Santalales; family Santalaceae; genus Santalum; species Santalum album. Next base: position 12,477,764 of record CM067259.1, read on the forward strand.
CCCTTCCTGTAACTTTTATATTTTAAAGGTATTATTATTATTAATGACTTCATTATTTATGTTACTTTTCTCTGAATCTTCTCAACTTTTAAAAGAAAGTTTTAGAAAGAAAATAATATTCCAAATCGTTTTGTTCAATCCTATTAAAAATCTTTTCTTTTTTCTTTACCTTTAATTTCTAATCAAGGATTAATATTGGGGTAGGTATATCTTTATTTATTTATTTTTAAATCCAGATGTCAAACTGTATTTCGTAGTGAAGTCCTAACGTTCTTAAATATATATATATATTCAGGCGACGTTTATGCATGTATTTTTAATAAAATGTAATTAATCAAAACAACTTTTGTCCTCGTCATTAAGGTAATAAAGGATTGAGGCACGCCAAAACAATTTCCATTTATTAACTCTATTTGGACAAAATTTTAAAATAAATTAAAATTTTCAAATTTTCATAATTTATTGTGTACATACATTTTCTAGTTATTTGTTATAAAAAAAATTCTTAATATTACAATCTATTGAATAATTTATTACATGCCCTTTTTAGTTATTCAATAGCCAATAATTGATTCCAACTCTTTTCTGCCAAATAATTTAACTAATATAATAACTTATTTCGAAGATTTCAGCCCTTTTTCCCAAACACTGAACAACTTATCAAATTATTAGTTTGGATCGTTCTAAAAAGTGTTTATGATTTAAAACTATAAAGCGCTTAAGATAAGCTCCCCAAACAGGTGCTAAAATGCTTCGCTCAGTTTAGCAATCACATGGGATTGTAAAAACACAATTGATTCAAATGTCCTTTTCTTTTCTTTTTTTTTGAGAACAATTCAAATGTACTTTTTGACGTGAAATAAATAAATCAAACCACAGTCCATAATAGTTGAGAGCAAGCACAATTGAAGAGTAAAATTCATTTTAAACACTAATGTTTATAAGCGTTTTGAGGTTAGACCCTAAACCTTTTTTTTTTTTTTTTGCTTAAAGTGAACCTTAACGTTTTAAGCCTGGTTAATTTATTCACCAAAAAAAGAAAACATTTCAAACCCGTGTTACTTTAAACCATGTTGTTAGTGCCGTCTAAATAGGCATATGACCCTTTTTTGAAGGCATAACGAGGAGACTATCATTTGGATATCTAGGGTTTCAAATGTTAGTGGAAGCACAGACAGGGCAAAACGTGAGTGAAGCTTCCTCTAAAATTGAGTTTCAAACCAATAGATCTTCGTATTGAAGGAATGATAAGAGATTCAAGATTTATTTGCTATTGTGGTGGATTTTCTACAATGAGGATGCCTTGGACTGATCGCAACCAAGGGATAAGGTTTGTAAAGTGTGAATAACCAATCAATTGTGGGTATTTCACTTGGATGGTAAGCCACTTTGTGAATGAGTAAGGATTGTAACTCGAGTTTGTTGTGAAGGAATTTAAAAATGAAGACTGATTTTGTAAGGATTCGAGCAAAGTACAAGGTTTTGAAGGTTTTGTTGGTTGTTAGTTAGGTTATCATCTTCTAGTTATATGTTAGAGGAGGTGATAGAGAAGAAATGAAACATTTCTTCAACCATTTGGAATTGAAGGATTTCAAATGGGGAATAGTGGAAATTATGGATGTTTAATGTTGTTGGGGTTGTGGACTAAAACTAGTTTTATTGTTTTCATTTGTAGAATGTAATGTCATTCTTATTTAGCAATTGAATGAAATGTTTTATGTGGAAATGGAATGCAATGTACCTACATTGAAAGGAATGCAAGTACATACTATTTTCTGTGGAAAATAAATGAGTCCTAACTCCTCAACAATTAGTTCAATTACTACCAATTTCACAAAAGATTGTTATTACATAATAGATTTACATTAGAACCATCATACTTTTATTGCACAAAAGACTTACAACCATCATTCACAAAAGATTGTCATTACGCAAAAGACTAACATTATATCATCATTCTTTAAAGACTTCCATACACAAAATACTTTCACATAAAAGTATTAGGTTTGAGGACCATAGCATTGCATATTGTTCATTAAAACTTTCCTCCAATTTCTTGAGTATTATTCTTCTAGCCCTATTATATTGTTAGATTGACACCTCACATGTCAAATCTTGAACTTTAAAAAAAAAGTAGTAGTTGAACTTTATTATAAAATCATCTAAGTACTTCTCTGCTGTCCACTTAAAAATGATAAAATTTATACCTAGCTTTCTCAAACAAGTATAGTTAGGATTGAGTAATTTAATGAGAATGGTATTCTTGCTATTCATGTCAAATCCATATATTAACCAAGACGACCATTTTCACAAATAACCTTAAGTCTAATATTCTCACACTTCACAAATTTTACTGGCTTTCCCCAATATAGAGAGCATGCCTTTCTATAGCCTTCCTCAACTGCTTAACCTATTTGAATTGTTGACTCAAATGGAATTTAGGATTTTTAAAATCATCATTCTCATTAAATATATACAAGTTGTTTTGGTTTCTTATCTTTTGAGCCCTCGTTGTTGCTATTAGAATCATTTAAATTATCACACTCAGATTTTGTTAACTAATGCTATTTAGATGTAGTGCACTTTTCTTTCCTTTTGTTTTCACTAAATTCATCACTCTTAGCAACATTATCAACATTTTCATCAAACAAAATGTCATATTGATCATAAATTGATAATTAATATCAACAAAATTAGAATTAGTTGAATCTTCATCATTAGTCTCCCCTTCACATTCTTTATTAGAGTCACTAAGCACATTCAAACCATCTGATTTAGTAGGAGTTGGCTTATCACCATCAGTATGCTTTACAAATTTGTCTATTTCCCCACTCAAACCTACTGTAAACACCTCTGCATCACATCATCATCCACAAGCAAAAATATATTAGAACCCACATAATTATTTATAACATAAACCCTTACCTTAGTGGTCTAGTTCTAACAATGAGAAAAGATCACCATCGATTTCTGGAACACGTGTAACTGAACCTTCAGCATAATATGGTTCTGGATCCTAAATAACTTTCCTCCCCCTGATAGATATTAAGGGCAAACAACGCTGGGGTATATTCTGAAAGAAAAAAAAGAAGAAAGAATAATATGTATCAAAGCACTTTGATAAGACAAATGAATTAAGAATCAACGAGTACTAAGCAACAATAAAACAATAAGCTATTAAGGTTCTCAAATCTCCAAAAACATCTCCATACCTATGCACTTTCCACGATCACGATGGGGCTTGGATATTTCTCAGTGAGAATCAATATCCTCAATTCAACTGAGTGATAAGCATGTTCTCAACCATAAAAGGAATCTCAATTGGGAATCTGTGACGACCTCTGCACTTCCACTCATGTTGGGAACCCTAAATGCCTAAGTGATATGGTTTTCCCGTTATGCCCTCAACAGGGGTGCACTTATCCATCATCTACTAAATGATTCCCCATTACTAACACAAAAGTGGGACCGGTACAACCCGCCTAAAACCATATTATAGGATACATTACGTCTCAAAGAATAACTTGAAGCTATAAAAACCTAAACGTTTAACTATTGGCGACCCTTTTCCCCTTGTCGCTGCCACCACTTACGTACGGCTCATTTTTAAAAAGTTTACTTGAAAAATGATCAACTGACAAGGGTAAGTGTGAATGAACACCTAGTAAGGGACAATCAGTCAAAAATATGCTCAGAAAAGAGTTAACACAATAAATTCAACATAGGTTAGCTCGAACCTTTAACCACTGAGAGACCCAAAGGGTTATGAACGGTGCTTCTGCTCAAACCCAGGCACGGGGTCCACCATTTGTGCTTTAACCCAAGCACGGGGTCTACTCAACGTATCGGGGCCCGTCAACCAGCCTTAACAGCTCATACGTGCATTAACCCAAGCACAGGGTCCCCCATTCCCGCTTACGTGGTTGTTCATCTCAGTCAACGGGTTCAAATACAACATTCAACAACCAACATAACAAGTGAGACCGAACAAATAGGTCCAACCACATTCAAATAAATGCTTAGGATCTCAATAATTATAACAACAATAATTGGGTTAGTGGGACCCAACAGTTATTCCCACTTACAGCCACATCAACGGTTCAGGCTCAAATAATACGCACAACCACAAAACGGTTGAACAAATCAATATGGACATATCAGAAAATGCCGAAACAACAAATATGGCTCAAATATCAATAGATTCAACTGAAATCGATAGGAATTAAACTGTTTCAATAAAAGGTTTGAAATTCCTTGAAACGAACAAATCTCAAGGATAGGAATAAATTCGTCCTTATAAAAACTATATTGTCCTTACAAAAAAAGGATTGCCCTTACAAAGAAAGGATTGCCCTTACCTGGATTGATCGCAGGGTCAAGATTTATCTTTGCCCTTTTTCTTTTCCTTTGGCAGCTCGACGTTTCTTCCCTCTTTTTTTCCTTTAACTTTCTTCCTCCTCCGTGGCTCTCAGCTCCCTCCTACTTTCTTCCTTCTTTTTCTCTCCCTCCTGCTTTCTCTTTGTTTCTCGTTTCTTCCATCATATAATATATATATATATTCAACTGTAGTCTCTCTCTCAATTTTATATTATATTATATATTTCGTTCTGCCAGCTGTCAGCCGCCAGCCACCACAGTTATAAATATATATAGTTTTATATTATATAATGCCACGTCCCTTTCTTTTTTTTTTTCCTTCACGCACTACCCCCCCTCTTTCTCTCCCTCTTTCTTTTCTCTCTCTCTCTCGTTTGTCTTTTCCTTCTTTTTATCCTAATATAATATATTACATTATAAAATATCTTATTATATTAAATTATAATATAAAATAACATTATACACAATAATATATATATTTAATAACTACTTCCGCGAGTCCATACAATTGCACTTGCCTTAGCACTTAAGTAATTTTCTATATTATTATACACTTATTGACACTCATCTATACATTTCAGCCTCATATTTTTCACAATCCCAAAATAAAATGGAAATTTAGGGGTATTACATTCTCCCCTTCTTACAAGAATTTCGTCCCCGAAATTAACGTACCTAGACTTGCTAACTTAAGGTATCTACCACTAACCACTTCAGTGTATCTCACTTGAGTCTTTGTTAACTACGTTTCCTGCTAGCAACCAGTTCAGAATTTTTAACAGCCCTGCACTCAAGGTGTTCTTCCTCGGAGTCATACCACTACATAATAGCAAGATTCATAGTTAAAACATAAACAACTCTGCTTAAGTTGTCCATAGATTGCTATCATATTACTTTCGCTACACATATCTCATTACAAACCAAAAGTCTCAAACTGGTCCGACACAGTCTTTTACATACTTGGTCTATAACCCGACACATATACACAAAAAGTGGGTAGGATCTTTTTCAACAAAAAGTTGAGGGTCTATAGAAAACATTCTTCTTAGAGGGTCTCGTTTACCAGAGGGTTGTCTTGAAGGTCCGCGTACAATTGGCAAAGTTGTGCACGTATTGCCCTCATCCGAGGATCACGTCGTCCTATAATGAAGTTCACCATCTCTCCTACTTGCCTTTGACTGTCACGTATTCGACAATAACGTCCCCACCACTCAGCGATTAGCTGATCTTCTAAATATTCGATATGCCTCCAGAAAGCTGCTCTCTCCCTGAATCTCTTATTCTTTTGGTTCTGAACCTCTATCTCCAAATGCCTTATCCTATTCATCATAACCCTCGAAGACCCCTCTTCCACATTCATCACTTCATATGGCTCAAACCTTATAGGAGAAAATACCTCTGATGTGTAGGGTGCCTGGGGTGGCTTAGGAAAGTGGATAGGTCCTTCTACTGAACTCTCTGATCCATCACGTGCTTCTCAAAAGTTCATTTTTGATAATTCTGGTGAATGCTATGAGCAACAAATATCTCTCCACTACATCCACCTCGCTCCATCTATTAGAAAAGGTATAAAATTAGAGATTATGATATAACAATTCATGCCTACACCTTGTTTAACCCACTCAACAACTTTCTAATTTGGTGCTTTCCACCTAGTTTTCCACAAATACTATTAATGTCTACAAAGTCCAGGACCTATGCTCTGATACCATCTGTGACACCCCCACCTTTCTCACTCCAAACAGGTGTACTAGGGTGCACTTATCCATCATCTATTAAATGATTTCCCATTACTAACACAAAAGTGGGACTGGGACAACCCGCCTAAAACCATATTACAGGATACATTACATCTCAAAGAATAACTTGAAGCTATAAACCTAAACGTTTAACTATTGGCGACCCCTTTCCCCTTGTCGCCGCCACCACTTACGTACGGCTCATCTTTAAAAAGTTTACCTGAAAAATGATCAACTGACAAGGATGAGTGTGAATGAACGCCCAGTAAAGGAAAATCAGTCAAAAATATGCTCAAAAAAGGGTCAACACAATAAATTCAACATAGATTAGCTCAAACATTCAACCACTGAGAGACCCAAAGGGTCATGAACGGTGCGTCTGCTCAAACCCAGACACGGGGTCCAACATTTGTGCTTTAACCCAAGCACGGAGTCTACTCAACTTATCGGGGCCCGTCAACCAGCCTTAACAGCTCATACGTGCATTAACCCAAGCACGGGGTCCCCCATTCTCGCTTACGCGGTTGTTAATCTCAGTCAACGGGTTTAAACACAACATTCAATAACCAACATAACAAGTGGGACCGAACGAATAGGTCCAACCACGTTCAAATAAATGCTTAGGATCTCAATAATTATAACAACAATAATTGGGTTAGTGGGACCCAACAGTTATTCTCACTTACAGCCACATCAACGGTTCAGGTTCAAATAATACGTACAACCACAAAACGGTTGAACAAATCAATATGGACATATCAGAAAATGCCGAAACAACAAATATGGCTCAAATATCAATAGATTCAACTGAAATCGATAGGAATTAAACTGTTTCAATAAAAGGTTTGAAATTCCTTAAAACGAACAAATCTCAAGGATAGGAATAGATTCGTCCTTATAAAAACTAGATTGCTCTTACAAAGAAAGGATTGCCCTTACCTAGATTGATCGTAGGGTCGAGATTTATCTTTGCCCTTTTTATTTTCCTTTGGCAGCTCGACGTTTCTTCCCTCTTTTTTTCCCTTTACTTTCTTCCTCCTCCGCGGCTCTCGCTCCCTCCTGCTTTCTTCCTTTCTTTTTCTCTCCCTCCTTCTTTCTCTTTGTTTCTCGCTTCTTCCTTCATATAATATATATATATATATTCAACTGTAGTCTCTCTCTCAATTTTATATTATATTATATATATATATATATATATATATATATTATATTATATATTTCGTTCTGCCAGCTGCCAGCCGCCAGCTGCCACAGTTATAAATATATATATAGTTTTATATTATATAATGTCACATCCCTTTCTTTTTTTTTTCCTTCACACACTTCCTCCGCTCTCTCTCTCTTTCTTCTCTCTCTCTCTCTCCCTCTTTCTTTTCTCTCTCTCTCTCGTTTGTCTTTTTCTTCTTCTTATCCTAATATAATATATTATATTATAAAATATCTTATTATATTAAATTATAATATAAAATAACATTATATACAATAATATATATATTTAATAACTACTTCCACGAGTCCATATAATTGCACTTGCCTTAGCACTTAAGTAATTTTCTATATTATTATACACTTATTGACACTCGTCTATATATTTCAGCCTCATATTTTCCACAATCCCAAAATAAAATAGAAATTTAGGGGTATTACAATAAGAGTCTGAGACGCACTCAACAATGTGTAAACATAATACACAACTAGAACAAACAATTTATGAATCAAAAAAAAGAAAAGAAAATGTAACTAGTAAAGGGAAAAGTGTTTGTACTTCAAAACGACGTTATTTTAGATGCATTATAGATTCAACCGTATAGATAAAACGAGGATGAAAAAGATAGGAGGACATTTTAATTTTTATACAAGTTAGTTATGTATAAATCTCTTATCCATAAAGTCTAAATATTCAAAACAATCATAATCGATTAGATTTCTTAGTAGTTTACAATATAGATGTGAACCCGATACTTGATAAAATTGTATGAAAATTGGCATTACTATCTTATTTTTATACTCATTTAATTCATAAGGTTAAAATTTTAATAGATACTAAATAGTCATTTTAGGTGCTACTTTAGGTAATTTAGCTACCATGCCGACGTAGATTTGCCAAACCCAATAGTAACTTGGATAAGGTGGCGTATTTTTTGCTTTTAATAAGCTCTGAATCTGACTCATTTAGATTTGAACTCATTTAGATCATTTGGTAAAGGATCTAAATTACCTTTTATTGGGTCTGACCGAATCATACCCAAAATTGAGTTTGCTTCGTTCAGATGGCTCATTCAGATCTATTAGACAAAAATACCCCCTTCAAATTTTCATTATTCCTACCTTGCCCCTCTTATTTCTCCCCCAGTTCTCTCCCATACTTGCACACCAGAGCCAGCAGCACTCGACGACCACCACACCTCGCTGCCACTGCTAGCAGCCACCACAAGTACAACACTCACCACCATAATCATCATCATCGCCATCAAACCCAGCCCTACTGTCACAATTTAAGGGCTTGGTTCAAGATGAAACCTTGGGTTTGATTTGAAATCAAGCCCTAAACCTTAGAGAACAGTTATCAAACAAATTTTTGGTTTGATCTCCTCGACTTGAGGTTTGAAATGAGATCAAACACCCCCGAGAGAAGAAGGTAAGATGAGAGTCCAGAGAGCGGAAGAAAAGGTGAGGACTTCCAGTTTGTTTTCTTGCTTAATATTTTTCTATTTTGTTTTTTTCACACTTGTTGGACAAAAAAAAAAGAAAAAAATACAAAATAAAAACAACAAAAAATAATGTATCCAGTTTATTTAAAAAATTATAATTATTCAGATCAAATTATTATTGTAAAAAAGTAGTAGTATTACAGTAGGGGCAAAATATGAAAATATAGTTTATTTATATGTTTAAGCAAATTACTAATCAAACAATCACAATCATTCAGATTCAGACTTTTGGCTTCAATCTACAGTATTTAGATTTATTTTCAATGTTTAGGTCTAAACACTAAATTTTATAAAATACCACCTAAATGTGTAATAAAACTATTTTCAAGTTTATCTTTTCAAAGCTTTAAATTGTATCAAAACACACAAACTTAGTCAAGATGCATCTTTAATGCTGAATTCTATGTAATATTCCAGGATTTATAAAATTTGAGAATATTTTTTTTAAAAAATTTTCCAAGTTGATGCTTCTTTTATTTATTCTCCGTATCTTTACTAATAAGTTGATTGGGTTTTCATTGATTTTATTGGGTTATGGGTCAGGATCACTCCAATTTGAACAGTTAAAATATATTTTGTAATATTATATGTACTTTAAAACTTATAAAATTTAAATGGCGTTATATTATTATTATTTTTAGTGCCGAGGAAGTAAAGAATGTACTGGTTGAACTTTCCACTAGTTAGTGTCCGGGTCGCCGGGTCTCCTGCTCCTCTGGTCCCCGGGTCGGCCCGCTTAAACGGAACCCTAGGTCACACAATTCGATCAAACCGACCTAAAGCGGCCGGTCGCGTTGCTGTTCCGCATTGTAAGAGCTCTCTCCGCCTCTGTTCTTCGCTCTTCATCTTCTTCTTTCTGCCTCCCTCCATTGACGCGTCGCTGGTATTCTTGCTGTTGTTGTTGTTGTTTTGTTTCAGTAAGCAGAGGAGATGGCAAAGAAGAAAGAGAAGAAGGTGAATGTCTCGGGAAAGCCGAAGCACTCGCAGGATGCGAATCGAGGTGCGGATGCGTCCACCAACGGCCGAAGCGCCGCCACCGTACGGCGACTCAACATGTACAAGACCCGCCCGAAGCGTAACAGCAAAGGGAAGGTTTTGAAGCACGAGTTTCAGTCCCCGGATTTGCCTTCCACTCGAATCCAACCGGATCGCCGCTGGTTCGGTATGTTGCTTCCTCTTTGATTAAACCTATGAATTCCCATCGGCTGTTCGTTTAGATAATTTAATTGATACTTAAGGTTGGGTATTGCTAGGTTTGATCGACCATGTTCATCTGTATTTATCGTGTGAATGTTGTAGGGAACACTAGGGTTGTGAATCAGAAAGAGCTTGAATTTTTCCGTGATGAAATGCAAGCCAAGCTGTTGAACAATCACATTGTCATTTTAAAGGAAAAGAAGCTGCCTATGTCCCTGTTAGTTGATCACCAAAAGGTTGGTTGTATTTTTCATTTAAAAAATAAATGTCGTTATTATTGGTGGTTTCATTTTTAACTGCCTGTAAGCATGTTATTTGCTACTATTTGTTCCAGTTTGAACTATCAGTCCTGAAAGAAAGTGGTTTCACTCTGCTTTGTCATTTTTGCATATATTCATCTTAGCCCCATATATGCACGCTGTGACTCTTTTTTCCACTTCCTTTTCTGGATAAATAACTTCATGCCAAAGTGAATCAGGGATAGCAAATTTGAAACTGAATTGGGAACTCATATTTTAAGTACTTTAGAAAGCCTCCTGTTCAGTTGGAGACAGCAAAGCTGGTGCTTGTTTTGAACAATTCCTAGATGAACTGTTCCACTTTGAAATGTGGCCACTTACTCTTAGATTATATATGATTCGCCATTTTGGGAATCTTAGTTGCTTCCATCAAACCTGTGGTACTGCAATTTCTGATAGCATTTCTTTAGTATAACTTTAGGGTTTCATTCAACTGGTTGGAGTAAGGCTCTAATATTTCTGGGGAATCTGTTGTAACTCTCAATTTGTTTGTGTGATCTTCCATTTTAAATGACAAATAATGTTTTCAGCTACTAATATTGGTTCTATTTTCCTATTTCTTTTTATTTTTTTAATCAAAGCAAGCAAGAGTACATCTTCTCGATACTGAGCCTTTTGAGGATGCATTTGGTCCTAAGAAGAAGAGGAAGCGCCCGAACCTCATGGCATTAGATTATGAGTCATTAGCGAAGAAAGCTGACCGTTCTCAGGGTATATCATATATATATTTTTTTCATATTAATTTTGAGCCCTCTCTGTTTGGATTGCAATCTCTTAGATTATTATATACCATTCACAATCATATATTCACCATGCTCATCGTGGTCATTAAATTGCTATCACTGGCAAGGACTTAACATTCAGGAAAGTTGTTTGCTGTAAATTGTATTGGTACTCAAATCCAAATAATTGAAGTGCCTTGTATTGGATCAAAATCAATGTAACATATCCTTATGCTATATGTTTGTGGACTCAACAGATACCTTTGAGGAGAAGCATGCGGATAATCCATATGCACAAGGCAGTGAAGGGGATGGATTTAGGGACTTGGTTAGGCACACAATGTTTGAGAAGGGTCAAAGTAAGCGTATATGGGGCGAGCTCTACAAAGTAATTGACTCTTCAGATGTCGTTATCCAGGTCAGTGTTTCTGTACTATATGGTACCCAAGAGTACCAATTAGTTACAATGACATGATATTCTTTTAAGTTTTTTCTATGAGCATTAACTTTAGAGCAGTCATTTATGATATTGTATCTTTCTTTTGTGTTTCTTAGAGCAATCACAACAATGAGGTAAAAATAAGTATAATGCTAATAACCTATTTATGCATTAGTCATATATTATTGTGTAGCATGAAGGTTTAATGGGTGTGTTTTGTGATGTGTTTCTCTCAGTTCCTGTTTTTCCTAATTTTGAACTAATCACCTTCCTTGACTTTTATCCGAATATCTGTTGGGATCTTCTTATTCTGATGTGATTATCAATTGAATTTGAAGACCCCCATCTCCACTTTATTCCTATGTATTCTTTGGTTGCAGGTCCTGGATGCAAGGGATCCACAAGGTACTAGATGTTATCATTTGGAGAAGCATCTGAAAGAACATTGCAAGCATAAGCACATGATTCTTTTGCTAAACAAGGTTTGTTACCTTCATGAAACTATATGAGCTTACTAAGGTGTTCTCCTTGCTATGTTTTTTGTTTCGTAAGAATCTGCTTGATATCATAGAACCATTTTTTTTTCCCCAGTGTGACTTAATTCCTGCCTGGGCTACAAGAGATTGGCTGAGAGTGTTGTCAAAGGAATATCCTACTCTAGCATTTCATGCAAGCGCCAATAAGGCCTTTGGCAAGGTATGTTCAGTATATTTTTTCTGATCAAAACCATTCCTTAAGAGTTATGATTCCACTTTTCTCCAGTGCTATGTCTGAGGATATTTTTGACTTTTCTATATTTCAAGTGTTTCTCCCAATGAAATTATTAACTTACATATAAATTGGGATAAAGCTGCATGTTCAGATGCTCATGATGTATATTCTTACTTTTGAAGGGTGGCTTATGGTGACATAGCTACTGCAAGAAGGGGGGAAAATTTATATGTAATTATTGCTGTGTTTTGCCTAGTGAACCTTCAATTTTGAGTCCATTGTTTTGAAATTTTTCCTTTTAGAAATCTTATTTTAAAAAAGTGGAAAAATAATACTTATGCACGAGCTTATTCAGTATATCTTGGTTTTGATTCAAACCTTTTGATAACAGAAGTTCATTTCTGTTGCTTCCAGGGTTCTCTCCTATCGGTATTGAGACAGTTTGCTCGTTTAAAAAGTGACAAACAGGCAATATCTGTGGGATTTATTGGCTATCCCAATGTTGGAAAGTCATCAGTTATTAATACTTTACGTGCAAAGAATGTAAGAAAGATCTTCCCTTTATCTACTTTTGATGTTGTAATCATGCCTTCTGTATATTGGCTACATTCTAGATCTCTGAGTCATAGCCCACTTGGCAAAATGTCAATTTAAATCATATTTCAAGATAGAAAATGCATTCCAGTTTGACTCTTCAGTTTAGCTGAGACGTGTTCCCTTTTCTTCCCTACACAAGGTTTGCAAGGTTGCACCCATTCCAGGGGAGACTAAAGTATGGCAATATATAACACTCACAAAGAGGATATTCTTAATCGATTGCCCTGGAGTTGTTTACTCTAACAGTGATTCTGAAACAGATATTGTACTGAAGGGTGTGGTATGTGCTTTCTGGATTTTCTTGTGTAGCCTTTTTATGATGATCTCTATCTGTTGTCGTTTTAGATGTGTGTTGTTGATTGCTTTAGTAATAAGAAATGGTTGCTTAAATTTTCTGTTGATGTGGTAAATGCTGGCATTAGTAAACTTCATAGAGTCCATGTGTCTCTCTTTACCCATATGTTTGATTTTTTCCATTTTTGAATTTGTATCCTTGCATCTTTCCTTATCTAGACTTCATTAATCCAAGGAGCAAACAAAAGAGAAACGTTTCTTACTTCAGTTGTAGATCACAAATTAACATTTACTGTATCCGAATTTTTAAATTTGGGTCTATGGATTCCATGTGGGTCCTCCGTCATTCTCATCCGGTTAGAGATTTGGATTACTTCTGTATGTTTTGAATTTATTTAGTCATGGATTTATCATGAACCTGTCATTGTTTGAATGCCTCATGCTTTTTAGGAATTTCTTTTTTGGAGCAATTAGGAAATTGAAGAGAACAGCTAGGAAATTTTCTATGCAATGAAAGTTAGGTACTCAGAACATGGCTTCAGAACCTTTGTTTCCATTAAAGAAGGTTTAGAGAAGTGTAGCTAGGGGTGTTGACATCTATCTAGTTAACACTGATACAAATTGTGTGAAATGTCATCTCTTTAAAATGCCATTGTACTGATTCTTTGCCACTGTTCTGTAAGTTAGTATTTTTATTTTCTGTTGTCTTGGACTACCCAAGCACTTTGTATTTTTCAGTTATCATCTTGTTTTTAGATATTTAAATGCTTCATTCTATATATTGAATTTATATTTTGATAATATTATTAACATTTTCATGAGACTGCCTTTACCTCAATTTGTTCTCACCTGCTTGTTTGTGATTGTGTTTATTTCTTATCCCTTTGTCAAGAGGGGATGTTGGGGTCGGTGTTGAATAAAGGCTACTTTTTTTTTTTTTTTTTGATGTTGCTGAAAATCCTGTCCATGCACGTTGCCTTTCATTTCAGAGCAAAATTATATTGCGGGCCTGCTAGCTCAAATTTGGAGCTCCCAGAGCTATTCTGTTATTTATACATGATCTGATTGTCTTTCTCTCATTGGTCTTTCCCAGGTACGTGTTTCAAATTTGCAGGATGCTGCTGAACACATAGGAGAAGTCCTTAAACGAGTGAAAAAATACCACTTGGAAAGGGCATATAAGATTAAAGAATGGTATGTACTGTATATATATTTTTTCTCATTGCTTTCTCTGATTCTAATAATGATCAATTTTTCCGGATAAAAGATCCTCAAACAGAACTAAATATAGTATCATAAACTGTTCAAGAAAAGACAAAATGCTATACAGAGCAACTGTCTAAACCCTCTAGAAGTCATTAATATGAAGCCCTGAAAATTGTCCAGCAGTATCCCCTCATTGGGACTTGAGGAAAGCAATGCAATCCCAGAGCCGCTGGGGATCGATGTAGTGGTCATTGAATACCTGATGCTTAGAATTGCAAATACTACCCCTTTCTGCACCTTGAAGACCCAATGATTAGAATAGCAAATGCTGTGACTGTCTTTACCTTAATGACTTTCTTCCATCGACCAAATCCAACAAAGGTCATAGCAAGTAGATCAGTGACCTACCTTGAACAATCCTGTCATTCACATGGCTTTTGGTTTGCAATATGGAATATGGTGAGAATAGAATAATTAACCTTTCATAGAAATATAACATGAAACATGGAGGGAGTATATGGGGAACAATTCTTTTTAAGAACAGTGAGTGGAATCAGTGTTCTAAAAAGCTCTACGCGGACTTAGGCGTCTGACCTACCGCCTAGTGCCTAGGCAGCCTAGGCGGCTAAGTGGTGGAGGCAAGTTAAAATAGTAGTTCTATACAACTACTTTAGATAGAGTGATAAAATATTATTGAACATAGTAAAATACAACAAAATTACATAAATAATATTCTTTTAGAGTTTACATAAATAATATTATTTCAAGTATGTCTCGTTGCAACTTGTAATTTTGATTTTTTTTATTATAAATAATGACCAGGTGTTATTGTTGCCAAAAATAAAAAAATTAAAAATAAAGTATTCTTAGGCACCATATCTACTTAGGAGTCCACCTAAGCGACTATGCCTTTAACCGATTAACAGTACCGATTGCTTAGGAGAGCAGTTTCTTGCTAAGCAAAGTGTTTCATGGTTGCCTAGGCGCTAGGCGGCTGCCTGCACCTCTTTTTAGAACACTGAGTGGAATAGTTAAGTAATACTTGTATATTCCCCTCATGGTGCATGAGAATGTTATTCTTTTCAGTTTATATTTTTATCAAATTGCTATTCCCTTACCATTCTCTTTCATTCTCACGAACCAAATAAGTGGGGACTACTAAGAGCAACTGACAGTGACCTATAGTTGTCAGGCGAATGCCTTGGCATCAAGGCGCTTCCAAGGGTACAAGGCGAGTGGCACCTTGGTTGGCCTGGGAAAAGTGTGTACCTTTCTCTTCAATTCCTGACCTTATAGAGGACTTGGTCGCTTTGACATGCCTAATAGGCAAGGCAGCCGCCTTGAATGCAGTTCTTTGAGTTCGTCTAGGGTTTGTACTAGTGGGAGAATAAAGGTATGCAAAGAAAGATGGAGGACGACAATGGCTGGTGCTGATACGATCCAGGGTTTGTGGGTTTTATTTTAGGGTTCCTTTTGGGCTTTTGATTCATTTTTGGGCCTAATTTTGTTTTGAAATGGCCCAAATATGGTATGAAACCCAGCCATGGAAGCCAAACCCATTATTTGAGCCCAGACGGGCTTTTAACATTTGAGTTGGGCCTGTTTATTTTGCCACTCTAAAAAAAGCCTTCATCCTGAATCCCAAATTTCTTCTCTTTGGACGAGAGAATCACAGAATCTACTCTCTCTCTCTCTCTCTCAAAGACCAACTGTAGCACCCAAATGACCACTGTTCATGTTGACGCGATTAAGAATTACCATCAAGCAAACTCCACCTTTGATGGCACTTAGGGCTTCCCATATGGTTATTCAAAGAGGAAAACCAGATATTTGGATAACTGCACTTGTGAGGCCACCTAAACCGTGGTGGACTGTTCGCCTTGATGCGATTGAGAATGACCATCAAGCAAACTTCACTTTAGACCACACTTAGGGGTACCCAATGTAGTTATGTGGAGAAGAAAACTAGAACCAGAGATACACTTGATGTGAGGAATGAAGAGCTTATGTGATAACGACCCCAATCCCATGGGAGTACATTTCCTCCCCTCCCTTGAATTGTGGAAAGACTTCACGCTGTTAATGAAGTCAATGGCACAGCTTTCTAGTCATTAAGTTCTGGTTGAAG
This sequence comes from Santalum album, assembly GCA_034195605.1. Classification (NCBI taxonomy): domain Eukaryota; kingdom Viridiplantae; phylum Streptophyta; class Magnoliopsida; order Santalales; family Santalaceae; genus Santalum; species Santalum album. The sequence goes on from CM067259.1 coordinate 12,494,184, forward strand.
TGGAAGTTACAGGATGCTAATCCCTGTCACCGTACAAAGAGAATAAAGACTATAATGATAACACTACATTGCTGTTTTTAATAGCCGGGGGAAGGTGTGGCCATTCTAATTCTAGCAGCACCCAAGCTTCTCATGATTTTTGTTGACAAGAGCCCCTTCCAAGTTCTTCCTCGTGCTGTCTTCTGATAAATTTCAGATTTGAAACATCAAGTAAAAAACAAAAAAAAAAAAAAAAGAGCATTACTTTTAGGAGGAAGCTAGTTAGAATTTTTTAAGGGGATTCACTTAATTGGTCTCCGGAATAGAAACCTAGAGGAAGAAATATATATAATTGATCATATGTTTGCACGGCTTTCAAGTGTTCCAGATGGGGGAAGCTGTAAGAAACTGTTCTTAAGCTTATAAGGAGTAGAGTTTAATAGGCCATAGTTTCTGCTCTATAAATAATTTAGTGAGTATTATTTCTTTTATTATTTACTTCACCACTTTGTTTGTGCCATTTCTGGGTTTCACTCTTTATTTTTTGTATTTTAAGTTTGAAGACACATGTATTTTCATGCTCCTATTTTTATATATTTATTTTCCAGACACATAATCATATACAATTATTGTTTCGGTAATATAAAATTGGATAAAAGACTTGATTAACTGTATCTTATTGTGATGTAGGGAGGATGAGCACGACTTTCTTGTTCAGCTGTGCAAGTTGTCAGGCAAACTCTTGAAGGTGTGTTTCTAGTTCTTCTAAGAGCTTGCCGCTTCTAGTAATTGCGAAGATTTTGAAAGATGAGATGAATCTGATGTTAATCTGTTTGCTGGGCATTACTATTGAGATACTGGCCCCTTTGGTATTGACTTGATACTTGTGTTGGAAAGGGTGCAAGGTGCACCAAGTTCCCAAATGAATATCTGCATCCTTAATTAAATGTGAACAAGGTAAGCAGTGATGATTTAGGAATAACAAATTAGAAGCACCTATGGTAATGGTGCTGCATGGCAACTTAGAGAGTACCATGTTTCTCCAGGTTGGCTTTTTGTTTGTGATATTGTGAAGGTTTCTTGACCTGGAGTGGTAAAAATTGATTTGAGAGAAAATGTAGGCCAAGTTCAAAAGTTTACTTGTTAATGGTTGAGCAAGTAGGCGTGGCTGAGAGAGAAAAAAAAAAAAGGTTCAGTGCAAGCAGTGGTTGGTTATTTAATCTTATCCTCAGATAAAAGACCCGAGGCATAGGATGCAGGTAGGTTGGTTAAAATTAACCGTGCACGGAGCTTTGTGTATTATTGTGCTAGTTAGGAGTGATGATGCAGGAAAACAAGGTTCTTAAAGCAAATAAAGAGAGGAAGAAGGGATCGAAAATCGGCAAGCTGCCATTGGAACGATTTCATTTAATCCATGGGTTTAGAAAACCTTTAGAATGCTGAAAATACAATAACAATCAATAATCAATAATAATTTCCTCAAAATCTTAGTACATGAGATCTATAAATAGGGATAGATAACTTGGGTGCTAAGCCAAATATAAAAGATCCTAATAATTCTCAGACTTAAATAATGTATGAAATTCTGATTTCCTAAATTTAGATCTCCAGACTCAAAAATGGAAACTTCGTTAATAGTCCATTGCTTTCTAAAACTCCTGACATTTACCCTTAGAGCTGGGAAGTCTTCCCGTACCAAGTGAGATGATTGGTTTAGGAGAGTATAGTACGTTTAACAATAAATGACCTGAAGACTTGGATGCAGGTTGTAAGAGTTGGGATCATGTCAAAGACCCAATTGGTATCTTGTTTTGGTTACATATAGCTGACTCCAAACTCGTAGGATTGAGGCTTTGTTATTTTAGGTTGTGCAATTTTCATGAACAGCTAAGTTCATTTCAAGCTCAAATTTATGCTATATGAGAATGACAATTGTTTTTTTTTTTTGATTAAGTTCGTGTTTTAATTTTTTCCTTGCTCTGGCAAGGAACTTGCTAAGTTTATATATTTCAACGATTGGTATGAGTCGGTTGTTAAACCATAAGTTTGTGTGTATGTTTTGAATGTTGTCCCCAGGGTGGTGAACCCGACTTGATGACTACCGCAAAGATGGTCCTTCATGACTGGCAACGTGGTAAGATACCTTTCTTCGTGCCGCCCCCACGACAGGAGGACGAGTCAGCAGAGGAACCTGATGGTTCTGGTGTGAAGGAAGAGGCAGCAGCAGCAGCAGCAGCAGCAGTAGATGGTAACGTGGAGTCAGCTGCCATAAGAGCCATTGCTAATGTCATTACATCCCAGATGTTGAAAAAACCTCCTGTCCAGAATGATCTATTCTCTGAGGACGAGTTGGAGCGTGAGACATCCAACAAACCTGTCGCCACTGAAAATGGCGATACATCTAATGACCCTCTAGTGACCGAAGAGGACGATGCATCTAATGACGCACCAGCGACCAAAGAGAGTGAAACATCTAATGAGCCTCCAGCGACCAAAGAAGGATGAAACATCTAATGGCACTCCTATGTTCGGGAAAGGTAGCAAAAGTGCTTCATTTTTTCTGTTGCGAATGAGTCCTTTGTTATTGATATTAACTTCCCATGTTCTATATGTTTTAGGAACGAAACATGGTTTTGCACGCAAGGAGAGCGTTGTCTTTAAATCTGTGTAGGAACAGATATTTGTGGTCGAATGCCTATATCTTAAGAAGGTTAAACATAATGGTAGTAGTATCGTTATCGACTCTTGTGAAGCTAGTGCGAGATAGGTGCAAAATAAGTTCAAATGGCTGAGTTGATGATGCTAGGTTCTTTGAAGTTTGATTCCTTCGTGCTTATTCCTTTTTTGGTTAATTTTTCCTAGGATCGTTGAAAATACAAAAAAAGATCCATGGATGAACTGGCATGTTGTGTCCAATGCTTTCTTCCCCAATTTTTTTCAAAAAAATAAATTAAAAATAAAAAATTGGAAGTGGCTTGAAGAAAGATGACTGAGTTCCCATTTCATGTCTTTCGTTTTCGGTTTGACCATTGTCCTCCCCCATGAAAAAGGCACAAAGCCAGCCAACTCCCCCTAGCTGTGCTTGGAGTTAGCTGTCATCCATTCAAACTTGAATGATGCTCCCCCGTTGAAGTTCTAAACAAAATTAGGATGTTTTTCTAATTGCGAACTTCATTTTTTATTTCTTTTCCAGCTTATGTGGCGCGCGCACATATATATATATATATATATATATATATATATATATATATATATATATATATATATATATATATATATACATGGGCATGCTAAACTAGTTATTTATTACTCATGAGCACAGATGAAACACCTGGTAACATCTTGATGGAATTTATGGTCAACCTATGACAAGTCAATAACAAGCATTATATAAACTTTAATTATTTAGATTTGAATCGCAGTCATGACATGACGATAGCTTGTGGGATATGAGTTGAACTCTTTTTTCTTTTTTTCTTTTTTCTTTTGTGAGGTCTCGTGTAAGCTTGATATTCACTTGGTCATATGGTTGTTTTTCTTAAATGTTCGCGTGCTTTTCCAACCGTCTCATTGGGAGGGTCTCTTTTAGCTCTTTCCAAATAAGACGTACGATACCCACACTATTCAATCTGACTCCGAGACATGATTACGGCTTGGAGAATATATTAGAATATCAATCTTAGGCTTGAAGTGATCCTGATGAATATAATTAAGCCGCGTCTCCTTTTACCCCCCAAATGTAATGAAGTCGGCGTTGGAATTTTGGGAATACAAAATGGAAATTTCAAATCTAAAGCTTTGGAAAGACAACACAATTTTCAGGATCCCTGAATAATTATTCCTTATTTCTTGTGCGTGGTTCTTTTGTGTCGCGTTGCGGAGCCAGAACTCGATGTTAGGTTGGGTGAAATTTTTTTAGGTTTTAACTCATAATCAAATAAAAAATATGAGTTTGATAGAAAAATTTCATCATAACTACAAATATAAATTCCCAATATACTATTTTGAGGTTAAGGAAAATAATTAAAAATAAAAAACTTAAAGTCTTACATCGGGTTCAATGAGAAGACTTGCAATTCTGGCTTCAACCCGATATATATTTTTTCTTAAGATGATGGTTCTATAGATGGTGGGAAAATAGAAGATTCAGTTAATTAGTGCCCAAAATCAAGCACAATAAGCTAGAATCAACTTTGGAAAACTAATGAAAAAAATTCATTGTGCAATAATCTAGCCATAACTACACCCTTTAAAACGGCCAACATTTTTTCATGAAAATAATGTCATTTTGGGTGCACCTGTGCCTCATTAAGAATAGTGATGCGGTATAGAAGATAAGCCTATAATTGATTGTGACTATAAAATTATAAGTTTTAAATAGGAAAAAAGCTGCTCCTCAGGGATGACAAGGGAGATTAGCTTCAAAACGAGTTTTTCTCATTTTATCCTAATTTTTATTTTTAAAAAATTTAAGAATATAGCAAAATGAAAAACGAGAAGTGATGCAGTATAAAAGATAAGCCTATAATTGATTGTGACTATAAAATTATAAGTTTTAGATAGGAAAAAGACAGCTTCTTAGGGATGACAAGGGAGATTAGCTTCAAAACAAGTTTTTCTCATTTTATCCTAATCTAAATTTTTGATTTTTAAAAAATTTAAGAATATAACAAAATGAAAAACGAGAAGTTCAGCTGCGGCGGGTGTCCCACCAGGCACTCCCCTAACTCCGCCCCCGACGGGCGCCCTCGCCCCCGTTATCGAATGGACGATGCCCGCATCTCTTTGATGCACGTAAATAATCAGGAACCTATTTTGTCTCGCGGGGAAGATTTAACGAATACTTTTTGTAGATTCGTAAGTGGCGGATACCGTCTTAAAGGATAGAACGACTCAAGCATGCATTTGCTGTCTCACTTATGCACAATACGGATTTGTTCCAACAGTTGGTTATCTCCGACTCTGATGATTTTTTCCTGACCAAAAGAAAGAAAGTTGCACTTGGACAAGGCCTAGGGGACGACGCTTGTAGCAGCAGATCCAAAGTCAAATCGATAGTGAAAATGCATGAAGAGTTAAGATTTGGTGGGAGATGGATGGGGTGCATGTGGGTATTTGATTTCTTCAAAACCTTGTATCATTTTGTCCTCTTTTTTTTTAGCTCCTCTTTCCCTAGATCTGTCACGACACGTGCGCTCTTCCTACTTAATTAGAAAAAATAATAGACAGATAGCTCAAATAATCCGTTAGAAGTCATGTGTCGGAGAGAACATCAGAATTTCATAGGGTTCTTATTTTTGGTAGCCTATGAATGAACCATCATTCACGAAAGTAATTTTTAATTCAGAAAGAGTTATTAAATTAAAAAAAATGGAACGCCTCAAACAGTAATAATTAGCTCAACTTTTTGGATATTAGCTGTAAGTTCAACAGCGTTTTAGATTTCTGTGACCTCACATCTCATTTCCTCGAACATGGAAGAAAGCTTGCTGTAGCGCACACTTGGCAAAGTTACAACCTTTCTTCTTGTTTTTGGCTTTTCGCATTCAAACGTTTTTAAAGCTTACATTTCGGAGAAAACCCATTTAATATTATCTCTCTCTCTCTCTCTCTCTCTCTCTCTCTCTGTTGGAAGTGGTAATACATACGGAGATCTCCATGAAAGAACATTGAAAAGGCCAGCAGAAGAAGACAAAAGAAATTGCATTGAGATCTCTCTGGTGAAGGTCTGATTTGGAAAAAAAAAAAAAAGGGGCAAAAGGGCTCTGACCCAGAAGTTTGGTAGGTTGGTTCAATCTGTGTGTATTGTGCCGTTGGACTCTGTCAACATCACACAAACGTCTCTCACCGTATCCCTTCATTACTCATAAATGCTTTCTGGTCCCAGAGTCCAACCCCCGTTGCAAAATCCTGCGGTTGAAACTTTTTTGGTATAAGCAACTAGGGGATTGGGAATGTGGGACTAAATGAGAAGTTTCTGACTTTGTGCTTTAAGCAGAATGTGAAGAAAATACATAGCGGACGTGGGAGTTTTTTTTGGTCTGTTCGTGGGTTTTCTTTGACTGAAAAAGAAGAAGAAGAAGAAGAAAAAAGCCCTCTTTTGGGTAAGCGAATTGGAGCATTTGGAAGTGGCTAAGAGTGGTCATTACTCCAGATCGACTAGTCAAGGGTCTCAGTAACCCTAGCAATAGGGTTGCTTTATAGAAGTCTGTCCTGGAGTCAAACAGTGGTATTTCCCATGTTAGTCGGTTTTGTGAATGACACGGCCTCATCATCCTTTCTGCTTTGTTGGTGTATTTATATATGAACATTATGATTGAGTAGTACTAATGCATTTGCCTTTTCTGTATACTAGCTGTTGTGAAAATTGAGAAATTGATGTTCTCTGTGTAGGATAAGTATAGTTCTAGGTGGACTATTACGTGTTGCAATTCTCTAGATAGATATAAGCAAGAAATCTGGAGTTCCTGAAAGAAGGAATACCAGTTTACAGCTGAGATCTTATGAAATGGCGGAGGATACAACAGAAATGCGATCATTGGCCCTGACACCAACATGGTCTGTTGCCACTGTTCTGACAATCTTTGTCGCTGTTTCCTTGCTCGTCGAGCGATCAATTCATCACCTAAGTTCTGTAAGTAGTTTTCGTGTCTTTTCTATGCTTTGTTTCACTTAACAAACTGCTGTAATCTTTTTCAGGGAATATTATATGTTTTGGGCATACTCTCTTTTTGTAAGTTACTCTCTCATTAAGATTGTGGACCTTGCGGTCTGCAATTAAAAGGTCCCTCGTTAGGATTGTAAACTTTTATTAACAGTATCTTAATTACTGTTGCATCCTGGGATCTGATTTGGTATCAAGAAGCTCCTAGCTTTTTTAATTGATGACATGTTTGTGTGAAGTTGCTTGTTTTCATTCCACCCCAAAGTTTTTCAGCCCAAGCTTGTCTAGTAATTTCAGCAGCAATAATACTGAATGGATAGTGACCAGTTCCCTTTAAGTTCTCTGTGCTTTGCATGTTGCATTATTGTTTACAGAGAGTTAGTTGTGACCTGAAATATGCCATTCTTCACATTATATGCGGCAGAATTTTAAAATGATCGGATGTTTTACATTGCTTATGTCATAATTTTTGTAAGGGAATATTTTGTAGGAAATAGGTTTTCTGTAGGGAAATTTAAGATTACTTGTAGGGTAGTTTTGGCACAATCATGATCGGTACTCTCTTGTGTTCAGTCTTACATTGCCACCAGCTCTGACCCTTAGTGTTGGGGTTTCAACGATTAGTTTAATCATCCAGATTAACTTAATTCAGCTTTGTGTAGCAAGGTGATGCTCAAGTTCAATTATCAACATTTGATAGAACTTTGGATTCCCCATCTCAAAAGAAAGCTTTTTATGCTAGGCAGGCCTCAGTTGATTTAGTTCTATAAAGTTATCAGTAAAATAATGATCTTCCTTACATTGCTCGTATTGTGTATTGATATTATTTGTATGACCGAAATATTATTAAATTACAGCACCTCTAACTGAAGAGAACAAAAATGATATCCTCTTGTTTTGATGAGAGAATCTTCTTTTGGTATTTCAGTGGTTGCGGAAAACTAAACGGAAACCTTTGCTTGAAGCCTTGGAGAAAATGAAAGAAGGTATTTTCCATAACTCTAAATGCTAGTTATTATGATATGTTTGATGTTGCTTAGTTGTTCTTGTTTTTCTTCTTCTTTTGTGTTATTTCTGCCAGTTTCGTATGTTAGTAACAGTTAACATTTTTCCTTTGTGGGTGGGGTCATTTAACAATTGTTGAGGGGAAGACTTTAAATAGCTTAAATTGTCCAGAAATAAATGAGAAGCTTCAATTACATTTTCAGAGTTGATGCTGCTTGGCTTTATATCTCTCCTTCTTACGGCTACCTCAAGCACAATTGCCAATATTTGCATTCCATCAAAGTTCTATGATAGTGCATTCACACCATGCACGAGGTCTGAAATTGACGGAGAAATTGAATACAGTTCTCCCAAAGGCAGAAGACTATTGATGTATTCTTTTCTTCCATACCCATTTAGGAGGAGGTTGAATGATTTAAATAAAAATACCTGCAAAGAGGCAAGTGATTTATCCACATATAATTTTTGTGATGTCGTTTTTAGTTATTACTTTTAATCAAAGTACAGATTTTCCCTGCTAAATTTATAATGGCTATTCATGATATAAATAAAACAAATTATACGTATTTTTGTTGCGCAGGGTTATGAGCCATTTGTTTCATATGAAGGTCTTGAGCAATTGCACCGCTTTATCTTTGTCATGGCGGTAACACATATCGCATACAGCTGCTTAACAATGTTGCTGGCAATCGTGAAGGTTAGAATTACTTTCATGTGTTTTATGCAAACCTAGCAGGGAAGGTTTTGGTTACACTTGCATTACTTACACTTTCATTTAGTGGTAAAAGCTGAAAAATTAACTGTCTGTGCCTTGTTAAGGCGTGAAGATTATAATGTCATTATAAAATGTCAACTCTTGATGTGCCCATGAGGCCCAATTGCATTGTAAGTAGTATTAATTGGATTATTACTTAGCAAAAACAAAAAAAAATAATTAGATCATTGATTTTGATATTCATTTTTGATCTTCTGAGGCAGAAGAGAAGGGAAGAAGAGAAGGGGGGAGAGAATAAGGGAAAAGATAGAAGCAAGAAAGGAGAAATAGGAGAAGAAACAGAGGAAGAGACAAGAAAAAGAGAGAATAGGAGAAGAAGCAGATAAAGAGGGAGGAACCTGTGGTAGTAGGAAAGAGAACAAGAGGGAGAGAGAATCCAAGGTTCAATAATCTTAATAGTCAATAAGCTGTATTGCAGACCATAAACCTGGGTTTTTACTAATCAAAAGACAAAATAAAACAAAATAAAATACCAGAAAAAAAACATCCAGCTTGTTTATTTAACTATGTCAACTTTTCAGGTTCAAAAAAAAAAAAAACTGAGTAATTTCCAATACAGGAATGCATTATATAATAACATCCTACACATATTACGTAATTTCAAAATTATTAAGCAAAAATAATAAATAATTACCAACATTACTTTGTGAGGCCTTGGTTTCCCTGCTTTCAGAATTATATCTTGGTCTGAAGTTTCCAGTATTTGCAAATGTAGTTTAGTTCACATCATATAAAAAACAGCCTTTAAGGTAGATGGCACCCATGATTTCAACTTGAGTAAATTCTTAGGATTCAACAAAGCTTTTGTTGCTTCATTACATTCTAATGATTTGAGCAGATCCACAGTTGGAGGATATGGGAGGAAGAGGCTCATAGGGATCATCATGATTCATTAGCTGGTAAGCTTTTATAGTTTTATGTTACTCCTAAGCAGTCAACCTTGGTATATATTAAACTTGCGGAGTGTGTTTTTTAATCACTTAGATGCCCAATGGCTCTGTTGTCTGGAACGGCACAAACAGATCCCTTTTGAATGGGTTAACTGAAGAAAATTGAAGCCATCACTAGTATTTACAATGTGAGATTAAGTTGTCTGGCACTTTCTTAAGGCTCCGTTGAGTATTTTAATCCAACATACTTCAGATGATTGAGTGATAGGGCAGACAGTTATAATTTTATCTATGTTATTCATAAGATTTTAGTTCCTTGACAAATAGAAGCAATAACTTGGGAGTCCAGTACCGAAAAGATCAATAGAAGGTAAAGCTAACCTTAAAAACAACATGCAAGGTGGCAAAAAGAAATATAAGAGAGACAATGGAGGCCTCAAAACTTTAGCCCGAGAACTTAAATTTGTCTATGCTTTTATTAGTTTATTAATAGAGAAAAATAACGACGTAGGAGCACCGAAATAGAGTTCAAGAGAGTGAAAAATAACCTAAAAAAGAAGGTGCATGGTGGCTTATGGAAAATAAAAGGTTTAGAGATCAAGGGACATCAACAGACCTGCATGAACGTGTCTGTTATACCCCAAAATTTTCAGCAGTGATTTCAATTATGTATTGGTCTCTCAGCATGGTTCAATGCAGTCTTTTTTAATGATCACAGTCTTGCCTTTAAGTTAATATTTTTCATAAGTTATATTTGGATAATTCATGTTTGAATATTTATTTTTCAGAATTGACATTGCAAAGACAATCAACCTTCGTCCAATTTCATACATCAAATCCTTTGGCCAAGAATAGTTTTGTAGTGTGGGTGGTAGGTACACAGCTTTTGACTTTTCCTGCATCCATATTGCTTGCTTTCTCTAATTATTGCATTTTACCAACTATTTTGTGTTTTATGTGTTTAACTATGAGAAAAGCTTAAGAGAACCTTGTGGACTTTTCATACTGAAGGACAAGTTTGGATATTCATGAAAATGAAGATATCCATGGTCGTCATGTGCATATATTTGTCCTGTTGATTGGATCAAGGAACTAGAGATATACTCTTTGATTCATTTATTCTATTGATCCTGTTCCACTGGACAATTTGATGCTGTCAGCTTTCCATGATGTGCCATCTGTGATGGTGGGCTTAGTTATTTAACAATGGAAATGGAACCCCATAGAAACTTGTGTACATTTATGCATCTTTAATTTTTTGAAACGACTTGGGACTAAAGCATTTTTTAAAAAATTTTTTTGTTCTTCTTTTAACAAAGGAGACAAAAAAGTGATTGAAGTTGTCAGTCTTGAATTCAGTTAAATTTTCTGATCATTTACGATGAGCGAAAAAGTACTTCATGTGGGTGTGGGGGCCATAGTATGCCTCCTCCTATTCTTAATCTTAATATACTCCTTAAATCTTTTAGTTGGATTATTTATCATGGTATCTTTGCAAAACATTAACAGAGCTTCATTGAATTAGTAGTTTTACAAGTGGTTGTTAAATTGTAGACCTGCTTCTTTCGACAATTTGGGCGTTCTGTGGTTCGTTCCGACTACCTCACACTCCGCAAGGGATTTATCATGGTATGATTTATTCTCAAGTCTGACAACAATATAAAGAGCATGCTATCTCAAGGTTTTATATATGTTTAGTTATTTGACTAAGCTATTTAATGTGATGTCTCAGTCATTTTATCATGATAGATTTTCTTTATATTTAAGGAATATTGTTATCTTTTGATATAGTTACTTTTTTATTTCCTCATCCATGGCAGAACCACAATCTTACGGCAAAATATGATTTTCATAGCTACATGATTCGATCTATGGAAGATGAGTTCCAAAGGATAGTAGGTTTGAGGTAAGCAACATAAGAAACTCAAATAATTGTCATCACGATGTTATAGCCACAAGTACTGGGGGATTTCGGTCCTTTGTGGTTACTTCATTTTTTATTTAATAAATATTCCTAGGTTCAATTGTATACTAGCAGTAGCAGCTGGGGAAAGGTTGCCACTGTTATCGAAAGAGTAGTAATAAATGCTCAGAAATAGTTCTGATTGAGTACCTGACCATACTTTATTAAAATAATGTTAACATTGATATCTATATTTTCCTAAAATGGTAAAAATAAATATCAACCTCATTCCTTTTACCGCCAGATGCCTAACTTGGCGTGGGAAACTGTTAATATTGGCAGACAAAGTCAGGGCTTCTAATCCTTGCAATTGCTTAGTTGGTTGTGTGTATTTTGCTCATCATGATTATGTGTTCTTATCGTCTTTTATGAAATCTGGATGTCAATTTTTTCTGGGCTTAGTAGTTTGCGAAGTTAACATTTTTTTTATTTTGGGGTTCTATTTAATCTGCATACTAAACTGCCCTCTGGAAGTTGACCAGCTAAATTGTCTTCTTCTTGACTCTTGCAGTGCTCCTCTATGGGGATTTGTTGTCGCTTTTATGCTGTTTAATATAAAAGGTATGGTATGGAAGAGTTAAGGACTAGTTGTTTCTTATAATTAAGGCGGCTACCACTGAATTCTCATTTTGCCAAGCACAGATTAAGTTATATGACTATTAGTCTACTGGTCTCATAGAAGAAAGTTTTCAAGCGGCCAGCTTGTTAGACATGCATTAAAAATTCAATTGTTCCTCAAACTAGTTAACCTCACCAGCTTAACAGATAAGCTTACATTGAACCCCTAAACTGAGGACCACTGCAAAGGCACACCACAGGATAGTCTTTGGTTTGGCTGGCTGAACCTGTCCAGGTTGACCCCATTAATAACCTATACCGAACATTGGTAACTGGTATTTGATAAAACGTAATTCCTTAAGGTCAAAAAATTCATCATCATCGATTTTTGTGCCTTTTGCAGGTTCCAATCTCTATTTCTGGATAGCCATTATTCCAATGACTGTATGTTTCTCTTTCCGTGTGATATTTCTGTTTAAATTTTAGTTTTGATCGCCTGTATGACTGTCTTGGGCACATGGTATACATAAACACATGAAAACAGACCTTACAATATTTCACTTCAGTTCTTTTTGCTGGAACTGAATCAAGATGGCCAACATTTTTTCTTCATTTTATCTTATTAGTAGAATGTTCCTTTGGTCTTATCTCCTTATAATGTCTCATATAAATATGTAGCTCGTTCTGCTGGTGGGTACAAAGTTGCAGCATGTTATCGCGACCTTGGCATTGGAAAGTGCTGGGATATCTGGATACTTTGCTGGAACAAAGTTACGCCCACGTGATGACCTTTTCTGGTTTAAGAAGCCGGAACTATTATTATCCTTGATCCATTTTATTCTTTTCCAGGTTGGCAGCATGTACAATGTTTCAGTTTCTGTAAATGTTATTTAATTATTATTTTTTATATGTAATGAGCCTATATGTTCACTTCTATTGATATGCACTTCCTTTTCTATGCTTTCCTCTGCAGAACGCATTTGAGCTTGCTTCGTTTTTTTGGTTCTGGGTATGCTGTTTTCCATACTGGATTTCTTTTCTAGTCAGGAGTTGATCATGAAGCATCCTAATCGTTATTAAATATATTGACAGAAAGAAATCTATTTTATTTAATAGGGGTATTTTCTTATCCTGATTGGTGGTTACTTATGCTTTTTTATGTTTAATTAGTCCATCTTATTTAATTTATGTGCAGTGGCAGTTTGGGTACAACTCTTGCTTTATTAGAAATCATTTGCTGGTCTACTTACGACTGATCTTAGGGTATGCTCTCAAGTTAGCTGATTATGATGAATTAGTTTCGCATTTATGCTATAAAACAATTAAGTGTTGCTTCTGTTATCGAACCGACTCATGTCTCTATCGTTGGTAACAGGTTTGCAGGACAGTTCCTGTGCAGCTACAGCACCTTGCCGTTATATGCACTGGTTACTCAGGTATCTGTATTTTTTTTGTGAATAATAGAGAAATCCTAAATTGGGAATTTTTCACAGTTGTATAATATAAGAGGTCATTGTTTCCAATATTTACTGTCTATTAGATTGATTGATCAGCTGACTTGAGTTCTGTATCTGTTTTTGGGGTAGGTATAAATGGGGGTTCTTGACCATGAAATAGATCTGTTTTTATCCTTATAATTTACGCTCGCACATCCCTTATTGCCCATTTTAACCTGTCGAGTGCATGTGTATTTACTAATAAAAAGAAAACCGCAAATTTGTTTATTAGAAGTGTGGTAGGTTTAATTCTTTTGTTTGTGCTGCTAACACCAAGAATTGTTGAGTGAACGAATTAGACGCATCAAACACATTAAGAAGTGGTTCACTGCCTTGACATCTAATTTCCAGTTCCTTTTTGAAATTGACCTCTTTTTTCAGATGGGAACGAACTACAAGGCGGCAATAATCCCACAGAGAATAAGAGAGACCATCCATGGATGGGGGAAGGAAGCTAGGAGGAGGAGAAGACATGGCATGTTCACCGATGATTCAACCATACACACCGAAACAAGTACGGTTTTATCGTTGGAGGAAAATGACTGTCAGTTGCTGGATAGTCCTGCAACCAACATTGGCATGGGCGTGGGAATCGAGTTACAACCGGCCGCAGTATGCACTCCAGTTGCTAACGAAACTTCTAGTCGGGTTGGGACACCCCTCCTTCGACCCTCTGCTTCAGTTTCCCATGCAGTTCCAATTCAGAATGAGAGTTTCACAAGATGCTCTTCAATGCCAAACAGAAAGGATAGATTGTAACATAATAGTATGAGGTTGTGGTGTACCAGTTAGGCATGTTAATCCGATAAATGGGAATTCGGCAAGATCATAGCTTCTACCTTTCTTTCTCCTTCCCCAGCCCCACCCTCACCCTTCAATACCATGTTCTGTTAGATGAGCCTACTGTAAAGGAGGATCTTTTATTAAGAAGAAAGTATATTTGTTTCAGAGCTGCAGCTTCTTCTTGTCATAGGAATTTCGACATTCCTACGGAAAAGTCTGCTTGAAAGTACCACCAGTGATAATGGCACCCAATTTGGAGCGCAATCATCGTTTCGTTCGCTGCATTATCTGCGTGCGCTGTGAGGTTCAAAGTTCGGTTCTTTTGCAGGGTAGTGACTAAAAATTAGAGTGCCTCATCATTTACTTGTTTGTTGTAAAATCTGAAGCTTTATGTTTTACAGTTGAAACGTGCCTTTTAATCTCAGTCTGTGGGCAGAAACAGAAGAAGGTGATCTGTTTTCATCTAAAGATCTTATTATTAGGGAGTACAGATTTATTAAGCACAACGCTGAAGTTAGCCTCCAGTCCCAGTCATACCATTTAATTTATGGATGGGCCCCATTCCACCTATATTTAGTTATCCGGTTCACTCCTTTCCCTTCCAGCTTGGTGGCATTGGCTCATTAGATTCATGAGCCGGTTCAGTTGACCCGGTTGAAGGCACAGCATTGTTGCGCTTCTTGGTGGGCTCGTGGGAGGCCGGGTCTTTCATTGAATCGCCCATGGGCTCACTAGGTCCATGGATTGACATATTTGGCTCGCGGGCCGATCCCACGCAGTCTGGCCCAAAGCAGAGTGTAGGCTTCGGCTTCTCGGTTGGCTCGTGGGCCAGATCCATGCAGTCTGGCCCAAAGCAGAGTGTAGGCTTTGGCTTCTCGGTTGGCTCGTGGGCCAGTTCCATGCACTTTGTCGAGCAGAATGTAGGCTTCGGCTTCTCGGTTGGCTCGTTGGCCAGCTCCATGCAGTCTGGCCCAAAGCAGAATGTAGGCTTTGGCTTATCTGTTGGCTCGTGGGCCAGCTCCATGCAGTCTGGCCCAAAGCAGAATGTAGGCTTTGGCTTATCTGTTGGCTCGTGGGCCAGCTCCTTGCAGCCCGACCGCGAACAGAATGTAGGGTTAGCCGGCTGCTCCTCGGGGGATGGTGGCTCGCAAGGAGGCTCGTGAACGGGCGGCGGCTCAAAGATAGGTGGCTCGTAAATGGGCGACTGCTGCGGCGGCTGCTGGTAAGGTGGCTGGATGATTGGTGGAGCCGGCAAGCAGGGTGGCTCGAAGCAAGGTGGCTGTTGGGGTATCGGCTCGCAAGGTGGATCACAGGGCCCACTACCGCCGCTCCCACTGCCCTGGCCATAACCGGATCCGGATCCGGATCCATATCCGCTCCCCTTTCCGCTTCCAGACCCGTACCCGCTGCCCGAGCCTCTTCCGCTCCCCGAGCCACTGCCGCTGCCCTGGCCATAGCCACTGCCCTGACCCCCGCCCCCCTGGCCTGAGCCGCTGCCCTGACCCCCACCCCCCTGGCCATAGCCGCTGCCCTGACCCGAGCCAGTGCCCTGTCCCCCACTGCCTTGGCCATAGCCACTGCCCTGGCCCGAACCGGTGCCAGATCCGGATCCATAACCAGATCCATGACCGCTTCCCCAGGATAAGGAGGACCCAAGTCCGGAATAGTGGGGGTCGGGGTTGGATGTTGGGTCATGAACGGAGTCGCGGAGGATCCGGTGAGAAAAGCTGGTCATGATTAATCCCAAGGAAACGAAGAGTAATAAAAGCAAATGGAGACATTTGGTTGAAGAAGCCATCGACCCCATGAAGCTTTTTTTTCCTTCTGGTTTGAGTGACGAGTTCATTGGGTGGGTATATAATATATACGCGCACACATGAATGAAGCGGTTTGAGGAGAGAGATAAAGAGGGGTATCACTGCGGATGGCACCAAAAGCCTGAGCTGGTTTGGGGGTTGGGGTTTGTTCTGGGATTGCGGAGCCATGACGGAGGTGTGAGGCCGGAGACTTGCGTGCCCCGGCGGCAACTCATCTGCAAATGAATTTCTATCTTCAAGGAAACTATATTATAATAATGAAATTTCTACGTATACAGACACATCCTGGGAACAACAGCACACATCCCTAAATATTTCAAGCAATTGAAAACGAAAACAGAAAAACAAATGATCCCTTCAGCAGAGCAATCTCTAAATTTTCTACTATCCCCCATTTCCCTTCCTTTATGCATTCACTGGTTCAAATGAAACTTAATTTCTAATGATGTGGTCATGTTCCTTCCAATTCCTTTGCAGGCATTTTATCACCATCTCAGCCATGTGATGCTCCAAAAGAAATAAAAAAGAAACATACTACATCAGCTCAGGCTTGCAAATGTTCTTTCACTATTCTCAGGCAATCCTCCACAAGGGAAAAAGAAACATATTCCATCATCAGCTCAAAACATGTAAATGTTCTTTCACTACCATCTTCAATTATGCAATCTCTCACAGGAGAAGGAAAACGAATTCCATTATCTGCCAAACAAGTAAATGTTTCATAGAAGCATAGACAAGCTTCTGTTGCGAGCTGAGAGTCAACTGAAGATAGTTTTATTTGGAACCCAGAAGAACAGATCCACATTTGTCGTTCCAGATAAAAGTTCCAACAAGGAAGAGCACCTTTGATCAAGTTCCGCATTCAAATTTCTTCTCCACTGCCACCACCAGAATCC
Source organism: Santalum album (assembly GCA_034195605.1). Taxonomy (NCBI): domain Eukaryota; kingdom Viridiplantae; phylum Streptophyta; class Magnoliopsida; order Santalales; family Santalaceae; genus Santalum; species Santalum album. The sequence goes on from CM067259.1 coordinate 12,511,010, forward strand.
ATAGCCTTCAAACTTTCTGCCAGCATCCGTTCCCTGTTTTGTGCTTGTCTTTCTACACCAACCATCCACAGACCTAGAAGATGAACTAATATTTAGAGACGAGATGACGATAGTCAATAGAGTATAATTATCTTATTGGCATAGTCAATAAATATTTCAGATTAAAACTGTTAAGCAAGCAAGAACTTAAGAAGGCGAAACTGAGAGCGTACCAATTGCACTTCCAATCGCACAAAACCAGAGAACCCTCATGGACCATTTATCCCCAATGACTCCCCTTCCCGTCATTTTTTGCTGCAAAAACTATTTTACTGCTATTAGAAAACAGTATACAGAACATGAAATGGCTGTGCTGGTCAAACAAATATAAAATAACAATTGCAATTTAATATTGAAGTGAATGATTGAATAATGTATAAACGCTTGAGTGGTCTACCATGAACAAAATCTTTAAGCAATGTGAGTCAGCCATTCAACGGCGTATAGTCAATGTGAAGAGGCAAAGCAAGAGAAAACCCACTGGATAAATCTCTTGGTATTAATTTACCAAAATAACAGCAGAAAACAATTGAATTTTCTTTCTATTGATTCGAAGAAGATACAATGTGTTTTTCACAACTGCAAATAGCCAATTACACATCAATTCTTCCAGGGGAGAAAATGCGAAAGATCTTATTGGAAAATGGTGTGCTTACTGCTTACTGTACCAAGGATATACTCATTTAGTCATCAAAACATATTCACCCTACCCAGCCCAAAAAAAAAAAAAAAAAAAGAAGATATATTCACCAAGGAGATTGTTTCATGCATGTTGGTCAAGATCTACATGAATAAACCTAGATAATTAGCTAGAAAACAGCACAACAAAATAAAAATAAAAGCTACAAAAACTAGTTTTCCATAATTAAATCAATGGTCTGAAACTAAACTAGAAAAGTTCATCTACAAATGGAAATTTTCAGCCTTTTGTTTCAAGCCACACCAAAATTGCAATCTCACAAAGAAGCTGTTTGGCTCAAACCAAATGGCTACCAAAGGTCTAATGTCAAGGAAACGGCAGTTAATCATGCAAATGACCCCAATAACCTGAAATTTTATTTGAAGCCCAGTCCAGAAGGCAGATAAGACGGTGGCAGAAAGTAAAATGAAAAAAAAAAAAATAACACAACATATACTGCATAAAGAGTTCAGGCAAGGTGGCCCTTAACGTCCCAAACACACGTTGATTGGTGCAGTTCTTCATCTATATGGACTTCGCTACAGAGATCCAGTTCAATCAGGCTCAGCAGGAGCCTAGATTAACAGGGAAGTATCTAAGATTATAAATTTGTTTTAGGCAATTGCATCTTTCAGCATTTCTGGGTTGGAAAATAGCTATGCCGCAAACCACAATATATAAACATAAAAACATGGAGCCAATTAATGGAAACTCCCATCATTTTACAAAGTCTAATAGTCATCGTCTCAACTTACACGGTCACCACAACTCATATTGGTACTCAACCTTAGGTTGCCTTCACTCTCTAAATTGTTCTTACCATAATTTTCAAGAGAGAATTGTAGAAACAATTTAAAACCAAAAGAAGAACTCCAAATCAATAAATTCACTCTCTAAATTGTTCTTACCATAATTTTCAAGAGAGAATTGTAGAAACAATTAAAAACCAAAAGAAAAACTCCGAATCAATAAATTCATTAAGAAGAGAATACTCTCTCTCTCTCTCTCTCTCTCTCTCTCTCTCTCTCGTCCACTGACATTCAGAAGATCATTTGTTCAATTACTCGTCAACATCTCTGCGACTACAACCCACAGCAATGAAGCAGCATAGGGAAACCATTTCGGAATATTTCATCGAATTTATAAACATCAATTCACGGATAAAACCCTAGAATCGAACTAAGAGTAGAGATTTTCCAGCATAGAGAACTCACCTCCGATGTGTGTAGCCGGAAATTTATCGCCGGGAAATTTCGACTTGGGACCCGGAATCGGACACCGCGGACTGTAAGTGAGATCAATACGAAGGGGCCGACTCAAAATTATTATATATTTCTGGGTAAATATTAAAAAACGGCGTAGGTTAGGTCATTATTGAAAATTATGGTCTCAGTTTTTTTATCACACATAAAAATGGCCTAATAGATCCTGTCATTCAACGAAAAATTAAATTATTAATAAAATATATTAAAATCTGAAAACTAAGAGGAAAAATAAAAATCAAATTATTATAATTAAAAAATTATTATTTCAAATTAAAATAAGAATCCTGATATCGAAGACGAGAGCAACGATGACAATTGAATCTAATAGTAGAGGTTTTGATGAATGAGTTTTTGTATCTTAATTATGAAATATTTTTTTATTTTTTTATATGCAATAATTTATTTTCTCTTTTTTCTCCTTAATTTTCATATTTTATTTCTTTTTAAAATATTTTTTCATTATCAAATTAAACGAAATTGGACAACAGCACCCATTGGACTATTTTCATAACTATCTTCGAGATAGTGGCCATGCATGGACTTCTCATGTTACACATGCATTTTTCCCATTATCATACAAGAATATAGCTAAAATCGCCAATAAACATGCAAAATTTGCCCCTCCAATTTTTTGTGCGTTGGGTGGGAATTTTTCGAATTTTTCGAAAATTCCATAGGTATTTTTTTTTTTTAGTTTACTATTCTCTGCTCTCATTTTTTCCTAATTATTTTGAACATACAATTTACGAGGAAATTTCAGTTGGGAAATTGAAACTTCCTGATTAAAAATTTTCAAATAAATTTTTTATTCAGTCAGGAATTAAAATAAAAAATAAATTTGAGAGAAAATTGAGATATAATAATTCGATTTGAAAACTCACGGATTGTCCGAATGAACTCCCCTAATAATAGGAGTCTTTTATGATAAGTGTTAAGAATTTATATTTGAATATGATTGTGTTACTAATCTATATCTAGAGGAAAAAGTTAATTACAAAATTTTGTTATTTATATCAAATAAACATTATTGTCTTTATATTTGAAAAATGACTCTTTTCTTTCATTTAAAAGAGATGCAATACCATTCTTTTTTAAAAAAATTATTGAGTATGTTATCAGAAACATGCTAAAAGATATAATTGGTACTTACTAGTAATTAAACTTCTCTCCCCCTCCCTTCTTCCTAAACCAATCAAAGGTAAGACCGTTCCCTTTCCCCTTCTTTAAAAAGTAAACCAAACGAGGTGAAAGTGTTCTGATTTAACCTCCCTTCCCCTGTCATTCCTCTCCCGTACCCTCAATCCAAACAACACTCAAACAAGGATCGCAATCTCCACACTCGTAATCAGTCTGTTCATACCTTTCCATCTCACTCTCCTAAATCACCTCTAGTGACCTTCTCTCCTCTTGTCCATGTTCGAAGCTATCCCGAGCTTTGCTCGAATATCTTCATTTCTGGTCTTCTCCTTCCTAGTCTTTTGCATACACCTTTCACCATCTTCATATTGCCTTCTAATTGCCCAACCCTTGGGCATAACAACAATAGCCTTAAAGCATCCAGCAGAACAACTCTTTCAACCACAAAGGCATGTAATGATCACAACAACCCCTTGCCACACTTGACTAACTCGTCCGAATCTTATGACTGAAACTCTTTGGGCGTCTCCACATCCCAATAAACACAAACTAGAAAACAATTCATCCATGCACAAGTTCGATGGAATTCGAATCTCCAACCTCCACTATTGAAGAGCCTGGGATGCCACCTGAGTCAAAAATGCTCAATATTAATGGCATTTTCTAAGACCACATTGCATGCCAGATCAAGGAAACAGCTTATAAATGTAAGATCATAACTGCATATTAGAATAAGCTCCAGTTGCCATGGCAGCTACCCTCCTTTTGACACAGTGGGCTTCATAATATCCCCAGCATAAGTTCATAAGAAGGATCTAGTAAACAAAACACTTATACGATACTTCGCCCCGCATTAAGATATATACACTATAACAACCAAACTAGTGTTACAAGGAACCAAAAACAAGGGTTGAAGCTGAAAAAACAAAAATCAAAGATCAATTAATAATATATCAAGCTTCCTAATTTCCTTGTGTTACGATGATGGAAGAACAAAAACACGCAATGAGTGAGGGTTGTCGTTGCTCAATAGGGTGCTTGGGTCAGTCTCTGTGTCTCATTCTGATCATCGAGGGTCTGAAGGAGGAGGGGAGAGGCATATTGAGCTGTCCCTTGGTGCTCTTCAGAGTCTTGGCAGAATGAGAGGATGAAGGTATCGATCGACATCTCGACCACCGCAAAGAAGAGTGTGGCTACAACATACCCAAGAACCCAACAAACCTGCAAAACCAATAGTTCTTGTTAGATAGTGGCATTAGGATTAGCACACGTATTTGCGTATTTCTACCTTAAAAGAAAGAAACCATAGCTTGAGGAGCACTCTTTGTAAGCCAATTTAGAGGCAGGCACCCATATTATGATTTCAATATACTGCAATACTATTATTCTCTTTCCTCTCCACTCATGGGCTGGAGAAAAGACTTATGCTCATCAACATAGCTGTGATTTAGCAATAGTTTATCTGTATCTTCCACCAGCTATATGCACATCTTATCTCATAGGAAGAAAGGAGGGAAGCAAAAGCTATCCCTCAAGAAAAAAGAACATCCCTCCCCCTCAATAAATGTCATTTTAATTTTGAAATAGAAAAAGAAAATTAATGAAGAGGTTCCAAATTGTTACATTCTGTTTTAATTGTAAATGTTTTTGGTTCTTATACTTTAACCAACCGTATTAATATCTTTACAACAGCTATGGATAACTAGCTGCTAATTTCCATATATCTGAAGAACTTGAAGAGAAGTTGCTTCTCAAGATGGCTTTCACTGATTCAAATAAGTGCATAACCATCAACTTCAGAAAAGAGATTATAAACAACTGTTTCGTTCCCTGACTGAATTTTACCAAGTCAAACTACAGGCACAATGGATCAACTTTTCGTTCCATATCAATTTCATTCTCTCATCTATATAAGAATTTGACAAATTTACAATCATCAACTATTATAACAGTCATTGAAGTTAGAAATTAACTCCATATCAGCATTTCCTTTTCACAAATTTAAGATGGGTCAACTTTTGCCTCAAATTGACTGCTGGAAAGGGTTGAGGGTAAAATTGTCACAAATTTAGTTGATATACCAAATTCATGTAAGAAATTGATGCACCGTATTTGTAGATTTGCCTTTTATTACAAGAAACTAAATATCTTTTTGGAAAAGCATTCCTAGTTTTCACATTTCCTATATAGAACTAAGTCAAAGAATACGTACCAGCACGGGGAACAACGGGGATGTGACCTTGTTATGGGCAGATCTATATTTGTGAGTATCCAACATAAGGAAAGCAAAAACAGCACTCGAAAGGCTGACGCACAATTTCCCAAGAAACAAAATGACATCTCCAATCACGTTGACCTTTCCTATTCGAAGAATGTTACTCATGATCAAGTCTGTTGCAATTGCAGAGGCCCTAAAAAAGCTTTTGCCAGTAATAGCAATCTGCAAAATTAAGAAACATATGAGAAACAAGCTTATGTATGACTTCTTTAGAGAACTACATATACTAGCATATACTAAAGTACCTTTTATTTTTGCACACTTGTATTTTCATTGGAATTAAACCCAAGCTACCAAATTGGGGTTGCGTCTTCCATGCTTAAATTTTTTAAAAAAAAGAAAAGCTGCAGGACATGTAATCAGTACAAGACTTGGTGATGCAACCTGCTATTCTAATAGTCGAAGAATCCCATTTTCGATAATGAACAATCACTAACTAGAGGCCAATGAACTAAGAAAGCACATGTACAAACCAATAATGCAATAGTTCTCTACTTACCATTATATAGGCATTGCGGTTCACTGATTTGAGTGTCCATTCGATGCACCTCAGAAAAAATGAGGAAGAATAAAACATCACTTTCCCTATCCAGCTTTCGGGAACGGCACTTGCAATTTTCAATTTGCGGCGCATTGATTCTAGTACAAAGCGAATCGACTCAACAAATGATACAATCAAAGACCCAAGAGCCACCGACCCAAGGCTATAACGCATTAGCCGCTTCATTGAAGAAAACACAGGAAGAAATGGAATCTTTGGCTGCATTAGCAAAAATTAAAGGAACCTTTCTCAAGATAGTGTAATGAAATACACTAATAACTGTGTTTGCTATTACCTGGTGTATGTGGCTTAAAAGAAACAAATGGATATTCAAGGAAGAAGCATGACACCAAACTGCATTTGGGACAGGGTTTCCTTTCTATTTTCCTTGTGAGTAGTAGTTTGGGATTTGTCTAGAGGGGTCAATCTTAGGGATATGCATATAGAGATAAGTTTTTCTTTTGGTTGAGGGAGCACCTTTATATTGTTCTTCGGGGGTTTGAGTGTAATTTCCTCGTCTTCGATAAAGCTTTCTTCTTTTACCAAAAATAAAGAAATATATATAGTAAGCTAGTAACCAAAATTGTACACAATATTTTGTCAATTTGTGTAATTTGCATGTTTGTGCATGAAGTTTTGTAACTTACTGACGTTTCACCACGAGCCCAATAATAGGAAGCAACAGACCCTGCAATCACTGTTGAAGAGCATGCTATCACAAATTGTGTAGCCCAGTAGCACCCAAACAGATGGAAAAGGACAGCAGCTGCGATATGAGGACTGTAGTGAAGGCTATAGCCACAGCAGCGATCACAGCTGACCCGCTTGGATACGAGATCATAGGCACAGCAGTTTGAGTTGCATTCATTTTGAACAACCTCTCCGGAACTGAACAGGTGAAAAGCCGCTGAAAACCAAAACATGTAAAAAATTGCAAGGACAGCGAATGGCATGAGTGGAAAAAGTATAAGTGCCCGAACTTCTCCAATGACCTTGGCTGCTACCTGTATATAGATTCAAGCAACAAGCCATCTGATTAGCTTAATATCCATCGCTGGCCACCCCCAATGGCCTCAGGGTTTGAGCTGAAAATCAGTTGGACTCAACTCCTGAAAACAAACAGAAAGAATTGGGTTCGTTTTTTTTTTAATCATTTTTATTATTATTAAAGAATTGGGTTCTTTTTTTTTTTAATCATTTTTATTATTATTATTTTTATTTTACCAATATGAGCTCAAAACTTCCTTCGTAATTTCAGAACTTTTTTGCAGTGGCTCTGATCCATGCTCATTTCATAGGGAACTTCAAAGAACCTCTATTTCATTATATTCCATTAATATCCCAATTTCATTCATTTAAAATCCCTTTGGTGTCACCATGTCATTGACATAGGAGATGTCGTTTCTAGTCTATCAGTTTCTATATATAGGAAGTTTAAAAATCATCACATAATGACTCAGAAATTCCAATAGAAAAGAAAAAGAGGGGTTTGAGATGATTTTTATTGGGTTATAAGGGTGGGAAAGTCCATTTTTGACAGGAATTTCAATATAAGTTTCAAATGCATCATTGGTAACATTAGCTTTCAATGGCAGGGAATGCCTCATTTCAGTAAAATGGAAAACATTGATGTCAATTGTTAATATTGAAAATATTCTACTAATGTGTTATGACCTTGGGAGAACTCGCCACAAAAAACTAGCTGTTAAGAGGAGGGAACTCAAGGTTATAACGACCCACATCAAATATCCCATACTATTTGATGGGGGATAACTGATTCATAACATAATGTGTACCACTGTGCAACTGATGGAATTGTGGAAGTATGATTGGGTGAAGGCCTCTGAAGCAACAATTACTCTTTTATAATCTTCCATGGTATATCAATCATGTCAACAGAATGTAGCCATATCCAGTAACTGACAAATGGAGGCACTTCCAAGGGGTATAACTAAAAAAAATTTAAAAATAGCTTGGAACACTGTCCAACCGATGCAATTCAACCCAAACCCCAACCTTGCACATTATTAAAAAGCCCTTCAATTGTTGTTTACTTATAATAATCTAGAAATGACACTTGCCTTGAGAACAGATGTCGCCATAAGGATGCGGCGGACAATGGCAATAGATGATAGGATGGAAGCAATCATTACTACTGTCATAAAAACACAGGCTGCTTGAAGATGATGTAGCTCCTGAAAGATGCAAACTATTTAGTGGATAAGATAAACAAGGGCTTCCGAATATAAGGACCAAGATGACCCACCCTTCCAGATACATGATAATATGGATCATGTTCACCAATGATGGGAGACACAGCATCACTACCAATCCATCCAGCTGGAATGAATCAACAGAAATAATGTCAATATGGCGCCCACTGATAAATGAAAAATGCACAGGTGTTCAAGAATGCAAAACAGAAAATGGAGACTGACCCACAACAAGTTAGTTGCAGAAAATCACTAAAGGCAAAACATGGAATCCAAATCCACCTCCAAAGGGCTTACAAAGAGTAAGGCCAAAATTACTCAGAAAAGAGTAATGATCAACCAACACATTTTAACTATAACATAACTTCTGTAGTTTGTGGCACCCAATAGAGCGTAAAGCACGGGGGAAGGATCAATTCTTCCAGTAATCAATTCTCGAAACCTTATTCAGATTAGGTTTTTGATGATCAAAAAGCCTTGATTGTCGAAAGACAAAGAAGCACAGTGGATTCCAGTGGGTGATCATTGTATTCTTGGTACGTTTAGGAAGCTTTGAACCTTATGTTACACTAAAGAGATGATAAATTGGACCTGTGGCTTTTGTTAAAAGGGTTTATCTTGAACATAATTAAAAGAGAGATATTCAAGTTGAAGTTCCCTTTATTTGCCATCTGCAAAATTATATCCTTACTTGATGATACTATAGGACGAATGGAACCTGAACTGTACAAAGGTGCTTTGAGGATATTAGGACAGATCAGCAGCAAAATATTAATGAAAGATTAAGAAACAATGAGTTCCATAGTAAGGTACAAGTAACACTGTAACGCAGAAGATTAAAGATAACACGTTTGAGATGACTTAGCTGAACAGAAGGTTAGATCTAAAACAAACATAGCTTTGTAAGAAGGATATGATGACCCTCCTCTCTTTCTAAGGGTGTTTCCTTGGGAAAAAACAGAAGAAGAAAAGATTCATGTAGATGACGTATATAGGTTCATTTGCAGCTTGCTGTTGTGTTTCGAGTAGAATTTAGGGTGAAAATGAGAAACAAAAGAATTCTGAGGAGTAACCATTCCATCCTTTAGGTTTAGTTAAAAACACAAGTTAAAAAACAATGTTTAGTGCAACCATACACGGAATGAGCCTTTCAAATAATTTTAGCTGCTTTTACATGAGAAATTGTGGTTGCTCCAAGATTTTTTTTCCAACAAGCTAATTGTTTTTCCACACATTAATGCTGTGGTCTAAGAAAAACAAATACATCTTTTGATCTCTAAAGGGGGAAGAGTAGTAAGAGGATATAGTCCTGACCTTTCAAGTAGTAGAGCATTGTGACTGATATTATAAGCACATTAAAGATGATGACAGTTATCCATGGCATTCCGGCAACAAAATGCCTGATCATCAACAGCCAAATAAGTGATAGAAAAAGTGGCAAGATGCCTCCACAAACAATCAGTATTGGCCACGCCTTTCCAATGTCAGCCACATATCTCTGCAAGAAGCTTATAAATGATTAAAAGCAAACCCCAGTATACACAGTATATTGCATAAATTCTAATATCCCATGAGATAAGCAATTTACAAACAAAAATAAAGAGACATTGGGAACATCCAACAGGAATTGGAGGATGCAGCAGAAGGATAAATAGAAGATTTTAAAATTAAAATCTCCAGATAAGGATTCCATTTAGGTTAGTTTGACTATGCCAATTGAAGGAAAAAAAATCTGATTGTAATGTGCTGCAATATCTTTTCTAAGATGATACAATACAAGCATAAGTGCACTGTAAGAGATATATGCAAGAGCTTGCTCAACCTTCAAGACAGATGACCGAGAGTTGATCAACCTGTGGATGGACTTATCTATTATCATATCCTCGTTGATATGCATCCCACCCCTCTCCTGCCAATGGCGCATGGACGCATTTGATGGTCTGGCAATAAATTGGCAACTCCAAAGAACTGAAAATAAATAACAACAAAATAGCATTTTCAAAAGTCTGTCAAACACGTTTATTCTAACAAAGGCCCCCCCCCCCCCCCTCCCCCCCCCCCCCCCCCCCAAAAAAAATAATAATAATAAAAAAAAAGAGGGAAAAAGCTGAAAGCTGACAACAAAAAGCAACAGTTCCTAAGCTTAGCTTACCATTAACACTTGGAAATATGACAGGGTAGCAGGGACCTTGAAGTTGGTAGGATGTGTTTCTCATATCAGCAGGAAGTGTTTCAAAATAATCATAGTTTCTGTCTATCCAATCATCTACAGATAGACGGACATCTCCCTCTGGATAGTCACAAACCCAATTTAACGAATCCTCAGATGGAATTGGGCAATCCATCAAGCAGATACTCCTGGCATCGGACAGCTCAAATTGGCTGTTCTTCATACCACTTTCATAGACTTGATTGGGGTTTACCCAATATTTGAGTTCAAGTTCACGAAGGTCGGGATTTGCATGCCTGTTACCGCATATATTTCCTTTGTAGTCCAGCCCATAAGTTAGCCTTGCAAGTCACAGCACAACATATCAAAATAATGAAGAAAAAGGAATTCATACAAAAATACAAATCAAACACACCAAAAAGATTCAGAAGTATTCAAAAAGATTCAGAAGTATGTAAACAGAACCAAATTGCTGTCCAAAATTCATGCCAGTAGCCATTTGTTTACATTGCTTGACATACCATATATATTAATTAATAAAATGGTAAACCAAAAAATTATTCTGATTATTCAGATAAACAAGTCCCAAGAAGCACTCAAAAATAGGGCACGATAACCCTTCAGCATTAAGATTTATGAGTTTGAAAGGTATATCCTGTGTAATTATGATTACAAAAAATTCCATTTCTCCTACTTTTCCTTGTTTTCTAAGCAACCAGGGGTCACTGAATTTAGAATGGACAAAACTGGAGGGCATAAAAACAGAAGAGAAAATGACAGACCCTTCAAACATAGGAAGTTCCAAGTATCAACTACTGCCCTAAAAAGACAATTTGATCTGGAAATCAACAAGTGCTGAAATCCGGAGGCACATTTTAACTCAATAAGATCATCCATTCACCAAAAACAGGATATTAAAAGGGGTAACACCCAATTAGGGGATGAGCCATTTGAGCAAGTGAGTAGAGCTAAAATTGCCTCACCTGAGTGGGTTCCCTCTGTTGAATCCAAAGCTGGAGTTAACAACCATGGCAACCCAGAAAGCAATAAAGAGAATGAGAAACGCCACATCTCTGCATTTCCTGTTGTGCCTTATGATCCCATCCATCTGGGCACCCCCATCACTTGAAGGGTACCTTCCAATGACTGGACCCCAAGGACCCCTCATTCCTCCCTGTAACCCTATCTTCACCAACAAGCCAGAGAGCAAAAAAAGAGAGAGAGAAGAGAGTGTGGGAGACGGAAAGATTACAGAGTGGAGGAGGAGCTGGGAAGAGGGTTTGGAGTGAGAGTGAAAAGGGTTTAGGAATGCTGATCAATAGTATTTAATTCTAATATTTTATCGTAGAAACTGTTTCCTGTTCCTGAAGACAAAAGTTCTACGGTAGTGTACCAGTACAATGGTCAAGCGGGCTGTTGCTCCAATCAACAAAAAAGATAACAAAAACAAAAGTGGGTGTGTTGTGTTCCCAATTCCGAACCCGCGTTCGATGGCTTAGAACAAGCTTTGTTGTCTCAGGCACTCTCGGCTATAGCTCACTGACACAAACACACTTCTTTTTCTCTTCCTTTGGTTTTTTTTTTTTTTTTTTTTTCTTTGGAGAGAGAGATCGCTTCAGAGTGATGTATTTGTGGGAAAAAGAAAAAGGCATATTCTTTTAAAAAACGACACAAGGGTGTGGGCCCTTCCTGTAGCTTTATTCAATGCCACGGAGAGAGACCCAATAATAGAGCTCCGCGGGCGCCGCGCCATCTCTCTCATCTCGCCCGCCGCTAATAAGGGCTCGTATTAAAATATCCAAAAATCACCGAATTCTGATTTTGATAATTAATTAAACACGCAGTTCTCTATTTATTTACTTAATTTAATGATAGCAAAGCAATTAAACGGCTAGCTAGAGCGTGTTTAAATAATAATGAGTAACGCTATATGTATATCTTTCGCACCAAAAAACTGACATGGTAAAATATGTGCGGTTCTTTTTTTAGTGGTATTTTGATTAAATAATAATATAAAACCACACATATTCTATCATGTGGCCACTTTCGATGTGAAGATTGTGTAAAGGATGTACATATAATATTGCTCAATAATAATAATAAGGCAATGATGGACTTGGCTTCCCACCCATGCACATTACATCCATTTCTCCGGTTCAAAGTTTTGGATATCGTTTAAAAGTTCTAATCGTATAAATAAAAGAAATATACAAGAATATATAGATGAAGAATTCTATTTGTAAAACCTTCATGCACCCCATATAGAAAGAGTGACATGGCAAAACTCGTGTGCTCCTCTTTAAGAGTGTTTCGGTCATATAATAATAAAAGACTACACAAACTTTGCCACGTCGCCGCTTCTAATATGAAGTGTGCGAAAGATATACATGTAATATTATCGTATATAAATATGTCTATTTTCATGAGATTTAATATGGTATCTTGTTGTATATTATAGTACTTAAAAGAACATGAAAAATTAAAGCCTTCAAAGTTCAATGCATAAATTAATATGTTTTAAATCTCAAATCACACCAGGTTCATTTAACTTGCCCTCTATATAGTTTTAGGGAAAGGTGTTGGTAGCATCTTCAATTGATTCGTTTGATGTACATTTTGTAAATTTCAAAACTTTGGGAATTCTAGTATGTGTGAACACTAGATTGTAAAATAGAAAAGAAAAAGAGAAAAGGCAAGATTATAATAAAACAAAAAAAGAAGCAAAATTTGACCACGCTTTGAGAATTAATTAAGCGGGACGCTCCACACATGTACGGATTGTTTGCTCAAAATTTTTTTTCCCTTTGAATAAGGATAAATACTCTTCTAAATTTAAGTAACGTACGTTCTCGAGGTAATAAATGATAATTTTAATTATTTCAAAATTTTATCTCAAAACTTTTAGTGTAACATACCGTGAGACACGTGCTTTAACAATTTCACATTTGTCTTTGAAATTAACTTTCGGAACATGTAGTATTATTGAGAAATAAGCAATTAATTAACCGTATTACTTTCCCATTTTAACTCGATGCCTGTTTAAATACGGCTATTTCTTTAAGAATTTCAGAGCATTTGAAATCTCATTTTTGGCCACCAAGCTTTTTTTTTATTGTATCATACCCATATAATCGGTTTGGTCCGAGAGTTTCATAATAAGTTGTTTTTAACATTAAAAGAGGTCTAAAATTGCTGAGTTTTGCCTTCTAATCTTCGATGAAATCAGGAACGATTATCAAAATAATCTTTTAATTTATCAAAATTGATGAACGTACACACCTCATACAAAATCTGTAATTGAGAGATGAAACAAAAACTGATAAATTAATTGGATAGCCTAGACAGTAATCAAGTCACTTTTTTTATACGATTTGCATCTACTATGGGTAATACAGAACAATAGCATCTCCACCGTGACGCCCCAAGATACAAAAGCTGAAAGTATGAATGATTCTTTGAATACTCAACAAAAAATCAAACCGAACTCACTACACATGTAATAAGGTTATGTGAGTGAGAACCAAGGCTCACTTTATACACCTTTACTCTTTAAACAAGCTTCAAAATGTAACCTACTCCAAAAGCTATCTCTCAATTTTCTCAGGCACACTAAAAACTTTTCAAAATATTTGTTTTAACTTCTTGAAAATTCTGCGTCAAACCTACATTTGTCCTAAAGAGATCCAATGCTTCAAGCTAACAAAGAAGAGATCCGTTACTTGAAATTGACGCAAGGAAACGTGCAAATCATCCTCAGAGAAACACCATTCCACAATATTTTCATGCATGTTCATGTGAGGCCATAAATTACAGGGATCCAGGGAGATGCTACTCTTTTCTCTGCAATGGCTGCAGATATACCAAATCTGAAAGGACAGTACAAATCATTGTAGTGCGTTTATTAGTAGCAATGCCAAATCAGAAGCCCCAATTCTACGCCACCAAACATCGCAAAGTGGTAGAGGTAGATCTGACTAGTTCATTCAATTTAACTGCACATATCACAGCTGAAGCACTTCAGTTTCATGTGTAGTGCATTTATTAGAAGCAATACCAAATCAGAAACCCCAATTCTACGCCACCAGACATCGCGAAGTTGTAGAGGTAGATCTGACTAGTTCATTCAATTTAACTGCACAAATCACAGCCAAGGCACTTCAGTTTCATGTGACCATCAGCTGGAATCGATGAATATCATCCAGTTTCTTCAGTTACTGCATAATCCAGCTTTCTTAGCCTAAAGCTAAGGATCTTTTCCAATTCTTCATCCTCCTCAATCTTGTCAGCTTTCATGCTGTCTAAAATTGCATCCACCCCTTTCCCACATCTCACATGCGCCTTTATCAATGCAATGTACATTTCCTTATCCATCGGAACTATGGCTTTCAAAGAGCTGACAAAAGCTTCCACTTCTTCAACTTCCCGATTATCACCAAGCCAACTTAATATGCTTGAAACCACATGAGGTTTCGGCAGGTACCCTTCCACTCGTATTGCCAATGCATTATTCATGCACTCCACAGCCTTCCCCATATTCCCCTTCGACAGATACCCAGATGCCAGAATCCCCCAGCTGTTTGGTATTGGGGTCTTGCCATTTTCAACTATGTCCCTAAGCATAACTTCAGCTTTTTCAACCAATCCCTTCTGACAATACCCAATAAGGATTACATTTGGCACTCGAAAATCATAAAAACTGTAAGATGACTCCCATTCCTTAAGCAATCCCCCAGCTTCTTCGAGCTCACCAAGCTTCACCAATGAGCCCAAAACAGTCATATAATCTATATTAGATTGTTTCTTGAAAATGGACTTCCTGATGCCCCACAACCTCATTACCTCGGCTTTGTTCCCAAGAGTTGCATAGAAAGAAATTAAATTATTGTAACCTACTGTGTTCCCAGAAAGCTTTTCTTCAGATTTCTTTAAGGCCACAATTGCTTTCTCATTGTTGCCAGCTTTTATGTAGAAATTAGCAGCAATGGCATAAACGCGCCAGTCCGTGGAGATTTGAGGTTGGCTCTCCATTTCTGTAAGGAGTTTCTCCATGTCGGTAAGCTCAGATCGTGACCCATAAGAGCTAATGCAGATTCTGTAGCTGAATTCATTAGGAGGGATGCCGTGCTCCTTCATCTCTGACAGAAATTCCGGAACCTTCTCGAGCAGGCCAGCATGCACGTAAATGGACATGATGTTGTTGTAGACTAAAGGATTAGACAAATAACCCATCTCCTTCATCTTCTGGACATGGGAGAGGGCTTCATCTGTGAGGCCTTCCTTCGCGTAACAATTTAGGAGAGCGCCATACATTTTCTCACATTTATCTTGGTCACTCAATTTATTGAAGTAGCTCTCTGCAGCATTCAACCCGAGGACTTTACCAACCAGATCCAACTGCAGAGCACGATTCTCCGAAGAAAATGGAATGATGTGACCTCGGTTACTCATCCACTCAGAAACCTAAGCATCAAGCATCCAATAGCTAATGATTGAGTTCTGGTGACTGATTCAAAAAGTTGGGTTCTAGTTGAACTGCATGCATGATAAAGTTTATAAGCTAATTTGGATGGGCATGAGGTTGTTGGCACAAGGAAAAAAATGAAAAAGAATAACTATAAAAATTAAGCAATGATCAGTGTGGGAAGCACCGAAATATAATTATGATTTTACTACTATTGTATAGTTCAAATTAAAAACTGTAAGTCCAATTCTCTTAAACAAAAGGATACATTAAAGGACTAAATTAGCTCAACTTGGGATAAACATAAACCATATGCACAGACACTCAAACCCTCCACTTCTCTGTTTGAGATTAAAGATCAGATTAGCTGCTGTGAACTATAACCACCCATCATATTTCTTCACAGGTGTATGAATTTTCCATATAGATTAATGAATAGGTGTATGAACCTTTTTGTCAGCTAAACTTACCTCAACTCAATTCGATGTTCCCTAGGTAGTTAAATCTAATAATTGTGGCCCATGCCTCATCCATCCTCCACAAATTTCCAGCCTCGTAAAGCTCAGAAATTTGACATGGCGCTAGCACTTTGAGCCTCTTCACCAGCTCAGTTTAAATTTATCTCTCCAAGCCTCCATATCTTGAAGACAGACCAAGATAAAAACGAAGACAAAAGCAAACAATGGCATTACAAACATTAACGGCTAATAATTACTACGACATCCATAAGTTATCAAGGCAAGACAACCGTTTCTTGAGATTGAAGATCAGATGAATTGAGTTGCAAGCTATAACAATAAAGATTTCATTTTAAGAAAAAAATAATAGCATATAATCATGGCGCATATCTCATCCTTCAGTATTTTTAGCTTCAAAAAACCCAGAAATTTGTCACTAAAAGTGACTAATTCAATGCATTCAGGACAACCCAACATCATTCAATGAAAGGAAAAAGCCAAAACCAAGCCCAAAAATGAAACAACACCTAAATCTGCAATCAATGATATTACAAGCACTAACAATTATCACTAGAAGAAAAAGAATAACTCTAGCAGTTATACAAGTAGAATGAGATTCAAAAGGAAGAAGAGGAAGAAGAAAGAAAGAAACTAAACCTCGAGGGCTTGCTTGTAGCGTTTGCGGCGGCGGAGACCGCGAATGATGCCCTGGAGCTCATTGCTTCTAACCTTGTTCCCCTTTTCCACCCACTGGTTGAGCACAGGAGCCACACTGGTGTTAGGATCCCCGACATTGTTGATCCTCGACTGGAGATTGGTGCTCGAGTACCTTCCGGTGTATAATGATCGGCTCAAGAACCAATTTGGCACGGATTTGTGAGAGATAGGATTGCTACGTTGTATCGAGTTCAAGAACTCGTTCAATACAGAGAAGAGAGAAGAGTTCATGCGTCGATTGCTTTGAGGTACTGAGAGAATTGGGGGTTTTAGGTGGGTTTTTGAGAGCGAGGGAAATGGAGAGTCTAGGTCTGCTGACGGGGAATGAATTTTCAGGGTGTGTGTGGGGGGGTGGGTTGTGGGGATTGTGGGCTTAATGGGCCTGGTTTCTCCTGAATGGGCCCCGATCAACTACAAATGGGCCAAGTTCTTTATGCCTGGAGAGAGGCCCAAAACAAGCCCAAAATGTTGACCCAAAAAAGAGCGAGAGACTTTCTTGATATTATTATTTTGCTGCAACTCTTTTTATATTATTTCATTCTGCATAAAGAAAGTCATAAACTAATATATGTTTTAGGGCATGGAAGAAATTAGCTTATAGAAATTATTAATTATAATTTTTATTGTTTGATAGATCCACAACTTGGGTGTAGGATGTTCTCTGAGCTATTAATCAAAGACTCCTCTCTGCAGCAGTCGGCCATTTTCTCAAAATAAAAAAAAATTGAGGAAAATTTAATTTGTTCAGAAAATAATTTATCTCATTGAAAGGAACACTAACATTTTTTTTGGTTAAATAATTTTTAAAAAAATCTGCTTTTATTTCAATGAAAGTAATCTATTCCCTCAACGAAATTTAGGCTTCCCTCCACCGTAAGGGGCCTTTAAAAATAAGAATTTAAATAAAAGAGAGCAGGTTGAAGTATTTTGATTAATGCCCTGGCTTTGACTTAGAAAGGGGTTTAGGCCAGTTTAATAGAATTTAGCACTAAGAGCATAAATCTGGATATTAAATTGAGTTATTGGACGAAGATTAGAGGACCTGTACTCTTAAACTTGTTTGGTTAAAATTTTATAGAATATCTAAATAAGAGTAGTTCAGTTTTACCCTGATATTTTTAAATTATAAAATAGAAGGAGGATGAAATTTTGAATTTGGTCAACGCAATTTCACTTGGGAAATCTAAATAAAACCTTTGATGAAATTGGATAAATCTTTGGTCTAATTCGATCAGAGACAATCATAGACAATTCAGAGTGCCGCCAAAAAGTTTTCAATTGCCTCCTCTCTTAACGAATTAATAATTGGGCTCATTAAGACTCCAATAAGAGCAAACAAAAACAATTAGGGGTGTTCAACTTAATCGAAAAAACCAAAAAACTGACTGAAATTAACGTAAATCAAACTAACTTCGTCCATTATTCTTGGTCGGTTTGGTCTCGTCTTTTTTTTTTTTTTTGGCAAAAAACCAATGTAGCTAGTTGGTTTGCGGTCACCCATGAAATAAAACCACATAAACCGACCGACCGCACCTAATTATTATTATATATATTATAATAATGATAAAATTGTAGGACTATAAGTATATTATGATTATTAAAATAATATAATAATATAGTAATATAATAATTATTATATATATATATATATATATATAATTTATATTTACTTAAAAACCATATAAATCAGCTGACCGTTAAATTTTTTGGGATTTTCCTCGATCTTTCAACTTTCTATCAATTGAATTAATCAGTTGGTTCTTAATTTTTTCCTCCCTTTTAAAATGGTCCGCCAATCGGTTTTCGATTTTTCGTGAAAATCACATAAAACTCACCGATGTGCACCCCTGAACACAATGCTTCCATCGCGTCACAATTATTTTCAAGGTCCCACGTCTCAAAGTTTTCTCTAGAAGTGGGGAAATTGTCGTCATGAGCACACGAGGATTGCATTGCGAGACTAAAAGAGAAGAAGTGTGCCACAGAGTTGGAGAAATGCGTGTGGGTTTTGCCCCGCGTGCTGACAAAATATGAAATATTGAATGATCTGACGAAGGTTGAAATAATGATGTAAAGACCAACTATAATGGCTGAGATTCATAAGGGTTTTGTGATTCAGCATACCACTAATTTTGAAAATGTAATTTTATTCAACATTAGAGTCATAATACAACTAAAACAAGTCCTTTTCATGGTTTCGATAAAAGTATTTGCTAATTATTAACGAAATTTGTACGAAATGAACCATACTAAGTGCACAGAAAAGTTTATCGAACAGATCCAATAAAGCGGGATCCATCCACTAAGTCAGGGGCACCAAAATTTTCCGCCCAATATATGTTCTGTACACTTTACTGATATAAGATTAAAAATGATACAAACACTCTCCATTCATTAGGGGTTTCAATTAATTTTGGTTGGTATGGGAAACCAAATACAAACACAAACACACCACCACAACACAACACTCATATGCCATAACATGCCACTGTTGTCCCCGGGAGGCGGCTGCGCCTGCACATTTTCTCAACCCTGGCACCGCCCCTCGTGCGAAAACAAGAACCGCATGAGACTAAAGAGTCCAACCACTAATTGGAACTCGGAGCGTTCACATTTACAAATCTGCTGTTGAAAGCACGGGGAAAACAGTAGCAGTCCATCTTGCACCACACTTTTGGGCCCATTCATTCCCCCATAAGTGGTTGCTTGCGAATGAGCCACCCTCCTATGTCACCTGTTCTTTCTTTTCATGGGATGGTGACCCCTAGGCAAGTGCCAACTGACGATTATGGTTTACCTGGTTTACCTATGGACTTTGGTCAGCACACGCAGCTGCTAATGTTTGGAATGGAATGACATTTAATACAGTTATATAAGGTTAATTTGGCGCAATTTTTAAACTAATAGTTAAAACTTTTAATATACCAAATGTAATTAAAGAGTCGCAATGAAAGCGAATCTTCGTAGGACAGTTATCACTGCTAATGAATCTAAACCTGAATAATCTCGCCGCACATATCGGTGAACGGATAATCACCTTCGGGAGTAAACCAGCCATCATCCCAAGTTACTACCACATGACTAGCACGAGTGACCTAATAAGAATCATGAACTAAATTACTTTTCCATCGGATTAACCCTTAGTCAAAGTTACATTTGAGAGGAAAAGTCAACGACAATGGATTTATCATTTATCACAATTTTTAACAGACCATGTTTCCAACGGAAGCAGCTAGGAAGCATCGTGCACGAGAGCTTCATTTGAAAAGGCTCGACAGCAACAAACCCACGTCATACATGGCTACAGGGTGATGAAATTTCACATGTAGTAGTCCAACAACTTATATTATAGCTCCCATCACAAGAATAAAATCTCACAAAAAAAAGATTTTGCTTTCAGAAATGAATCTAGATCTCTTGCAATATTCCGACCTAATACATAACCCTAAACTCTTCACGAGTTCAACTCCATCATATTACAAACTAGGGCTATACAAATGGAGATGGGCCAAATATGTTCAAAACAAAAGCAGGCAAAGAACAAAGCAACAGAAGAGAAAGAGGGAAACCCTGCTCAGAGATTTATCAGCCTGCAACTCCCGTCTTCTCATTCTAGGACTAACGTTGCTGCTACCTGTAATCCCATATGGATTGGGATAAGGGTACGTAAACAAACTCGAATCAGGGCTCCCGAATATCCTGGCGTATACCATCCCTCCAAACATACCAGCCGTGGGACTTAAAACATTTGGCATTGCCATACCCCCAAGGGTAGGTGAACCCGGAGTGGAATGTCCCCCGTAAGGGTGAGCAAAGTGGGGATTTGTGTTGCCAGAAGTAGTAGTAGTAGAACTAGTGACCAAGGTGTGTAATCCACTCGCTTTAGGTCTACGAGGCACCACCAAGCCCAGGTTAGGCCTTTTGACTCTGGAAGAGGGGTTGCCACGCCCGTAGAGAGGGACTAGGGAATCGGACGAGACGTCGGTTTTACAAACCGGACATTTTTGTTGATGGTCTGCATCAGGAGCGGAGTTTTGTACATGGAGCCACTTGTAGATGCAGGGCCAGCAGAAGAGATGACCACAGAGGGTCACAACAGGGTCATGAGCAGAGTCTAAGCAAATGTTGCAGTCGAAGCAGCTGTCAGCAGTTTCCACGGATGGTGCTGAGGCTGAGATTGATTTCCACTTCTGCTTGAGCGAGATATCACCGTCACACTCATATTGTGCCGTGGGCTCTTGCAAGTTCTGTTCTAAGGCCATGAATTCTGCATCGAAAAAAAGGGAATAATTAGCATACAGATAAAGGTTTAAGTTAAAGTTGCAGAAGAATACAATAGAAAACAGGAAACCATAAAACATCAATTCACGCACGCCTTGATCCCACACATACAACCACAGCATAGCAAAATCCATCTTCTCATACATGTCAGGAGTGAAAAATATGGGAAAAGATCGGGTAACGAGTGGTCAACAGACTCCTTGTTAGCAGCATGATGGGGAGTAAAGAAATGAAAGAAGGTAAAAACGTAAGTGAATATAGAGGAAAGAGGACGGAGGAAAGCTCACTTGGGTAGTCAAGAAGTTAAGCTAGTTGTAGTAAATTCGAAGAGTTAAAACGAGTTAAAATTCACTGCAATAAACAAAATGTCCAACTTCGTTTGACAATTATTCATGTGCATAAAGGATAAACCCTTGCTGGGTTTTGGCTTTTTTGGCAATTAATAGTGTTTTAGCTGGGATAATTTGAGCAATAACAGTTTATTCAAGACGTTTCGACCGCAAAATTGCAAAGGGTCCCTGCACTAGTAGTTCTTCATAAAGCATTCAGAAAATCCAACAGCAGAATATACAAAACCAAATTTCCTGTAGCCTACAAAACTCAATAATCTAGCCAAAATTAATAAAGAAATATCATCAAGCATTAGGAGAAAAAGACAGATAAATTCAGTTAGCATGTCATATACAGTGCAGTTCATGCCTTTTTTATTTATTTTTTTTTTACTTATAAACTCAAGAACTAGACAAAGGTGAAGCGGCTACACGACGTCCTAGAAACGCAGAACAAATACCACAAACCAACAAAGACAGCTAATGGATACAAAAGCTTGAAGAACCACGAAATTAAGGTGCCAAACAGGAAGAAGCCTCATGCAAGACCACGAAATTAAAGGTGAGTTGCAAATTTCAGGGAAATACGACCTAAAGCAGCAGATCCACATAAGTGTGGAAAGCAAAAAATTCACTTTTTACCAATACTTCACCCAACCAAACCCACCTCCCCCTCCCTCCCAAAAGATGTAAAAAGAAAAAGGTCAACACGCCCCATAGGCGGCTAAAATTAGATAAAGATTTATGTTTCTTGAATATGAAATGCATTGAATCTAAAGAAGCTCCATCGTACATATACATCTAGCCAGAGATAAGACAGATGAATCCCACACGGATGCATTCCCTGGATCAAATCCTACAGAATCTAAATCTTCTCGTAAAAAAAAGAATCATATTTGGAAGAAACAAAATCAAATTCCCCGTGTAAGTACAGATCATAGAAATCCTCCAATTGAGTAGACGTAGAGAAGAAATTGAAAACGCTGATGGGCATCACACAGACTCCAAACAAACAAAGGATCGAACACTTTACAATCATTACGAAGGTTAGAGGAAATCCGGGGATAGAGATCACGGATTCAACGCCTAAACGACAAAAATAAAATCAGAGAGAAACGCAAAAGGATGGAGAAATTACCGATCAGAGAATCTCCAAAACGTTTCAATACGACGCGAGGGAAAAGGAAAAAAAAATCCTTCCTCGAAGAATTCGTACGGGGTTGAAATGGGAAGAAAAACTCAGGACCTCCACGTCTGGTGTCAGAATCCAATCGGAAAAGGCGATTTGAGAGAGGAAGATTGGTTCTCGAAGCGTTTCGTTTCGGTTGGGCTTCAATGGTGGGATTTGAGAGATTTGGGGGAGTTTGAGAAATGCTGGGGAAGAGTGTATGATGGAAAGACGATGCCGTGTCTCTCCCTGCTTTTATAAACCCACGAGAGAGAGAGAAAGAGAGAGAGAGATGTTCCGACACGCGCGCGAGCGTGCGTTAGATGAGACTATACTCTTCGTTATCTGAACCCCCTGTTTTCTCTTTTTTCTTTTTTTTCTTTTTCTTTGAGGTTTTATCCACAATAGATCCCATTTTGAAATTATTTATCTAACTATGTTTATCAAAATAAATCTCGTCACATTACACATAATATTTTAATTTATTTAAAACTAAATCTTAAGCATATTTAATATAACTAGCACAAAATGCGATTCACGGCTCTCGATATGTTTTTAGGCATTCTCTATCATCATCTAGGGTGTACATGGTCTCTATAGTATATTTTTGATAGTTTAAATTCATTGAAACGATTTAGAGTATTTTTTCAATTTAAATATTTCGTGATTTGTTTTATGTATTTTGATTTTTAAGTTTATTCTAATCATTTTGAGATTTTGAATGTATTAGGTATATTTTGGTCTTTTTAACTTTTAAAGTATTTAAGAGTTTTTTGGGCATTTTATACTTTCAGCGTATTTTAATAATTTAGTATTTTAAGAACATTTAAGGTATTTTAATTTTGTGCAGGAATAATTTAGGAAAACACAAATAGCAACTAGTTTAATTGCACTGTTCATCCTCTTAATATAGATATTGAACATTTAAATCTTCATAAAATTAAATTATTTTAATTTTTTTCACTTTATTTTCTCGGTGTAAAGAATGTGTAAGTAAATTTTTTTTTTTTCCTTTTTTCCCCTTATAACAGGTTCTTGCCATGACATTGTACTTGAACTTCATTTTTATTCATGCAGCCAGTTAATTGAGCAAAAACGAATCAAAGCCAAGTCGAGTACTGAAGTTGCTTTCACTCTCACTCATAAAAATTCAAGTTAAAAACAAATAAAATTTAGAATTTAAACCGAATAAAGGTAAAATGCATGATTATTTTTACCATTTGACTTATTTTATATATATAAAAAGAAGAAGATAATCTTAAAATTTAAGAAGGCTTATCTTTTAATTTTAACAAATTTTAGACGAATGAAAGCATAATGCTGGCTCTTAATAACAAAATTATAAGATTTAAAGCCCTTCATGTACACTTTTCATTTACAGAACTCCTCTAATCTCGTAACTTCCAGTCTTTTTTCTTCCTGGTGTCTTCCTTTGGAAAATAAATTTCATAGTTAAATAATTTTCCTCTCTATGGAAAAATGGGTCAACAAAGAAAAATATTTTTCCCTCTGAACTGTAAACATCCAATTTCATTCTGTAATTTCAATTTTTCTTTATTAGGAACCCTCTTAAAACCGTGTGCTTCATGCAGCTCATCTAACCCTGTGGCCGCACATAGGTGCAACCTAAAGGTGTAAGACGTGTTGAACTTCATTTAGTTAAGCCCATTTATATATTCTTAATGTTGTTAAGTAGGCAACTAAAAGTATGCATGCAAAACAATAGGGTCTTCAATCTATGTGTACGAAATACAACCTCAGTTAACATTGGGCTTGGTGAAGTTTGCATGTCATAATATGAAAAATTACTTATCGTGGCATCCTAAAACGATTCATTTGACAAATTTCAATAGTACGGATTGAATGGATAGGAAAAGAAAGTACCAACTATCATCCAATTTTGCCGTGTATAGAAGTCATTCAAAATAATTATAATGATTCAAATATCTTAGTGGTCCGTAATATATATACATGAGAACTCTATCCCTAACTAAATTTTGACAAAATCATCTTATGTTTTCGTATTCAGTCAACTAGTTAAAATTTCTAAAATGAACATCGGGAGTAAAATTCACTTTAAACCCTAATATTTGTACGCGATTTGAAGTTAGACCTTACACTTTTTTTTTGCTTAAGATGAAACTCAACGTTTCAGACTGTATTACTTTGAACCCTGATATTAGTGCGTCCAAATAAGTGGACGGCGCATGACCCTCTTTTGAGAGGATAATGGGAAGACAATATAATTTGAGCATTTAGGGCTCCAAGGAATCATCTTCGCCAGTTTAGTCTCCGGCCGTGAGACCAGGTAGAAGGATTTAGTCCAAGAGTCAACAATGGCGACGTTCTTCGTCATGTTGAGACAACCTAGAAAGGAGATCTCGGCTACGACCACTAGGGTTACAAACAGAAGCATCAGATTGGATCAAAAATGAGAGAAAACAAGGAAACTGAACGGATTTTGATCTTTTTACGAGCAAAAAAAAGAAATAGATAGGGAGAAAATTGGAGATGGGTTCACGAAGGATCAGTCGGAGAAGACCATTTCTCTCCAAAAGTCTATGAAATGTCTTGCCTTTGTGATGCGTGAGGTGTATTTCCAAAGAATGAGCAAGGAGAGTGCAATTTAGGAGGAGCAAAACTTGAAGAAAAAAAAAAAAAGAGTAATGAGGAGACGATCGTAAAAACATCATCTCAAGCGGCGATACTTCACAATCACTGGGGAGAAGGCAGACAAGGAGAGGGGAGGGGTCAGGTCATGGCCACCATCTCGGAGATTCAAGAGCGGCAAGACGCCGTGAAGGAGATCAAGAAGAATTTGGTGGAGCTGCACCCCGTGTTCCTCAACATGGCCACGCTGGTAGAGGTGCAAGGACAATAGCTCAACAACATCGAAAGCCGTGTGGTGCACACCATCTCGTTTGTTAGGAGGGGCATGGAGCAGCCTCCTCCCTCCTCTACCCACCTTCCCCTCTATTCTCACTTTCCATTTCACCCATATCAACCGCGAGTACACCCTTCAATGGCTGAACCAAGATGTCACTAAGTACGATTTAAAGAGAATGCATAATTCATTTATCAAGAAATTGCTTCTTCGTCTAATATGAGGAATGAAGGTGATTTTGTTGCCCTTGTGGTTCTTAATCACACGAGGGATTTCGCGTTGTGCAGAAGAAATGATTCCTTGGGTCTAAATTATATGATCTTCCCATTATACCCCTAAAAAAAGGTCATGTCATGTGATATGCACATGACCCTTTTTTTCACTTATTTAAATGACAGTAACGACAAGATTCAAAGTGACACGATTTAAAACGTTAGGGTTCATTTTAAGCAAAAACAAATTAAGATCTAATCTCAAATTATTTATAACTATTAAGATTTAAAAAGTAAATTTTACTTTTAGAACAACGTTACGTTTTTTTTTTTTTCCTGGGGCTAATTATTTTATGTGGTCCACCGCAAGCACTTGCATGCAAAAAAAAAAGGCGTCCTTTTTTAGGAGACAAAATTATTCAAGAAGAAAGACAGCTTTCTCTATTTGTAAAGAAACTCTCTCTCCCTGTCCCTCTCTTTGTTCACTTTTTTGTTTTGTTTAATGCGCTGTTAAAATCAAGCCGTGCTTACCATCTTTCTTTCATTAGTCCAAGCAGAGGCGGCTTAGAGAAATCAACGGCGCTGAATTCATCCGTACAACCACGCACGAGCATAGACTGCCCAGGAAAAACGCTCACCGACTCTGCTAATAAATCCGCCACATTTTTATTTTTATTTTTTTTACTTTTTACAAATTAAATAAACTAATAGTTATACTTATTGTTAATTAAATATTTTAATTTTTCTTTAAAATTACAGCTAATCATTTGACAATTTTTATTATTTTTATTTTTTTGAGGAAAATCATTTGATAAATTTATATCGACAAGAATCGGACAGATGAAGGTGAACCAGTCTAACAGCATGGGCCCCATCCACGGTGGCATCTGGATGCATCCAGAAGCGCGAGAAAGAAGGGAACGCCACGTCGGCCACGGCGTCGCGCTGTCAAACAATACACGTGGCGGAGATCGGACTCGCTGACAAGGATGAAACACCAGGAAGGTTCGACCAGACGAGAGGTCGCGGTGGCCGAGAGTACTTTTTGCTTTTGGGTTCTAGGAAAAAAAAATAGAAAATTAAAAAATGGAAGCATCTCATTAATACACATGTTGATTAAGTTTTATTGTGTTTTTAATCCAATTTAAATCATTTAAAACTCTACAAATAAATGATAAAACTGTTTTATCATACACTAGATTTAAATTGTATAACACCAAAAAATTGGTGAAATTTATGAGATATATATAGTTCCCTCTCCACAGACTACCGATCATTGATCTTCTACTTTTCATCTCCTTATTTTTTTCCCCTCTTTTCATATATACTATTCTTTTCCCCAATCATATAGATATATAGATCTGTTGTGCATTAATAATTATTAATATCTATTTTTTAAACTAATTTCCAAATTTTGAATTTTGTTCAAAAACATATAAGAAATTTACGAGCCACCTGAAATTTCAATTATCTCATAGATCTTTTTTGTTTTTTGCTAGAAAAGTTTTATTTCAAATTTTGTTGGGGTAGACCATGTCAATAATTAGTTTTACTCTTTTTTTTTTTAACTTTCAATATCAAAAAATGGTTCCATTTTCTTAAATTTTTCTAAATTTAATATATTTAAAAATGAATGGGAGCGGCCCTATTCAAAAAGATACTTTTAAATCTTATTGTAAGAGACACTAAACATTAAATTTGATTATAAAATGTAATTTTATTGCTTATCTTAGTTCCCTCAAACATCAGATAATATTTAATTTTTATCAATTTGAATAGTTATCTTACGTATATCCAACTAAATTTTTAATTCTCTCCAGCCAGTCAAATATGACATCAAATTCCTAAAACTTTCACATAATTTGGTGGATTCCATAGAAATAATACCGAAGCAAAATAACTCACCAAATTGTATAACATTTAAAATTTGGTGAAATTTGTGAGACACAAATTAATAAAATTAAAATATTGGGAGTAAATTGATATCACACTTTTTGTTTGTGGGATTTATGTGGGAAAAGAGAAAATTCACATGAAAAAGCATAGTTTTTCATACAAGAAAAGTACTTAAATTAATTTCAAATTTATTTTTTAAAAGCCTAACTCTTAAAGAGGGAGAATGGAAATTGAATACTCCGATTTGGTGCCGCTAAGATTCCCACGCGTGGCAATTGGTATCGCACTCTAAACAATAGGGATGAAATCATTGTCGAAGAGGATAAGGTAAACAAATAGGGTGTGATCCTCAAAGAAACCAAAAAATAATAATAATAATAATAATAATAATAAAACAAATATAATAAAACAAATAGTGTGTGGGGCCACGGAATCACTCACACGTCAGGAAAAAGAACCGCGTCAGATTCGAAGCTATCCAGAACGCTGGCCAAGTACGTACTAACCACTAAGCTCCCTTATCTTTCTTCCTACCTTATCCTAAGCTTGCAAAACACTCTGGAAAAAAAAAAAAAAAAAAAAAAAAACCTTTCAGACTGGCTGATTTCACTGCGTTTTGTTGGGAAACTCTGTTGGAATGGGAAAACAAAAATAAAGAAAGAAAAAGAAATCGATAAGGTTTCATGGAATACATATTTTGATTAACGGTTGAGCACGCGAGGATCGGATTGAAATAAAATAACTAATACCATGAATCAAATACGATTAGTCACATGTCTCTGTCTCGTATTATAATTAGGTCTACATTTAGATAAGCGAAGCTAAGCTTGTCATACGCACCGCTCAAGCTTGATTCACCTTAACTATAATCAACTCAAACTCAAACATGAGCCAAGCTTCAATCAGGATGTTCAAGCTTGGTTCTTTGTGTTTGTGAACGAGCTCGATGAGCATCCCCACGTCAAGCCCAAACCCATTAAAATGTTCAATCATGCTCGGTTCATTATGATAATAGTTTTCAAAATACAATGAACAATGGCACGAAATGCACGTCGGGATAACAAAGCTTCTTTTTCTTTTTTTACTTGCGCGGTCTTCATCAAAACATCGGTCATAGCTATCGAGACACAACCGGGCTCAAGCAGGTTTTGTTGAAGAGTCTGTTGGCAAACATTTCAGCAACTTTATTAACCATAACGAGTATATAAGACCTCAATCAGTTTCATCCACGAACACTTGGTTTGTTTGCAACTTCAAATAAAATATGTATTCCGGAGATTGTTTAGTGTAGAGTGGTACTCTAAATGGAAATCAAAATGGCGATGGATTACACACAAACCTCTAAGAAAACAGAAGGCTCACAAAAGATGCAAGAGAACCTACGGTGCACAACAAAACAGATAGATTGTAATTTATCATATCGGGGACGCTAAAAGAGGAGCATCCGATAACTATACATGAAAGCATATGGAGTTTATTATGCATACCAGCATCCGAAACTAAAGAGAGAAACAGCAGTAAATAACTTGGGCAGTTACTACTTACCGAATCTATAAAAACTTTTCTATGCTGGTGGTGAGTGTGGATTTGGGGACAGCTCCTATAACTGCATCTTTCTTCTCGCCACCTTTGAATATCATAACAGTTGGGATGCTTCGGATCCCATATCGGGTTGCAATTGAAGGGCTCTCATCAGTGTCCACTTTGTAGCACTTGAGCTTCCCACCGTATTGCTTTGCCAGCTCATCAATAACAGGATGGATCATACGGCAAGGCCCACACCATGGAGCCCAGAACTCAACCAGAACAGGCAGTTCAGACTCAAGAACATGCGACTGCCAGGTTTGGTCGGTCACAGCCGATACTGCAGCTCAATTCAAGTAAAATCAAAACCAAGGAGGATTTGCTTGAATTTACATTTTCTCAATGACATCAAAATCAGGAAATGACACATCACAATGACGGTTGTGACAGTGGCTTGCTACACAGAATATTAACACAATTTATTTCTTTAGGTAGATAAGCACACATCCAACTCCAAATACCTGCAATCTTCATTACTGATATATATCCTGGTCACGACCATGGGGAAGGAAATGAACCAGTGGCTGAAAGCTCATACTCCAAAAACTCTAATAATATGATATTAATGAGGCATGTATTGCAATGCGGACGTTAGAATCATATAGGTATGCATCTGTCGTTTGTGCATATCGGTCCAGTTGGCTAGCGCAGTTGGGTTGGCCGGCCAAATGGGCTTTCTCGGGTGGTATCTTGGAAGAGCAAGAAACAAGATGCACCGGCTTGCTATAGCACAGAATCAGAACATAGATCAATGGCCCAGCATTTGCTCTATCTTTCCTTACTCGGCTAGAAAGCAACGTCTCATTAATTTGGAAGAAAGCAATCCATGCAACCTAGCACGTGTATTACAAATAAAAGTGCTCCTAGGGTTAGGGGGACGTTTCTACCACCTCCCCCACCCCCCAAGAAATTTTCCTCCGCAGATTTCCTAGGACTTCAGCTTCTTTCAAGGACCTGAAGTCCCAGGAAATCTACATCATATCCAGTGAGAGAAGCAATACAATTTCACCCCAGTTCTTTTAAAACATCCCACCATGAAAAACAAACAAATATTGCCTCCTACCCACGGTATCAAATAGTGGCTGCTACTACATGCCGCTATAGCGGCCACAGCGAAATAAAACAGCGGTAGCAGCCGCTACGGAAGCATAGCAGCTGCTACAGCCACTGAGCCCTGTAACACGTAAATTTTCAAAACTTTTCAGCACTTTCTTACTCACTTTTCAGTACTTTCAGAACCATTTTCAGTACTCCCTAAAAACTTAGTCCAACCACGACTCCCCTATTTCTTTTTGACCTCCACTTACTCTAACTTCTCTTTAAGTTAAAAATTAGTTATAATTTTATTTTTTTTCCAATTATTTGGCTCACTTTTAGTAAGAAATTAGATATAATTTTATTTGTTTCCAATTATTTGACCCACTTATAGCTAGAAACTAATTGTAATTTTGTTTATTTTCAATTCTGTCACTCACTTTAAGTTAAAAATTAGTAATAATTTCATTAGTTTTCAATTATTTCATTAGGGTGGCGGGGACAATGTAGCATCCAACACAAAACAACTATGCAATATGGACCTATGAGAATAATGTTTGTGTAAATTTATGAGTACAACGTTTGTTTATCATATTATTTATGCAAATTTTTATTGTTCTAGTGGTAGAAATTGAGAGATATATAGGTTTTCTTATTAATTTTGCATTTAAATTAACATAAATTTAATTATCCTATTGAGCAATGCTTGTGAGACGAAAGATGGGGTTCAAAAAGCATTCTAAAAATCCGAAGTAATATGATTATGGACTAAAAAAACGCAAAAAATGTGAATTCACAATCACTACAGCTGCTTCCCGCTACATAACACCCGTTATACTTGCGACCATTATGCTATGGCGGCCGCCACCACTATTTAAAACCATGTTACCACCCCCCATCTTCTTTTCTTTGCTTTCCATTTGAGGTTCTCATCCATTCACAGAAGGTCGTCTTCTCAGCTGCAAGCACCACCTGCTACTTGGGCGCATGAGGGAAGAGAACAAGCTCAAGTGGTGATATAGGACAGGTCTGCGAATCTGCTTGCAGGGCTTAGGAAAGAAAATTAATAGAAAAGGTGAGATTTTTGGGAGATGAGGCTAGAATTCTATGAGCTATTTGCTCGAAAGAGAATTTTCTGTTTTAGAATGTCAGGAATAAGGTCTTATGGTTGCAGAAAATTTAAAACATGCTAGGGTTTTAGAGCTTTAAGGGAGTGACTCAGGCCTAGAAGAAAGACGAAAGTTTCAAAATAAGTTGAAACTCTACTTCTTGAAAAATAAGTCATACTTATATCAGCTCTAAGTTGACTCCTAGGCAACACAAACTACAAACATAACTACACAATGACTCTTAAATATCAAGCCTATGCAGCCCACAAAATAACTAAAAAAACAATAGAATTATGCTTCTACCCTTGAGGTATCAGTTACTCCTCTTCTTGTATGCAGTCTTCGACATTGCTTCAATTCCATTCTTAGTTTATCTTGGAGCTTTTTGCTGAGCGATCCAGCTCTGTAGTTCCTTAAGGGAAACCCATGTAGTCTTTTCACTATTGTTCTGTTAAATCTATATTAGGCAATCTAAGCAATGGGGTTGACAAGGGCAATTAGTTTGGCATGTTTCCTTAGTAGCGTTCTTCTTTGTTTGGCTGTGGGAAGTGCTGAAATAGGGTGACAGTTTGATATTGATTGTTGGGACTCACACTCCACCTTTTGCCCATGGGCAAATGCCTTCCCTTGTTGCGTATTTAGCTTATTGGATCTAATCTTGGATCAAATGTTAGCCAGTTGAGGAGTATATTTTGACAAATTTTAGGCTCTTGATTGAAAATCTAATATTTTTAGGGCGACCCAAAATCAGACCCTACAGAAATGACTGCAGATGACTTGGAGCAAGTTGAACTTTTACAACCATGACATGTCTTTTACAAAGGATGCACATTCGCCAGAGACGAATGCTTTAACAGCAAGCAACACCTCAATGAAATTACTAGCCGTAGGTCTGTCTAGAGAGGGATAGTGGTTGAATTGGGTTCGACTCCCATAGTCCCACTGTGGCGAAATATCATGATTGGGTCGACCAGGCCCAGATCATGAGTGAATAGCACAATATGCATAGGATGCTTTTCCATATGTTGCTCCGACTTTCTCTCATGTTTTTATTCATCACCTTATTACTTGAATAGCTCCAGTAGACCATTCGTTTGCCCACTTCCGACCAGTAAAGGGTTCAGGGTGGGTTTGAGTGCAAGAAGCAGCCAACTAGTAAGGCCGTACTAGTTTACCACTCACCACTGGTTCCTGCTCCACTGAAACCATTCAAATAAAATCCAATCAATCCAAGCAGCATGCAGTACTCAATAAGCCAACGATCCCAATTATCGCTTCGAATGATTAAATCAAACTAATTCTGCTCTCTAGAGATTTAAAAAAAAAAAAAAAAAACCCTAAAGCCAAGAAGTAAAAAAAAAAAAAGAAAAGAAAAGAAAAAAAAGAAGCCCGTCACAACAATCTGCAGATATTACACACAGATACACTGACAAATGAACAACAATTATATAACAAAGCACGCGGAAATGGACGAATTTACTTCAATTCTATCAGCATCCATTTTCTACAGGCGTGACTATAATCTCGATTTATATATAGCAAAAGCTCATAGGGAAAAAAAAAATAAATAAATAAATAATCCACCAGGAGAACGCGAATTTCACATTAGAAGAAAATGGACACGACGTACCTTCGACAGCAGTATCCTGAGTCTCGCAAACCACTCGCCCGCACCGACGGACGAGACTTGAGCTCGAACCTGCCGATTTTGTATAGCCAGAACTAGCTGTCTGAATTTTGAGGCCTCTGAACTCCGGCAACCTGTAGGAGTTCCGGCGGCCGGAGAGCTCGGAAATCGATGAAATAGGCACCGGCGAGACGGCGGAAAAACGGATAGAAGAGGCGCGCGGAACCACGAGGGATTCGAGTACAGTCGCCGCCATCGAAGAAGAGAGGAAGTAATTATAGATCTGGAAGCTTCGACTCACAGTAGATGGAGAAGAAGAAGAGGGATAGGGATTGGGTAATCCTTGGTATTTTGTCGGCGAACGGATTTAGGGGACCTTTCAGAGGCGGAACTCCGTTCATCCTAGCCGTCGAGTCTTTCCAACGGTCAAGATTGCACCACATCCTACGCTGAAAACGTGAAATAAAAAATTAGTTTTTATTTCCTCAATGTTAAAATGTTACATTCTGCTTTTGTCCTAAATACATTAAGTATTGCATTAAATTAGTTTTGATGAGTTTTTATTTAAGATTACCTTCAATGATTTCTCGTATAATATCCTGTAATTTACCCAATGCGGGGTTACTCCAATTCCACCCGAGGATCATTCATTAGTTATAGGCTGTTTTGTCGGATGGCGATGCTTCCACAGATTGCTAGCAGAGAAACACTGAGAGAAGATGCAGGTAAACTTCGTCATATAAACTCTAATTATTTGGGTATGGTAAGACTGGAACTTTTCACCAAGGGGAGGGGAAAAACTGATGAGAGCAGTGGTAAAAAGGTAGCCTTTTCATTTTATGGTGAAACACTGACATTGTAGAATCAACAGTGCGACGGGAAGCTGGTTGTAAGTCACATTTGTGTTATTACAAAAAAAAAAAAAAAAAAAAGCCAGCCTGCATAAAGAGAGAGGAATAAAATATAAAAGAGGTGAACCCTACTCCTCATATATTACGGTTTCATTTCACCCATGATTCGATCTATTTTCAACTCATCGTATGCTTCTCTTTGCATTATTTTATATGCTGATCAAATTTCGCTAGTGCTCATTTTTAAGAAAGAGCTATCAACACCTCCTTTATGATACGGGGTGTGGTGGGCGAATAAAAAGTATCATTTCATGAAAATAAGTACAAATTTTCGTTTTGATTCATGATATTATGAGTGAAGACAGTATATTTTATAGTGCTTATTAATAAAATATGGTACTCAAATAGATGAATGATCATTGATTAAACAAGTACATCCCAACCTCCTCTCATGATGAGATATCACAAATCTTCAGCTACATTAGTCTTAATCAAGCAACAACAAACAAAGTTTGATAAACCTGATTTTTTTTTCAAATATAAAATGGGTGAGAATTAGAAATTTATAGTTCCCAAATAAGCACGTGGACGATGTTCACATCATTAATTATTCATAGTTTCTTACTCCGACAGATCAGTCAAAAAAAAAAAAAAAAACTTTATAAGAACACCCACCAACTCCGTCTGAGGCATTATCATGCTTCTCTTCCAACATTTCTTCAATTGTCTTGCGAAAGAGAGGATCTCTCTCTCTCTCTCTCTCTCTCTCTCTGAGTATGGAAATGGAGAAATTGAAAGAGTGGAAGGGGAAGAAGGAGATAGTGAGGTCCGCCTCCGGCGAGCCGATGCCGGCGGCGGAATACGTCCACAGAGCTCCGTGTCCGGTGAATCTCGCGGCGGTGGCGGTGAGCCTAAATGTGCGGTTGAGATCATCGGATATGCCTCGTGACATGCAAGAACGGGCGCTGCGTCTCACACGATCACTCCTTGATGCCTCCAAGCGCCCCCCTTCCTCGTCCACCACCTCCTTAGCTCGCGCTCT
Source organism: Santalum album (assembly GCA_034195605.1). Lineage (NCBI taxonomy): Eukaryota > Viridiplantae > Streptophyta > Magnoliopsida > Santalales > Santalaceae > Santalum > Santalum album. The sequence goes on from CM067259.1 coordinate 12,545,986, forward strand.
CAAAAAGGTCCCTCCTCTCCCTCCTTCCACCCTTTTATTTATTTTTTATTTTTTAAAAAAATTAGATGAATAATTAATTTTTATATAAATCTCTTCATATATATATATATATATATATATATATATATAATTATTTTGTTTTAAGTATTTTAGATACAATGAGTCAGAAATTTATGCATAATAGAATTATGTGATCTTTGATATTATGTATTTATTAGTCAGTAATCGTTTTGAATTAGGAGTTCGACACGTGGTACGGACTGGCGTGGCACTGCGTGGCCGGGAAGAGTTTCGGGTCATTCGTGACGCACTCGCCGGGAGGATTCCTCTACTTCTCCATCGACGACTCCTTCTCCCTCCTCATCTTCAAGACGGAGCTCCGATTGGTCGCTCCCCAGTCACCACCACCGCTTCCACCGCCACGCTCCGAACGATCTTAATTATGTTTGGTTTCCACTATAGATCGTTAGGGCGAGGCACAGAAAAAGGAAAATGATACCAATGGCTTATGTATTCACGCCATGATTTATGAAAATAATTATTTTTAATTATTTTACTCATAATTTATGTTATATTGCTGAGAATCAATCATAATATTAAAGTCGTGATCATTCATGTTGGCAGTGACAAAAGGATCAAAAGACTCATCTCCAAGTGCACCTCACGCACGAAATAATGGTAATTGGCTTTGGTTGTTGCTTGATTGTACGGAACAATAATGCCCAAAAGCAAATAAATAAAATAAAAAATAAAAAATGTTTTATCCTCCTAATCATGTCTAGTTGAAGACGACTGTTTGACTATTTTAGTGTCAAAAACTGTATTCATCCTATTGTCATACATTATTTCCTGTCTTACTCAAATTATCAGTCATCTAGGTTAGCGATCAGTTGCAAGGAGGGTGGCCCGGTTTAGGATTTGAAGATGATTTAATGGGTCCTACTTTGAAATATGTTGAGACTTGATTGTTTTGAAATTCTGCAATGGGCCAAGAGACATGGAGATTGAACCCTCAAAAAAAAAAAAAAAGAAAAGAAAAAGAAAGAACAGTTTAAAGTTTATTCATTCCAAAAAAGAAAAAAAAAGAAAAAAAAGTGAATGTTCCAAATAAACTTTACTGCTCGCATATGATAAATCAGACATTCTTATGTACATAAGATCTATTTTACACGTGAATGATAAATTTACTCGAGATTTACTCTTTTTTTTTTTTAAATAGCGGTACAGTGCATGTAGAGGCCATGACAAACCATTTGTTGGGAAAACTTATGGGACTCAAAACTTGCATTTGTCTTTCAAAACCATGACAAGTGTGGAATCACTCAAATCTGTGATTGAACATCAGTCGAGTCATGCACGTCGTGTGGACGAGAAGTGGGCCCCAAACAATTAAAAGTGAGGATTTGACCGACGGATTGCGCATCAGACGTGGGTTTTACCACCAAAAATTGATTTTATTGTTCTTCATTTGACAGAGTGGGTGGACTCTTGACCCGTCAACAGCCCTTTCCCCACATACATATATATATATATATATATACAAACGTCATATCATTCAACGGGAAATTTATCATATCAGATGCTGTTTTCATAGATTTTGTTTATTTATGTTAAATGCAGATACATACACAACAATGCGTTTCGTCAAGGACTGGTAAGCACCCCCATACATAACAAGGTGCACAAGGCGAATGCAATACTTGAGGCTCTGGAGAGCTTCTTATTCCATGAGTGTAGCCTTTTGGGGGAAGTAAGATTAAAAGGTTCAAAGGGAAATAAACGGACTACACACAACAAGTGTCGATTTTGCGATCCCTTGTTACACACAGCACGCGCCTCGCTGATTTGCTCGGCAATACGACTAACACCCCTCTTTTAGAAGAGAATAGCAAGCTATTAAATGGCCATACTGCAAATGGAGGAAAATCTGGCTATATTCCTTGTTTCCCAAACCAGATGCATAGGCCAGTTCCAAAATATAAAAAGAAAAAAAAAAATCCATGCGCACAACCTGCGAGAATTACACAAGCCACCAAAGCAGAAAGACGAAAACCACATATATATATATATATAAACTCAACCGGAAGAAGTGGGTAACGAAAGTATTACCCTTTCCGAAGGAATATCCTAGGTAAAAAGGGCAAAGTAGGATCGTGGCTCTGCAGGGACTACAGCAAGTTCCTCTCACGCATGTAGGATTCTATCTTTACGACATCTTCTGGTGTGTCAACCCCATGAGCTTCGTGATCGACTTTTATAACCTGCAAGAAGAGGGGTTGTGTTTTACACAGCCTAACTTGTACATGCGTTATCACCCAAGCAAAATATTCTAGTTCTATACACAACCACGAAAGTTAAAACATTTAAATCATATAAGAAAATAATAATTCTCAGACAGGTCATTATTGGCTGTATATATCAACTTTTAAGTATCTTGCACCTGAATGATCATTTACGAAGTGGCATTTTTGGCTACATATCTTCCATCTCTTATTGACCTTTGTGTGTGTTGGGGTGGGGGATTGAATTTTATCATAAAAGCACAAAAATCTCCAATCAATTGTCATCAAAACTGAGAATCAGATCAAAATTAACAAAAGTTAAAGTATCCACTTCTGTGGTTGCTCGAACAATACTTCTCCCTCAATCCTAAATGGTCAGAAAATGGCAGATGAAGGACCCCGTTGCACAAGGCCCCCCACGTTGCGAGGGATAGGAAAATGTTGCTTACAGTAAGGTAGCCTTATTATTGCAAATAAACAAACGCACAAAAAAATTATGAAAATATGTTTATATTGTTTCTTGCTGCTTTTCAGTTCTTAGCTGACACTGGTCATTGAACCACATAAGAAGAAAGGAGTCATCAATTTCTGGTGGTTTGTTGTAAACCTTTGAGTGAATTTCAAAAGAAGCTTCAAATGTGCACATTATTTGATGAGAAATTGAGGAAACAAAGAGGAAGTCATATGAAAGCAAATATAAATAGAAGAAACCTTATATTACCTTCATCTTATACCCGTTCTCAAGGACTTTGAGCTGCTCCAGATCTTCTTCCAGTTGTAGTGGAGTAGGTGGAAGTTGTGGATATATCTCTAAGAACTTCGAATCATAGCTCTTGAAAACATACATACAAGATAACAACAGTGTGGCTAGGAATAAAATCAACCATAAACATTTACACAAAAATGCCATTTTGAGAAAAATGTCACTACCTGAATCCCAAGGTGAAGCAGGTACGGGAACTTGGGATTGACATTCCCTGACCTGCATAAGCACATATTCAGCATGTCTTAAAATAAACAAGACCTCTATTCCCACTATCTCCTCCCCACCCTAACTCCTGACCCTCATACCAAACCCACCACACAGTTACGAAAAGAATGATTAAATCATATTTCCTCTTTATCTAAGCCCTCTTCTACCACCCATCATCTTAGGTGCCAAAGGAATAAAAAATCGAGCAAAAAACACTAACTCACTTGTTGTGTGGAATCAGTCCCCTTGAGAAGTAAATTGCATAACCACACTTATCCACAACACACTTCACCCTGTTTGTATCAAATGCATCTTCAGGTTTCAAAGATGTGACTGCAGTGCTAAATACAGCATCAGGTGCTGCCTGCAGACAGTGCAGAGCACTCTAAATTACATCCCTGGAAGAACAGTAACAATGCAAAAAAGAAAATCATACAAAAACCTGCATAGTGACGCATAATTGAGAATCAGCACTACATACAACAAAGTGGCTCTTCGGTGTTATTAAACGTCAGTTGTAACCTCAAACACTTTATAGCAGCCTGAATACTAAGATTAACATCCCCTCCCCCCAATCTCAGTATTACTCTGAATGACACACCAAGAAAGCGGATGTGACCACTCTTCAATATTGCTTAACCATCACCATACATGGATCTACTCTCACATGCTCACTAAAGTAGTACTTTACATATTCTATTTTGGACATACTCAAAACCTTGAGACTAGTTTATGTCTCGGTACTGCTCTTCAGCATTGGTGTGCGTTTTAGCCTCAACTAAAACTTTGACATCAGCAAATAACATGTACCACGATATATTGTCTTGAATATGTCTAGCGCACTCATCTTTCAGTAAACAAATAATCATAGGGCAGAACCCAGTAGCAAAGGGCAGGTCATTATTGTACGTCCCTTCATTATGAGAGGTTGTTCCCACAACTCAAACCTATGACCATCCGGTCAAAAAGGAGGAACCATGCCAAGTATGTCAAGGCTTACTGCCACTAAAAAACAATCATGACATAATTAGAAGGTGAGCCAAATAATTTTGATTCACTTCAACTCCAAACCTCACTCCAAGGGATGCCTAAGGTGTACAAATTTCAAGTAGGTTGGTTATAGTAAAACTCCAGTTTTAGGCGCAATGAACATCTTAGTATATCCATTTGGTTAACTATCAGCCAATCATACAAAAGACAACGATGGGAGTATTCTCCAAGGGATCCTTCTAATGCAGATCAAAAGAGCCTTATATTGCTCAATGGTAACATTTAGGAAACGCTTGTGTCAATGGTCAAAGACCCTTTTGTCTATGACATCGTGTATTTCATCTTAGTAGCAGCTTTAGTACAAGAAAAAAATAATACCTGCAGAGCTTTAACAACGCCATCAATTATCTCAGGTTCAATAAGAGGCTCATCCCCCTGAATATTGACTACAACATCATACTTCTTTTGAAGCTTTTGAAGCGCTTCGTTGCATCGTTCAGTACCTTTAAGAATAATATAGAGCATAAGTAAATCAGTTTGAAATTTGTTTTCAATACAACAACAGTCTACCATTTCGGCATGATTCTGAGGTCATTATCACATCAGCACCAAATCCTCGGCAGCATTCTGCAATCTTTTCATCATCTGTTGCCACAACTGGAGCAAGAAGAAGCTACATGAGGAACTACATATTTTAAAATAGCTCAAATAAACTTCAGGTCCTAAATTTTTTCAATTTGTACTGTTACACTATTTCCATATGATTTGAGTTTATCTGAAGACAACAGATTTAAATCACATCACTAATTAAAAGGAATCGGTGGATACAGATTGGCAGTACTAACATACATGAGAGGCAGCAGGGCACACCAGAAATTAATCTTAAGATAAACCTTCCGATGTAGGGCAACACTAGACCAAAACAATCCATTTCATAAACTGCGAAACCCTAATACATGTAGCCCTTTTATAGGCGTAAGCTACTTGAAGAACAAGCAAGATAACCCTAGGACTCTAGATAGACTCAAAAAACTAGTTTCCTAATATAAATGATATCATCATAATTGAGATAATGACCTAATAAAAACAAAAAAGAAATTAAATAAAAAATATTACAATTATTCCCCACTAAAATCCTAAATAACAAATAAATCACATAAATCCTAAACCTTTGTTTTCCATCACTTTTAATGGCCATAACCTCCTCACAAACCTTGTATGAGAACCAAAGTAGTGTATTTCAGTATCAATAAAAAATAAAAAAAACTTTTCTAGAACATTATAATAAAATGGCTTTACATAAAATTGCCAAATGACAAGAATCTAGGCATCAGAACCAAATTAAACAAGATGGCATTGCTGTAAGTAGGCATACCAACATGAGCAAGGGTGCTTGCCAACTTTGCTCTTTCCCATGTTCTCTGTAAAATAGGAACTAAAAAGGTGAGAGAAACGTTTGAAATGTCATAAACTGGTACATGAACCTACAATCAAGAATAAGAAACTCAACAACACTAGAACAACCTGCTGAGCACTTTACCTTTGAAAAACCACAGAACAATATGGTGTTTGCATGCATGTACAGATTTTCGCTGAACATGACTAGTAGGCATTTGACATCTACACCAATTTGACTCGATAACATAAGTCTCTCAAGTGTTGGACCCATCCAATCATAGTAGCTACTCTCCTACATAATCTTGTCCAAACCGGAGGCTCAACTCACCAGCGGAACATGATACCCCCTTCCCCTCACCTATCAGTCCACGTAACTCCCCCTCAAAAAACTCACACATCAAGTTCTGTTGATCTCCCCTTCCCCAACACCCCCCCCCCCCCCCCCCTCCCCCCCGGCGCGAGCCCACCAAATTTTCAATCACGGCCTTCTCTAGCAGTCTTTAGAGAACAAAGGAGTGTGAAAGTGCATCTCACCATACATGGAGGTTAATGATAACTAAAAATAAAAATTGCAAATAACAGTTTCTCACCAGATTACAGAATAGAACCCACATGGACAATACCATATTTCAAGATCAGGGAGAGCTGCTGACAAGACTTCCTCAGATGTCAGAAAATCTTAACGCAGTAGCAAGTCATGGTAAGGATCAGCAAGACTCATATACATGTATCTTTGCTAAAATACAAAACAGAGATGTCAACTTGGAAGATCCATATGAAATGATCAACAAGGATTTCATATGGATCCGTGTGGAGTATCTCATGATGATTCCAATGTATCATTTAACTTATTTTTCAATGTCATTTTCCACTTCGGTTCCCCTCACAGAACAAAAAACACGGGTCTAATGCATATTCAAATATAAAAATAGCTAACCAGCAGCATGCTCCAACTTTAAAGAGTACAATTGCAACTACTTCAACTGCGATTAATCACTTGAACCAAGGAAAACAACTACTAATTATTTGTTCATATATATGTTCTTAATTAGTATGTAACTAATGGAAATGAAAAAGAAGAATTAAAAAAAATTGAGATGAAATGAGTTGAAGGGAAGACCTGGATCATGGGCTTGCCAAGAATCTGAACAAGAGGTTTCCCTTGGAAGCGAGAGGAAGCTAACCGAGCAGGTATAATTCCGACGACTCGGGTCCGAAACTTGGGGGATCGGCGGAGAAGAAAGTAAGCGTGGGCCCCGGCGGCCACCGCGACGGCCAGTCCAGCGACGACGCTGTGGACAATCAACGTTTTGGAAGTGGTAGAGCCCGAAGACGATGAGTCTCCCGCCGTACAGATCGCCATAATCTCTCTCTCCCTCTCTCTCTCTCAATCTGTGAGTCTGAGTTCAGTTTTGGGATCTTGAAGATCCGGAAACAGTCAAGGAGACTTGCTTCTCAAGACTCACGACGGAGAGAGAATAAATTAATCTTCGGTTTATTAGGACGGATCGATTGGAAATAGGGGTGTACAAAATTTTGAATTTCCTCAAAAAAAAAATTGGCAAAATTTTATTAGTATTTTTTAAATTTTTTCTTGAGTTCCCTATTTGTTACCCTCATATTTTCTTAAATAGTGTAAAAATGTAAGATAGAAATCAAATTCAATAAAAACATCAAATTTCCTAATTCATCATTTGTGAAATTTCAAGTGAAGATTTTATTTGATTGAAAATCAGAAAAAACAACCAAATTTAGGACGAAAATTAAAATTTAATTAAAAAATTCTCAAATTTTTCGAATGAGCATCCCTATCTGAAAAAGAAAATAAAATACAAATTTCATGATAAAAGTAAAATTAATTCGTCTTAACAATCACCGAACATTGCGGTCTGCTCTAAAAATTATACATAACGCTCCCATGAAACCTGGCGGTAAAAACGAGAAGGGAGGGTACTTTAACATGGAAGACTTCGATTTTTTTTATTTTACTTATTTTTATCTTTTTATGTTACAAAAACAAACCACTTTATGCCATGTTTCAGCATGAAACTCAGAGCTATATTTAGAATTGGGGTGAAAACCTCCTGTAATTACGAGCAGATTGAAATCCAATGGCTTCGAATGGAAATTTGTCACTCGAACATAAGAAAAGGTTGCGGAAACAAAAAGACGTAAAAAATTATCAACTCTCACTTCAAATAGCGGAATAACAAACCATCTTTGTGAGCAACCCGGTAAAGATAGCACTCTCATGCTCCAATCATCATTATATAAATTAACTAATATTTCACAACTCGCAGCCACCGAGGGGGAAAGGTAAATTAAATAACAACACATTATTTGCATTGATAATTTATTCATTGTTACATTTTCAACTTCAATTTCATTTTTTGAGGGATTTAGGTATACAGATCCACGGAAAATCTAATTAATCCTTGAGCAAAACTGGAGTGATGTTCCTTCACCTCAGCCCTCGGGTAAACTGCAGGATATTACAGGGTGAAGAAAGCGGGACTCAAATCTGACCCTGACTCACCGGAAGCCCAAATCTAATTAATCCATAAGCAAAAGTCAAGTGATGTTCCTTCACCTCAGCCCTCGGTAAATTGCAGGATGTTATAAGGTGAAGAGAGCGGGACCATGACTCACTAGAACCCTTACCACTCAACCAATCCCTCGGACCTCCTATTCATTGTTACATTATAAAATACATATATCTGACTACTGCTACCCTACATTAGCAGTGCAGAGTTCTAGACTGAAAAACCAGAGAACCAGAAAATGCTCAAAGATTCATCTGACAAATCAAAAATCATACTGGCTAAAAGGCCCCAACCTCAAAATATTGCATTCCAGCGTCAGCCAAGATCAGCATCATACTACAGAAGGTGCTAACGCTGCTCACAGCTCAAATAAGTTACGGTATTTTACTTCCCATTTTGGTCTCTTCAGAAATGTGGTAGCATGGGTGCTAGCCACTGTATCAAAGGTTGATTTGCAAAACAAATAGCAGCAAGCTGATACCAAAGTTAAATTTTTAAGCGCTTCGGTTCCATGTATAGTTACCACCATAAGGACCATTACTGTTGCTACCATCTCCGCCTCGGTTGTTTCTCCAATGTCTCCTTTTGTGACTCTTCCCTTTCCTTGAACCATTTTCTTCATTCCCAGAATTTAAAGCCTCTCCATTTTCTTTCACCCCCTTACCAACTTTCTCTTTCCCCTTCCTCTTCTTAATACTAGGCTTAGGCATGCTACTGCCTGCAAGCACCCCATTCCCCCGGGGCAGTGGTTCTTCCTCTGCATCGTCTAACCTCCAATTACCTAACATTTCATTCTGACACTGTTGTAGTTGCAATGGTTCACCCACTCCAGGAAGCAAGCTATTAAAAGTCACTTCTCCATTAGATCCTCCCTTCCGCTCCAGTAAGACTTGATCCGGTCTTATAATGGTACCAAGGATGCTCCTATTGGGCCCTAGACCCAAGATTGTCTTTGTGTTTGTTAGGCTTTGGAAAGCCGTGATAAAAGCTGATCTAACCTGAAACACCAAAGATGTCCATGGTTTTATAAACCCAAAGTCCAGCTTCAAGTTCCAACTTGGGACCATTAAGCACTACTAAGGGATGTGTACATTAATTGCTTTGTACTAGTAGAATGGAATGGAAGTAACCCAACTTGTATACATCAATAATTGCAACAAGAAGCATGCTGAAACACAACATTTCTCAGAAAGCAATGTTGTCCAATGATTTCAATATTAACCAAGTGATTGCAGTGAAAATGGCACTAGGATAATGATGAAATCTAACAATTTATGTTTATCTGCTGCTTGAGATTTCTGTTTGATATATGATTCCTTTACAACACCTGAACGAAGTGAGCATTATGTATAATTGACGGTATCTTGATGTATATTGTTGTGTATACCTTGATTCCTATCCAGGGAGAAAAAAAAAAAAAAAAAAAAACCAAATTCATGATCCAATTGATAGGAGAACAAACCTGGAAATAATTAAAGGAGTTCTTCCCTATATCATTGTCTGGCACCTGTTGTATCATCACAAACAAGTTCAATCAATTAGGGGAAGAATAAAATCAAATTAGGGAAGTCCCCCATACTTGGGATTTCACCTGTTAAGCCCTCAAGTATCTAAAAGCAGTCAATTTAGTCCCTAAACTAATGGATCCTTAAGCTTGAACAGAACACATGGGCAAATGGGAATATACCTCGAACCCAAAGCAACTAGCATCATCCCTGACATTTACACAAAAATATTCATTTCTATGAATCAAACAAGACAAGCTCGAATTTTGAAGAGGCGCCTTGGAGGTGACACCTCTTTTGGGCTCATTTGAGACTCCAACCAAGCTTTTGGGAGAAAATTGAATCACTTGTTTGATTCACTACCCTTTAATCTCCCAGATAGTCCTTGTAAAGGAAATAAATGGAGGAAAAAAAATTATATCGAACCTGTGGATCTTGGATGGAGATGAGAAACGGTCGTCCCTTCGTCAAAAACCTAAAAAGAGGAAAAAAAAAATCAATTAATAGCACAATCCTTTCTCTGGATGATAATGAAAACCAACAAGGAAACATTTATCATGAAAACAATATCCTTTTACCCTCTGTTGCTCTTCATGAAGAATGTTCCTGGTCCGTCGCAAGAAACACCAACATCGAAAGTATTCAGTTTGCGTCCATAAAATTCAAAAAAGTTAACCTACATTCCAAGCACAATCCCTCAAGGCAAGTTTGAAAGCTTAACAAAATTATTCCCCTTTCAAGAATGCCAAAATACACAGCAAGGGATGACACATACCAATAGGATGCCCAAGTTATTCTCTGGAAATGCTTGGCACTCACGGATACTCTATGGGAAACAAGCAACACATCATGTTAAAAAATAAAGGAGAAGTAATATTAGAAACAGACACCATAAGCAAAATTCTGATCAACTTAAGATCTCTAAAGCATCTGATGAAACTTGGTCCATTCTTAAAAAAATTATAACAATGCATAATCTTAATAAAGTGAATCTACAGATGCCATAGCAGAAACAACACTACCATGCCATAGCTACATCACAAGTCATTGCTCAAACATGCCACACCAAATGCGTTCCTAATGGTAGGAGGGTTTCCAAATTCCAATAAGTCCATCCTATACTACAACTAAGCATGAGCTTGTGGCCCAGCGATCATCTCCTATCTTGATCCCCACAAAAGGCCAATATTGTGCACCCATCAACTGTATAAGCCATATATATATATCAAACACATATGGCAATTGACGCATTTGGTGCATTTGGCTGGAAAGGGTCAGCAGGATTTTCATCAATAAAAATCATGACTCCAGACAGGGTGAGGGATAGAGCGCCCTTTCTATCCTGGTTTGCAAAGTGACTAAGCTTAGAGATCTTCCCAGAGATTGGAAAGCTTTTCGTTTTTGGTTTTTTAATTTCTATCTGCTTTGTTTGGTTTCTACTTTAAGTGGATTTCTCATCCTCCTTTGGTTTACATATTCTCCCTCTTAATGAAATTTCGTTGCACATGCATTCAACTCGTAATAGTTAACACTCTTAGCATAAGTTTTGGAGTCACTTACCCGCAACATTGCTATGAGCATGACTAAAAGGGCATAGGAACCAACCCCACCAGAGTATACCTGGATTGAAGGAATATTGAGTGAAAAAGACAACAAGGAGAACTATGGTATACTAATGCAGTAATATAAAGTCCCAAGAACCTTGAACCTCATTCAGCTCCCTTTGGTGTAGGAAAATTTTTAAGATCAAACACAATGGACGTAATGGAGGCCATCGTGATAAAGCATCCTGAAAAGCAAGCCAGCTACAAGCATAAACTAAAGTTTATAGAGCAAACTTCCAAGATAAAAAAGAATAACACAAATTAGAGACTATATTTTGGATCCTGTAGTTAAGACGTAGTGATAATTTAGTCCCTTTTATTTTAATTTTGCTACCTTGTCCCAAAAGCATATGAAATTGAGCCACCATTGTCCACTTCTTTGGCTCATGTACAATGTATGTGTGCAGAAGATAAGAAAAGAGTACAAGTTGTATTCCCTTTACACAGTGGGTAAGGCATGTGAATGTCTATGAAAAGACTTCACAGTGAATTGGGAAGGGTCTTTTCCCTCTTCCCAACTGATGCAATTAGGTAGTTTTAGGGCCAGCTTATTAAAAATACAGAATTAAGTACTACCATCCCCAAGCTACAGCAACCACAAGTATAGCTGTTGTAAATCCAAAGATGGAAAGAACAAATAAGGTAGAAGAAGAAAAATCTGCAGCATACCTTGATATATTCAGCAGCTTTTGGTCCATTATCTATGTCAAAACTGCAACCAATAAACAAAGACTGAGAACATGTATTGCAATAATAACAAACATGTATCTAAATAAAATCATTACATTCTCCCATAAAAATTATTGATTTGAAAAATATATTAATTAAACTTATAATGCATTTGCTAAAAAAATATAACTTTTTCTTTCAAAAGTAAACTTTTAAGGACAATTTCTAATCCTCTTTAGAACTCATATATGTAATTCCAGTCCATGACCCCACCACAGGGCATTGGCCACCTAAAAGAGCTTATAATCCTTGGCCTTGGACTTATAAGAAGTTGCAATTCATACTCTACTGACAGAGAGTCAGCTATAATACCCTTGCAATGACCCAGTCCACAGCCCCACCACAGGACAGGTCTCACCTAAAAGGTCTAGACAATTGGTGCTTCTTAGGATCATTGCTTGGGTTTATGAGGCCCTGAACTTCTTTCATACCCTTTCAATGTGGGATTGGTGCAAGTACCACCTCAAGTGTGTCGTCACAACATGTCTTCCAAAAGATCTCAAATTTTAAGCTTTGCCGCAACTGAAGAACAAACTTTCGAAAATCTTTTTCCCTGACACAGGTATAAAATTTGACTTTCTGAAAAGATCAGCTTGATGAAGATATACTAGGCGAACCTTATGTCGAATGCAATACCACTCCTCTTCTCTACAAACTTGATAATTGGTACACGAGCTTTTCCAATCACCTGGGATGTTGGCAAAAGAGAGTCGGAGAGCAATTTGATATAACAGTAGAATTTTAGTTGTCAAAAGGGTATGCACCTGCATATTCTTTGCAATGCCTTTTTGAGATAAAGCCCTAGAGAGAGCGACTAAGCCAATTTGAGGAGTTCTAATATTTGATTCCAGAATCACAACCTGCAGTTGAAAATCATGTGGCCATTTGAAAATTTCAGAGACTAATTACCTTAAAATAAATCCAAACACGAAATCTCTGCAATTAAATTAAAAAATAGAATCGCATGAAAAAAATTTCATGGGGAATGATGATATTCTTGAGTCAGTCATAAAACATCAACACATATACATGTTGAGAAAAAACTACTCATAAATCAATATAACATTAAACTCATGATTTTACAATACACGAATATAATGAATCAGTTTTGTATGGTTACTAAAATATATTAGCTAGAAACTAATCCAAAAATTTACAGAAGTACAACACTCAGGATTCAATTGCAAATGACATTATGATTAAATGAAAAACATAATAATTAAAGAACGTTCAATGTGAAATTATATAACATGTACACTAATTTAGTATTAGATCTGATAATTAAAGAAAACACCAAATCTAATGACTTTCAAAAGAAATAACTCATAATTTTATAGTAATTTTTAATTTATTCAAGGGGGAAAAAGGCAAAAGACTCACATCGACATCACTAGTCGGCAAATATAACCCTGTTCTGAACGACCCAAAAATTTCTACCTGCAAAATAAAAACATCGCATTTGCAACCTAAAAGACCTAAAAGTGGGGTCAACTCATCATGCAGGGAAAAAAAGATACCTCGCAGTTGGGCCATATATATTTTATAACATTGAAGACATCATCTATTGCCCTACTCCTGGAAGCTTGTTCTTCTGGAGTTGGAGAGAGAAAATCACAGAAATCCAGTATCTCTGTGTTTTCCACCATTAGTCAACAAGATGTCAGATAGCTTAAAAAGCATTAAAATCAAAAACACATCCTACATTATCATGAAAGCATGTAATTGCTCTCAAGTATAGATAATAGCAGAACTCATAATAACTTCAACGTATAGGATAAAATTAACAACTCTCTGCAATTATAACAAGGAAAAGTCTCTAAATCCCAATTGCTAATGCAACAATACTAGGCCGAAACAACGCCTACAGAGACATGTTACAAACCCTTTCAGGTAATTCTCCAACCAAAATCAGTTAAAAATTTAGTATTAGTGTATCCTATAATCTTACAAAACCACAGCATCCATAAACATGAAGATTCCGCTTCTTTTTCAATATGGTTAGTATATTTATTTTTGTACTATAATTAACCTCTGAAAAAAAAGGTCCAAAATCATAGAAGGGCCTATCTGCAACGGAGCTCCAATAATATTTTCAGTCCATATTCAACACCGGGAGAAAAAATATGGAACAGTTTTGCAGGGTGCATGCATGGATTGGAAAGCTTCTCAGTTTTGAGCTTATCTTTATATTCTTGTGTCTGGCGAAAATTGTTTCTCTCTCCAGAGGATCTGTTGTACTTCGCCCAGTACCCTCTATTCCTCTTATTTTAAAAAATAAACTTTCTCAGGAAAAAAAGTGTTTTGGACAACTGATAAAGATATCAAGGTACTCATTCATTTATTGAAAATCACAAAAATTTTGCCCACTCGACTGATAAATCTTTGTCTTATCAAGTAAAGGGGGGGGGGGGGGGGGGGGGGGGGGGGGGGGGGGGGGGGGGGGGGAAACACTGGAATAGTTTAAAATCATAACATTGGAACGCAAATTAAGTATTGATCCGGCTAATGCAAAATCCAGAGTGATGAGAGTGACGTTAGAAATCAAGTTAGCCACCAACACTATAAATTTTGACATGTATTTGACAAAAACAAACAATAAATCAATAATAACACGCGGCCCGCGCAACAGTCCCGATTCCCACTTACTCTAGCACTTACAAATGCAAAATCAAATCAAATCCAGCACCAAAACAATAAAATTACTTCCAGAACCAAGATTAGAAACCAAGACAAAGTAGTAGATACCTTTATGAAGCTGAAGCATGGGGCTCTTGAGTTGACTCCTGCCCTGAAACCACCCGCTCTCGAGCGTCCTCTCCGTTCCTTGCTGTGGAGTGGCCGCCGGAGAGCCCGCCCCTTTATGCGGCGTAGAGAAGGCCGTGGACGGATTCGATTCATCCCCGCCGCCGCCATCATTGACGTCTAGGGAGAAGTAGTCGGCGGCGGCGGAATCTGCCGATGGACAGGGAGGCGAAGAGAGGGAAATCTGGTTGCGTAGAACGACGTAGGCATCAGATTGGTCCTCACTATCGGATGTCGGCGCCTGGGGATCGTCGTCGCGCCGGCCTCCGCCGCCGTCTTCAAGAGAGCCTAGGGTTTCGTAGAAGAAACCGGTGCACTCCATTGTGGTTCTGCGAAGCAGAGAGGAGTGTGTTTGGAAACAGAGGAAACAGAGAACCGGGTTGAATCCGTATCCAGTCCGATGCTTAAATACCCTTTTATTTTATGGGAAAAGTGTATATATACTTTGAACCCCCCTTTATTAAGGAGGGTTTGAAATTTATGAGTTTAAACATAAATGCTCATAAATGCTCGACATAATGTCACTTATATTTTCTCTATTCTTCTTATTCTTTTATAAAATAAGACTTATTGTTAGAGGGGACAGTTTAATAAATTGGATAAGTTATATATAAGTTACGAGTAATTAATCTTTTAAGGAGGATATGATATTTAAAAATCTTATACGATTTTTGAATTTTGACTTTTCATGTCACTTAAATAAAAATGATTTTAAAATAGGCCCAACTTTTATATTTTCTCTATTCTTTCTATCCTTTTATAAAATTAGACTTCTTGTTAGAGACGACAATTTAACAAACCGGATAAGTTATATATGAGTTACGAGTAATTAATCTTTTAAGGAGATGATACTTAAAAATCTTATACAATTTTTGAATTTTGACTTTTCTTGTTGGAATTATGATTGTCTTCTTCTTTAATAACCTAACATCTCATAGATCCATTAAAAATTACTCAATTGTTTGAGATGTTAGGTGTATGAATGGGTGAGGGATAAGTTTCAAAAATAATATAACCTATTCTAGATTTTTTTTTTAGCTTCTTGGGAATATTACCTCAAAATGAAAGGTTGCCAACTTAGAATCTATTCAAATAAACACCCTCCATTAAATTTGCATCATATAAGTATTTTGTGATTTTATTATGAAATTCTTTGTATTCATAGAATTATTCTTCAAATAAATATTTTTAGAGAAAACTTAGGTTCATAGAATTTGACTTAATTTATTGCTTAGATTGAAATTAAATTATATTCTATGTTTGAGCTACATGGGCTCATTCGGACTTTAAGTCGCCAATAAATGACCTAATTATAATCAATAAACTGGGGCCTTGTCAAAAGTAAGTTGCTAGTATATTAAGTTTATATTATTGTGATGATGTTGGGTTTACACCCCATTCAATCAAATCACGCTTAAAAAAATATATCGATTAAAAAAAGTGATACATGCACAATATAATTAAAGGGTTGTTGATTTACTTCCCCTCCCCCCCCCCCTTACAAAGCCATCAAAATTTGAACTAGTGCGTGGCCAGATATGTATATATATATATATGCCACGCGCTCGTTCTAATTTTTGATTTATCAGCTATTTGTTTCATGGCTTTAATTGAAGCTATGAATTCTACACTAGAAATATAAATATATACATAAATAACAAGTTTGATTCCGGCATTAAATAGATTGGCGGATAAGAATATTTATCCAAATGCATTGAAAATTATATCAGAGGGAATATAAGCCGAAAACATAAAAGCTCCTCTTGACAAAGACTTATGGCATAAGTTGTGCCTGATGCATGTAAATCCTAAATTCTTTTATACCTAATGTAAAAGGAAGTATTTTCAAAGAAGGGTGTCATTTTTGACAAGGAGTGCCACGTGGACGGTACAATACACGTCGACTAGATTGAGGACATATTTCGCTACCATGCTCAAATTAAGTTCAAAACTTAGTTTCATGTAAAATGCATGTTTGATTATTTGAGCTAAAAATTAGTTTTAGTTCTTAAAACTCAATTTTGTGCATTTGGTTATAATGTTCCAAAACTAAGCTTTAAGGAGCAAAAAGCTAAATAAATATTGTATTAAGATACTGCTTTATGTTGAATTTTAATTGAACTAAACTAATCACCAATTCTTAAATATTGTATTTTGTGCACCATGCGAGCTTCGAAAGGGAATCGGGTTAAAATTCCTGAAGTGGGACGTGGCGGCTAATGACAATGCTAGGGAGTCTGGAGCCGTTGTTGAGGACCTCGCAACAGCACCGCTGCTGCAGAAGTGGCGAGGACGGCTACCATTCCCCTTGTTCCCACCATAGATCCTCCGGAAAGCACCTACACCAAGACCGTGTCTCAAGTAGATTTTTCTTGCCATAGATGCTGCAATAAAGATTGAGGCCATGTCAAAAAGCTCCAAGCTTTCAAATCATATGAGTAATTTAAGAATGCAGTCCCTTGCTCGATCATACTTAATTTGCATCATTCATACATATTTAATTTCTTCTCCCACAGAAAACAAAAAAGTACTTGTAACTTGTTAGTTTCCGTTACATTTTTGTCAAAGTTTTAATCCCCTCATGGACCACATGATAGGGAAAACCTGAATACCCTCACAGAAGCTCATTCGCACGGTATTCGTGCAAGTCATCATACCTTTTCTTCCATTGCTCGACCATTTGCATAGAGCGTTTGCAATCGAGCTTTAGCCTCTCATTCTCTGTTTCAGTGGCAGCAACAGAACCTAGTTGCTGAATTCATAAACGGAAAAGAAATAGTTAAGGACATTCAAGTTGCATTTGGATGCATGAATGCACGATGGGATCTGCATGAGAAAAGGATTAACAACAAAAATGTACAGTGCCGAAGAAATATTGAATTCACGTTTTAAAAAAAAATCTTTATTCCATTCTCAATTCTGCTTCAAAGCAGTTATAAACTATGTCGAGGTACATGTAAGACTGCACACACTGTCCACAGGCAACAATATAATACTCCGACATTAAACATTTATGAACCTGAATTTAACCAAAAGTGTTGAGGAACGATCCTATGTGTTCCAGAATCAGTAAGACTGCACACTGTCCACAGGCAACAATATAATACTCCGGCATTAAACATTTATGAACGTGAATTTAACCAAACTTGTTGAAGAACGATTCTCTGCGTTCCAGAATCAGCAAGAAGAATTATCAATCTCCTGAACGGTTATTGCATTCAATGAGGTTTAATCATAAGATAAATTGGAAGCAATCCATAATCTTGAGAATTTAGCCTCAACAGTCAACATAGATACATGGGGGGGCATGCAGGCACACTGGCTAATTGAAGGAGGAAAAGGAATCGAGAAATTCTAGGCTATCTACGTTTCTTTAATAATTCTGATAAATTGGGTTTTGATTGTGTCTTCAGAATTTAACAGTCTATTTAGTTATTTAGGGTCTATTTAGTTGTGGGTTAGTTGTCAAAGCCTAGACTTTTAGGCTATCGTGTAATTTCTTAACTTCCTAGGATCTACATATAGGTTGTTTGTAATTGGATTATTTAGTTTCTCTAATCCCCTCTCCCTCATGTTTCCTCTTTTCTTCCCCTGTTTCTTCCTCTCTAATTTCTTCTTATCCTTCCCCTCTCTTTCTTCTTTCTCCCTTTCTACCCGATCCTTCGCCCATGTCCTTCATCACTATTTTTATTTCCAAGAAATATAGAAGCAAATAAAAAAACAAATGAAAGAACTTAATTAAGATTTCTTGCTCCATCAGCTAATCAAATACTGTTTTTCCCCCTATTTAAGCAACTATCTGATAGCACTCAAAGCTAGCTGTTGCACAATATCATTCTGCTTGTATGCGTGCAAGTTGTGTGATGTTTGGGCATAGGTGCAGATGATAATAAGCATCACGACTTGCAAACATTATACTATTACTAATATACTTTAATAATCAACATATTAAATTAATTATATTTGTTAAATATTTATTACTTAGATTATAAATTATGAACAAGAGCTTGTCTGAACAGCTAAGGAAATTGTACATCCTCAGTACCCGAATAAATTATAAATTATGGACAAGAAACTAAAGCAATGACAGCTTTAGTTTCTACATCCTCATCACCCAAAGAAGCGTACTTTGCCAAAGGTGGCGTGGTGCTAACAAGGACCTGTGTTTTCTTCCCAAGTATGCTTGTGTCGGAGGACTTGAAGAAAGGGGCCTTCTCACAACAATAATATGTTGACAGGGCCTGTATGGCCACAGAAGGGGAAGAATTCAAAATGAAGCGCATATAAAGATATAAAATATATACTATTTTATAAAATGGGGGATAGAGATATACAGAAAGAATGAATGAAATAGAAATTCCCTTTTTTGATGGTCAAAAATAATAAGAATTCCCTTAAAATGTGCTGATAGATATAGATGTGTATGGATCATAAACGATACTTGGTACTCTCTCCTGAAAAAAAAAAAAAGGGGGAGATGCTTGCTTTTCTCAAAAAAAATTTAAAAAAATAAAAGAAGACACAACAATAATAATAGAAGATACTAGGACTTCCCCAATAAAAGAACATGGACTGGAAAGAAATTTGGTGGGAAATCTGGATAAAACACTTGTTAAATGTCAACGCCAATAGAGTTTTCTACATCATAAGGCAGAAAACTCGGCAGACACTTGCTTAAATAGAACGAGCATCTGTTAACAAAAATACAAGAAACTATAAAAATGTATCGACATCAGCAACGAGTACAATAAATCCAAGTAAACTCACAAGCAAGCAAACGAAGGAATTTCTGATAGCTTTTGCATGCTTGAAAATGTGAACAATGTTATGAGTTTTAGTGTCCCATACTTGAACCATGCCATCCTCTGATCCACCAACCAAGGTTATCCCATTCACAACAAATGCTAGGCAAGTAACAGCCTTACTGTTTCATACATCAGAATAAAGAGATTTAGGATGGCAAAAGCACCCCCCAAACTAAAATATGAGATGCAATATATGCTGATCTAGCTCCATATTAACAGAATATGCAAAACCAAAGATTCAATGAGGCGCCGATGCAAATGATCAATGAAGCTCGGGCTATACAATATAAACAGTTGGGGATTTAAATCAGGTCGAATCCCATTGAAGGTGATACTAAAACCAAGTTTCAGATCAAGAGGTTCACAGTTTCAAGAGTCAGAAGCTCCAGATTTACCTATTAACAAAATGACAGTGGATTTTAAATCTTAATTTCCATCAATTTAAATTCAACTATATAGATGAAAAAAAAAAATGTGCACACGCACATTAAGTTTAACCTGTTCTAACTTACCTTATGGCATTCCAACCCTGCCCAGTTACATTACATGACTTTGGTTTTAGTATGATAAACATGATCCCCAAGCTTTTATGGTTCATGGTCAAACCTAACCATATTCACAGGCGAACACATTAACTAATTAAAAAAAAAAATCTTAGTAAACTGTCTATTTGCTAAATAAAAACATAATGCCCAAAAAATCAATCAGTCTTCTTCCTAAATCTTCAAGATGCTGTTTATATGCAAACACGAATCTTTTCCAGCATAAATTCTTTCATGCAATCTTCTAAGAAATATATCTCACCCATGGTTTTAAATTGTGGTTGTGGCCACTGTCACATAAAGGTTAGGGGTATAATAGAAAGTGAGTGCAACGGGAGTTACATAATGGTTTGTGAGCATAATGGACATGAATTTTTAGGTGTGGCACACGACTATAGTCTTTTGACATTTTAAGCTTATAAACTTGTTATATATGATTTTTAGACTATTTTGATCCATCTTATTTATCAAGTAAACATTATTACATATGACATTTTAATTTTATATAAATTCAAGTGTACTGCTAAAGTAAAACCTACATATATGGAAGTTAATTATTAAAAAAAATTACAAAATTAAGCAATGAGAAGTAAGAAATTAGTTACATGGATGAAATTGTGTTAACTATCACATTATGTGATGGATATTAAAAAAAAAAATCACACACAACCCATAAATTAAAGTATGGAAGTTAATTATAAAAAATTACAAAATAAAGCAATGAGATGAGAGGAATTTATTTTGTGAATGAGAATAATTTAAATGTGTACCTATCCAACAATCCGTAGGGAGAATTTGAAAGTTGGAAGCGTTGAAGTATTCTAAGAGTTAGGGGAAAAAATGAATGTGATGAGACAGAGAAGAATGAGAGAGTAGTGATGGGAGGAAGAGGATAGAATCTACTTTTAAGATTCTTTGGGTCTTTGCTTTATCACATTGTTTAACCGAAGGTTTAAATTTCAAACCTTTACAGCACCATTATTTAATTTTGTTTTTTAAAAACCCATAAAGATCAGAAAAGTTGATGACATAAGACTGGATTTCCACTTTTTTGTTGGATGCACATTTTAAATGCAAGAATAAAGCTACATTAATAACATCCAAATATCCTGACCTTCATGCAGTGGATGCTTACACAAACACATGCAAGAGCTGGAGGGAAAAGTGATGCTAAGTTATAACTTCTTTAGGCAATCTTATACAATCAGTAACAGCTTTGGATTATAAAAACTTGCAAATAAAAGGTCATGTAAAAAGATTTCTTCAATGCATTTGCAGAACAATTTATTTGTTACCTGTGATCAGATAATGAACCAATTATGTGCATCTCATGCAAGCTGTTAGAGGTGCTTTGAGCATTTAGCACGGCAATGTATATTTTTCCATCTTTAAAACCAGCATAAAAAACATGCTCACTGGGGTCCAACGCAATCGCATCAATTATAGAAGGGAACACAATATTTCTCAATAAATTCTCCTTAGATAAGCTCCAAACCTATAATACAAACCAAAACATAGATCGTGTCAAAAGAAGCAACCATATGCATGATATTACATGCCCCATCAATAAACAAGCAGAATCAATTGGACGATGATTCCACAACAGTATATTTTGCACAAACAAGTTAAATGCGCCATAAAAAAAGCACAAATAGTTCACTTGTTCTAGAGTTGAAATAGAAAATGTAGTGGCAAATGTTTCAGAGGTTTTTAAATTTGGAAAGTTTTTTTTCCATAGGAGTGATAAGAGAAGGTGAGTACAGGAACTAAGAAAATGTACCAAGCAGCAGTTAGTTCATGACCATGACTATACCATCATAGCCACATATAGCAATGCTGCCACAGCCATCGGCCCTCCATCAGTACAATCAGCACCTTTGCCACTAGTTACATCTCTACTAACTGAAAATCAATAAACCAATCCACGGGCTCTTACAGCTTAGAATTTAATATATAAGACAGCTCTGAGTATGTATTTAGAATTTAAAACACGAACAAAGAAGCAATAGATAAACAAGTTGCTCATTTTCTATTTATGTGCGTCACGATCCAAAGGACAGCAAAGTTTCAATTGATGCCTTAAACAAAACTCAATAAGCAGAAATTGTTACTCAAAATGAATTCACACAACTCAACATGATTTCTTGCAGAAAGCCCACATCCCATGGACACGTCAACTTAAATTCTATAACAGTATTCAAATAACATTATTACTTCACAGAGATTCCCCAGGTATCAGTTATAGGATGACATCATAGGCAAAAACCAAGCAAAATCATTACCAACCTTACAAGTCCGGAGCAGATACTATTATTGCGTTTCCTCCCCCATGACCTGTAACAACATCAGTGACACGCAGAGTGTGCTCAGAGAAGCTATACTCACAAAGAGACTTTGCATCCTCTCTCCGCATATCGTCAAAAATCCTAATTTATCAAATGTACATAAATAGAGCATGACGTTTAAATAAATACCGACAATGCAATAACTTTTTATCATGGAAACATAATTTGATTTTTGATGCAATAAGAAAGACCCTCTTACACGAGAAGGGACCGCACTCTAACGCAACCATCTTCTGCCCCAGAAATCAGAAGTGATTCGTTGTCAGATAACACTAAGCAAGTCACTGTCCTATAATGCCCATGCCATTTCTGAGCCAGCCTACCCGTTGCAACCTGAATTAAAGAAACCCTAATTGCAACAGCTTCTCATGACTAATGCTAAATTAATATAATATATATATATACACCACAATTCGGAATCAAAACCGATCTCCCATAAAAATAAAGAAGCCCAGATACACCTCCACCAATTATGTAAGTGGCACCATGGTCGGATACAAGCGGCCTAATGGGTCCGGCGGGAAAACTTTTAACTTCTGCTTGAGGATGCACAACCATAAATGCGAGGGAAATAAATTAACTCTAGCGTCATCCTTGGTTCATCCTAAAAAACCAATTCCAGTCATGGCCCCTATTAATGGCTATACCTTACCTATTTGACTCATGGTGCACAGGAATTACTGTTCATTACATTATTCTGTCCTTATGTCAATGTAAAATAAAGAAGCATGCTCAAGCACTTCATCAAACAATTAGGCTTCAAAAAGAAAAGAAAAAAAGTAGGGGAGAGAAACCTAGTTCCAGCATCATAGGGGAATCTTGAAGCTGTGAGGAAGCGTTGGCCGACACAGAGGAGGCCGTGTGGAGGGGAGGCACAGGTTTTGTCCCGAAGCTGCTCTGTGCATGTTTGCGAATCCCAGCAGCCAGTGCCACCGTCCATGGAAGATGAAGCAATCACTACCCCCACTGGAGCAGTTCTCCCTGCCCCCTCCCCATGGTGGAACCACCGCTGCCAATTCCTCCTCTTCCCAACAACAAAGTATTTGGTTGCCCAAAATTTTCGACTTGAAGGGCGGATAAATTTTATTTCTTTCCGTATTTTCATAAATTAATTAATATTTATGTTAAACCTATAAAATATATATAAAAATTCTAGAAAAATAACAATTAAACAAGTGGAATTAGTTACCGACAATTAAGGGAGCGGTTTATGCAGACCTCGAGTTGGCATTCCATCAGGAAGTCTAGGTGGGGGATCTTTTTATCCGGATCGTCTACGAGTTGGCTTTTCCTTTCTTCCTTTTTTCTCATCATCTTTTCTTTTTCTTATTTTTGATGGTCATCGGTTTGACTTTATGCCAAAAAATAATAATAATAATAAAGAAATAACACATAAAACACGCATAATGAAAAAATTATTTCTCAGGAGAGCTCACTGTAGTTTTTTTTTAATAATTTGTGTCAAGAAATCACTCACACCTTCAGGGAAAAAAAAATCATTCACGTATTCAGAACTTAAAACTAATATTCTATGAAATGATTGCTAATGAAACCGTTGACAAAATGTTTGAAAAAGTCCTTTGATCCTCACCAAAAACAGGTGCTAGTATTAGCGTGTGAATGCCGTGTAGCCCTCGACAATCTTTAGTGTTATTTTGAGGTTGATTTCCTTCAAAGATCTCTTTTTTAACTCATTTAATAAAATATTTCATTCTCGGCCATTAGATTAAATGAATGACTAAGATTATAATTATTATAAATTATTATAAAGGTACGATAATTGTAGGTGATCCGGATCCCCCTTTACCGGTAATGCCTAGAAACCTTTGAGACAAAAAGGGGCATGAGTACTGATCTATGTAAATTACCGCTAAAGTAACCATTTTATTTAAGGGTTTAACTTTAATGCCTTTGCTGCGCTTAAGTAGGAAAACAAACAAAATAAAATCTAAAACCATGTCTTTGAGTCTTGTATTTTGTTTATGAGTCTTGTATTTTATTTTTAGTGTAAGTTTTCCAATTTATGGAGCTTTTAATCAAGATCGAGCCACAGCAAATTACAATAAACAATATTACAAACTAAATCGCAAACAATAACTTATTTATCACTTGGTTCGCGCAATAGAACGGAATGGCCCCTGACCAATAACAAATTGCTTTGTCCGTCCACACTCCCTTCCTCATGAAAAAATAAATAAACAATATACCTATATGGTTTAATTTGATGCACAAGAGTTGTATTAGAGGAGACATTTGATGAAGAAGTAGTTTAGTTTTAAGCTTTGAAACCATTAAACTGCGAGAGAAAAAAAAAGGCACGTTTGATCCCATGAATGGTAGAAAGGGAAGAATAGATTAAGAAGCAGGCATGAGTTTCACAACCCAATCATTTCATCAGTAGTAGGAAGAACTTAGTAAAACAACAATGGCTCCAAATAAATCATCCCCCTCTCACAAACCAATCCTCAATCCTCATCATCATCATCATCACACTCGCTACCAGTGTCCAAAAACTCAAACTCCTCCGCCTCATCAGTAAGGGGGAAATCGTCCCCCTCCTCCATCTCTTCCTCTCCCACAGATTCCTCCTCTTCCGCCTCCTCTCTTTTCTCCTTGGATCCACGCCGGGCATGGAGCGGCTCGGCCGACGGCGATGATGTTCGAAGCCCAAGGAGAAGGATTTCATGGCGGTCGGAGCTTGGATTCGGGTCCGATCTCCAGATCCGGCGAGCGAGGCGATCCGTGAAGTCGTCCCTACTAGATCGATCTCCACCCGGGAGCTCCTGGACGGGAAAGGGAATCGTCCGATTCGCGGAGGACTGAGCGGTCATCGGACGGCGGGGAAGCAGGTGCTGGATCGAAGATCTGTAGTTGCCCGTCATCATCATCCTCCTCGACGCCATTGTTTTGTTACTGATAAGGGTCTTATGGATCTCTCGCGCCGAGGGTTTAGTGGGGCGTGAGGTGTGGGGGTGGGGGGGGGGGGGGGGGGGGGGGGGGGAGGGGGCGGTAGGAGATTGAGTTGCTTAATGTATGTATATATATGTAGAGAGAGAGAGAGAGAGAGAGAGAGAAGGGTTCGAGGGTTTTAGGGTTATAGTGTTGGGATTATCTTTTTTCTTTAATTTTATTTTCCCCCTCAGATGACGGATAGGATGACGCGCGTTGTGCTCGTCATCTCACCCTTGACCAAATTTAACGACCGTGGATCGTTTTATGAGTCGATTTCAAATTCACATTGAAATGTACGATGCGTGCTGCCGCCTTACTATTATTAACGGCGTCGAGAATGATGTTCAAAAAATATTAATTTTTGAGAAAATTATGGCCACTAAAGGTTGGCCAAAATCTTAAAGTGCGCTCAAAAGTTTTAATTTTGATAAATAGTCTTTTAAACTATAGAATAATACTTGATAAGATTTTCGTTAATTACTAACAGTCCATCCCATTAATTACGCTAATGCCCCTCATTTATATCCAAAATCTTAGATTTCCCCCTCAAGTTCAATTTGAGCATATAATCTCTGGAGTTTGAAAAAAAAATAAACTTGAAATATTAGAATTTCACTAAAAATAGCATTTGAGTTTACATTTCTTGAATAAAATATTTAAATTAGTGTCCTGAAGGAAATTATATTTGTACTGTATTGTATTACCCAATTTTTTTTTTGCAAATTTCAATACTATGGAATGAATGAAAATAAAGACATAAGATATCATGCCAATTTTCATATAATTTGATTGCATAAACCTTGCATCTTTCGAGTCCAAATATTCAAAATATTTATAATAAGAAATATCTATTGATTTTTCATAATATACTATTACAAGTTTACTTTAATAAACACGTTATATTTTTTTCAATTAATGGTATTATATGTTCAAATAGAACTTGAGGAAGAAATTTAAATTTTAGGTAAACTTGCGGAAAGAATTCCAGATTTTGAATAAACTTGAGGGGGCATTGGTGTTATTAGGTGGATGAGCAGTTATTGATTGACGAAAATCTTAATGAAAAGGGAGCATTGAGCATCATTCCATAATTTAACAAGTAATCTGTCAAAATTAAAACTTTAGGGGACATTTCGAGATTTTATCTAAACTTCAATAAGCATTGGTATAACTTTTCCTCAATATTTTTACCTAAACGATATCATTTTAAGATGCACATGTGTCCAATTATGCTGTGAATGACTCCACCTCAAATTTTTATCTTTATTTATTTTTATAATGAATGATTGTGATTATTTAATCGCACATATTCAAGATGACCCAATCTACTCAAATCATGGTGGTACGGGAAAATCCGTTCCACCTAATTAGATAGCGTTCAAATGGCTGGCACACTTCAAACTGAAAATGTAGACAACAGCTTCACGCTTCCGGCATTCTCAGCCTCAGGCGAAGGGCGGCATACAAGTCTACGCCAGGATTTGCGTAGATTGGGCGACGTACACGCGAGCCCCGTAAGTACATGAAACAGCGTTACTCCAACGTCGAAAGAATGCAAGAGATCTCTCTACTGGACTCTCAAACATGTTGAGGAGGATCCAACACTTACCCTGCATATGATTTCACGTCCCCGAGAAGGGAGATGGGAATGGTTCTTCTGTGACTCATTTTAAAAGCAAAAACAGAGTTACCACTGGCTAACCCCAACAATAGCAGCTGAACTTAATAGAAGCCGCTACCGCATCATTTTAGTCCCACTGTAAGTTATGAACTCTCTTATTTACAAAATCTTTCAACATATATGCAGGTAACTTGCAGACATAATCATACCGAACTACATAATTTAAAATCTAAATTTAATCTAAAATTAAACCTATGTCGGCATGTCTCGATATTAGGTTCCTACCGAGGGGATGTACAGCATTGTTCTCATGGATTCTCCTCCCCTTTCAACGCACAAATTTCTCACAGTCCGTAGCACCGATCTGTGTGAATGCTTTGACGAGCAACTTCATATACCCAGCGATGGACTCCTTAAACTTCTTTGAGCAGCTCTTGTCACCCTCATCGACATCTTGGACCCCACCTTTGACAAGACACCCTACTTGAGCACCGTCCATGTAGGCTTTGCATGCCACTAAGATGTCGTGAGCATGCTTGCGAAAATGCCCGACAACAAAGTCCTCGAAATGCTGCAGGAAAAACTTGCAATCATTAGGTCTCGCAGACGGAGATTAAGAGTCCTACCAACAATAGACTGATAGTGGTGAACAAGAGCACAGAAATGCACACGCACGTAGAACAGTAATTGTACCACACATGCACAATATTTTAGAGAGTAAACAACGCTTATGTTGTGAACTAAATGACGACATCACCACGACTACCATGCTCAGTGACTACTTTTCCCAAGAAAATCCCAGATCCTACAGGTTTACTCTGATAATTCTCAGCTGGAGCGAGTGGATCTGTTGTGAACTAATTGAGATTTTCAAAATAGGCATAACAGCGTAGATTTTACTTTTGTAAACAAATCATGATCCCTGAAAGAATATGAAATACCGCTTAGACATTGGTAGTTAATTTTCTTTCTTCTATGTTCCTTCAGAATTTTTTGCACCATCTATTTACCAACTCCTCCTCTCTGATCTTTACTTAATTCATATACAATTATTCAATATAAAAGACAGAAGCTCCCTTTTGTAATTAAATATACTTGTAATTTATGAAGATATACGAAAAGTTACTTTGGTATATTTGTCAACTAATGGTAAATATTTAAGTAGTTATTAATATAGCAAACTCACACTTCATTTACTTTATCAATATTCAAGGTTTTATTATTTAACGTTTTATCTTCCCTTTTGATTTTGGAGCTGTTTTAACTACCAACTTGTCCTCTTCCACTCATATTTATACCTTTTCGATCCTTAATAAAAACAACTATAGTTCCTTCTTCAAATTCCTTCACCAATAGTGTATATCAGTAAACTATTAATAAAATTAATTTAGGTAGAGTAGAACAACATAAGTTTGAACTTAATAATCAAAAAAAGAACTTTTAAGATATAAAATTTCATCGCTATGGTCAAATTCCAGTTTGAAATCAAAAACTCTGGCGCGGGTTGCTAGATTCAGTTACTGCTGAAAATTGAGTTACGGGAATTTGACTACGTTGTCTTAGATTGTGAGCATCTCTCTCTTTCTATTTACTTCTCCCTCTAGAGTGCTATTCAGGCGGCAATAAAAACACACTGAACCGTCCCTCGACTGTCTTTCAACTCTAAGCTCTATCGTTTTGTCCATCAAAAGCCCCAAACCCTTACTATATTCCATTGTCATTACCACCACAAACCTAACCCTAGCAGCCTATACCCTACTTCCCTTGATTCTTGGAAGCATAGAAACCTGTTACTTCCGATAATGTTTTCATGATCTAATCCCAATTTGAAAATCAAGCAAAGCATGACCATTTTCTTGCTCTAATCTTATGTTGTACCTTAGCCATGGATCCTGAAGTCCCTTACTATACAAACTCTAAGGTCACCACCAGTCACATAAAAGATCATTCAAACCTGTCCTGCGCCATGCAAATTTAGATGCACTTGCGACATTATTCCCATATTCCACTTGAGTCCTATTCCCAAGATTTCAATTTATATTGACATCTGAATGCAAAACGACTTACAAAAACCCAAAAAGAACTAAAAACAAGGGCATGAGATATTAGAGCAAACTTACTTTTGGAGGCCTCCTCATAGTGTAGAGCATGGTCTTCAGTGAGAGGATAAATGTACGCTCATTGTACTGCAGGGAACTCTTTTCACCCTTTGCAGAACCACTCATTCTTGCAAACCCAGGTTCATTAAAATAAGGCTTTGCGTTCAAAATCAACCCTTGTATAGAAACCAGAACTTGTAGCATGGTCGACGAACCTGGAATCCACTTCTCGTTCTTACCACCACTCCAAGTGTTAAGGAGGCTCAGACATACCTTCCCCGAATTATACAAATTTGGATTCAGTCGCAGGCCACCAGAGTGGTAATACACATTCTGTCATAAGCAATCACTTGGAAAAATGTCAGACATAGCACACAAAGGAAGATGTCTGATTGCACACTTAAAAAATCTCACATCACATACCGGTGGTGCAGTGGGATATCCAGAAGGGAAGGAAACATCGAAAAAAAAGAGACCATCATGATAGGGTGTGCCCTCCGCTCCTACAATCACAGCTCGCAGAAGATCCAGCCGCGCTTCATAAACTCGAACAAATATTGTATCTGTTGGAATAACAATGACAGGAAAAACAGAAAAAGCTGGGATGAGTTGAAAACTATACATAAATATTTAAAAGCGAGAAGACTATAATTTTATGCTAAACTATGCAAATGGCAGTGCATTGCAGATGGCAAAGAACAAAACTCAACTTGCAATAGCTCTGTGCCACCACAATGCACCTGGAAAACTCGCTTTGGTTGCTAGAAAATCAAATAACAGACTGATACCAGTCCAAAAGGCTTGAGCGCAAGATAGCTAGCAGAATCATGTGAGGGCCGCTACAACATTTAAGTTAATTAAAAACACAAAATGCACCTGGTAAATTCTTCTCCAGGATTCTCCACTCTTCCTGCAACTTCTTTGCCCAACTCTTAGATGGCTGCAGCAAGAAAGGTAAAGGAAGACCAGGAAACTGTAAATTAGAAGTTGAACGGTGGTAAAAATACAGAAAATGAAGCTTATTGACACACTGCGGACCTGCTTCAGTGAATAGCCCTCATTTTTATAGTGATGGTCAGATTGATCTTGGACAGTATCAAATTGTTTAAAATGTTCATAGTTCTTCAGGGCATCTCGGACCCCATTTTCACCTCCGTTAGAGATGGATCCTGGAGGGTTTGTTGAACTTCCTGTGGCATTTGTACTGTTTTGAAGTTTGGCCACATCTTGAACCCATGGTATAAGGGCCTCCTCCTCAGAAGGGACGGTATAAAATGGATCAAAAAAATTAGAATAAACTGATTCACTTAGTGCAAACGATTTCTTTTTGAATTTTGAAAATTCCAAAAACGGTTTAGAAGGGTTAGGGTTTACACCAGGGGGAATATTCAATGAGTCCATTTGCGTATGGGAACTTGAAGAAGGTAAACCACTTGTACTAAGCTGCTTTGGTAAGCTGTTGGGAATATATGGTCCCATAGAAAATGGCTCAGATCCTGGGGAAAACTTTACACCTTTGAACTGCTTATCCCAAATATGATGACTTGTACTACTCGAAGTGTTATGTTTCTTTTTGCTACGGGAAAGGTCTGGCAACCACCATTTAGAAGGTTTTGCTCCAGGCTTCAAATTCTTGGCATCTCCTTGAGTTTGAAAACCTGCATATGTGGAACTACTTGTGGCATTTAACTTTTTTTTACTCTGACCTGGTTTGGCCAGTAGGAAAGGTGAATGTGGTTCACCATAAGATTGACTCCCAGCATCCTTTTGGCTCTGAAAACCTGTACTACTCAATGAAGTAGGCTTTACCATAACTGGGGCAGGTACTGTTTTCGACCGAGATAGAGAAATATTATTCACATGAGAAGGGTATAAAGCTTCTGTTTGCCCTGGCGAACTCAACATGGCTGAACTACTCGCACCAGCTGGTTTTTTTTCAGTTTGAGGCGGATCCTGCAACCAAGGGATGGATGCCTCTACTCCAGGAGGAATATCAACATTATCAAAGTGAGCTTCCATGGCTGTGCAATTATCATCATACACAAAATCATCATAATACATGTCACTATACTCATCATCTTCAAAAGATAGATCGGATGTGAAATCATCCAGGTTAACTGAAGTATGTGATCCCGGGGAAAAGCTCTTGGATGATTGAAACCCATCTGCTGATCCAAAGTTTGCAGAACTAGGACCAAGAAAATAATTGGGAAAAGTTTCCTGGAAGGGAACAAACAGATATATGTTTAGAGTATGAACCCTAACCTACTACGAACAGTTATCATAAATAGAAGAACCCATTGTAACAAGCATGTAGATAAAACTAATAGGGCTAGCATAATGCCACTACTTGAACGTATATGTCACTTATTTTCTCTTTTTTCCCTCATCTGTCTTACAAGGTGGTTTATGCTTGGGGCCCATCATCAGGAATTTTCATATTTTGTGGGAATAAATGACAGAGAGGAAAATAAGCTTGAAGTGCTGTTGAGTATTCGTGCCAGTTTTATGTTCATGATGGGGAGGGTACTTGTGCTTGGGACCTAGAGAATCCTTCTATCTTCTCTACCAGTACTTTTTCCCCTCATCTCTCTCTTTCTGTCATGCTCTCCATTCATCTTTCAAATTTTTTCTTGAAAAGCCAGAATTTCTAGTAAGTTTTGCTTGGGAAATGGTGCTTAGCGAAATTAAAATTAATGACTTCCTCATTATTTTTTGGGGCTTCAAGAGAGCCAATAAGAAGAATCCCTTTGGGTTGGGGCATTATTTGTCAGTGTTCAGAGCATTCGGTTAGAGAGAGCACTATGATATTTAAAGGAACAATGAATCCTGCTTTGGTTTGGGATACAGTGACTTTCTTTCTTCTCTTTTAAGTTTTGCTTCGAGAGGCTAAAGTTACAAATATTCAATGGAGTTAGAAAGCTTTTCTTTTGTAATTTTTTTTAATCCACGTGTAGCTGCATTATGAGGACTTCTCATCCTCCCTTGTTGTCATTTCTACTTATTTCTCAATTATTATTTTTTGTGATCAATGAAAAGTGAAATTTATTAAGGCACCAAGAGAGTGCAACACAAGTACAAAAGAGCAAAAGTTTACAAAGTTAAAACCTCAACTAACTCATAACAATTATCAACATTCACAGATGTACATCAAACTATCCACTCTCTCATGTTATAACCATTTTTCTTTAAGTTTGTTCAGAGAGCATTCCTCCCTATCGAACAGCCTTTTGTTTCTTTCTTTCCAAATGGTCCAAATAATGCAGATAGGAATCAAGGGCAAAAAATGGAGGTACTAGGCACAAATATATTTCATTACCTTGCCTTTGTCAAATGTACCACCTTTCTCATCAATCACAATGACATCAGCAGAGTCTTCATGCATGTCAACATCAATTATTTCATGGAGTACCTAGGAACCATCACAATGAATCAGATAGAATAGAACTTTGTGATTTCAGTCTGGGAGGGAACTATAAGTATTAATGTGTGCTTGACAGACAATGGGGATCTACAAAGGTTATACCAAACAATATTTTTATCAACTTAACTGCAATCATTTTTCGATTAAGCTGCAAATGAATTCTATGAACTTCTCAGCTGTGATTTGAAGCCAGTACGTGATTACTAGCACCAAGTTAGTGGACCACGACTTAGATGGATGGCTTAAAAATGGATGTTCAATAGCTACAAGGAGTAAGTTAAAAGATCATTTAGTCATTAATGTGGATCCCATATTCTGATAAACAATCCTCCAAGTCTACGTGTTTCAAATTTTTTTAACATTTTCTTTCGCTACAGTATTCAGTTATCAGTTGGAAAATTCAATTGTAACGCCAAAAGCTACAGTTTCCCCATCCCACCTTTTCTCCCCCCCCTCCTAGGAGAGGACAAAGCAGGACAACCTTCAAATAAAACACATGCAGCGTTCTGATGAAAAATGAACCTTCCATTGGATAAGTTTATTTCAATTTCCCAAAACAAAATACCAGCACAACCAAAGGAGCTTAGAAATCAAAAGGAAAACGAAAAAATTAATTGGGTAAGCAAATACCTAACACTGCTCCATATTTTTTCATCATGATTAACTTCGTCAGGATGCATTCTTGTAAGTTATAAGGGGAAAAACAAAAAGTGAAACATAAAGATCAGTCCAGTGCCTTCTTTTTCTTTTTTTTTTTCTTTCCCTCGGGAGGCCTTTGATCTGAATGAAGCCTATGATATAGACTACACAAACAAATGTTCCAGTTGAAAAGAAGTAAAACAATGATGAATATAGGGAGTCGTTCACTTAGAATCTCTTCAGGTAACATAACCTTGTCATCCTCTCTCCAGGCAACACAAGTGCACATTGTACGGAAAAAAATTAAAGGCAACCCTAAACTTCTCATCATTCACTTAGAATCTCTTCAATACCTCTCTAGAGTTTGCATTGATACTAATTCCTCTTTAAATCAAGAAATGCGCTTCCGAATGCAAAAAAAAAAAAAAAAAAAAACAGTGCACAAAACAGGCACGCAGCGAAATTTCCTAGTTTCCTCATAACTCCTAAATCAACGAGCAGAATTCTAGTAGCACAGCACTAAGGAACACTAAAGAAGAGAGGAGCCTCATTTTTACACGAGATTACCCAAATCAAAACCAAAGATTGTAAAAAAAAAAAAAAAAGAAGAGAGAATCAGATAAGCGATCAACCAAACACAAACAACATCAACCGGCGATTACCTCTTTCTGTTTGAGAGACTTGGGGGAGCTCGAGGCGCGAGCGATCGGAGGCATGATCTCGATCACGTCTGGCTCCATCCGCGAGGAACTACTCCCCGATAACAATCGCTTCCTGCGTCGATGGAAAGGAGAAAAAAAAAAAAAAAAGCGAAATAAGTCACACACACAGAGCGACGAAAGAACGAAGAAACGCACAGAGAGATAGAGAGAGAGAGAGAGACTTGGATTTGTTGGAGACGTAAGTGGCCAAAGGCGGAGACTCCATGGATGATGAGCTACTGTCGCTTTTCGGGTCGGCTCCGTTTTATGGTCTTGGGAGTAAATATATATATAATTAACAAAACGCCCCTCCCCACAAAATAAAAGCAATTTTTGCCCTATGCGCATCGAGAGAGTGACGAGAGAGAGAGAGAGAGAGAAGGGCTTTAATTATGGGGTCCCGGGTTGGCGCCCTGATTCGGTGATCGCCCGAGATCACGACATTGTCGGGTTTGCCGTTTCACCAAATTGCGCAACCCCCCCCCCCCCCCCCCCCCCCCCCCCCCGGGGATGAAATACCAAATCCATATGATTAGAATATGCGACGGGAAAAAAAAAATTAACACTCATTTGTGCAGATCATTAATTATATAAAAGGCGTTTTAGTAAGTTGCATAAGCCTTTTATGATTTTATTTGTAAACTTAATTTTGATGTAGTCGTTAGGTGCAGCAATACCTAACTACCCATTTTAGACTCTTTTTTTTTTTTTTTGCGTGAAACAAAAAATTATGTTTGTAATTTCAGGATTGAGATAGCAAACAAAATAATCCTTGTCATCTAATCTAATAAAAAAAATAATTCATATCAATTTGCTACATCAGCATAAATTAGACCTTTCCTAGGAGGGCTAACCGTAACCATGGGGTTAACACCAACAAAATTATGAACAATGCGACGGGTTGAAATTAGTGACTATTTTGAAACAAGACTGGATGCTATGGACGGCTTCCATTCACAATCTCCAAATTGGAAATTCAGAGGAGAAGGGGGTTGTTCTTTCTGGTTCCTGCACGTTTCATTTCCCTTGAATTACTAGGGTCGATAAGCACAAGCATGGTCCAGTGAAAGTAAAGCAAGAAAAGAGAAAATAAAGAGTTAAGGGATTGTCATGTGTCACTGCACAGAAACTGTTTGATTGGATACGTCAATGAGACTGCATAGACATTCTCCAACCGCACATTATAAACCTATTCACTTGTGAGGGCACCTTCAGTTTAATCGTTTCCTGTGTTCGCTCTTTCATCTCCCTCGTGCTTCCCTGAATTTTCCAGGATTCACGTCAAGCGAAATGTCTTATGAACCCTGCGTTGGCCTTACATGGGTTGGTGTTTAATGAGTTCACGCAACTGCTTGTTCTGATCCATGAAGGGTTTCTACCCGTTTAAGCGAATTCCGAATGAAAGGGGAGGGAGAGGAATGGAGCACTGATATACCGCGCAACTGTGTAGGAGGAGTAAATTCGATTCATGACGACGTAGTCGGATTCACCTGTAGGTATATAAAAGCTTTGTGAATTTGCTCGAGAAGCAGTTTGCTTCTTGATATCGATTTTTTCTTTTGCCTGAAGCATCCTAGCATTACTGCTGTAAGTTAGTGTTCTTCTTGGCATTATAAACGTTGGTAGCAGCTCTATTTGAGATTTTATAGTTTGGACGAACTGATTCATCGTCATGAATCTGAAGTGATTGGGAGGACCAGCGGATTGACTTGTTCGGAGTCCATAAGACTGCTGCCACTGGGGATGCTTCCCCCCGTTAGGTGATGCTAAAAGGTAAAAGTATTGTTCTGGCAATGTTGTCCTTACTGTTTCATCTCATAATAATGAAACAGCATCATTTTATAGAGGCTTAGTACGTAAAGTTTCATAAATAAGCACCAAGGTATGCCAACCCTTGTAGGGTATCATTGTAAGCGTAGTGCCTTGAATTCAGTCCAAACAGGGCTGGTTCTGGTCTTTTGTTTCGGTCCAGGACAGCCAGCAGCAGCTACACTGCAGTTTTGGGCACTTCCTGAGGCCCATTTAACTCTCTCCTGAAGGTTTAGAATGAAATGAGGCAAGGAGAAGGCCATTTGGGCACCATGTAGGTTCTTGCATACGTAGAAAAGAGAAAAAGACGATTCACCAATACAGTCATCGGGCCAAATGCATTTGCTGTGGAACCTTTCATCAATGTTGTGATTCATCAGAAATATGCAGAAAGGGATTGAACTGTGTACATCCCAGGCTCTTCTCCCCTCCATGAAATGAATCCTCGACCCCCCTGACGCAGGACAATTTGTGAGTCTTGGAGCAGTTGTGGAAGTCTTATGAAAAGATTTGCATCTTCCCCTAGTCCATGTCTGCAAGAGACATCCCAGAAGGAATTGCTAGACTGACGTGCTGCCTCTGCAACAGTAAGGCTCTGGTTAGAAGGTCCGGCCAGCAAAGAAGGGAAAACTTTCTTGAGTGGTCTGTTTGAACACCGAGAATCACCAGGAATCCACGTGTTGAATGAATCGCGGGGGGCTCTCAGGGCCAAACTGAGATAAGTAGAGGGGAAATGGCGGACCTCGCAGCCAAAAATGTCTGCGGGTGCATCATCCATCTGCTGTATACATTCACCCAAAGAGGACATTTCACCCTTAGACAAGCTGATACAAAGGCCAGAACCGGCTTCAAAGCAAAGGGAGAAGGTGTTTCAGGTTTTAAGCCTGGTCATATTGCTCATCATGAAGTGATTAATTTCACCTCTTCGGTTGCTTTCATCAAAGATCAGATTATTGGCGTTTGTCAAATGCATAATGGTACTGACTCCTTTCATGGCTTGGATTAAAAGTTGGTTTTAGTCCAGGACTTGAATAATTATTCGTTGGACTGTCTGTAAAATTTTTTTTTTATAATTGTTATTAATCATTGGATTGGATTACTTTCGCCTTTGTCAAAATTTAGTAAGAAAATAAGACGAAGGCTTTTTGGATATATAAGAAGTACTTCTTTCGAACGCTGTGAAGTCATTTATCTATGTTTGGAGGTAGAGGTGTGGAGGTGGTTTAAACCCCACCCAGCCCACCTCAGCCAGTCTGGATTGGATTGGTTTTGCAGTTTTTTTTTCCAAAAAAAAAAATTTCTCAATAAAAATGCATGTTTATTGCAAGTAATATACACTAATAATAATATCTCCAATATTTACCAAAAAAAAATATTAATTTCTCTGGCATACATAATGACATCTCTATTCCAACATATAAAATAATTCTCACACTCGTACAATATTTATTACAATAAACAAATAGTAATAATGTCTTCGACATGTAAAATAAAGTCTCCTGAATAACGAAATGTCACATATAATGTGTCTAACATACAGAAAATGACTTCAATAACATAGAAAGAAATGGTAGTTATATATATATATATACATGGGGTTTTTAAAGAAAGGCGGGTCGGGTTAGCTTGAGGCGATTCTCATAAAGCCCAACTTGTCAGTTTGGGAAAGAATTGAACTACCTCAACTAAGTCAGTTTTTGATTAGATTTAGTTTTGGATCGATTTTTCGATTTTGGAACCTATTTTTCGATTTTTCTCCGCATCACTACCTAGAGAAATGTGGTTTACACGAAAAATAAATAAAAAGTAAATCTGCAAATGAGCAGAGCGCAAACGAATGTGATTTACTGAAATCTGTGTGGACTGCAAAGGGGCCGAGCCCAATCGTGCTTGGGCTCTCGATTGAATTTAGGCTTGGCCCGTCTCCGTCACATACTCCCACTGGCATGCGGAAAGAAAGACGGTTCAAATCACCTCACATACATAAATTATAAAAGGAAAATAAAAAATCAATGAGTCCAAAAAGCTCACGAACACGAACACAGCAAGCCAAACTCAACCGTTATTGAGCGTGACACGTTTAGCTGATGAGCCTTGAATTTGTGATCGTGTTAGTCTCGTTTGACAAATGAACAAAAACAAACAAACACCGTAAAACAATCACTCATTCCGTTCATGATCATTCATTATCCATTCTTTGCCATTTTCATTACATTTCACTTTGCAATAAGAAATTCCTAAATTTTTATCCTTTTCTTATTTTTCCTGATTTTGAGCTAAGAATTAACAAGAAATCAATCGTTCCCGCTCTGTCAGTTGTCGAAGAAATCCATAAAAAAAAATTTGAGGATATGTGCAAAGATGTATAAAGACAAGTGCGCCTGGGGAAAATTTGTGCTCCATCTTCGGTGCTTTTAGCAGCATCAGAATAAAGTAATTACAAAAGGCATTATCACAAAACCCATCACATCTCCCCTTTTCAAAAAGGATGAGCACAAACATTGACAAGTTGGCGACCGTTAAGCTCAGCTAGAAACAATCCCCTCTATAATAAAATTCAAGGATTTAAGTTTTTATCACGTTGAATTGCAAAGACATTTATTTTATTTTAAGTGAAAGCGAGAAAAATCATGCCTTATGCCAAACGTAGGAAATGGAGGAGTGAAATTTGAGAATAGAGGAATGCTGAGTGCAATTCCTGTATGTCCTCTCATCGTGATCATCCGATCGTTTCTCAATTGAAACATTAAAAAAAACAAAAAAGTGCTGGCATTTTCGGTTAAAATCGATTCGATGACCATGATGAGAGGACCTATATCCGCATCTTTCATCCATCAGAGGACGGCACCATGCAATTCCTGTCAAAACTGCAAAGATAAAAACGATTCCTTTGGCCCCTCAGGCGTGTGCTAACATGTCTCCCTCTCCTACACGCACATCGCAAACCCAAGTGGGTGTAGCTCCCAGAATTTGCCCCCTTCCATCTATAAATAGTTGAGCAAGGCAAACATATAGGGAAGAACAAGGCAAATACCAGTCTACATTACTCACTCTTCTTCTCTTCCGATTAGTTTCCCATTTTCATTCCATTAGCCATGTCGCCCGACAAATGCGCCAACTGCAGCTGCGCTGACAAGACCCAGTGCATGTATGTTTCTTTCTTCTTCCTTTCGAGTTTTTCTCTTTTTCCAATCACTCAAAATCACGTATGCTCCTCGCTTAACATGCAACTGCAGGAAGAAGGGAAACAGCTATGCACTTGACATGGTTGAGACTGACAAAAGGTACCTCACTACAATCAGTTCAATATAGATGTATCCATCTTTCATCGCTTCCTCTTCTCTTCAGTTTAATGACTTTGCTTTATCCTTCGTTCTTCAAAAGCTACGTCGAGACCGAGGTCATGGGGGGGCCAGCGGCAGCAGAGAATGGCAGAGACGGCAACTGCAGCTGCAACTGCGGCACGAGCTGCGCTTGTGTGAGCTGCACCTGTGGCGGCAAGCACTGAATATATTTACATACATACTGAACGATACATCAGCACTGGATATGTCCGGGGGAAGAAAATAATCTGTTTGTTGCAAGGTGTTTGTGTTAGACCGAGTGTGGGTCATCTTTTGTGTTGTGCATTGCATGTGTCCCCATGCCTATGTATTAATCCTATATAGAAATAAACTCTACAAGTAATTGATTATGGTGTTTTAGAACATCCAAATGCCTGTAATTTCTCCGTTTTCCTTTTATAAAAGACAGGGAACAGCCTCATGCTTTGAAAATACATGAAACCGAAAGCAGCCATAATGTGGCATAAAACTAAACCAAAAGCAAATAATTTGTTTCCAAAACTTGCCTCTGTCTCCGATTCCATCAGCTCAAACTACCATTAAAACTTTCAGACATTGAAGCCCTCCGTGCGGAGGCACTGACGGTGAGCCTCAATCCATTTAGTGCAAGCAGTTTCA
Source organism: Santalum album (assembly GCA_034195605.1). Lineage (NCBI taxonomy): Eukaryota > Viridiplantae > Streptophyta > Magnoliopsida > Santalales > Santalaceae > Santalum > Santalum album. Next base: position 12,585,711 of record CM067259.1, read on the forward strand.
CCATGCTCTACAATGCATTCATCTCTTAGCTTCTTAGTGTCAGGACAAGCACAGCAGATCCTTTTCTTTGGCTTTGAAACTGCTTCTGATGCTGCAACATCTGATCTTTGTTGTTTTGGAGATTCCGGCACAGCCAAGGGAGAGGGGATTTTCTCTACAGACAACCCGCCCATTTGCAAGCCCGTCAAGCTTAAGATTAACTGAGAAGAATACAAGAGAAAATTAAATAAAAAACCAGTACTTACAGTAGCACAGGGGGAAAAAAAATGCGGTTTTCATATCTTGGTAAGTGCAATGACTAATTCTCAGTAAAAACGTATTGGAAGATGGCAGCGCAAGTACAAAATAAAAATGCAACACAGACCTCTTAGATTCATAATTAGTGCGAGCATAGAGCAATCAACAAATAACATTGACTGCAATGATTCTTAATTTCTGAAGACATCATTATCAGCCTCATGACAGCAACTTGTATTCCTTGAGCTTTTACTCTTAAATCATCTTCTAGTCTGTGACCATGACTCATGAGCAATTTGAAACTCAACAAAATTTTAGAAATTATTCCTATGAATAATTAATCAAACTTCAGCGGAAACTTAGATATAGCAACCATTAGCTTTTCTAAATATTCAGCATAACCATTTAGTATTACGAGGACGAGCAATGCTCGAAGGAGACAAAGATTTCACCACTTTTTAAAGCATGCAGTAGACTTAAGCACCCTTAACAAGTTCACAGTAAAGAATCAGTATCCTTTGCAAATGATAGACATGGGAGCTCGTTATTTCACTAAGACAGGCTTGAGTCTGGGTACCATCAAGTGGTGGAAGCCGCCGAAAGTAATTTAAAGTAAAGAACAAAGAAGTAACATAAAAATTCTAAACTTAGAGTTTGATCCACAGAATCTGGAAATAAATCATTAGCCTAGAAAAATACTGAGCAAAAAAATAAACAAAGCATTGGATGAAGAGCATATTTAAAAGGGATTTTCCTCCTACAACTGCACAGGAAAAACGTGGTTATTCTTATCCTGGTAAGTAAGTCTATTATACATAACAAAGAACAGTCTATTATACACAACAAAGAACAAATGATACAGCTGAGTTAAGGGTTCAAAGACCACTTGTCCAAAAAGAAAGGGTTTCATGATATTTTCCAAAGAGAATTCAAATCATATTAACATTCAAAACAGACATGAGCCTCCTAGCAGTTTTGTCACATCAGAAGCAGAATTTATGGAAAGTTCTTTTAAATTGAGCCAGATAAATATGATTTAATTAAGGAGTATAATGACGATAAAAATAATAATAAGTTGATGTCAGACTTCATACTGTAAGAAAAAAATAGTGTTTAAGCTAAACAAGATGGCAAAATTTAAAAAAACAGCATCAAGTCTTACACCGTAATTCGACAATTACTATAAAAGGCAATATAAAACCACTAACCAAACATATCTTTAATAACAACATTAAGAAAAATCTATTAATTTTTCCAAAGTGTGAGACAGTGCATTGCATAACCAACTTATGATTAACTCAGCCACCAAACAGGGCTAACAGTAAGTTTGCAAAGTAGATTTCATAACCTGAACAGATTAGTGCCAAAATGCATTGGAGTCATTGCTGAAATACTCTTTACAACAGCCAAAACAAGAGCATACAGGTGAACCAAAACAGGAGGGGCGGGGGAGGGGGGGGGGCGACAGAAGGCAGAAGGAAAAAAGAAATAATAAGTTTTAACATCACCTTCCCCCTCCCCCCTTTTAGACTAAGGTAGACGGTATTACAGCTACCTTGAGTTTATCTTTACTAATTTTCAAATAAAAATGTATTGAGAGAGGGCAACCTTACTACCAGGAAAAATAAAAATGCAGCATATACCATAGAATCATATCAAAAATAGAATAGTCAACATATAACAATGACAATAATGCTTTTCAAGTCCCAAATAATCGCTTGGAACAACAACATCCTAACCTGTAGCATTTATAAATTGAAAATGGCATTTTCAGCCCCATGCCGGAAAATGGTATCCCTTGAGGCTCCCACATTGTCTTGTATTGTGAATTACAAAGACTCAGAGAAATTTGGACCCAGCATAGATTTTATTTTTATTTTTTCTCAAAATATTATTATTTTTAACCAGTCTCTCCATTTAGCACAATTTTTTTTTGAACTCCTAAACAAAGGGTAGCTTTGTGCACCACTTGGATTTGTTCTGTTAGGAAACTGCCCCCAGTGGAAGCTCCTACCCTCAAAAAAAAAAAAAAAAAAACAGAGGAGCGTGCCCAGGCTCCCCCTACTGCTGAGAATCCCGCCGAAGAGCCCTCGGGCACCTCTTTATTTTTTTTCATTTATAAAATAAAAAAATAAGTATATAACTAGTCAAAAATTTAAACTGAACGCAATTAATCATGCCATTTAATTAAATAAATATCAGTTATCGTAATAATGTATATATAAATATAGCTAAATACAATGTTAAACCCTAAATATAAAAAAAAAAAATCTAAACTCGTCGACTCTGCAATTTAAAGCCCAAAAATAGGAAACCCCTAAATCAAACCCTAAAGCCCTAAACTCAAAACCCCAAAGATTCAAGGGTTGCAGGATTTAGGTTTCAGAGGGTTTGAGGTTTTAAGGGTTTAGAGTAAATTTCATCCCGAATTAATAAAGCTTTTCCCTTCCATTTCAAGCTAGTTAACACAGCTACTCAGCTTATACGAGTTGAACCCAAATATGTAAGAAAGAAAACTCCATGTTCGAATATCATTTCTTTCCATTCAACTTTCTGCCGCTTTCACGGGAACCCAACAGAGAAACAAAAATTTAAATAAAAAAAAAAAAAAAAGTCATCGGAAACTTGAAAAAGCCAAAAGCAAAATAACGAGATTGGGGATTGTAATAGGTAGAGAGCAGATTTGTACCAGTCCCAGTTGTTCCTGATCTACTTTCCTCTGTTTCTCCGTCTGCGCGCGTGGGAATAACGTCCTTCATCCCTTTTTCGAGTCCCTCTCCCCTGCATTCGTATCTTAACACAGTCAAAACGACACCGTTCAACCTCATCACACTTTAGAGACTCTTCTAGATGCACTCGAAGATATTATATCTCATTTATTTAATCCGATAATGTTTGATGTGATCTCGAACCCGATATTAATAGAAATATTACAATCTGAAAATTGAGCTATCTGACGTCCGTAGCGGGAGCCGGTTCCTCTGTATCCAATAAATAATTTGAAATATATTTATAATTTATAAATTTAATTATATAAATTTTTAAGCAATAAATAACTCATAAACTTACTAATTTTTGTAAAATTTGGAGAGTTGTAGGGTACCTATCTTAAGGATGAAAAATTATAAAAATTTTAAATTATTATAGTCTCTCTTTTACAATAGGTTCATCTTTAAGATGAGTGCCCTACACATTGTCAAATTAAATGAAATTAAGTAAGTTTCTCTACCATTTCATGTTATTTCAATCTATGCGGTTGAAATTTATAAATTTCAAACATATGTTGAGTTATTTGCCAGTCAAGTAGATGACAAGCACGAAAAATATCAGAAGAGGAGCCGGCTCCGATATGTACGTAACATACATTTTTTAGGGTAAGGAGCATTGACATGAGATTATGAGTATGTAAAAACTCAATTGGGCTCAATCTATATTTAGAGCGAAAAATAAACTCTAATTTGCCGATAGATGATCGTTATGTACACACGAAAATATCCTGACAATCTATTCAAGTTTATACTTGCTATTTCGTGAACTGCAGAGTTTTGAAAAGTTTTATTTTACACAAATTTAATCGTTATAAAACTTGAATAGATAGTCAAAATATTTTCTGGCACAATGAGCGATTTGATTGCTAATGTGTAAATTCATTTGAGTTCATCATTAGAGTTTCAAAAATGGCCCAATTCAACCCTCCCTCCTCCCCAACTGTCTGAGAATCGCACCGCCCACGTACCACAAGAAAGGTGGCCTTAAAATCCAGAGACTAACGGAACAGCCACGAATGTTAATGGCACGTATCAAATTGCAACATTTACAAACTCTAGACATCGAATTGTCAAAATCTGAAAGAAGTGGGATGAAATCCATAAATATGACCAAACTTTTCTAGGGTTCAATATGGGGCTTACTCGTATTATAATATGTAAAAATCTTGGACTGCATTTTTTCTTCCCGATTCAAAATAGTTTACTTGCTGTCCACCCTAGCCACCTACTACAAAGCGCGGCTTTCATGTGAACATAATGCTCTGCATTTCCCATGTATAAAATGAAGTATAGGTGCTAAAATGGTTCCTTCCCTATAGGCAACAGACATGATTTACATAGGCCACATAAATTCAATGTGACCATCATTATGTCTTAGGACCTTAATTTATGTATAAGATCGAACATATATATATATATATTAGATTTATCTGGTTCAATGCTGATGATTTATTTGTTAAAATGCATAAACCATAGTCCGTAAGCTTACACAGCCTTTCACTGTGACCCTAGTTTTGCTTTCTAGTGTATTAATCCAAAGAAATGTTCTCACTTTGCCCCCTGGATGTGGCTCACTGCCGCTATCAAGGCATGATGTTTGTTGCCTCCATGTATTTTTTTTTTTTTTTGGGTGCCTTTACTTTTCCTTGAGATAAACATTGGCCTTGCATCATTGTTTTTGCTCAATCGGCCACTTTTCCTGACTATACTCTGGGTCTTTGTCTTCACTTATCATTATCTTCATTGAAAATAATATCCAAACAAGAAAATCTGTGCAAATTATGAGGTCTTTGTCTTCACTTATCATTATCTTCATTGAAAATAATATCCAAAGAAGACAATCTGTGCAAATTATGTCATGTTAGTTAGAGTGAAGAGTTGGGTGCCAGGAGAGAAAGAGAACCCTCCTCATTAGACTTGGCACCTGCTCAATCATCAATCATAGTTGGATATAGAATTGTGCAGCCTGCATAGCATAGGGTTCTTGTTTAGGCATGTTTTGACCCAAAATGTTTAGGCATGAAGAATTCAATTTCGATCTTCCTAATGGGTATTGTATCGGATTTCGGTTTAGGAGACGAAGCAAACAAATTTCTAGGAGACGGCAAAAATTTTCCAGCCAATCGACGGTATGAGTTGCCTGGAAAAAAAACACAGGTGGGATTTTTCCAGTGATGTTTATGAGACCTTTCAACATGGGGAAAAGCAGCATAAACTCAACTGTTTAATGCAATGCATAAGTTCAGTAAAAGCACAACAAATTGTCTGCAGCAGTAGGCATATGGCAAATTTACATGACTTTCCCGCATCAATAATGACTCTGAAACAAACCTTACAATTCTCCTTTATGTTCCTCAGAAAAACAGAATTTCATCATATGACAAGTATACCTCACCACAGCATGTACTGGGACAAATCTATCCCATACAAAGATCCTTGCAGATGACCTTAAAAGTTCATCCCCATACCAATCAGAGGTAAATGTTCCCTCGCAAGTTGAAGTCAAATGAAAAACATGCAGGAAAGTCGATTGTTTTCTCAGATTCAATCTGGATTGCCTACGGGAATAAGTCATCTCAAACAAAAACAGCTCAGCACAATCCATGTAGACGAGAACTCAAGATGGAAGATTACATGTTTCTTTATTATAATTTGCAGAAATTTTACAAAGCCTGTAACATGAAGCCCAATAATCGTATTTGTTAAAAACAAGAACACAAACAAAGCATAATCAACATCATGGACAGAAGTCAACGAAAAGTACCAGCAGAAGCAGACCCACGTCAACCTTTCTCTGAACTAAACACACATAGAACATACTTGACCCAGATTCAAGCTGCGCAAAGTCTCCTCTTCTCCTTAAGATTCAACCAAAAACACCCACTTCATCAAACACCGAAATTTCGACAGTTCCAGTTTCACATTCTTCCAACAGCGCCTCAAAAGAAACCAGAGGTGAAGTCTCACGGTGTCCTTTCAAGAACTGGCCAATTGCTTGCAGTTTTATCCCCAAAACTAATCATACTTCTCCCTCCATGAATACACAAGGAGAAGAACCCATGAAAGTGCCAGCACAATATCCCCAGCGACCTGCCTCGGCAAATCCCCAGCTAGGCCTTCGAGTTTCCTCTCAAAGCTGACTCTCCAAACAGCCATGGAGACATGAAGGACCACACACCCCTTAGCAAAGAAGCTCTGGAACTCTCTGTCCTTCACGAAGGCCACCATGAAAAGAAGAAACCCAATTGCAAAGAGTAGCAACCCGGAGAAGGAATCAGAAGTCCGAATCAAGAGCTGGTCGTGTGCGGTTGACCCTAAAAGCCTGCTCGCGACCTCGTTTCCATGGCTAAATACGGCGATTTCTTTGGTGTAGAACATCATCACAGTACCACAGGTTAAAGCTACCACGGAATGGAGGATACAGATAAGGGGGAAACCAGATGAACCCATGTTCTTCGATCAAGCCCAAAGTTTTTCAATTGTAACAGAATTTCATCTTGGGAAGTCTCAAAGCAAAGCCCTAAAAACCCTGTAATTTAAAGCAACCAGATGTCGCAATTATTAGCAGAACCCTAACAATAAAAGCAAATGATTGTGTGAACGAAAGTACAGATGGCCATATATTTAAATCGTGATTCACATGAACTGGTTGACCCTTTTCACTGTAAACCCAGAACCCTAATTGTCGGAAAATGATTCACAGGAGGAAGGTGATCAAATTACCACAAGACGCCCACAGTATAGATCATCTCCCCAGAGGCCCACAGACAGCTCATGAGTCCTGGACTGTATAGTAATTATCGTTCATATTATATGGTTTGAAAAGGTTACATCTAGACCTTGATAAATAAATAGATTTTATTTTTTTTATTTATTTTGTTGCTTGGCATAAATGGATATTATATGAAAATGATGGGTCGGATCAAATTTGGTTGGCTACATATTTCTATACTGAAAAATGCTATACTTGCTTTTGTCCTTTATCAGTTTCTCCTCCATACCCGGCACGCCACTTCATGCACACAATAGTAGTTGTTTTTATTTTCTTTCAATTCTTAAAGTTTTAATAAAATTTCAATGTAAAAGATTATTAGTTAGAGATACGGTGAGCATGATTTATTAATTTAGATGGTAAAATACAATAATACGAATTGAATAATCTAGATTATTACTCTCGAGATAATTTACGCAAATTTTATTTTCTCATAGTGGACAAAATGGCTTCAACATTACTTATTCAAGATGAGCCAACATAATAAGCTTCATCATAGGCGTCAAATCTGTGATAAATCATTTGTGATTTAATTTGCCGACAACTTTGGATAACATTATCTAAGAGTCAGGGTGGGGTCATCCTCTAACCACTTTCATCCCTTCACGTCCTTGCTGGAACAAGTTTTGTTGTCGAACAATACCGCATGGATACTTTTAACGCACTCTCCACGCTAAAAATGATCGAGTGGCAACATTTATGTGGTCCTCTTTGCTTTTCGTTAAAGAATCACTTAGGTCGTGTTTGGATTGAGGTGATGAAGTGGAGAGGGGAAAGAAACTCGATGGATTGTTGGTTTGCTTCTCAGGGGATGATGGGAAGAGAATAATTTCATCCTCAGTTCTCTTTGTTTTCAGAAACAGAGAAGCATAACATTTAACCCAGGAATAGCCTTACACAAGGGAAAACACAAAGATGAAAGCAGCATCAGTATATGAAAATGGCATGAACCCATGAGAAAATTTCTTTACCTATACTATTTACAATGGCAAAAAGAAGAATAATGTGTATCGACAATTTTCAGATGAAAATCGGAGCCTGTTTTAGAATGGCCAAAAGTAGAGAAAGGTATAAAAGAATGAATACGTCTTTCTGAATAATACCTCAGTTCAAAATTTTATCCCTATTACCAGTGACGACTTTGCGGTGACGCCTCCTTGAACCAGATCTCCTGTCTCTCCCGCGCCTAGCAGGATTCTTCCTCGCCGGAATCTTGCCACCCACATTACCCGCAGCCATTACAGATGATGGCTTCTTAGGCGGCAGAACTGAAATTCTGGCAACTGGAGGTCTCATGTGCTCCAATAGGTCTCTGTGATATGCCTGTGTTTGTAAAATGCTTATTAGCACACAATGCAGTGACCCAACGATTTAAAAAGGTTAACTGGGTCGGCTATTTTGATCTTCCAAAACAATTTATGAGGAGAAACTGCAAGTACTCCAAGAAAGATCTATCCTGGATATCCTTCATCCAGCACCATGATATTTCATTGTGGGTCTACCGATAATATAGCTATTACATCGTTTAGTTCATTTTGGAGCTTAGGATTCTGGCATATTCCAGCCATATTCCTCCCCAATCATTCTGTGAACCAAACATGCCCGTAGGTCTATTGATAGACATCCCTTTATACCACACCTTTGAAAAAAACGGAAAAGTTGCAACACAGCAAAGATACTCTTTAAAAAGTTTACTGGATCTAATACTCCACAAAAAGGTAAAGCAAACAAAAAAAAAAAAAAAATGGGGTGGCTCACTCAGCAGAATGGAATAAAAAAACTTAGATCATAGTATATTATCAAGTGAAAATTAAAGAGGAACAATCGTATATCCTGCAATAGACATAATTACCTGTATCACAAAATTGCGCCTCTCACAATCCATGAACATATTGGCGCTCCAGTCAACTTGTGACATTATTTTGTCCCTTACAGTGGAAAAACTTAACTGATCTCTAGCAGTAAAACGATCCACTTCATTAAACCATAAACAGGTAAACAGGTTTGTGATGGGAATGTGTTCCCTAATAATCACACAACCTTCAGGAACATCTGTCAGTACCCAGACAACAAGCTAATGAGCTCAAATTTGAAGCAGGAAAAAAACGCAACCAAACAATTGCAAATCCACACATACATGCACCTACCACTAGTTATAGGGAGTTTGGCCTCAGAATATGGAGTCAACCCCTCATTTCTGTAAAAATCAACCTGGTTATTGATGGAAGAATTGTCATATTTTCCTGCGGCTTTATTCGCCTCAGCTTCTTCAAACACGTCAAAACGACTGTAGTGTCTTGAGATTGCAAAAGTTGCATTTTCTCGCCAGAGGAACCTGGTAAGAAAAAGTAGAAGTAACGTAGAAAATACTTGGAACATTTACACTTTCATTTCTCTGGGACACAATTTGATCAGGGGAACCTTACGAAATTTTAAATCAAAATCTTAACCCATTATTAAATTATGCATGCATGAGCATTATTTGTAACAATAGGGCAACATTATTCTTGTGCACTTCTAAAGAGTCATGGAAAGGGGGTGAAGGCATGTGCACCAGAGTGAACCAGCAAGAGGATGAGTAATTCACAATAAATAACTTCAAGTCCCAATTATTTTGACCGCAAAGTTCTAACTTTAAAATGATGGCTAACAAATATGGCTACATTTGGATCTTAGAGGTCCTGGGGGTTCGTCCCTGAAAAATGAGAACAACATAGTGATACAATGTCAAGTTTGTTCCTTTATAATCATTTAAACAACTAGAACTCAACTTATTTTCCAAAAAAAAAAAAAAAAAACAGAACTCCAATTGTGTTATTCTAGAGAAAAAGTAAGAGATCGAGGGAGCGAGCTAAGTCTATCCCCTTTAGACAAGATAAAGAGAAACATAAACGTCAAACGAGCCATTTATATCCAACCCACCCATTGCCAATTGGCTATGAGATGGGATCTTCAAATGGTACCAAAATGAGTTGGTTCTGGGCCTGGCCCTTCTGTTTCCATTAGCCCCATTGTGTTGTCTACATGCAGAGTCCATGTTAACTTGGCCAGCACATGAGAGGGAGTTCTGAATCCCACATCGGTTTGAGAGATGTTCTCTTCATGTATTTGCCAGGCCACCCATCGCTAATTGATTATGAAATGGAACCATGACAAGAACTATTACAAATACATTTTTTTTGTATTCAGCTTGAATAAAGCTGTTCTTGCCTTAGCTAACAGCCTCCTTGTTCTTAATCAAGCCGCCTAACTTTCCAGCATTTGTTGGTCTCCAGTACATGAGTTGATCACACCAAATTTTCACATGTTATCACAATCATTTCTTGTCCTGACTTCTGTCTTATTATCATTCATCCATCTGAACATTCTCATCCCAACTGCACTTATCTCTGAATTGTAGTTTTCACTGTTTCTTTCTGCACAGCATTTAATTCAATATACAACAGCCTACCTCATTTAATGATCAAGAATACAAATTAAGTTGCTGAATAAATGTTTTCCAAAGTAGCAACCTGAATTCTCTCACATCTTGGTTCCATAGTAGTAGCTACAAGTTTGTGGTGTTATGGACTGTAGAGCCTCATTACCAACTGTTTTTGCTATTCGGACAACTTACATATCACATCATTCTGTACAGGTCATCATGGTGAGATTAAATTAACATCTTTTGTTTCAAAAATGATCTTTAAAACACGCCAACACACTAACTAATTGATTAGACTCTAGCAAAGCACAAGGTCTGAAAACAAATCAAGATGCACCCCTATCTGGTGATAACAAGTGTGTGTATGTGCGCTGATTCAACACCTGGCACTACTAACATTCTTGGAAAAACTAAATAAAAACATTAAATGTCACTCAATTCACCAAAAAAAAAAAAGCACTAAATGCCACTCATCTTTGAATAGAATATAGCATACACGTGTTGCACACACACATGCGATACATGACAGATTGAGTTATGAAAGAATATAATACTAACTTATCAAGTCTGCATAACATTTATATATTAAGGAAACTGTCAATCACAAGATGAGTAACCCCCAATTTATGTTAAAAATAAGTGCTGTCATAATCTAGCCCTGAATGAGTTATCCTATACTATGCATGCCTAGTGCATATAAGACCTAAAGTATCAGCGATGGGGACTTACCTCTCAAGAATTTGATATGGATCCATGACAAGTTGAAGCTTTCCATCTATCCATATAGAATAACGGACTTTAGGAAAGATCCGATGTAATAGAAGCTTTGGGACCTGCCATGTGCACATTCTGGTTAGCTTATCCATGTCTATGCCACGCAACTTCTGCATATGCACCATCAACACCCACTTTTGATTCATATGCTGGAGGGTCTCTTAAATGGGGATAATTCTACTTGTATATATGAGATCCAGGCTATTTAATGCCTGTATAAATGTTATAGTATATGAAGGGAGACAGGTAGATACTTGCAAGGAATGAGTATCAATCTTCAAAAAGCAAAATAAATAATAGTGTGCAAGATAAGAGGTTTTCGGTCCCCCCCCCCCCCCCCCCCCCCCAGTTTTTTTCTTTTTTTGCCCCAATGCCAATTGCCCATGATTTTAATAATAAACCCTTTAGCCTGACATAAAAGAAACTTAAATATTGCTAAAAAGAATTTCACTTTTATATATCAAAATAAGCTTTCTATACTCCAGCGAGGAAAAAATAGAGGCACGGAACCTTAAGATTTACAGCTTGTGACATGTATCAATAAGCTTTATATACTCCAGTGAGGAAAAAAATAGAGGCAGGGAACCTTAAGATATACAGCTTGGGATATGTAAACCTCAGGTGAATGGTGAATATCCATGAACTTAATTTTCACCTCTGCAAGCTTGTTCCGTTTAGCAAGAACACACACAATTGCATGAAAGAGAAAATGGCAACCAGTCAGAAGATATTTACTTCACAAAGAGATCATCCAGGGAGTGGAGTTACTCAGAAGTATAGAAAGGAAAAATGGTAATGAGAAATCGGGGGGAAGACAATTCATTCCATGTCAATTTCTTATCCTTCTTAAAATAGTCTTCTTTTCTTTTCCTTTTTGACAGGAAAACAGTAAATTAAGATATAGAGTAAGAGTAATAGCTGTTTTTGGTTATAAAATCTAAAGAAAATCCCAAGTATTCAATTTCATTAAACTAATTACTCCAAAAAAAACTAAAGTTTTCCTTTCTAAGCTTTCCCACAAATGAAAAATTTGTTCCTTAGGCAAAATCATGGGTGTCAAAAGAAGAGGATCACTGCAGATGAATGGAAAAGAAATGCTTAAAGTCACAAATAAGCCTAACAAGAACCACATTATAATTAAAAGATTAAAGAAGAAGCAAACCAACCGAACCAAAGTGAGCCAACCTTTCCATTGCGTCTCGAATCAACATAAGGAATATTGTGAACAACAATAATTCTCCAAAAACCGGCTCTCTTACTCCCATCCCAGGCACTAGAATTCTTCATATGTGCTTCTGTCTCTTCATCAATGAACATATAAAAGGGAACATGTTTCCTTGCCACTTCACTAATATTCTTTGGCTGTTGTATTACGTCATAGTTTCCTGGCAGAAAAAGCATTCATAAGAAAAAGAAAACACGACGTGTATAAGTACACAAATTTTCACAGCACTTTGAAACATAAGAGCTCTGTGGTACCAAATATGGCCGATGCAACAATGACCTCATGAAACTGATCCAACTCAGTAAGGTCCACCTCATCAATGTCAAACCCAGTCAGGACACCAGGTTTATTTCCTTGGACAAATCTGATTTTTTGAAGTAACAAAAGAATATATAAAACAAGGCACTGAGGCAGAAAGATGAAATTAACTTAAATAAAACCATTTAAAATATTATAATAAGAGATTTCATACAAAAACAAATAGTCATAGAGAGATATGCATAGACATAGAAAGATAAAATGCACTCGAAAAAAATCATTAAAAAATTAATTCAAGACACCCAAATTTTAAAAATAATGAAAGATTCTGCACTAAGTACAGAAGTGCAAAAAGGAAAAGCAGATAGAAGAATGAACTATACCCGCAGTGCACAGTCATTGACTCTTTTATATCAAAAGATTCATTTCTTTGCTTTAAGGAAGGATATCCACCAAAGTTTGAGCCTCCATGTAGTTCTGTTCTAGTCGGAGTTTCCTCATGAATATAAGTTAAATTTCGAAGCACGGGAGATGTTTGTGGAAAGCTTGGCATACTAGCTATAGCCTCTTCAACCGGGAGGTAACACACAGGACAGGCTGGATGATGAGACAAGGAAAAAAATAAACATGTTGTTTATCTATGGATATGGTGCATAAAGTCTACAGAATATGTAAATTTAAATTTACTCTTTAACAGGAAAACATCTTGCTATCGAATCCAAAGAAGGCCCAAAATACTTGATATTTAATATTGCTAAAAAAAGGCAGACCTAGCGGCACAGGGCTCCCCCTAGCTTTTTGCAAAGAAGTTGTTTCCATGACTTGGATCGGTTTCCTTCTGGCCATAAAGGAGCAACCTTACCAGTTGTGCCAAGGCTCACCCTCTAATATTTACTAGTGTTGTGAAGAAGGCATGTAAAATCTCATACTTACAGCGAGGTCCAATCCGTTTTCTATCAGATGGAGGAGGAGGAGGAAATGTAAAATGTTCACACTGATGAGAGTGCAAGCGAGGAGACTGATGCCTATTTTCTTTCACAGCATTTGGTGGAAAATAACTATCCATATGGTTGTACTCGCTTCCAGGAAATTGTGAAGACGGCTGAAATCTTGAACCGCTGTATTCATGAGGCTTAATATATTCGAAATATTGATCAATGCTTGAACGAGCACTTCTGGGTGCATCTTCATATCATGAAACCATCAATGATACACATAAGTTATCACGTCAAATATGTCAGATAAAACAACTACTCCTATAAAAAGAGAACTAGTTAATGTTTTTATGCACATTCTAAAAACACTTGTCTTTATTTACCAAAAATAATAATAATAATACTTGGCTTTTAATGTAAACACAACGCAGATGCAGTATTAGGGATGAATAACCATGTCTGAGTAAGCTAACGCTTAAATGATTAGAATCATTCAAACAGATCAGTACGTAATAGTGATGATTTCTCTCTTGGGTGTTTTAATAAAAACTTCAGCATAAACTTTCTTTTTTCCTATGCACCAACACTATAAATAATTTTTGCAAAATCCAATGCATTTTCAAAGTAACAGCACAAATACTTCGGTTAAGATTTCAATAAGAAAAGGTCTCATCTCATGTTTAGTCTGGTTCACAGTTTACTACAACCATCTGGCCACACAAAAGAGTAGAGGGCGAAGGGGAAAGATGAAGATACCTTTATTGACCTTAAGGAAACTTGCAATGAGCATCAAAAGAGCAAAGACAAACAGGATGAGCATCCCAACCCTCAGTCTGCCTAAAAATCTACACAATAATGGCAGAAACCTTTCCTTCTCTTTTGAACTATGAAGAAGCATCTTTGAGGGCTTGCGCACGATAATTGCCATAGTCTGAGTCTGAAATTCACCTGCGTGAGAATGAAGTGTCCCATAACTCCCGGTGGGTAAACCCAACGGCTCTCTGGTCATTGTACTTCTGAAGCAAAGAGTGCGCCTATCATCTCCTTTTAGCCTCCAAGAGCCCTCTCATTAACAAAGGCCACAAGCCCTTCTCCTCCACTTCTAAATTCGACAATCCACCAAAGTCCAACAATTAATCCCCAAATTCAAATCCTCTCTTTCCAAACTGTACTTGAAATCTCCATTATGTAGATCAATCTGTATAGTTTGCAAATGCATCCCTCAGAAGAAGACTAGGAAAACGTTCAATCTTCAAAAAATGCATGGCCTCAAGATTGAAAGAACTGGCTGCTCTTTTATGAAATCAAGTATCACAATCTCTCCAGAAAACCCATGCCTAATACCGCGAAGGAAAAAAAAACAGTATCAATCCCCACTAGAAAACCAAATACCATCCACTACAGAATTCAATTCCAGAAACCGGAAAGAAAAAAAAAAAAAAAAAAAGACACATCCGAATTCCACGACAAATACACTCCTATCAGAACTCAAATCCCACGAGAAAACCAATCACGATCCACTACCGAATCAAATTCCAGAAACCGAAAAACATACAAATTCCTCAACAAGCATACTCCAGTAAGAACTTGAAGCCCATGATTCCAACAACTTCACATAAACTAAACTTTTTTAAAAAAAAAAAAATCGTATCATTCAATACGAACAAAGAAAACCTCGTCGCCGCAATCGAAATATCAATAACACATAGTTGCGAGTCCAATCAAAGAGTATGAGAAACGGCTCACCTCTAAGTCAGCCCTCCGATTCCGAAACCCAATTCGAGAATTCTAGGGTTTTTACGTAGAAATCTTCGAACTCTGGAAGTATTTGAATAACTTGGCGAGGGCGGGGGTTGCGGGGACTCACTTACGTACAAAATCCTCTTGCGAGCGCGGAGGAGGCGTTTTTTAGCAAATTTCTGCGTTGTGAAATTTGAAATCTCGTGACGCTGCTCTCGATAAGGAAAGGGGACAAACATACCATGCGCAGCTGCTATCGTGCGCGGGAACCGCTGCCGTATTTTTTATTTTTTCCTTTTTCAGAAATGAATTTAGGGTAAGGCGTTGTCATTTGTGTCGCTCGGGTCGGGGTGTCTATTTTTTATATTTTAATATTAGAAATAATGAAAAGGTCTAAACTATTTAACAATTGTGAATTTTTGAACAGATTAATTAAAGATTTATATATAATTATAAAAATTAATATTAAACCTTATTTTTTTATTTATATAATTCATAATATTTAAATTAAAAAACTAAATATCAAAAAAATAATTTTAAATAATATAATAAATAATTTATCTATTGTATCACCGTAAATTCACTAAGTTCAATGAATTATTGAACTTTATCTTGTTTTTTCTTTCTAGATCAGCTAAACGGTAAAATATAATGACGGCAAAAAATTCGAAAAGAAGAGTTCCTTGATTTTCGGGTTGTGATCCTCTATGACATTGGACTCGTATCCGGTATTTCTACTTTTGAATAATAGTAAATTTATAATTAAAATTTTCATATAACATTAAATATTTTATTATTTAAAGTCAATAAAAATCAAGGCCTTCGATAATATTAAATTTGCTATTCTAAAATTGATTGTAGACAATGCTCAATGAGCACCAAAATCTAGTTTTTGGAAAAAAATTTCGTGTCAGAAATATATTATAATGTTTTTCACTTGCAAATTGATTTCTGAATAAAATTAGCTTAGGTGAGGTGCTGGGTGGTTATCATAGAGGTACTCTATCACATGTTTACAATTAAAATTATTGCATGTGCCATATATTGCCTTTTCCAACTATAAAAATGGTAAAATAACTTTTACCATAGTAAATTGTCGAATATAATGACTCTAATTTCATAGATAAGCTACACTAAGGAAAAAAAATATAATTTCAAATATGAAGGAAATCAATTACTTTTACCTCCGCTTTTTCACAATGCACCTATCTTAACAAGCTCATAGCCACAATTTAATGATTCTAACTTTTTGAATCTAAATAGCAAACAAACTTACGTAAGCAAGATAATTTTCATGAAATTTGAGAACCTTGAACATGTTAATCTATGCATTGAAACTATGGTATAATTTGGTAAAGGTTTTGGTTTGCTAGGTCGAGCACGACAGTACGAAATATTACGAGGATGAGCATACTGTTATATTTTTGTACGTTCTTTATATTCATATAATTAAAAT
This sequence comes from Santalum album, assembly GCA_034195605.1. Lineage (NCBI taxonomy): Eukaryota > Viridiplantae > Streptophyta > Magnoliopsida > Santalales > Santalaceae > Santalum > Santalum album. Next base: position 12,602,300 of record CM067259.1, read on the forward strand.
GATTAAAAATGACCTAAATTTTTTTAAAAAAATATGTGGCCAATAAAGTCAAAGAAAGAAGGATAATTCTAGGAGCCCGTTCCCCCAAGGGTAACAAGATTTGGCACCAAACGTTTCAGTCATTCATGGCCTTCTGGTGGATCACTTTGCGCCACAACGCAAAATGCACCACCAATAAAGCCTACACTCATGGCCAGCTTTACCATATCTTTTTTACCCCCACTTTTGAGCCTACTTCGCTAATGTAATCATCGCACGAGTCGAGAAATAATGGTCATTTCCGTCATTATGAATTGTCCATCAATCTACACATGTATTTTCTTCACGCTACATGTGATCCGCTTTTATCTTTCTAATCCCAAATCAATCAAATCACAAATATCTAGAACAAGGTTTTGCGGCGCCATACAAACCTTAGGAACTAACGACATGTTTTAACTTACGGTGTAAAACAGGGCGGGAGAATAATTTTTTCATGAAAATAGGTTAGGCAGTAGGTGATTCACATGAATCAGATACAGTTCTCTCGATTGAAAGAATATTTATCGCGAACTGTAAAATGCAGTAAATAAGACAATATTGGGCAAAAATTGAGTAGCTTCTGCATGAACAGAACGTATCATTTGCTTCAGGCGCGCATGGAGGCACGTATGACAAAACAGGCCAAAACGGGGCGGAGTGGAGACATGTGGGGTCTTTGACCACAATGATGGATCCGAACCACATGTTTTCTTTGTCTCAAAGACAAAGTCATGCCATAAATTTCTGGCATGAATGATTTGATCTTGATTATTATGTGTAACTGTTGTTTCATTATTAATTGGATATAGACCAGATGTTGGGGGGAAAATCATGGGAGTGATGAAGGTGGTATCCCATTTATCTCTATGGTAAAACCTAGATTCCATAAAATCTGCCTACAAGTTACCTTACCCGTAGATTCTGTGTACTTCGAATTTTTCTGAACATTTTCGTGGCAAAATCACTTTCTACTGTTAGATGCTAGTTTTCAATTACCGGGTAAGAGGGTAAATTTCTATTCAAAATAATATTGAGCTCCTCTGTATTAATGTGGGGAATATACTGTTCGATAATTGATAGTCGTAATGTGTACAAGGGAATATCCAAACGATTTATTTAAGTTTTTTACCTACTAAATTTAGCTGAAATAATACTTTTTTAAACAGTACAGTTTGTAAAATAATAAGTATAAAATTTGAATAAATAGTCAGGATATTTCTGTATACATATGGCAACCATCCATCGGCAAATTATAAAGTGCATTTTCCACCTAATGGTAGAGGAGCCCGATTGGTTACATAGACTTCAATCAAAACTTAAACAAACTAAATAAATAATGAAAAAACTAATATGTAGTAGTTGCACGTAAGTTAAGTATAGTTGCTGTCCTGTGATGCTTAAATATATATATATATATGAGATCCAAAATGACATTATTTCTGATTTTTTTATAATTTTTTTCCTTTTTTATGCATGTGCTGCATCTCATAATAGGTGCAACAAAACTAAGCCCATAAACAATTTCCATAATTAAGCTTAAACAAATTTTAAGGTTAGTTTTAAAATGGGGACTCTCAATTTCGATTTAATGTAAGCGGGTGAGTAAACTTTAAGATTTATTTCAATTACCTAAAAAGGAAAAAAAAACTTTAAGATTTATTTTAGTCTATTCATTATTGTTAAGATGTCAGTAGAATCACTGACTATGCTACGGAGAATGCGGAACTGATTTTCGTCCTCCTCCCATTTTCAACCTCACGTCATGCGGTAGCCATTGAACTTTAAGCTACGTTTCAAAATATCAGCCACTTTATGTTCATATAATGCATACAACTTTGATTTTTGATTGGGCCGATTCAATGGCTTTGGTAAAAGATTTTAGTGACAACATTAGTGAAAGTGACTAGATTAATACTAATCTTAAAGTACAGTGACTCAATTGCATCAAACAGAAGTTTAATGACTAGAATCAACCCTAAATCTATCTAATCGTGTACGTGTGCATCCAAAACTGTGCCTCTTTAATAAAAATTAACTCGTCTTATTAAAATTATATATTAAAATATATACTTTATGATGTACCCAAATGTAATTAGGTAAAGTGACATACCATATAGAATGTCAGAATGCCGAAAAAAATTTAACATCAATTCTCCATGTTCTTATCCACATATATTAGGACACGCGTATACCTACGTGCGTTATGAAAATGAGTAGAAAGTGCTCAATGAGAACAAAATTATTTTTTCAAAATTATCTATGAGGTAATTATTTCAAAATTTTAGCAATTCGAAAACGAAAAAGGGGAAATCTATGAATTTTCTATTATCATCAAAACAGAATCTCCTGAATCTGTATTTCAGGAGAGAGAGACAGAGAAGGGGAGACGGAACTGAGCTTGATGCCACGTGGTGCCGCATTTATTTTTCTTCATGATGGGGTGAACCAACCGGATCCATCTATCTGAGCCGTTGATCCGACTTTTCCCCCGACAAAGTTGATTCATTCTTACCGTGCGAGTGAAGTGGAGGGTAATTTTTCTCACCTACCGGCTTTTATTGATCAGCAAATAAGTGATCAGATAAATAATATTAAAAAAAATAAGGGAAAACACAACGACCCTTTTCCCCAACAGCCGGAACCGGATCGCACAAAAGGGCGAAACCGGGGGGCAGGCAAGCGGAGACGTTTCACTCGCCGTGCACGCGCGTGTCCCTCACTATCGTTTCCCTTTTGCAAATCTGCGTGCCAACAGTGAGAGAGTTCATTTTGAAAAAAAAAAAAATAAAGAGTTTTTCTTTTTATTACTTTGTTAAACCCTAAAATTTATGTGATTTATATATAATTGTCCAGAGGTTTTCGAATATTATGCATTCTTGGGTTACATAAAATTGGTGCTATATTTTTCATACAAATTGTACAAGAATTTAGTTATTTTTATGGTTTGATGCTTCTAAAAGTATTTTCTTATTCATATCATATTACTAATATAATTGAAAATGAACATGTGTTTTAGGAAAACAGAAAAAAAAAAAAAAAAAAAAGATTGTGCCTTTCGTTCTCTTCCGAGATTTTTATTCTCTTTCAGCAAACCTATGTCAAATATGAAGTATAAAAATAGTTACGACACGCAAAGTCTACTCAGATCTAATTATTAAAATCATAATTTGTTTAGCATGTAAAATTCATGTGATTTTGACTGAAAAGTTACCCATACTCTATTATTTGAAATTGAGAGTATAATATATATATATATAATCCTCATTTTTCTTTTATGGTTTGTTGTCGTCAAATGTACAGCCTAAACCAAAATATAATGATGACATCTGATTTACTCTATCATGATCTAGTTTTATTGATATAATAGAGTATGTGTAACGAGGAATAGACTGTTCTAAATAACTTTTTCATTCATTTCAGTGTCTTCACAAGAAATAAATTTTTAAACATTTTCTTTTATGATTTCAACCATATAAGTGTAAATAATAAATATAATACATCGGTATGTTAATTTATGACATATCTTAGTAGGCAAAATCTATTTATTTGATGCTTAAGAATTTCAAATCAAAATTGAATCGCATGAAAATTGTTTTGTTCAAAAGCATTTTTCCAACCTTTTTAAGTGAAAACATTAGGAAGAGTAAATTAATTAAGAAGAACCGAAAGGGCTTTAATAAAATCTTCAATGTTTCCTAATTTCTCAAAAAAAAGAAAAGAAAAGGGAAACGAGTAAATTGAATTCAACACCCCTTTCAATGGCGCGTGCTGAGCCACCGCGAAGAATCTTTCTCCCTCTCTCTCTCTCTCGCTCTTCGCTGAAAGCAGCAGTAAACCTTGTTCCAGTATTTATGTACAGACCCTCGGAATCTCCTTTGCATTTTTCACCATATCCATCATCTCAATCCGTGTTTGTGCTCCAGATCCATGATTTCCTTCTCACCAAACCCCAGATTAGTCTCGTCTAGGGTTTTCATTCGGCACCTTCCCACTTTTCTTGCTATGAACAATCACAGTCAAGGTACTCTTCTGTCAAATTTTTGAAGATTATAGGGATTTGATTTTCAGAGGGTCTTATGCTTTATTTTTCCCAGGTATATATCAATATATATATATGAGTGGGCGGGTTTAGCGGTTTATGTTCACTTGGTGATCGATGTTTTGGAGATGGCATGAGTGAGTCTTGTGGGTTTAGAGAGTAAAATTCTTCTGTTTATGTTTGTGAATTTTTCGGTTGAGCATGGTGGTGGGCAAGTGAGAAATAGAGTTTCCAGGATAGCAGATTTTCATGGGCGAGAAGCTATATTTTTTATGTAAGGTTGGATATTGGGGTCCCTTTGTTATAAGGAGAAATAGTGAAACACGAGCCCTATAGATTATTGTCTTTATATTCAAGGAGGATGTTGCGGGGGGCTCAGTTGTTGTAGGATTAATTGCACATGCTGCTACAAGAGCAGGAGATGTTATGGGTGATTTAGAGACGGAGTTGCGTTGCAGTGGGCGTGGCATATAATGGGTTGCGTTTGTTGTAAGCCTTCGGCTATAGAAGACAGCAGGGATAGCCCGAGAGAGAGGCTATCCAGTAAGGCCTCATCAGATGTAAGGCTGCCTAGGGTGACTTCATCAAGGAGAGAGGACTCATTTCGAGTGAAAGATAGGTTTGAGAGTAATGATGGGAGAGCCACGTTGATCGAGAAGCAGCCAAATGGCTCAGCTCGTTTGCAAAGCGGGAGTTTTGAGAGGAAGAAGGACAAGAGTGAGTGCGCTATTGTTGCTCGCCATCCTGGCTTAGGTAGCATTCCTAAAGCGGTGGAAGGGGAGCAGGTAGCGGCTGGTTGGCCCACTTGGCTTGCTGCTGTGGCTGGAGAAGCGATCAGGGGATGGGTACCTCGGAGGGCGGATTCCTTTGAGAAGTTGGATAAAGTATGTTCACTTCTTACTTTCATAGCAAACTTCTTTGTGTATTCCTAGACTATTTATTGTTCAATTGTTTGTCTAGATATGCTTCATTGTTTAATTTCAGTATATGATTGCACTGCTACTCTAACAACATTAGTGTGGGTAACAAGAGGTAAGAGCTTGTTGTCTGCTTGGTTTAATAGTTTCCTAAAATCTCTCAATCGTACTTTTTTAGCATAATTATCTTAGGGTTCATAGATGATCCACCTTTTCCAAGTCCCTGGAGAGCCAAAAATATGGGGTTTTTTTTCTTCCACTCAAAATAATTGGATCCATTCAACTTTTGATGGATCAGTAAGTTGAGAAGAAGAAGAGGTGACTGCTTGGAATGCATGCTTCTTCAGTAACCCGTACAAGCTTCAGTAGGATTGGGGTTTCTGTCACCATTGATGTCCACTAGGGACATAGCACTATACAAGAGAATAAATGACCAAGTCAATTAGGACATGCAGATCATGACAGTAGCAGAGAACTAAAGGCTGGAAGCCAAAATACAGCCAGAGTTGATTGCAGGCAGTCACATGCAGATTCCAGCCAACTTACGAAATTATAGCCACACAAAAAAAAAAGAAAAAAAGGAATCACAAATGCAAGCCAGATTCCACAAACAGGCCAACATCTCTGGCCAAGGCCCTACAGCAACGCGAGAGCAAACATCGATTCCCTGCGCCACCGGCTGACTCAAATCTAGTGTGCAGTTGTGGAAATCCACCAATTATGGTTATATACTTAATTTTTTGGATAAGAAAAAGTGGTTGAATGTGAGCTCTATATATTTCATGTTTGATTTTGATTGGTGGGTGTAAAAGTTCTATATCATCTCACATGTTAACTAAATATTTTCCATTCATTTGTTATTAGATCTCAGCCCTTATCATCTTAGAGGATTTTCTGTTTTGGCCTGTTTTAAGTTTGGAAACAAGATATGGATTTGTTGGCTGAGCTTAGCGAGTCACACCCCTCACTCCCTCTACGCGCCCCCCCCCCCCCCCCCCCCCCCATTTCTTTTTTTTTGGTTATTTGTTTTTAGCATTGAGCTCCTGAAGAAGACAGCATTTCATATTTAGTTAATTTAATCCAATGAGGTTTTGATGCCCATGGCACAATTCTCCATTTCCTGTTCTGCTTAATCAGTTAAAGCCTTGAAACTCTGCTGCCTTGAAATATAAGAACTGCATACTTAAAGGGATCAAGTAAGACTATGCTGTTTTATTCTATTTTTATTGTTGTATATATATATATATTTTTCATTCTCTACTTTTTCACTTCAAATAGAGATTACCAACTATTTGCTTGTTTTGGGTTGTTGTATGATGGCATCTGTTTTACACAGATTGGACAGGGAACTTACAGTAATGTTTATAGGGCTCGTGATCTTGAACGAGGAAAAATTGTTGCTTTGAAGAAAGTAAGGTTTGACAACTTGGAGCCTGAGAGTGTTCGCTTTATGGCAAGGGAAATTCACATTCTGCGTCGGCTTGATCATCCAAATATTATAAAACTGGAAGGTCTAGTTACGTCGAGGATGTCTTGCAGCTTGTACCTTGTTTTGGAGTACATGGAGCATGATTTGGCAGGGCTTGCATCCCACCCTGGTCTAAAGTTTACCGAACCACAGGTGTGTGGAGAAAGCTTTTCTTTCACTATGGTTGTAATATGCATCGTTCATTTCTTCTAGTTTCCATTTGCTGCACGAAAGTTTAATATGAGTTGATTATGGAATAGGTGTCTCCAACATCTTTGCCTAATGCTTATTAGGTGCCCATTAAGATAATGCTGCACTTATGATGTGTTTGCTGATCTTGGAATGAAGTTTACTGAGTTTTCTGTGCCACATGAGACTTGTTTCTGCTCTGTGTATATGATTTCGTGCTTGTTTATTACTTGTGAAACTTGTCTGGTGCAGAACAAGGTTAGGGATTTGGATGAAAGAAAGTCCATTGGACCATGGTCTAGTAATGGTGGCAGGGAATAATATATGAATAGTTTGATAGAATCTTCAAATGTATCATCTCAAAACATCGAGATTAGATGTAATGTACATCCTTGCCTTACCTACAATAAAACAAACTACAGTGCCTAGACATAACTTACTGAAGTTCTCATGCGTGCCTGTGTATCATTGATGCTTCTTTGTTGGTCTGCTGGAGCAATTTATTTGTGCCTTTGCGTCTTTCTGAACTCTTAATTATGCTGCAAAAATTTCTTGTGATTGGCATTGGCTGCAATCATGAATTCTGAGGTTCAATTATCTGCAGGTTAAATGCTACATGCAACAGCTCCTTAGTGGACTTGATCATTGTCATAGTCGTGGTGTTTTACATCGTGACATAAAGGGTTCCAACCTTCTAATTGACAACAGTGGCATCTTGAAGATGGCAGACTTTGGTTTGGCGAGCTTTTTTGACCCTGATCAAAGTCAGCTGCTGACAAGTCGTGTCGTGACTCTCTGGTACCGGCCACCAGAGCTTTTACTAGGAGCAACCTGTTATGGAACTTCTGTCGATTTATGGAGTACTGGTTGCATACTTGCTGAACTATATGCTGGCAAGCCTATAATGCCTGGAAGAACAGAGGTACTGTTAATATTATCTTTTCCATTTCTGTTTCCTCACCATCCTTGCAAATGGATAGATCACTGTCAACTGCAGTTGTCCTCCTTGGAAATCTGTTTTTCTTTTTCCTTTTCTTTTTATTTTTTCAAATGGTATTGGTACGATGTACCAAATTTTTTACATCTATTATAATTAATATTCAAAAAGCTCTTAAAAATGCTTTTTCCCCCCCCTTTGGTTCAAAGGTGCCTGAGCTAGTCTCGGCTGGTTTCTTTTCCTTCTAACTGCTCCAGCAATTGGGGAATAAAACTTATGAGTCATACTATGAATCTTTGGGAGAGATTAATTGGATATAGATTGAAGCATAGTGTTATGATTTTAGTGAATCAATTTGGGTTTTTGCCAGGATGATGATCTAGCATTGTGTTGATTCATTTACATAAACACTTTATGTGTATAAAAACAAAGATGATTTTATAACATGGTCTTTCTTTAAATCTCAATTTCGGAACCGAATTCAATGTATGACAGAGAGAGATAAAACAAGAAAAAAAATTAAATTTTACTTACTCTATTGGCCTAAGTACATGTTGTCTATCCTGGCCTAAGCAGTGCCCTATCCTGCCCGAACTCCTGGTGAGCACTATGTACGAAATTGGTTGGAAATGAAAGCTGTATTGCTGTAGTGGGATGGTTCTGTATGGTTAACGGATGCATCTGTGTTATGCAATGTTCTGGTTTCCTATAATTAAGGAATTAAAAAACCCTCCATGCTTTGGATTGAAAGAGGGAATTAGTGCCTGAGCAATCTTTAATGCTCTTCTTATTGTCAAACTGTTAATTTTTTTTGTCAGTCATCCTTCATCCCTCATTCTTCCCATTCTGACCAATTGCAAATTTTTTTCTAATTTGTTCTACCATTATCTAAACTACCTTTCTTTGCCCAAATTTTTGGTGTAGAAATAAATAATGTCACAATCAATTTATTTATGCTGGGATGGGACCTGATGTTGTTCGCATCTATCTGCCTACAGGTGGAGCAGTTGCATAAAATTTTCAAGCTTTGTGGCTCACCCTCGGAGGATTATTGGAGGAAATCTAAGTTGCCTCATGCAACCATTTTTAAGCCTCAACAGCCTTATAGGCGCTGTGTTGCAGAAACATTTAAGGACTTCCCAGGGCCGGCTTTAGGGCTTATGGAGACCCTCCTTTCCATAGATCCGGCTGATCGAGGATCTGCAGCTTCTGCTCTCAAGAGTGAGGTATGAATGCGTGTATGGGTTTTTGTTTTTGCATGTGTGTACTCTCTCTTGATCCTCTTGTCGTGGGTGGTCAGGTGGGTGTTGGAATGACAGCCAGTTGAACCTTTTTGCAATACCTTTGGCTTTGTTATGTGATTTCTGTCAGATATTAAATTGAACTGGATGGATTCTAAATTTTAATGATCAAGCTACCAAATAAACAGTCATTTCTTGCCATATTTTTTCTCACCTATTATTCTCCAGGCTTTCTGCCTTTAGTTGTCCATGTTGTGTTCGGAAACACACTACAGTGAAGGGAAAGATTGATCCATAGCTGGTTATCCTCCTTTGACTCTACTCCTACCCCAAATTTTTAAATCAGAATAACTGGCATCCTTATTCTTATTCTGACAACTATCAGAGGTTACATCAACTGCTTGGAGTTGGATTAAAATTTTTGTGACTATCCTGAAAACAAAGGCCTTGCTTGAACTTCCATGTAGAAGCTCAACTAGAATGGGCCTTTGATATGCATCTGGAAAACTATCCAACTTTTCAATCCTACCGTGGGGTTAAAAAGGTGACGATCAAAAGTAAAATATTACCAAAAGCATCCAGATTCCATGCCCCCTTCTGATTTAGGTCTAGTATATTTTTCAGGTGATTTATATGTGGTGTACCAGCCTGCAAAGCACTGTCTGGTCCCATCAGCTACCTTGGTTGATACAATGTCAAATTCTGGACCATCGACGGGGAAAGTAAAATCGAATTAAATAATAGGGTGATGCTTTATTACCAAATTTAACCACCTGTGAATGGGCTGAGTTTCCCATTATTGTTTAAATGCGTAATGTTGTATCTACTTGGGTAGTTTATCACCCTTGTCGGAGTAAACCTCAAGTCGCTGTGTCATGTTTGAATTCCAGTTTGGCAAATTGAAATCAGTTTAAAGAATTATTCTTATGTTTAATTCTTCTTTATGAGCCTGTCAGATACTTAAACTTTGTAGCCTTATGTCAATTTTCATAGTCAAATGTTTTCCTTCTGGTTGAACTTTCATTTTGTTGTGCCCTTGATTGTTTCTACTGTTGGTTTATAGTTCTTCACAATGAGGCCACTTCCTTGTGAGCCTTCGAGCTTGCCAAAGTATCCTCCGAGCAAAGAGTTTGATGCTAAAGTACGGGATGAAGAGGCTAGAAGGTGCATATCTTTATTTGTTATTTTGTCAGTAAATCTTTCTTAATCAATTTGTATGCAAATGGGTGGTTTGAAGACTTATATAGTTAATGCTTATGGTGTGATACACGGACTGAAATTTTTATATCCTCGGACTCAGGATAGGATTGCTGTATTCAAACCATTTTGTTGGTTTTTGTTTGTGTCAAGGTTGCACCCAGTAGTGAAAGAGGAGAGAATTTTAGGGAGAAAAGTTGGATGCCCTAATACAGGCACCGAGACAATCTATTTATAATATTTAATGTTAGGGTTACTAGGAATTTTTAACCCCTTGAACAAGGAAACACATAATATAAAACCCTAATAGGCTCAGAATACAAAGCCCACAAAGCCCAAAAGGCTTACACAATCCAACACACCCAAAACAATTAACAACGAGGGAGTAGCCCAATAAGTATATCAAGCAGCACAGACACTAGTCCCTAATCAGTGCGGTAACTCCCAACTCTCCTTTCCTTTTGACGACACATGGCACTTGAGCACGGAAACACAAATGGACCAACTTTGGGTTGACACAGCTTGGGCTCTGATACTATGTCGAGGTTCCATGCTAAAACCAATTGGCTATAGGGGAGTAGTCCAATAGGAACATCAAGCACCACAAACGCTAGTCCCCAATTGATGTAGGACTCTCAACAGTATCATTTGAAAATTCTGTAGATGTTTTGCGATTGTCATGTGAAGGCAATGTATTTTTGTTTAGTGTTAGATGTTTCATGGAGGGATACATGTTTTTGCTGACTTCGATGCGGGCTTATAGATTAGGCTATGTTCAGACTACTATGCTTTTGCTTGACGCCTCAGTGGCCATATTTTAATGGTTGGCTTCATAAATATTAGATAGTTTTGTAAACTCATGACCATCATAGTTGATATGCCATCAAATAATTTTTTCAATCAGTTGCCTTAAAGATGGTTTCTGAGGTGGCCTATGTGTTTTGAATGTTCTTATTGATATTATAGACAAGGAGCAGCTGGAAACAAGGGCCAGAGACTCAACCTTGAAAGGAGAGGAGCAAGAGAGTCTCGGGCAATTCCAGCACCCGATGCCAATGCTGAATTAATCTCATCAATGCAGGTAAAATCCAGTTGTAATTTATGAATTAATCTTTCTTGCGTACCCATAAATCTTTTAATTGATTATGAATATATTTTTGCTTGGGAGAGAGGATAGATATCAGATATCAAAATGAAAGAGCATTAACTGCTGTCTATCCCCCGCTCTTATTAGCCTAGTTTGCCTAAATATTGGCTATTTATTGTGGTAGCTTGTAAATGAATTCCATTTACGTGTATCTTCCAACATGGCATTCTTGTTGCAGAAAAGAAAGGGACAGCCTAATTCAAAGAGCAGGAGTGAGAAGTTTAACCCTCATCAGGAAGAAGTTGCTTCTGGCTTTCCAATTGACCCACCAAGACCGTCACAAGCCCTTGAAGAAGTAAGTGGGGACTTACAGGGGCGTCATTGTAAGAGAGCCTCACACTCAGGGCCACTGGTTCACCGGGCTGCGTGGGCAAAGGTTACGAAAGCTGTAGATGATGTTCCAAAGATTCCACCGGGTGCTGACTTGTCTACTACGTCAAATTTAATAGCTGCTAGGAGTTTGTTGTGTGAAGATCAAAAGGGAAAGTCTGGCCATTCAGGCTTGAAGCTAATAAGCAGGTTTCCGGGCTCCTTTAAGGAGGCGTCAGAACTAGCTGCGCAGCAGGATCAAAAGCAGCATGTACAACGTGTTCTGAGTTCTCATCAGAAAGAGGACAGGGGAAGCAGCAGCAATGATCCAGTTCATGTAAGTCCTTAAGCTTGTCATTTTTATGCTATTTTATTCAAATTTGATGACGTGGCATGTTTGGTTGGGACAAACTTAATTTTGAATTAAGTTTTGCAAATTCAGAGGGGGTAAGGTTGTTTTTTTGTAGAACCATGGTTTTGATGAACACAAAATTAAGTTTTGACCATTTGCATTTACACTCAAATGCCCTCACTCAAGTTTTGCTATTCTAGTTTACCCATGATTTTTGGGCATTTTGCCCAATTTTGCCTTGGGCAGCCAAACACGCGGTTTACACAATACTTACTTTTGAGTCGAAGCTAAGTTTTGCAAAACTCGATTTTGTCATGGCAGCTAAACACAGTGGTCAGGAAATATGTTACAATTTCATTGTGTGTTTTTTTTTTCCCCTCCCACCCCACTAAGGCTTGAATTTCGCTCATTTTTGGCTACAGCTTGGTTATGGCTCCAAAGGACATAAAATCCATTGCTCGGGGCCGCTACTAGTTCCATCAGACAACATGGAACAGATGCTGAAGGACCGTGATCATCAGATCCAAGAAGCTGTGAGGCGAGCACGCGTCGACAAGTCAAAGGTGAGAAAAGTTCAGGTTGAAGAGAACCAAATTTCTGCTAATTCGTTATTATTTTCTGGCCATTAGTAAACCCTAGGCTAAAATTAGAAATGGAGGGTGGCACCACGAAGAAACACACTGCAGAAGTATCTGTGCAGCGATCCTTGTATTATGAATTGAGTTAGGAATTCGGAGGGGTTTGTTTTGTATTAGGGTTTTCCGAGGTGGCTATGGCCATTTTAAGCTAAGCTTATGGCTTATTGAAAGCCCCCTCTTCTTTTCTTCTTGTTTTTTTTAACCTTCTGTCTGTATCGCCTGTATTGTCTTCTCACCCTGCGCTTGTAGAGCTGTTTATTGTTGTTACCATGAGCTGCTGGGTATTATTCAATCCCCATGCATTGTCATTCACGCTGTCCGACACCGGGCCGGATCTAGTGTATCGTAAGGGATTTGCCATTTCTATTGATTTTCACGACCCTAAGCTTTTAATTTTCTGATGTTTGACATGAATTTATATTAGTGAAGTAATTTTAATTCTCCCCCGAGCTTTCATCCATCATTCTTAAGGCGATTGTGGATAAAAAATATTCATGTAAGCATGTTGACGTGGATTGACAAGGTCTCAATGTGTTAAAATATCTTCGATAACTTTTTTTTATATTTTTTATATTTTATTACAAGTCCTGAACTGTTATTTCTTTTTGCCAACTAGAACTTTTATTTCGTTTTTCTAACCTGAAAAACCAATATTACCTTGTGCTATATTGTGCTTAAATAATGACATTTTTGCGTAATAAATGCTTAAGAATACTAAAAGTGTTGTGTTTGACATTTATTATATAGTCTATAAGAAATTGATGCCAAAAATTAATCAGAATTTAAATTTAAATTGCTCATGAAAGTTTGGGTTAGAAAAAAGAAATAAAAGTTCAGGACTTCAATTAAAACAAGTGAAAGTACATGAATTTTTTAACATAGTGAGATATTGTCAATTCACGTCAACATATTGAATGGGAAAGGTCCTCGAAAGAGTTGTTTTCAATCTGTCCCCCGGATGGTACGCGGTAACCTGCTCTTGCCGCGGGAGCAGTTCGAACAGTCCATCCAACGGTCGATGGGTTCGGGACAGGGCCCATCCCCACATGCCAACAGCTTCTGATGAAGCACTCCTCAACGGTATTACTAGGGCTCATTGCGTAGCACCTTGGCATTATGGAACGTGTCCAATGGCTCCGCGAATAGTTTTGTATCCACGTAAATGATCACCTCAAGGAGGATGGATGGAAGTCAGGGTAAAGATTGAAATTATTTCACTAATATAAATTTAGATAAGAAATAAAAAAAACAAAAAGTTGGGAATTTTAATAAAAAATAAGTGAAAGTACATGATTTTTTCACCATTAGGCCTTTGAAAAAGATATGAATTTCAAGTACCTTTTGCGATGAGCTTCTTTTTCCTATTTGTTAAGAAGCAATCTCACTAGTTCATCTTGTAAAGTTTAAGGTTTAATCTAAAATAAACTATACACATTTTTTTTTATTATTATTACAAAAAAAGTTAAAGGTTAAGAAGAGGGGAATAAAAAATTGTTTTATAATTTAACTTAATGAAGACTCGAAAACCCTGACCTCCATAATGAGGAGGCATCTGAGTTAATGCTTGCCATTAAATTATACTCGTTTTCATTTCTAAACTAAACATCACTCAATATAAGTCCTGTATAAAAATCTCAAATGTATATATATTCATAAAGAGGATGGCATACTTATTTACATTATAAGGGAAAAGGCAACATGAAATCCAAAGGGAGATATTCAATTTTTCATTAGATTTGACATAAAATTTAATATTTGAAATAAGCAAATCCAAAGGCTTTGAATTTAGATTAAGTTTTCATATTTTAATAAAAGAGTTTCACTTCATCAAATTACATAAAAATATGCAGAGGTAATTGAATTTTCATATTCTTGTCATCCATAAAAAAAACTAGAAATTTTATCATCATACTAAGGCATCTTGTTTAGTGATATACCGCATCCCCTTTTAACTTATGATATTAAAAAAAAAATCTTCCTACATAATTTCTATACCAACAATCCTTCTATTTGCTTTCAAAAAGAAACAATCTTTCTATTTGACTTAATAATACAAGGAATGAAACAGCAGAACCCAATGTGAGAATGAAAAAGCACAAAATGGTAGTAATGCCTTGACCAAATATACATTAAAACTGAAAAAATCAAGTGGGAAAAAAAAAAAAAAAAGCATGACTAAAAAATAGAAAGTAAAGAAGACTACTTGTTTGGATCAGATCTATTACCCCAGAGGGATTGCCAGAAGACAGGCCAATTCTTCTGAGCTTCATTCCAGCCCAAGAGGGAGCCTTCCCTCATGGGATCCCAACTGGAGGACACAATCCCATAACTGACCCCTAAAAGTGCTGACCCGAAGAAGAAGAAGGACACTATGAAGGGTACCCATGTGGGCACATCCACCTTCAATCCCACCTTTAGGTAGTAAAAGAAGGGGAAGAACATAAGCCCCGTGAACAAAGGAATCCCAATTGACAAACCCATTCTTTTGATCATCCGGTTTGTCACAATCTCCGGAATCACCCCTTCCTCATCTTCATCATCATCATCATTATCTTTTTTTCCGCCTTTATCACCATCACCATCTTCATTGCTGATCTTCTTCTTCTTCCCCTTCTGGGTTTTCTTTGGGGAGGGGGCTCCGAATCCTCTGGGGCTCTTCAGGGTTGCAGAGGGTGGGGGCATCCATCGGGGGGAAGGGTGCTGAATTAGAGTTTGGTTCAGGTTTGGGGGAGTTGAGTTTGGGAATTGGTGGGAGGTGTGTTTGGTTGGGGGCCAAGGAGATTGGGATGTTAATAATGGTGAAATTGAGGAGTGCATGTCTTTGGGATTTCCTTCTTCCCCTGTGGGTTTCTCCTCTCTGCTCATACCCTGAATGGTTGGTTGGTGACGATTTGTTTGGGACCTTATCCATTTTACTCTCCCTATTCCTCACTCTTTTTTTTTTTTTTTTAATTTTTAACTCAGAACTCAACTCGAACGAATCCGACAAATTCATCCAAACCTATAAATTAAGGGAGTAGAGCTTGCCCCAAAGGCACTTCCATGTGAATCGTGAATGCAAATATAATCTATACACTATTGAAGGGAGCTTCCTGTGCGGCTACCTTCTCCCAGTGCCCTCCTTCATGATGTATGAGTGGGACTCCCGAAAGGGTGGTAGAGCACACCTATAACTCTACCCAACTAATAGCTTGCCTCTCTTTCATGACGCACGCTGAGATCTCTTTTTTCAAAGAGGCGGAAAATCACGCCATAAATCTTTTTCTACCAAGATTTGAATCTGGGGTGGCTCATTATGCTCCAAAGGCTTTATCACTGCACCATGCCGGGGAACCACTCTCCCTATTCTTGTTTTCCCAAAGCTCTGGGGTGGTGGGTGGATAGGTAGGAGCGGGTAAAATGAGAATTAAACTACAGTAAAAATTTTAATTAAAGTAGTTGAGGATTGAACTTTTTAGAAGGAGCAATATTACATGAATATCCTTCACACAATCTTCATGCCGAAAGTAGTTACATGATAGAATATGTGTAGTTCTATACTTTTATTTGACCAAAATACCAATTAAAAAGGACTACATATATTTTATTACATCATCCTTTTAATATGAAGGTTATGTGAGGGGATGTACGTGTAATTTCTCATGTTAACTCAACACTCCCTTCTTTGTGTCCACACATGGCACTCAAGACCAACATGGGAACCCAAAACTAGATCAACTTCGGGCTGACGTAGGATAGGCTTCTGATACAGTGATGCTGTGTCTAGATTTTAACTCAAAGTCAAATTGATTACTGGGAATACTCTTATAAGTACACCAACACCACAAACACTAGTCCCCACATGACAATGGGACTTTCAACAGTGTCATTGAAAATTCTATAGTTATCTTGCCATCATCTTGTGAAGGCATTGCATTATCTTTGTCTCGTGTCAGATGTTTGATTAGGAGACAAATGTTGCTTGCTGACTTTGATGCGGGTTTAAAGACTGGGCTGTGTTCACACAGCTATGCTTTCGCTGGACACTTCAGTGGCCTCATTTGAGGGGAGGGTCGCACTGATTGTGGCGCCACCGAGTATTCTATTGGAAGTTTGAACCCCCACCCCAAGGAAGTGGTCAAATATGGCAACCAAACTAAAGCAGTTGTTTTCTAAGCTATATGGGGCACATGAAAGGGAGTTGCTGCCATTTTCCAACTCAATTTGCAACATGTATTGCATGCTGTAGGCCACTAGTCAAAGGTCAAGAGGCTCTGGAATGAGATTTGAGCTTGAATTTTGGGTGGGGTTGAAAATCAGGTTGATGGTCTAGTCTTACCTCCCTCATGCTAGGGTACTTGGAATCAGGAATGTCACTTACACAGATAATTCTACTTATTCCCATCAAATCTCAATCAAATCTTAAAAAATTAAGAACCGTATTGAATGCCTGTTGAAAATCTCGACCACTAACATGGATGAGAGGTCCTCACATATGGGCCGATGGGCACGACTCACTCATGCGAGTGGTAGAAATTTGTCTCAAGGTAGTCCCTTTGAAATACCCAAAATTTCTAAAAAGTTAAAGCGTTAACACAATAAATGAAATATGAATCCAGTAATTGGATTTGGTTAAGTTAAAGTTGTTGGTCACACTCGAAACCCCACACCATCAGAAGGTGTTATAGTTAAGAATGGGGATTGGATAAGAATTGAGATGACCCCTTTCTGGAGATGTTATCAATGTCTATACATATTTAGTGATATCTCTAGTGAGGGAGCCCCAACTTCAAATTCTATTTCAATAGAACCGCAATTTAAACCAAAACTCGCAGCCATCAACTGCTAACCACCAACTGCAAGGTATCTTCACCTGCAACCATTAAGTTATGAACCCCACTGACCATAGAGAAATAAAGCCTCGCATACAGATCCACAAAAGGATAATTCTGCAAGTTGTGTGGGTTTAAATATCACATAAGCATAGAGAAAAAAAAAAAAAAATCTTTCTCGTAGATTTTAAGAAATGTTTCTTTTTCTTTTTCTTTTTAGGAATTCAAGTTTCAGCCACCTCTATCAAGTCATCCTAGCCATGACTCATAATGCATAAGAATCATATTGCAAGTTAAATTGACATTGCATTGCAGATTGTATTGTTCCAGTAGGGTTTAAAAATGTCTGGTAAAAATACTCCTTTAAACCCCTAAACATTTCCGTTGTGAGTTGTGCGAACAAGCAGTTCCAATTTCGTAGCAGTTTCAAATTTTAACCATAACCAAAAGGAGACTTTAAGAACGAAAGATCTAAAACGTTTTCGAACCCAATATAAATAGATTGAACAAAAACGAACAGGCTACCAAGAAAGGAATCTCGAACATATCGATACGTGTATAGTAATAATTCTACCACAACATAACCTACCAAAAGACAGGTGATTGGCAACCTCTATAAACTCCTGGAGATGCTATGAAAAGCCCTGCAATTGACATAAAATTTCCTCCCTAAGTTGCAATCAAATGAGTTCAACTAACCTTTTCATTTTTATTTTGACCCACAAGCAGTAATACCTCCACTAAATCTATCTACAATGATTTCAATGAACATTTTCTGGCTTAACTAGCTGAGCTATGAGACGGTGGATTCTTTGAGCCCCAGGTCCTGGTTTGAGCTTAGTAGGGTCACCCACCTCGGAACAAGTTGGGCTTCCGGAGCACCAACCACCAGGAACAAAGCTCATGTTTGTCCGGCCAAGTAAATCCTTGTCAATCTTATCCAAAACAGGGTCGTCTTGTCTGAATTTCCGGGCAAAGGGAGCGCCACTCCCAATCATCTTGTCCGTGTCATTAAGAGTAAGAATATGCGGGTGCTGTTTTGGAGGTGTATCCCATGAAATATAGTGCATATCATGATTAACAATTGTCGTGGCAAACTCAGGTGTGTTGCATATGACGGTCTGGAAGTAGCCTTCTGGGGAGGAGACAAAGTTTGTGTAGTACATGAGAAGGGTTCTTGGCAGATTATCCCAACCCCATATACAATACTCTACAAATGAACGTGAAAGGATCATCCATGCTGAGCCTGCAAGAAAAATAGACGCCATCATCATTCCCAAAAGACTTGGGGAGCCAAATTTGGAATCCATATGCTTTGCTCAATCCCATTTTGAATGAATTTGGATCGATTAAAAGAATCATCAACAGTCATTTGTTTACCTTTTTTAATCGTAACAAAGGGGAAAAGTTGTGCAAAAGCTCATTTTTATCTTACTCCGCAACCAGAAAACCCCCCCCCAAAAAAAACTTTTTCCTAGGTTTCCATCCTAAAGGTAATGAACCACAATTCAAGTTTATTGATGGGCCCACACCAAATCCTTCCTGCAACCCAACTCCGACATGGTTCATGATATTGATAGCATTCACAAGGATTTATTCTCCACATTCCAAATACACCCTATGGTTTAAAATCCAGGAGTAGAAATTTAACCAGAATTCAATTTAAACTAAATAGAAACAATGCTGATATGCTAGACTGTTTATATTATACTTTAACTCAGTTTAACTAAACCTGAGCCCTAACTGGTTCTTACAAATTTCTACAGTTAAACTTTGGATCACTGAAATCCTAATGGGGCCTCTACTCAATATAAATTTTCCTGGGGAAACTGAACTATAACTATGAAAAAACAAAACATCCATAATGACACCAATTGATGTTCAACCAACTTATAGACAAGGAAAAAACAGTGTCATGGTAAAAGTGAATAGCTGGGAAAAAAGAAAGAGAAAAAAAAGCCCCAGGCTATAAGTTAAACTGTTCGATCATTTCTTTCTACAAGAGAAAAAACTAAAAATAGGCAACTAGTACTAGCCAAGCTAAAAAAAAAAAAAAAAAAAATTCCTTCTACTGAAACATGCCAAGGCTAAGTAAATAACACTAAACAACATAGAACAATGACTGAGAATAAATCCCAACTAGAATCACAGAATTTTATGGTAACTTCACATTGGCCCTGAGCAAAATTTGCATTTGTAAAGAACCCACCCTTCAACAAGAAAATCTATTGATCAATGGAGTTAGAAAGAAAACAGGTCAAGAAATAAAACTAACCAGTGAATAACTTAAATGCTGTTGGCAAAGTTCTTCGTGGTCTGACCCAAAAAATATCTGACTTTTTTATCTGATATAATCCAGGGTCTATCATCAAAGGCATTGCCCTTTGATTCCTGCGTCACATAAACAAAGATAATTACAATAATGTTAAAAAACTATCAAAGGAATTGGTTTCTTAGTTACAAAATTGTGGATGCGAAGGAAAGAGTACTCACGCTTTCCAACCCAATCGGTCCGTGTGCTCGATGAAATTCATGTTCCGATTTAAGTTCATAAATGTGTGAAGAATATCTGAGAAGTACAAACTCAAAAATCACACAATCCTTCATAGAAAAGCTAGATCATTTCATTAAAAATAAATGGCACCAAATTTACAAATTAAGAAAAATACTAACCATCTTGAGTCACGAGAGGATAATCTGAAGCACTGAGATTGATAAACCAATCCCATTCCTTGCTCCTCTTGAGCAGAATCGCACAAGCATGAAGTGTATTAGAAACCATGGTGGGCCCTCTGTATGTAACCATATTAGCTTTCTTGATCATATAGACATTCCCCACCTTTGTAAAAATTGGATCCTTATCTATTCGGGAAGCAAGCTCCACTCTTTCCTCTGTTGGTGATTCAAGGTCTAAATGAACAACATATTGGTTCCATGGATGGTACAGCGCATGAAGAGTTCTCCAAAGCTTGTCTAAATCACCTTTTGACCCAGAAACCAGATAAGCAAAGCGAGGAATAGTAGGCCCAGCAGGTGGAGAATGTCCAATCTTAGACTCGACAAAAACAGGTTGTGTTTGGTTGAGAGATGAAAAAATTGAGAAGATAGAGTTAATTGTGTGCAATGAGGAGACAAGACCCATATTGAGAGAAGTAGCAAGAAGGAAAATGCAGATGAGGGAACTTATTACAAGGGGAAATACCCATTTCTTCTCCACGTTCAGAATCCCCATCACCAAACCTTATCATGGACTCAATATAACAGTTCTCGCATTCTTATTTCCCTCAATTGCTGCATTATAAAATTAAATCAGGACAGAAATGGGAAAACTTATTCACCAAATCTAAGACCTTCCCCACAAAACTACAATCGTGGTTGCCAATGTATCTGCTGAATCACAGAAAATAGAGAAATTAAACCCAAGATTACAAATCAGTACCTGTAACAAAGAGGAGTGAAGAATAAGGCAAATGGGTCAAACAAAAGGATCACACAAATTAGTGTTTGGTTAAATCATTATTACCAATTATCTAAGAAAAATCGATGCCAGCAAACAAAAGGATCACACATATCAGTATTTAGTCGAATCATTATCATTACTGAGCTGAAAAAGTATTTACGCTTTGAACAAACCATTGGAACGAAAGTGAAACGATTTCTAATGGAAACAATGCCCATGACTCGGATTAATTTGGAAAAAAAAGAAAAAAATCATAATCGTTTCAACAGAAACTAATTTAAGAATTTCCACCAGTAAGAGAACACACCCAGAAGAAGCTTGAACCCAATGTGTTTACAGATTCGAGATCAATGCCCCCGAAAAGAACATAAAATCGCATTAAAACAAACAGAATCGAAATCAGAGAACACAGTTCGAAATGATTCAATTGTTGAAGAAGACAAGCATATCTAAAAAAATTTAAAATTCTAAAAAACAAAATCTAATAATAGAACTTCAAGAACATACATATTTACCACAATCCGGGGCTCAAAGAAAAAATTATACGAATCAACATTCTACATATCCTTTTCTTTATTAAAAAAAAAAAAACAGAAAACAATCAGCGCGATTTGAGGAACAGGAGCAATAAACTTAAAATAAAATACAAAAAAAAATTCCAGGTGCGATGTGAGATGGAAAACCTGGGTCTGATTCCGAAGGCCGTCTACACTGCACGTTTCAAGAGGAGAGACAGCGATTGAATATAACAAAAACAATGAAAGAGACAAATAGATAAAGAAGAAAGCAGAGAGAGAGAGAGAGAATTGCCGAGTGAGTGCGGCGAACAAAGGGGGGTATTTCCGTAGGAGTCGTGAGGAGATGGGAGGTTTTTTTTTTTTTTTTTTTTTTTTTCTCCCCTTCTTTTTGCGAGAATGCATAATTAATTAATTATATAAGGAAAGATAATGACTCTTCTATTTCTTAATTATGCGTTTCTGTTTCTTGTTTTCGATAATTCTGGACTCCCTCCGTTTCCGTAGTTTTCTATTAATAAACAAAATTGATGATCCTAAAATCTGTCTACATTATCTACTTTTCAAAATAAATTAAAATTAGGGGTACGAAAATTAATAACTTTTCTAATTACTTCGATCAATTTATTGAGTGAAGGATAGACACCATTGAATCAGTGAGGGGTCTGTTTTAGTAATATTATGTCACCGAGTATTTCTTATTCACTTATTTTGTTTCAATATCTATAAAATTTTTCGTGAGCTTACTTTTATGTACTCTAGAGGTGTTTAATATTTTTTTAGGCACATTCATTTTCAAATCTATCAGTAAACTTTTAAAAATGTTAAATACACACGTACCTAATAGGTTAAGAATAACCTCTACGATTTTTTTTTAAATGAGGGAAGAAGATACCACTAGACCCAAGATTTGGACACATGTATGTTTGTTTAAGTTTTATTTCTATACCCCTCCATTGTAATATGTAATTTTTTCTTTTTTTTTTGTCGGTGCTATCATTTTTAGAAGCTTTCCACTTTGGAAGTGGTTGGATGTTGTTCGACCGGAAAGTGGTAAAACTTAGAAAACTATGGAAAAAAATTGGTACCTCCATTTGTGCAAGTTTCTGAAATTCATCATATTGATATTTATAAAAAGGCTAAATTATATTTTATACTCTAGTTTTTAATGAAGGTTACAAATCTAGTCCAATCTTTAATATTGACTGAGGGAGCAATTCTAGCTTACTCTTAAATATTCTTCAAATTTAGTCTATATTTATAACGAAATTTTTTTTTTTTTATAGACATTCTTTCATAATAAAATTCTAGATTTCATTGTAAAATTCTTCAAATAATTTTTTTTTACAAATTTTTTCGATGAAAGAATGTTTATAATCAGCTGATTTTTTTTTTTTTTTACAAATATTTCCCCCATCATTCTTCTTTTTTAAACATTTTACTTTTTATAAATTTGGACTACAAATTTTATATGCTCTAGCTATCACAAGGATGAATCACACATTAATTAAAATAAATTTTGTTACTTAAGTATGATTCATGAATTTTATTATGAAAGGTCACATTTTTTTTTCTTTTATGAATTTTTCTCCATAAAGGAGGATAATAGACCAGAATTTTTTCTTGGTTAAAAATTTGACCTATAATTAAAAAAAAAATTCAAACCTTTTATTTTTTACAATTTTTTGGGGGAATTGTAAAGAAAAATATTGTAGGCTAAAATGGCATTCCTTTAAAATGGTTGGGATACAATCAGCAAATATTAAAAGTTAAGTTAGGTTTATAACTTTTATCAAAGGTTAGGATATAAAATATAATTTGGCCTTAAATAAATATGTAAAATTGGAATATATTTTGCAGAGAATGATGGTGACTAAAGCACTCTTGTAGTATATCTCACATGCAATGGTATGGTTTTATTAATTAGATTGGTTAAAACCATAACCCAAAAAAATAAAAATAAAAATGGAAAAATGGGCTAACTAGCTTTAATTAAATTTGATAATTAAAATAAGAAAAACAGTACTATAGACTTGTACAGAAATAAAAAATGCTTATAATTTTTTCTCACACGTAACTCACGTTGAACAAAGATTTACCCCCCCCAAAAAAAAAAACCCCACGTTGAATAAAGCATTTTGTTCATAAAAAGGTTACAAGGACTATTAATCATTAATTTTTGTCTTTCTTTCTTTATGCTTCAGAAATGGAAAAACATAAATGTAAAGCTTAGACAACGTACCATAATTATCATACACTTCTGTAGTACTCCTCCCATTTTATTGAATGTGGAAAAAAAAAATCACTGATCAAAGTAAATTAAGTAGTCCAATAAAAAAAAAAGTGTTTATATAAAGTGAAAAACTTATGGGCAAGTTGCCATGTGAAACTTATCTAATAACAAAAAGGAGAAGAGTAAATATTCACATAATTTTTTTTCCCTTAAAAGGGGCACACTTATTAATCAAGCAGCTGCAGTTCTTAATATTTGTACCTTTTAAAGCCTTCTTTCTCAATTGAAATAACTAAGGATGAAAAATCAAGTAAATTTTTTACTATAAGATGAAAAGTGCTAGAAAAGGGGGGTGAAAACTTTTTTCCATCACGTGTCAATATAATTTGTGTTCTTATAAAGCATATAAAATGGGAAGTAATTGATTTGTTTAATTAATTTTTTTTTTTTGTGTTTGATTTTTAGTGAGTTATGCATAAAGCGTGAGAATCAATCTCAAACTTTTTTCCTTCTGAATTTTTTACTTTCACATATGTTTTTTATGAGCTTAAAGTCAAATTGATATCAAGTTTAATGACCAAGGGTCATGGACTATGTTGGCATAGCTGTGAACACATTTACTTGTGGAATAAAAGAGCAAAAGAAAGAAAATAAATGTAATGGGATTTGAAAGATACATGCAAAGTTTATTTGAGGAAGGAAATCGTATAATTATATGTTTGAAAAACCTGAGAAATAATTTTGTAATACGTTTAAATTCGAGGTATATTAAAAGAAAACCCATTTCTTTTATTCAAAAAAAAAATCAAAACTATTTTCTGGCAAGCGACCCAACATTGAACTTGGGGGTTAATGATAGAAAAGTCATTAATTTGTGGGAATTTTTTTTTATCTCCCTTCCCATTTTCTTTTCTAAGTTCACATAATTATTTTATTACTCCTTGAAATAAAATTAAAACTTTTTTTTTTTCTGCGAGAGCTATTTTATACTTTTATTTTTAATAATTGATATAAAAAAAAGGTGGAGGAGGAGGAGAAGACTTGAGTTCACAAGGAAATGTCAAGGGGCCGACAACCACCTTGAATTATGGGGGTAGACACTGACCATTTTATACTTAGATAATAATTTCCTAAACTTTGGTAATCATATAGAAAATTAAACGCCATAGTTTATACTTTAATTTTAAATGGATAAGTATACTCTTGACTAGGGATATGTAAGCAGTCAATCAAGTTGATTTTGGACCTTTTCTTCCCCGCCCCGCCTTTTTTTGGATTAGAAATAAAACCCAACCACCCCAATGAGGAATTAAGGTAAGCAAGAAAAAAAGATTATCACAGCATAATAAGGCCGGTGACTGGGGATACAAACCCTACCTTTTAATTCAAACGGATTTATTCACACAATATTTTTTTACTGCCGTGTACACACCTAAGCAATTGACTTCAATAAAATAAAAGTCTAAATAAATACCTTTTTTTTCCTACTTATATATATATATCTTTATTTCTTAACATTTTCATCTTTTGACTTATAGCAAGATTGTGAGTAACTAGAAAAAAAATATACTAACTATTCAATGTCAACCTCGTACATAGAACAAAATAGATTTCTCCTAAATCGTCAAGGTTTTTTTTTTCCCCCTAATAGCAAAAAGTACATCTCATAGGTCATCCCTTCTTTCTTATTTTTTATTTGTGGGATTTTTATAATTAGATATGAAGACATATTCTCATAAAATTGTCATCACTTTAAAATTATAAAAAAAAATCATTAAGTATTAACTTCAAAACCGAGAGACATCAATCTCTTTAATTTTTACAAGGTTAGACAGCTAAGCACTCTTTATATTCGCCCTTATTATCTAATCCTTTGGTTGAGATAATTATTTCACTTTTTTCATAAAATTAACGTCTTATTGAGAGCTTAGAGCTCGAGTGAAAAAAAAAAAAAAAAAAAAAAAAAAGGAGAGAGAGATTATTTGAGAGTAATGCGATGATGACGTCATTTCGCCGGCCCCCGTAATCTCAACAACCCCATCTGCCCCGTATTCATACCTTGAACTATCCGACACGTGTCGTCCTCTGAGTGGGTCTAAGGAGAAGTCGGTGCTGCATTGATGAACCGGGTATATTTTGGCGGGCCCCGCTCTCAGATTAATGGAAGCCCCGCGTTGAGGAGTGTCGGCACATCTAACAGACATGAATGCTTTAAGTACGCTTACGCCGAATGACGGTAAACTCTTTTTTAATCCATCGATTTTTTTTTTCACGTATGCCCGATTTAACCGTTGCAAAGGGTAGGTAATGATTAAAAATCTAATCCGATATGAATAGGATAACTATTGATATGATATAATTAGTATCTTATTTAGTATTTAAAATACAATACTGATACGTAATAAGATTATATTCTATAAATCTGATTTAATATTTGGTGTACGTCCGAGTAAGATTGAATAATATTTTTCTATAATTTTTGGCAATAATTTG
This sequence comes from Santalum album, assembly GCA_034195605.1. Taxonomy (NCBI): domain Eukaryota; kingdom Viridiplantae; phylum Streptophyta; class Magnoliopsida; order Santalales; family Santalaceae; genus Santalum; species Santalum album. The sequence goes on from CM067259.1 coordinate 12,628,267, forward strand.
AAAAATGTTACATATTACCAAATTTAAAAATATTGAATAAATATTTCCAAAGATCCCGAAAAATAATAATTTTTAAAAATACACTGATCTAAAAAAAAAAATTAACGTTTGTTCTTTCTTAAAAAAAAATACTTAAAGAACATTTATAAGAAAAAATCAGCAGAGATCAAATTGATTCAAATTCATATTAAAATTAAGGAAAAAAAAAGGTTGAAATATGAAAAAGTTGAACCTTTGCATGTGAGAATGAATGAGAATAGAAAAAACTGGGTTTTGGCAATGAAAGGGGATAAAACCCGGACGAATTCTAATTTTTTCGAGCAACATGATTTTTTTCTCTCTTATCTCCATTTCTTTATGGGTTTGGTATATCTCCCTCCACCTTAGATTCCTTTATCATGACTCGCACGTAAGATAGGATAACTAGGTTATGAGGAGATAAGAAGACCAAACTGGATAGTCAAATCTGTTGTTGATACCTGCAACAAATATTTGATAAGATCAGAAATGGACTAAATAATCCAATTGTGTCCTATCCAACCGATCAAACACGACATTAGGGGATAAATAAATGCAGCTAAATTAGGTTTCTTGTGAAAAGTAATATTTAAATTTAACCCAGTCAAAAATAATAAATACATTAAACAAAAAGAGAAGTATTTGTATAGTGGCACTTTAGGCAATTTATGTACCAAATTTTAACCTTATTAATTGGACGAGCAGAGCAAAATAAGATGTCATTCCAATTTTCATACAATCGCATTATGTATTGGGGTTTCATTTATATTACAAATGACTAAGCAATCTAAATCATTTTTAACTGTTTTGAATGTTTAGTCTTAATGGACAAGAGGTTTATACGTAACGAAATTGTATGGAGTTGACATTTATAATCTTGAATTCTTTGCTTATTTGATTCATAAGGATGAAATTAAAAAAAAAGGACATTAAAAATTCACTTTAAAGTGACAAAATAGATACAGTACGTACGTATCACAGTAAATTCGTCGAGCTATTAAAAAAATACGTAAATAAATTCATACAAGTATTTGGATGGCAGTACCAATAATGGTAAAAATGATATAGAAAATGTTCAATTGACAATGTATTTATATTTAGTGAAGTGAGGCGATACAATCCACATGTGCACTCACACTTGTACATCGGGTGGGCCTGCAGACAGCATGACTTCACCACATCAAAGCTTTAACTAATTATTTTTTACATTTACTTTAGAGCGAAGGGATACAACTTATCAAGAAAAATAACTCAGTTGAAAGAGATAAAAAAAAAAAAAAAAAACTTGATGAAAGCATTGAAATGATTTAATGATTTATTGATTTTTTTTAGTTACAGAAGTAATTTATTTTCTCAACTACTGTGATATTATAGAACTATAATCATAACCTACATTGAATCGGGATTTATCAGTGATTTACTCAAAATTACAAATGAAATTTTTTCTAGGTCATTATAACTTCATGTTAGCCCTGATTTCTTTTTTTCCTCTGGGGAATTGGGAATTTTATATTGTAGGTAGGCAGGGTGGAAATAAATTCTGGAGGCACACATTGTCAATAAAAAAGTTTATATATTTCAAATGGGACAAGTGAAAACTACATTTTGATAATTATCATAGATTATGCTATTTCAGCAATTAGCACGATTTTAAATTTATTAAAAATAACCCACAATTAATTTAATGAATTATACTTCAAATTGAGTCAAGCCACTCGCAGGTCGGTTCAATAAAAAACTCGATAAAGGGCGACTCATAAGTAGTTTCAATGCTATGAATTCCATATGGGGGGCAGAATTCGTAGTAAATTTTTATCCATCAAACCTAATAAAAATAATGATAATTCTACTAAAAAGAGACACTTATACGCTTCAACGCAGGACGAGGAATGAAGAGAAATTACCGATAATAAATAAATTATAGATTTTTAAAAAGGAAATATATAATCAAGAAAATAATTTAAAATAAGGGTAGAGAATTTTTAGAGAAAAAAATAATGAGGTCTTGGTTAAGGTTGTGATTGGGTGAAAAATAAGGGTAGATATTTATTTATTTAAGAAAATATGGAGGAAAGGAATTGGTTAGAACTGTAATTAGGGTGAAAAGTAATGGCAATGAAGGTAATTATAGGGAAAAGCAATGGCAATAAAAAAATAATTTTTGAAAAAAATAAGGGTGGTGTCATCATCTCTGCTTGTAAGGCTCATGAACCATACAAAAGCTCGTGTTTTAGCTCAGTTAACTAAGTGAGTAGAGCTTGAGTAATCTTTGACAGGTTTAAGAATTAATTGACCACAAACTCATGAGCTTGCCCAACTTATGATGATCATTTGATCGAAAGAGGATTTAACCCTTCCGTGAAAAAGTAAACTAAGGTGTTCTGAATTTTTCGATTTGGTACCAAATTATTTGTTTAGATTCTCTTAAATTTTCAAAATCTATGCAAATATACCAGAATCTTAACCATAACTGAATTTCAGTTTTAATGGGGCAGTATTCAATTAGAGTAATGTATATTTTATGTATTCATATTTTAAAGAAGGATACATTTTTAATTTTAATAAGAAATATTTTTTTTCCTTATTATCACTACTCCTACACGTTAACTTTGACTGTTGACTGGCCTCTAGCAGTGAAGGGAGAGGCATGGGCGACAGTTGACCGCAGTCTATTGATGAATTGATTTGGTTCATCAACTTGCCTCAGCCCACTTGTGATTTTGTTGGGAAACCAGGATCAACTTGGGCGTTGATAAACACGGATTTGAGAGAAAAACAACCTCTATTACTCACAAGAATAGATTACAAGAGTATTTACAAAACTCAGAAAAACTCTCAAACCCTCACAATCACTCTTGTCTTGGTGATTTTCAGGATGATCTCCAACTGAGATATCCACCTCTATTTATAGAGGGCTTTGGGACTCTTCCACCGGTGTGAACAAGGAAGCTTCCTTCTTCAACAATGGTGGCTGGTTGGTGGGCTGCTTCAACAATGGTGGCTGGTTGGTGGTTGGTGGCTTCAACAATGGTGGGCTGGATGGCTGGACTTCTTCAATTCTCCCCCTCCAGCCATATCCGAAAACATCCCAGTTATGTCTCTGCATAACTCTAGTTTCTCTCGAGTCACCACCTTCGTCAACATGTCCGCAGGATTCTCCTTTGTATGGATCTTCACTAGTCTCAACAGTTGTCGATCTATTACCTCGCGTATCCAATGATAGCGAATATCAATATGTTTTGTACGGGAATGGTACATGGAGTTCTTGCTCAAATCTAGAGCACTCTGACTGTCACAATGTACCTTGTACTCCTTTTGCTTGATTCCAAATTCTTGGAGATAACGCTTTAACCACAACATCTCTTTTCCAGCTTCTGCGGCAGCAATGTATTCTGCTTCGGTTGTGGATAAAGCAACACACTTCTGTAGTCTTGACTGCCATGAGACAGCTCCCCCTGCAAAAGTGTAAATGAACCCTGAAGTAGATTTCCTACTATCAAGATTTCCGGCCATATCTGCATCAGTATAGCCTTCCAAGATTGGATCAGCTTCCCCGTAACAAAGACATATCTTCGTTGTACCCTTAAGGTACCTGAGAATCCATTTTACCGCCTCCCAATGCTCTTTCCCGGGGTTGGAGAGAAAACGACTCACCGTTCCCACTGCGTGAGCAATATCGGGCCTCGTACACACCATAGCATACATTAAACTTCCAACTGCTGAAGAATATGGTACTGATGACATCTCCCCAATCTCTTCCTTGGATGAGGGACAGGAACTCTTGCTCAGCTTGAAATGGTTGGCTAATGGAATGCTAACTGGTTTGGCATTGTTCATATTGAATCGTGCAAGCACTCGTTCAATATACTTCTCCTGAGATAGCCATAACCTCCGGTTCTTCCTGTCTCGAGTGATCTGCATTCCCAATATTTGTTGAGTCGCTCCTAAGTCTTTCATGTCAAAAGACTTAGAGAGTTCCTTCTTCAGCTGGTTGATCTTCGTTACGTCTTTCCCCACGATTAGAATATCGTCTACATATAGTAGAAGAGCAACGAAATTTCCATCAGAAAACTTCTGAATGTAGACACACTCGTCTGCTGCAGTTTTCTTGTACCCTTGACTCACCATGCAAGAGTCGAACTTCTTGTACCACTGCCTAGGTGCCTGCTTCAGACCGTACAAGCTTTTCTTCAGCTTGCAAACGAGGTTATCCCCTAAAACCTCAAAACCTTCTGGCTGCTCCATGTAGATTTCTTCTTCTAAATCTCCATGGAGAAAAGCTGTCTTCACATCCATCTGTTCAAGCTCCAAGTTCATACTTGCGACCAATCCAAGTATGACTCTAATTGAAGTCATTTTGACCACTGGTGAAAATATCTCGTCAAAGTCAATCCCCTTCTTCTGTTGGAATCCTTTGACTACAAGCCGTGCTTTGTATTTCACCACTTTTCCACTGTTATCCTTTTTCAGCTTGAACACCCATTTGTTTTTCAGTGCCTTCTTCCCTCGTGGAAGTTCTACGATCTCATAAGTCTGATTTTTCTGCAGGGATTCCATCTCGTCCTGCATTGCGAGCAACCACTTTTCTTTGTCCTTATGAGATAATGCTTCATGGAAACTCTCTGGTTCTCCATCTTCAGTAAGTAGAAGGTACTCAGATTCTGGATATCTTCTTGATGGAATCTGACCTCGTTCAGATCTACGAACTTCTGGAACAATCTGAGGAGAACCACCATCATCTTGGCCTTGTGATGGTTCTGGAACGTCTGGCAGCTGGGTTTGTGGCTCCCCCTGCTCAGCACCGTTATATTCCTCATTGTCTTCTACTTCTGGCGTTTCTTCTGGCACTGTATCATCATTTCTCACGAATGATTCCGATGTTGCCTCTGCCACCTGAGGAGCAACGTTCAACTTCCGAGATATTGTGGGCTTTTCAATATCTTCTATTGTCTGGTTTTCATGGAACACCACGTCCCTACTTTTGATCACCTTTTTCTCCTTTGGATCCCATAATCTGTATCCAAACTCTTCATCTCCATAGCCTATGAATATGCATGGAGTGGTCCTTGCATCCAGCTTCTGCCTGAGCTCTTTGGATACATGTGCGTACGCTAAACACCCAAATACTCTCAAGTGGGAGTATGATGGATCCTTTCCAGACCAAATTTTCTCCGGAACTTCAAAATCTAATGGTACTGATGGAGATCGGTTGATCAAGTAACAGGCGGCTCTGACTGCTTCTCCCCAGAATGGCTTTGGCAGCTTAGCCATACTGAGCATGCTCCGAACACGTTCCATGATTGTTCGGTTCATTCTTTCAGCTATACCGTTGTGTTGAGGGGTGCGTGGGACCGTCTTCTCATGTCGGATGCCATATGATCTGCAATAGGCATCGAACTGCCTGGAAGAGTATTCACCTCCATTGTCGGATCGAAGACGCTTCAACTTCTTTCCTGTCTCACGTTCTACCATGACATGGAACAGTTTGAAGTAATCAAATACCTGGTCCTTCGTCCGCAAAAAATACACCCACACCTTTCGAGAAGCATCATCGATGAACGTCAGAAAGTATCGGTTGCCGCCGAGTGATTCAACCTCCAAGGGACCGCAAACATCAGAGTGTACCAGACTGAGCAACTCTGATCTACTCGTTGAAGAGGAATTAAACGAGACTCTATGCTGCTTACCAAACAAACAATGATTGCAAGGATCTAGTGCAGCGTCCTTGTCTACATTGATAAGCTCCTTCTTTATTAGGGTAGACAGCCCTTTCTCACTCATGTGGCCGAGTCTCTGGTGCCATAAATTTTGTGAAGCCTCTTTTTCTGCAACGTTGAGGCTGTCTGTACAAATCTTCACATGAGTCTTGTATAGCGTGCCACAAATATGTCCTCGAGCGACTGTCATAGCGCCTCTTGACAATTTCCATGTGCCTCTACTGAAATGACTATCATAGCCCTCTTTGTCTAGAGCTATACCAGAAAGTAGATTCAGCCGAAGATCTGGCACATGGCGGACATCCTTCAGAGTAATTGTGCTTCCAGAACTTGTCTTTACCTGGACATCACCAATTCCGACAATCCCAGCGGAACTGGAATTTCCCATTTTCACAGCTCCAAAGTCACCGGCTTTGTATGTTGTGAAGTATTCCTTGTATGGAGTCACGTGGTAGGACGCTGCAGTATCTACCACCCAATCCGTGTCTTCTCGTGAGACGTGAAGGCATGTCTCATCTTGGGTTGAACAATAAGCTACATCACCAGAGATAGTAACTAATGTTTCTCCACTTTTGTTCTTCGGCTGTGAACTGCTTTGGCCTTGTTCCTCTTTCCATTTGTAGCAGTTCTTCTTCATATGCCCCTCTATTCCACAATGATGGCATTTATATGTTGGTTTTCTGCCATCAGTGGACCTGCCCCTGCTCTTGCTTCTGCCTCTCCATTTGCTTTTGCTACTCTTTTGTTGCCTCCCCCTGTTCTCTGTGACAAGGGCATGGGTCTGATCTGTGCCCATGTCCTTTCTCCTTGCTTCTTCACTGAAAAGGGCATCTTTGACCATTGACATGGTAAGTTTGCCATTAGGGGCTGAGTTGCTGAGTGATACGACCAGCGTTTCCCAACTATCGGGAAGGGAACTGAGTAGTAGCAACGACTGAACTTCATCGCCAAGCGGCATCTCTACAGACGACAACTGGTTGACCAAGCTCTGGAACTCACTGGTATGCTCGGCAACTGAAGTTCCACTTTTAAGCTTCATGTTGACTAAACGCCTCATCAACAAAGCTTTATTCCGAGCGGTCTTGGCTTGGTACATGTCCTCCAGCTTCTTCCAGAGGGCATATGCGTTTGTCTCTTGTGCAACATGGTGGAAGACACTATGATCAATCCATTGACGGATCTGACCAATAGTTTTTCGGTTTGATTTCTTCCACTCTAACTCTTTGGCGGGATCAGGATTTGTACCTTTCATTTCGATGGGATCAAACAAATCCTTACAGCTGAGGAAATCTTCCATCCGAGGTTTCCACAGCGTGTAGTTGGTGGCAGTAAGCATAATCATGGCTCCGGAAGATGATGTTGACTCTTCTGTGGACATTATCACCTTACAAATATCTTTTCAACACTATCGAGGTTGAATCTTGAAAAATGGAGCCCGCCGTTGCGTCCGGAACGGTCGAAAAAGGTGGAATAGACACTACAGGGCCAAAATTCCACTACTGGGGCAAAACTGTAGTTTTGAAAAACTTAAGGGGTCAATTTGCAATTTTCAGAAATACTGCAAATTCCGGCTGTGAACAGTATTTCCGACCGTCTTCTCCGGCAGAACTCCGGTGAACAGTGTCGTCTTCTCCGGCGGATCTCCGGTGAACAGTGTCGTCTTCTCCGGCAGATCTCCGGTGAACAGTGTCGTCTTCTCCGGCAGATCTCCGGTGAACAGTGTCGTCTTCTCCGGCAACTCCGGTGAACAGTGTCGTCTTCTCCGGCAAGTTTCCGGCGACGGTTGTCTTCTCCGGCAAAGTTGACCAAACTTTGACCGAGATTTCTGGGCTTGTTTGAACTCCGATTAGGTCGCCGTTTGGTGCGTTGGACTCAGTTCGTCGAGACGAATCCAATGGTGCACTCAGAATTGGATTTTGAGTAAAACTCAGAAAACCCAAATTCGGCCGGTCACCTAAAAACTCAATCAACGCCACTAACCAGGCTCTGATACCACTTGTTGGGAAACCAGGATCAACTTGGGCGTTGATAAACACGGATTTGAGAGAAAAACAACCTCTATTACTCACAAGAATAGATTACAAGAGTATTTACAAAACTCAGAAAAACTCTCAAACCCTCACAATCACTCTTGTCTTGGTGATTTTCAGGATGATCTCCAACTGAGATATCCACCTCTATTTATAGAGGGCTTTGGGACTCTTCCACCGGTGTGAACAAGGAAGCTTCCTTCTTCAACAATGGTGGCTGGTTGGTGGGCTGCTTCAACAATGGTGGCTGGTTGGTGGTTGGTGGCTTCAACAATGGTGGGCTGGATGGCTGGACTTCTTCAGATTTTACATGCTCTTTCTGAAAATGGATGGATGCATGAATTTCTCGCTCTCTGCTACTGATTGAATTCTGCAGATGGATCCGCAGATTTTATAATTTTGCTTTTTTAAAAGAGTTTCTTATACACTTAATCCCTTGATCTTTAAGTTTTTATGTTTCAGACTTACCCTTGAAGGTGTGTGTTGATTAGGAAGGTTAAATGAGTAAGCACATATTTTTGTGGTTTTTCCTTTTTTTTTTTTTTTGGTAGTTTCTAGCCAAAAGATTCAACGGTTGAGATTGGTTTTTACTTCAATACATATGCGTTACAGAGATGGTTTCGGAAATTTTCGTATTATAGTTGAAAAGGATTGCCCTAATTTATGGGTATAAATATGTTGTTTTCTCCCTTATTCTACATGAGTTATTCTTGAGCGAAATCCTAATAATAATATTATGAGAATTTCTTTCAACTGGACTTAACCCTACATAGAAGTGAACTAAGATAAGTTTGTCTCTTCTTTTTTTTTTTTCTTCCTTTTTTTTTTTTTTTTGTGATTGATTGTTTGACAAATTCTCGTAATGTCGTTCACTAACTAAAGAGACTCACTAATTGGATCTACACTCTTCTTTTGCCTGATCATTGTAAATTTGTTTATGGACTGGAGTGCTAATTTTATTTTATTTTCTTTCTTCAGGAAATGCTGTTTTCCATTTAGGGAGTGCAAAGTAATAATGGTCTTGTTTATTGAAACCCTATAGGATCTTCCAGTTGTTTACGTGTACATTTTCTTGCTTTCCTTCACCAGCATTGAGGATTTTGCAAGGGTGCCTTTGTTAATTCCATGGTGAAGCTGTAAACACAGCTGGTCATAATTATGTAAATATGGGACAACGTCAAGATAACCCCCTTTGAAACACTTTGGTAGTGCTCCTGGATTCTAATCCAAATCAAAAATCAGAGCACAAGGAGCCATTGCCTTATCTTTCTGTCAAGAAAAAATATGGCGGACTAGCTTGATATTTATATCAGCTAATGAAAGAGCCCAATGCAAAAAAATGCATGTTGGGTTTTTGAAACAGTTTGAATCATTTTGATAATAATCAGTTTGATCTGTTTTGCCGAGAAGGTCTACGGTTCGAGTCCGTATAGCCCTAATCCTAATTATAATAAAAAATGAGAATTTTATTTGGAATCTTTTTTTAGAGCGAATCGAGATGAGTTGAAAGCGATAGAGTTTGATTTGTTATAAGAACAAAACAATATATATTTATTTATTCTACTATATCGAAATAAAATGTCGATGAAGTGAGTTTGTGGTAATTACGATTTAATGAACTAGGTGTATACTGCCATCAGTATGGATGAGAGGTTGCACACCTCTTAATTTTAACTTTATATAATGATTTTTTCTTTGGTGAATTTATCGAAATGCTCTTTTCAGTTTGATTTGATCTTACTTCGATACATCCACTAAAAACTCCTTTTAACTCCTAATAAACTGAAACTATTCGGTGATATTTGTGCAAACATGGAAATTTTGATAATCAATTTTAAATTTACTTTTTTTTTTTTAAAGACTCGTGCATAGCACGGACTAAAACGCTAGTTATGATAATAATGGCTTAATGAATTAAGTATTGCCATGGCTATTTTATGAGACCGATATGGCCAAGAAAATTATCATACGGATACAACATGTGAGCATGGAGAGGCAAATTATCAGTGAAGTCAGTCGACGTGGAGGGGACAAGGGGAAAAATTTGTGGCAAATGCTGCCATGAGGGCCAAAGCCCAGGATTCCTTAGGTCAGAACGAGGAGATTCAAAGTCTGTTGGTCCGTCTAATCTTGTTAGATTTTACAAATCTTAAATTAAATCTGCCGTAGAATCTCACATTGCCAAACTTAAAACTAATTAATTTATTTAAAGGAAACTCCGTTAGAACTAATATTATTTGAGCTTTATAACGTGAGCTTGTAACTAATTGCTGGGCATTAAGATGACTTAGATGTGTTTAATTTCATGCTTGACTTGGGAGTGAGGTTGGACTCTACTGCTCACAACCTCGTCTCGAGTAGAGGATCCTCGCCCACCATGGGCAGGTTTGCTCCTACAACATTTATCGTTCAATTTTTTTTTTTGTTTTTTGCTCAGATAAGAACCAACAAAAACAAAGACTGATTACGGAATTAGATTTAACAATGCTTAAATTAAGTTGGTTATGGCAAGTAGATAAAGTGGTATAAGTTGTAGAATTCCACGTTGCAAACCTTGGGTAATTGATTTATTCCAAGTAATATTTTTGCTTAGCTCGTGGCCACATTTTCCCTTGGTAGGACATGATTATTTACGCCCGATTCACCCACATTTCAAAGGGTCTCTCAACAAAGTCAGTTCACGGATTTAGGGATGGAGCCACAAGTTGGGGACGAAAGGGGCTAAGGCTACATTTGTGATTTTTAAATTTTCATGATAAGTAGTGAATTTTATTATTTTTCCCTAATTAGGACATATGATTATTTACATCCGATTCATTCACATTTCAAAGGGTTTCTCAACAAAGTCAGGTTCGTGGGTAACAACGTTGGAAACTATTCAGGGATGGAGCCACATGTTGGGGACCAAGGGGGCTAAGGTTACATCTGTGATTTTTCAGATTTTCATGATAAGTAGTGAATTTTATTATTTTTCCCTAATTAGCGCATATGATTATTCACATCTGATTCACCCACATTTTCGAGGGTCTATCAACAAAGTCGGTTTGTGAGTAACGACATTGGAAACTATTCAGGGATGGAGCCACATGTTGGGGACCTGAGGGGGCTAGGGCTACATCTGTGAATTTTTCAATTTTTTATGATAAGTACTGAATTTGACTATTTTTCCCTAATTAGGACATATGACTATTTACATCCGATTCGCGCGCATTTCAGAGGACTTTTCAACAAAGTTTGTTTGCGGGTAATGAGGTTGGAAGCTATTCAGGGATGGAGCCATCTTGGGGCCAAGGGGGCTAAGGGTATCTTGGATTTTTCAGATTTTCCTCTTAAGTAGTTAATTTTATTGTTTTTCCCTCCTGTACCCTTCAAATTTCAAAAGTTTATTCATGTGCCTAAATTTTTTTTATTTATAGCTTTTACATCGAAACTTATAATTAGGCTTTCCGTATGGAAGTTTGGCTGAGTATTTTGAGTCCAATTGTGAAAAAAGAAAAAATAAAAGAAAACTGAGAAAAGAATGAAATATTTGACTCATCGACTCAACCCAACCATCATAAGTTCAATCTGTGGGTTAATAACCTTTATAATATAATTCCTGAAATTTTTAAGTGTGTATGATATTTTTTGAAAGGTAATTTATTTAAATGATCAAAAGATTAACAAAAGTTACTTCAAGAAAACTTGACATTTTACATAGATTTATTTCATTGTTCATACACTATTAGGATGATTATTTTCTTGCTATGTCAGTGATTAGGCCACTGGATTCTGAATTAACACGTCGAGTAAGAATTTTTGGGATAATCTTTAATTTTGCTTAATAAGGGACCAAGACCGGTTCCGTGTCCGGATCATTTGGTTTCTGAGTCAACCCATCATGTCATGTCAATTCAAGTTTGACCCATTCATGCCATGGGTTAATTTACACCCTTCCTTCACCCACATTCCAGATAAAACTATTCTGGCTCTGTGACGTCAAATTATATTTTATATTAATTATTTAATGAGTGATACGTTATAGATAGATTTTTGACTATTGATTCATAAAAAAATAGATAAAGGTATGGTTGTAAAGATTAAACTTTTTAAAATATTACTTTTAAAAGGTTTTCTAAGAAAAATAAACGAACGATCAAGATCTCTGGATAGATCTATTGCACACTACTTTCATCTTGGCTAGACTGTTCAACTTTTTATAATTTTTTTAATATCTTAAATAGTAAAATATAAAATCATTGCAGAATTGAAGGAAAAACAATATATTCAAAGTAAATCCCATTGCAGTTAGGGATGTTTGTTTACTCTTAATAGCTTCTCAATAAAGGCGACATAGGTTTATTCAGATCATTTGATAATGTATTTGAAGGAGTCTGAAACACTTTTAATCAATTCAGATCCTATTTCCACATTTGATTCGATCGAATGTTTATTCAGACGCCTAGATTACATTTTTACCCTTTATATTTTTACAATTCTTACCCTTTCACCCGGCACAATTCTCATCTCTTTCTTCCACAATCTATGACCACTCCTCTTCTCTCCCCTCCCCCCCCCCCCCCCCCCCGGCGTTCGCCGCTGCCGCCGCCGCCATCGCACCACCACCTCTTTCAGCAACCGTCATCTTAGATCAGCCTTTGATTTCGTTTTTGACAAATGAAACCTTCAAATTGGTGGAGAAAGAAAATGAAGGAGAAAAAAGGGAGGAGAATAAGGTTGAACACATGAGTTGCCACGGCTGCCGCCAACCCCATGTACACCATTAGCCAGCATCAATTTTTTGTTTGATTAATCAAAGCCTAAAGGGTTTAAAAAGGAATCAAACCCTAAAAACAAAATCAAACTCATATATGAGGTGTAGAAGTAATAAAAATCTACAATCTGAATTTGAATTCGTTTTTGATAAAGAAAAATGGAGGAGGAAGAAGAAGAACAAGAAAAAGGGGAAGAAAAAGAAGAACAGGAAAGAGGAACAAAATGGGAAGAAGAAGAAGAACAGTGGAAGAGGAAGAAAAGAGAAATAAGGAGAAGAAGAACATGAGATCTCTTTGTTTTTTAATCACATTTTATCCCATACCTATACAGAAGGAGGGGAAGGAGGAGGAGCAAAAGAAGAAGAAGAAGAAACTATGAGGAGGGGGAGAAGAAAAGAGGAGATTTGGTTCTTCATTTTTTTTAATAAATAAAAATGAAAAAAATAATAAGAACAATAAACATAATTCATTAAATTTACTGAAAAAAATTATTCAAAACAAATTATTCAAATAACATTATTACTATTATGTGCTACTTAAATTAAAATCTTTAACTTTATAAATAATTATGCCTTGAATGATGTACAAGGGTAAATTTGAAAATCTAGTTTATTTAAACCTTACAACAACATTGCAATCAAACAGGATTATACATTCAGATTCAATAGATCTAGTTATACATCTTAACTATTCTCCAAAATTTAGATGTATTTTAAATATTCAGATTTTAACACTTAATTTTACTAAATGCCATCTTAGTAGTTTGCCGACCTTGGTAATGCGCGTTTATAAGGGGCATTTAGATGATTTGATTATGTCAATTCGACTCACCAAGGAGTGAAACTAAAGAATATGCCTGTAATTGAGTGAAATAAAGGAGGGCATTTTATTCTTTTTCTTATTCAACAGTGGTGTTGCTGAACAAATCAATGGCTATTCAAACTTACTTTTGAACGCTTTCAAATGCTCTTAATGAAGATATATGTTGACAAAATCAGAGATTAGCCTCATTTAAAGGTCAATCATTGTGAACAAACTGAACCTTAGTCACCATTAAAAATCAAACAACTCATGATGATGTACCATGTTTCAAGTCGTTTTAAAAAATAATTTCTCATCCAATGTCTCACGTATTAGAAAACCTAGTTAGTAATATTATTAAATCATTTACCAAAAAAAATATTATTATGTCAATGCAATTTTTTTAATCCATATAAGCCTAATTTTTTTTATATATAAAATAAATGAAAAATTAAAGAGGACTCGATTAATAGGTTTTAAAATTTTAATTTACACAGAATTTAATCCTAGATGCTGTAATTTATTTTTTTATTTTATAAAATAGTAATAAGTTCAATGAGGGAGTATTCTATCCATCTACGATGACTATTTAAAACTATCTTGTCTTAATGTGTTTATAAAAATACAACTTTATGGATGTAAAGAGTGTGAAAAATTATAATGACATTCAATTTTCATTTGGCAAGTGAGGGTGTGATACTCTATTTTAATACTATAAAATTAGAAAATATTAAATCCTTTAACAATATAATTAGGCTCCAATTTTTTGTTTTTTTAACTACTATTGCAAGACTTTATGCAAAGACTTTGCATCGCAAAAAAGCTTGTTTATGGTGGACGATTGAACTCCACACGTTAGCATTTTCGATCCTTGCGGCGAAAACTTTCAAATCATATATGTTTTTATCCTTGTGCTGACTTAATTTGGAAAATCGAACTCAGTATCTTACGTCGTGGATTAGTAGATTCAAGGAGATACTTTTGATTTGGCCATATGGCATGAAAAGGTGGATGAATATTTTGTAAGAATGGTTAGGATCAGATATGATAACCATAAGAAAAATAAAATTGGCTATGCATTTTAGATTTCACATATATTAGATGAGATTGATCTTGGAGTCCACATCGCCAGGACTCTAAATTCATTAATTAATTCAACGTAAACCCCGTGACAGCTAGTATGGGCCGAGCTCGATAACGTGAGCTTGTGACCAATTGTGAGGCATTAAAGTGGCTTGACTGTGATGAGTTTGACCCATCGAGCGATAAGTGGCACTAAATAGACACGGATCCTTACCCCTTATGGGTAAGTTTGCACTCAACAACTTGGCAATAATGTCTAGCGCATCCGCGATCTAGGTCACAACACAGATTTTCAATTTTTTGATAATTATCTTTTTTAAAAAGAACAATAGAAAATTTAAAAGTTTGGGTCAAGGTTGGTGTTTAGAAGCAATCATGTTTAGCAAAATGATTTCTTTCTGTTAAAATAAATTCAAAATTTATTAACAAAATGACGCCATTTCGAGTTGTAATGATAGGGCATATCCGAGTGACACTACTTTTACCACAGAGTAGTATTAGTTGAGATATGAATTACTTAAATTTAAAAAGACAGCAAATCTATGAATTTGGAAAATCTTAACCATTCATTTTATTTTTTTTTTTGCATATGTAGTGTCTCTTTCTACCTTTTGATTACACAAATCCACAAGTTTTCAAATTACATCCCCAAAACACTCCTCATACTGAAATATTAGGTACGAAACCAAAAAAATTTATTCGGTGGGCCGAGTCAATACACAAAATTCAGCTTGCTCGAGTAATATAACAAACAATGATAGCATATGCTTCCTTATTAAAATAAAAATATATTATTCATCGAATATATGAGAATATATAGCATATGATACTTTAATTGATGCTTATTCTTTAAATCTCCTTCCGCCAAGTTACTAGGGCAAAATTGGGTGAAAATTACAACATAAAGAAATCCAATTATACTAATAGAAGGGCCAATTGAGACCGTTAGAAAGAAGTCGAACACCACCAAAGGATTCATGGTATTGGATAAAGTTAAGAAAAAATTGTAAAAGATCTCCTATTATTTGAGTTATTATTTAAGAGTCCTTACGTGATTTAAATTTTATTTACTATACTCCTAGTGTTTTCATTTTATTTTCAATGGATCCCTTCATCCATTTGTCATACAATTCTGTTAAGTAGAGGGTACATGACAAGTTATTAAATTTTCCCCTCATTGTTTCAAATATAAATTAGATACGATAAGCAGAAGCAAAAATATTGGTGGCAGATTTAGATTTCACAAATGTTAAATTAGGTCGGTCGTTAAATCCCACATCGCTAAACTCTGAACAAATTAATTTATTCAAATTAAACTCCATTACGATTATTGTTTGTCGAGCTCGGTAGCGTGAGCTTGTAACCAATTGTGGGGACATTAAGATGGCTTGACTGTATTTAGTTTGGCTCACCAAGTGGTGATTGCCACTAAACCTTGATGCGGGAGCAAGGTTGGGCTCAACTGCACGCACCCTGTCCTTGGGTAGAGGAATTCTTGCAGGCGTGCACCTTGGATTGGGTCTTTAACACAAGCTTTCCATCTCTTGGTATTTATTTTTGGGGGGCATTAAAGCAATCTTTTTTTTTTTCATTTATGTTTTTATTTTCTTTGGTGTCGAGGCATGGCCCTTCACATGCATTAAGTTTTTCTTTGCTTTTTTTATGTATTTTGCAGAAGTCTCACATCAGAAAATTGCAAAAGAATTGAAAGTGTTGGACATTATAAAGAAACAGCAGAGGGGAGAAAAGGGGGAAAAAAAAAAAAAACATAATACTGTTAAGTGGGACACTCTTTCATTTTAATTATAGAAATTCAATGCCTACGTGGCTAATATTATGTGCCAAATTGGGTCCATTTTAGGCTAAAGAGGCGTGTTGTTTAATGACGACCACCTCCGATAACCTTTTTTCTATAACAATTGAAAGTCACTGAGCATATAACTTATCCTAAATGAACTCCATTAAAGCGATTTTTTTGCAGAGCTTTGAAGCGTGCACTTATGACTAATTGCAAGGTATTAAGATTGTTTGTTTGTCCTTTTCTTACACATATACTTTTTTAATCTCCTAGAATTTTAATTGTTGTATTTTACTTTTTAAACTTTATAAACATCTTTCATGTACAAATTAAAAATCTTTGTAATTTTATTTTACAAATTCACTAACTATTGAGTCTTCCATAAAATTGCTCTGTCCAGTTGTAACAAGTATCTAAAAAAATAAAATTTGAAAACAAACAAAAGCATTTTTAATGCACAAAATATCAGACCGATGTAATTTTGTTTATCAATATAAAACCATACTTTGTCATATAAAATAGACTGGAAAATTAGAGTTGCTTCTTGTATACTTTTCTCATTGTTTATGTTATATTTTTGAGGAATATATATTTCATTCAATTCCGCAAGCCAAATAGGTGGTAAGTAAACTCAATGGCACATATCATGTTCATGATAAAAAACACAAAATGAAAATTGAATTTTGAGGCACTACTTTATAAAAGATGTGCTCCTTCCACATTCTCTTTTGGCGATGTGGGACTTTCACACGTGAGATGAGCTACCTTTTAAAAGAGTAATACTATATATGCATCATTCACACATGATTTTTAAAAAATTAGACAATACTTATTTTCTTAAATGAACTGAACGGTTCTAGCATCTTTCGGGGTTTTACTAACTATGTTGAAAACAGTAGATCCCTTTAAACTTTCCATTTACCCACATTTTAAACATGAATGCCAGTAATTTTTTTTTTTTTATAAAAACAATTAATGAGAAAAGGAGTAAAGGAATGGTTCATTTACTAAATACGCTTCCGAAGTTCGTTCTCTTTCTTGAAGACTTGAATCTTTCGCTATCTTTGGTGGTGTTTGTTTACACTGAGTTGATGCTTAATGGTTCTGAGTGTTGATTCGGTCAGAGATGGGTTCATTCATAGCATTTGGTAATGCTTCTGAATAACTTTAAATGACCTATAACCGAATTAGCTCTCAAGTTGGTGTTGAATATGGTACTCAATGTTGAATGCAATACATTTTAGAGCTTAAATGATAAAAAAGACTTTTATAAACAAAAGTTCAAATGTTTCTAGCAGCAAAATCACTCCACTTTCGTTCTTTAGGAGATTTTAAAATTTTGAGAATTTCAATTTTGATTAGATTCTTTTATTTGGAAATTTTGATATTAAAAATGTGAGACTATTAATTAATTGATAAATTTGAATGCATGACTTAATAAATAAATAAATAAAAATAATAACAAGGGCAAATTTGAAAATATTATTTATTCGGGCTTTCATTCTTATATGTAATCAAATAGTTTTATTATTACACGTTCAGCATCTCTTATTACATCTCTTATCCATTCAGTAGAATTCAGATTGATTTCCGGCGTTCAACACTTAATGCTGAATTTTAACAAACACCACCTTAGTCACCGTAAAAATCAACCAATTCATAATAATGTACCATGTTGTTAGGGAGTGCTATTATAATTATGAATTTCCCTGTAAAGACTCTATCCAAAGACTTTATATCACAAGAAAGGTTTATTTATGGTGGATGATTGAACTCCAGATGTTAGCATATTCGATCCCAGCGCTGACTTAATTTGGAAAACTGAACTCTCAGCATTTTAGGTTTGCGGATTAGTAGATACAAAGATCTACTTTTGATTTGACGATATGGCATGATGAGGTGGGTGAATATTTCGTAAGAATGGTTGCTTGCGTCGTTTAAGGAGGAAAGGAAAATATATTTAATCTTCGGATCAAATAGGACGGCCACAAGTAAAATAAAATCGGCGGTTGATTTTAGATTACACAAATATTAGATGAGATCAATGATCAAGTCCCACATTACTAAATTCACGAATATTTCAAATTACATATCAAAAACATCTTTCATACTGAAATATTAAGGACGAGACCATAAAATTTTATTTGGTGGCCAAGCCAATACACAAAATTCAACCTGCCTAGGTATAAGAACGAAAAATAATGGCATATACTTCATTATTAAAATAAAAATACATCATTCATCGAATACATGAGAGTATGTATAACATATACTACTTTAATTGAATCTTCTTGTTCTTTAAATCTTCTTCCGGCGAATCCATCCGTGGTATTGAATAAAAGTAATACTAGTATTCCCCAAAGAAAAACAGGTGCATTCCAGGCAAAACTCCTCCACCACTCCCGAAACAGAGGACTGAGTTGAGAGTGATGGGGGTTTGGGATTTTTTCTCCTCTTCCGCCGATTCCGTCAAACGGAATGCACCCGATCTAGCATCGGTCAAGAGCGCCGTCGGCGGCTGCACGGATTCTCTGAAACAGAGAACACCCGATCTGACGTCCGTCAAGGGAGCCTTGCGTAACTCCTACGCGTACAGCTGCTCCGCTGCTTCCTGGGCCGATGACGCCGTCAGGGTTCGAGGCATGCAGCACCTGAACCGCTACTTGTCGGGCGATGAAAGCCGGGACAAGATCGGCGAGCTCGCCGCCAACGTTGCCCAAAACGCCGCCGTTTATGCCGTCCGCGAAGCCATCAAAACTTTGCCCGGCATGCTTCTTTTTTCCACGCCCCCATTTCTCGTTTGATCTAAAAGTTTTCATCTTCATATAGCAATTACTCTGTGGGTTTTCATATTCTAGAATCGTGGGATGCTGGGGTTTGATACGTTTCTTTCGTTTTCCTTTCTAAGTTGCGCTATGATTTTTTTAAAGTTGATTATATATTTTTTTCCTGATATCATTTCTTGGGCTAAGTTTATGCATGCGTTTATGATTTCATCTGGTGCTTGGATTCACGCTGCTTGTTAGTTGGATGTTAATTATGCTGGAATATCCTCCTGAAATGATTGACATATGTTTCTGTTATGGAACCTGTTGTCCATTTTCTATAAGCCTTGACGTATCGAGGCGTATCGTGATCCAGTCGATTTCAAGTTATTGGAAAATTTTGTAGTATGAAGAGTCTCAGGTTTAGAAAATATGGGAGCTGTTGTTTTGAAGGACGCACGAAAGTTAAGTTGGTTGAAACACTTTGTTTTCCAAGTTCCGTTACAGATAATGATATCATTGCAGGAAATCATTTTGTACATGGACAACCAGTTTTTGATAATTAAACAAAGTGTAGTGCTCCCTGTTTGCTCTCTATGAATCTACTGCTGTGATAGTTTAACATATGCTATACACTATACACAGGTTTAATTTAATCTCTACACATGTTTCCCACAATACTATTTCTTACAAGCAGTTCTAAATTCCCTGAAATTCAAAGCAAATAGATCGATAACTGCAATCCACGGCAATTTCTCGCTGCCAAAGGACCATCGTTTTGCTTGCGACTGTCAACTACAAGATTATGACATGTAAATCAGTGCAATACATGTTTGCATTTTAGCAATGTAATTTCTGTACCGTATGTACAGGCGGAGGTATTGCCTATAACATTGTGTCACAATCAATTCCCAAAGAAAAGAAGTCGAGGGGATGTACGGATAGGGAGGCATGGGAAGCCATAATGTGAGCAACAGGAGGAAAAGATAGAAGCTCTGGAAGCAAGGTTAGCTGGACTGGAGAAAGAAAATGCGAGCCGACGTACTATGCTGGTTGATCAAACAGGGTCGCCTCAGAGACCTGGGAAATTAAGGCTTCAAGATGAACCCTGTTTGAGCCCTGGTGAGATGCAAAAGCCGGAGGACGTGATCAGCCTGTTCATGATGGAGAAGTTTATGGGTATGCGTTTACTGGATGATCTGATAATTCCCGGTGTGAGATCAAAGAATTCCTTGAGAAAAGTGGAAGCTGAGGACTTGAATGGAACATAGATGGTGTGATGGTTTTCATTATGCTGTTCAGCTTGGCTTCTTCGATGCCTCTCTATTGAGGTATGTGTGTATACATCTTTCCTGCAATTTGTAGTCAGATATGTTGACAATAACGCTGTGCTGTGTTGTTTGAGAGCCTGTGAATGGGGAAGGAGCCAATTTAGTTGGCTACATGATAAATCTTGGTGGTAATGTCTGTCGCGTGAAAGTGGAATGAATGAGACTTTGAGTTAGCTGCTGTTTAAATTAGTCACCCATAAATATCATGACAGAAAAGGTGAGATTTTCAGTACGTGATATTTGAATGGAGGCCAAACGCCTGAGTAGCAAAAGTTGCTAATTTTGTTTTGTTTTTGCATTTTAAATTACTTAATAATTTGGAAAAAAAATTAAAGCTAATGCTATAACTGAATTGAATGGAACGTCTTTATTAATTCCTCCCAACGGTAAAATAATAGACTCGGCAATAATTGAAATGAACCAATTTTTTGCATTCTTTGTATCCGAGCCTGTGAGGGTGGACTTTTAATTTGAGAAGAAATTTTAAGGGAGTTATTCATTTTAATTATTAGAAATCAATGTTTACATGGGTTAATGTTATTGTGCGAAATTATTTCCATTATGCCGTGTTTGATCACACAAATAGGAGGACCGGATTGAATTATATAGTCCATTTCTGATCCTATCAAGTGTTTGGTGTGAGCAGGAACAACGGATTGGACTATATCTAGTTGGGACTCATTGTCTCTCTGCAACCTAATTATCCTATCTTATGTGTGATTCTTGATAAATGAATCCAGGAGAGGAGGTAAGAGAAAAAAAAGTCGGGCTGTCCTCAAAAATTAGAATTCACTCTCGTTTTATCCTCTCCCCATGTCATTGCCAAAGCTGATTTCTTTTCTACTCTCATTCACTTTGACATGCAATAGTTCAACCTTTTTTTTATTTCTTCATCTTCTTCTCCCTTTCTTAATATTTGTTTCTTTTTATCAGTCTTTTCTTCCTAAAATAAAATTGAAGATTTGTTTGTCCAATTTGTTTACTCATTTTTCCATTTTCATGATTAGATATACTAGACAACAACACGAGCATATCAACCGATTTGCCTAAAAGTGAATAGATTTACTTGTTCAAAACTAATAAGATTTTATGTTTTCCCTTTTTAATTTCAGTATGAATTTGAATGTTTTTTATTTGTGCTGATTATTGCAGTAGTAATCAGATTTTTTTTTATCGTATAATTGTTTCCCATAAATATTCTTTAAGTATTTTTTAAGAATAAAAATGATTGTTAATTTTTTTGAGATCATTGGTTTTTTAAAATTGTTTTTTATTTTTGGATTTTAGGAATTATTTATCTAATATTTTCAAATTTGTTAATATGCTATTTTTTTAACTTGTGGGCTAAAATCGTAAAAAAAAAACCATTATTCAATCTTATTTGGTGGACACCAAACCCTAAATAGGATTTATATAATACACTAGGTTAAGTAATAATTACAATATGTTGATAATTATTTTTATCCAAATTAGGTTAGATTTTCATTCCTTACCTATCCTGTCCAGACGGTTATAAGCTAAAGATGAATATTGTTTAATTACCATCACTTTCCCATGGATGCTTGCCTGATTTTATATTATTTACTTGAGCAGTTAAATTCTTAAGATGTTGGCCGATAAAAAGGTGACTTTGGTTGCTCTTTACATGGAGAGACTACATTCAGCAGATCATCACTCGTGAAATCCCACGTCACCAAACTCAGAACTAATTAATTTATTTGAAGAGAATCTTGTTTGGTCAATTATTTATTGAGTTTGGTACCGTGAGCTTGTGATCAATTGTGGGAATATTAACAAGGCTAGAATATTTTTATATTGATGGCATTCTTACCTTGTTTTTATAAGTAATAAGCGTATACTGGTGCTCTAATCTTTGTGCTAATATTAGGAAATATTAAATCTGTTAACACTCTAATTTGAAAACGTTTTTCTGACTTAATTTGAGAAATCAAGCTCTCAAAATTAGAGGTTCGTGGATTCAAGAGTTACTTCTGTTTTGATAATATGATATGATTTGGTGAATTTTCTTTAAGAACGGTTGCTTGAGTTGTTTCAGGAAAACAAAAGAAAAAAACATTGATTCAATTTTTATATTAGATGAGATAAGCGGAAGCAAAAAAATTGGTGGTGGATTTAGATTTTACAAATGTTAAATCAGAACGATCGTTAAATCTCACATCGCCAAAATCTAAACTAATTAATTTATTCAAATTAAATCCCATTACAACTATTGTTTGCCGAGCTTAGTAACGTGGGCTTGTGACCAATTGTGGGGCATTAAAATGGCTTAATTGTGTTTAACTTGGCTCACCAAATGGCGATTGCTACTAAACCTTGATGCGGGAGCGTGGTTAGGTTCAACTGCACACACCCTGTCCTCGGGTAGAGGAACCCTTGCCCACCATGGGCAAATTTGCACCCAACATTACAGAAAGCATTGAGGTGTGCACCTTGGTTCGGGTCAGTAACACAAGCTTTCCATCTTTTGGTAATTATTTTTCAAATTTTTTTAGCTTAACGGCATAAGTGAAAATTGATTGCAGTCCTTTCGTGGTGTTTTGGATGACATATTAGAAATTGGCAATTTATATTTGAATATGGATGGCTTCAAGGTTTTTTTCATTTATTATTATTATCTTTTTTATGTTGACTGACATCTATGAAAGTTTTGACTTGAATCGAAGGCCTGGAATTTTCATTTTAATTATAGAAATTCAATGTTTATGTTGGTAAATATTACATACCAAATAGGTTAGATATGGATCGCCTAAATTTAAAAAGATAGTCAATCTATGAATTTAAAAATCTTAATCATTCATTTTTTGCACATTTAGTTTCTCTCTCTACCTTTTAATTACATTAATTCATGACTTTTCAAGTTGCATCCGAAAAACACCCTTCATACATAAATATTAGGGACATAACCTTGCTGACGTATAATAATAAAAGATAATAGCATATACTTCCTTCTTAAAATAAAAAAATATCATTCATCGAATATATGAGAATATATAACATATAATACTTTAGTTGATGCTTCTTATTCGGTGAAATTCCGTGAAAACTACAACATAAAGAAATCTAAGTATTATTAGGGCCAAATTGATAAAATTGGAGACCGTTAAGAGAAAAATGATAAAGACCCCTAAAGATTCAGGTTATTTTTTAAGAGTTCTTATGTGGTTTAAATATTATTTATCACACTTTTATACATTTATTTTGCTTTCAATAAATCCTTTCTATCAATGTTTCATTAAAATTTCGTTAAATAAAGGACGCATGACAAGTTATTATATTTTTACATCACTATTTCAAACATCAAAATAATAATAATAATATTTGAAAAATAGTAAAATTAAGAAAATATAAATAAAAAATAGGGAAACTCTAACCTATATTAATATCTATGTCTCAATTGAAATTTTGGAAGGAAGAGACTGAAATTTTAGTGTATTTTTTTCAAAATAAAACTTCAATTTTATTATTGTATATACTCGCATTTTCGGAGGAAGGAGTCTCGTCTTTATTATTTTATTATTAAAATATTCTTATTTTCTTCCATTTTTCAAGTATTTTTTAAATTCTTAATAGTTTATATTTTAAATATTAATTTAAAAGTTTAATAGCTCGTCGCTTATTCCTTACTTAATAGAATTAATAATAAATAAATAAATAAAAATTTTATTAAAAATAAAATAAAAGTACAACAAATTTAATACACAAAATTTAAATAACAGAACATCTTTTAATAATTGAGTCAAAGCACGCGAAGAGTTTTTTATAATTTTTTCCAAGAAAGTAATCCATTATTCCCCAAAGGGAAAACAGTGCATTCCAGGCAAAACTCCACCACTCCCAAAACCGAGAACTGAGTTGAGAGTGATGAGGGTTTGGGATTTTTTCTCCTCCTCCGCTGATTCCGTCAAACGGAATGCACCCGATCTAGCATCGGTCAAGAGCGCCGTCGGCAGCTGCACGGATTCTCTGAAACAGAGAACACCCGATCTCACGTCCGTCAAGGGCGCCTTGCGTAACTCCTACGCGTACAGCAGCTCCGCCGCTTCCTGGGCCGATGATGCCGTCAGGGTTCGCGGCATCCAGCACCTGAACCGCTACTTGTCGGACAATGAAAGCCGGGACAAGATCGGCGAGATCGCCACCAACGTTGCCCAAAACGCCGCCGTTTATGCCATCCGCGAAGCCATCAAAACTTTGCCCGGCATGCTTCTTTTCCTCGCCCCCATCTCTTGTTTGATCTAAAAGTTTTCATCTTCATATAGCAATTACTCTGTGGGTTTTCATATTCTAGAATCATGGGATGCTGGGGTTTGATAAGTTTATTTCATTTTCCTTTTAAGTTTCACTATGATTTTTTATATTATATATATATATATATATATATATATATATGTATATATGTTTGTATATATATATGTATGTATGTATGTTTGTATATATATATATGTATGTATGTATGTTTGTATATATATATATGTATGTAGGTATGTGTTTCCCGATATTATTTTTTGGTCCAAGTTTATGCATGCGTTTATTACTTCATCTGGTGCTTGGATTTACGTTGCTTGTTAGTTGAATGTTAATTATGCTGTGATATCCTCCTGAAATGTTTGACTTATGCTTTTGTGATAGAACTTGTTATACATTTTCTATAAGCCTCAACGAATCATGATCTAGTTGACTTCTAGTTATTGGAAAAATTTGTAATCTAAAGAGCCTTGGGAAAAAATCCTGGAATAATACTAAAAAAATATATATATATATATTCCCAAAGTAGGTGTACGGATATAATCGGAAAGGTGTACCGATATAATCTTTGCCAAGTGTTGGTTTGATAATTTACTACTGCGCAGCACATTTTTAATTTTTAAAATCTGGTCTAGCAATTGAAATTTGTGAAACCATTATTTTAGTATTTTGATCTCGCAATAGTCTTGTGAGACCAATTTCTTTTTTGTTGGTCTTGCAAATAATAATTGTGAGATCCTTTT
The DNA here is from genome assembly GCA_034195605.1 of Santalum album. NCBI lineage: Eukaryota > Viridiplantae > Streptophyta > Magnoliopsida > Santalales > Santalaceae > Santalum > Santalum album. Next base: position 12,653,573 of record CM067259.1, read on the forward strand.
TTTTTTCTTTTTTTTTTCTTTTTACTTTCTTGCAAATCAGATTTGCGAGACCATTTTTCTTTAATTCGGTCTCGCAAATAATAAATGCAAGACCCCATTTGTTTTTGAGTTGGTCTTGCAATTCCTATTTGTGAGATTTAAACTCGCAATTGTAAATTGTGAGTTTATTATTAAAATGTTAACTGCCCACAAACCCTAATTTCCCTGCGTCTTCGTCCCTTCTCCCCAACGCCACACCTTCTCCTGACGAAATCCATTTCCCCCTTGCAAAATCCATTCCTCCACTTCTCTATTTCTCCCTCCATTCCTCCGTCCCTCCATCACCACCAGATCTCACGCTATCACATCCTTCAGTCTGATGGACGTTGTGCAGTCCCAACCACCTTAGCCGTCATATGCGCTGGCTGCTGATCTACCCGATACCGGTCCCACCCATATAAAGCGTCATTTGTCGGTGATGTCTACCCTCCGGCCGATTCGACCTTTGTCCTTGATGTTTATGACATCTGACACCTACACCACCCAGATGGCACAGTCGACCCCGTGAGAGAATCTCATGCCAGTTGGCGATCCACCTCCAGCAGTCATAGGATTCACACCGAGGCGAATGGGGTTCAGCTCAACCAGTGGCGACTTCACTCCATCTGCAGCATCTCCAAGCGATGATGAGACGGATTAGGACGACGGTTCCGATGATGATCCTTGGGATGTCGATGGTTGTAGGAGAGCAAAGTGAGTGCGGAAACCCAACCCACCAAGTGTGGTATTGTTGGTCATTATAGGTATAGATGACGCGTATGTGTATTTTTTTATGATAATATGTATTATTCACGATAAATGATTTAACGAGCAAGTCCCAACTAACATTAAGCTGAATTTAAAAAATTTCCATTTTGGCCTTACAAATTTGATCTTGCAATGGTAAATTCTGAGACCAATACTTATATTAGGAAATATCATATCCGTACACCTACTTTGGGATTTATTTTTTTTAGTATGATTTTAGGATTTTTTTTGAGTATTAGATTCCTTTAAAATATGGCTGTTTTAAAATATGCATGAAAGTTAAGTAGGCTAAAACACCTTGTTTTCCAAATTCTGTTACAGATCATGATATCATTTGTAAATGGGAAAGTAGTTTTAGAATCAGACTAAGGGAGAATTGGCCTGATCCCTTAAAATAGCCTCGAGGTAAATCAGTGGATATTATAAAGTTTCAGGCAGAGGGAATTGAATCCAACTCATCTTTGAACAAACCCAATACCTTACCATGCAGCCAACCCTACGGAAGCATATTATCTCTTTTTATTAGTTTTGGCTACTTATGTTCTTTGATATTCAGCCTTTTATGGGTAAGCTTTCTATTCATTTGTTCAATTTCCTTCATAATTTCCATAATCCAACTGCAACTAAATCGGTGTGCTTGTTTTTGTGCCATATGCAATGCCCATCATATTAAACTTGTTAAGGATCTCGGTATAGTGACATTTCTCCCCCTTGTAAGTTTTAAGTCATGGAAATAGTCGTTAATTCAAAACTTGTCGGGTGCGTGTGCATTTACCGATCAAAGGAATATGATTATTGGAAGCGCCTCCCCTTTAAATCCTTTACAAAATGATTATAGTTTGGATCCATATTTTTTTAGTTTTTAGTGAAATGAGGGGATATGATCTTACCTTCTTGGTACAGGACTGTGTCCGAAGCTGCAAAATTGCACATCCCATAAAAATGTGAGACTTCTGCTGTCAAACTGCACCCCTATAGGCAATATTTGCTGCGTGTAATTCTTTTACTCTATACATGCGTCTCTTGATACGATTGCAGGTGGTCCTATACTGGCAGAAATTCAATTCAGTTAGGTCTATAACTGAAATTCTAAGCAAGTTGTCCCTGCCAAAGGGCATCCTTCGGTCTGCAGCCGCCAATTACAAAATTTTGACACTCTATCAATTTAAAACATTCTTGCATTCTAACGATTTTAACTTCTATACTGTATGTGCAGGTGGAGGTATTGTGTATAACATTGTGTCGCAATCAATTCTGAAAGACGAAAAGTCAGGAAAATCGATGGAAAAGGCATGGGAAGCCATATCTGAGCAACAGAAGGAAAAGATAGAGGCCCTGGAAGCAAGGGTAGCTGAACTGGATAAAGGGTCCAATGGGAATCAGCTTACTATGTCGGTTGATAGGAATTCACGGTCGCGTCAGGGTGGTGTGAAATTAGGCCCTCGGGATGAACCACGATTGAGCAAAATGTGAAGCTGGCCAACTTTGAAGCCCAGCACGAAGAGAAGAGAGAGACGATGTCGCAGTTTCTATTACGTGGTTCGGGTTTGCGTTCTTCAGTGTCTCATCCGGCTTTTGAATGCAGTCCAAGAGCCTGAGTAGGGCAGCACACGTTGCTATTTTATTTTGTTTTGTTTCGTTTTTGCCTTTTTTTTCCCCTTTCCTCTGTACTTAGTATCAAAGGGGAAATTGTTAATTAAGTTGCGTATTAATTTGAAAATAATAATAATTAAAGTTAATACTGTAATTGAATTGAATAGAACATCTTTATTAATATCAGTCTACAATAAAATAAGTCCAACAACAATAAAATGAACCAATTTTAACACTCCTTGTAAACCAAGGACAATAAATTTAAAAATCCAAACTGCAGACCTTTCTTCACAAATAAATAAAATGATACATACTTAATCCACAAATAAATACCCTTCGATCAATCAAATTCACCACATATGCTTTCTTCAAGCATATCCACAAACGCCAAACTCACATTTAACCCCCGGAGAGCACACATGGTTGCACTTGCCACAGTGAGACGAGTTGAACCCAACGTTGGTGCAACTACCCCCGCAGCACATCTGCCCGAAACCACACTTTTCGCCACATGCGCCGCAGTTGTTGCGGTCCCCGAGGATGTTTCGGCAATGCTTCTTGCAGCAGTTGAGGATGCTCTTTCCCTTGTTCGCCGAAACCCCATTGCAAATGTTCTCACCGCTTGTGACGTTGCACTGAGCGCCTTTCTTTACTGTCACCGCCGTAGCCAGAAAGTCGACCGCTCCGTAGTGATCCGGGGCCATTGAGAAGCAATGGATTGTCTGAGATGTATTCACCAGGTTCGTCATCGATTATGAGGACGGAAGTTGGCGGTGGTAGAGTAGATAGTTTGAAGGAAAAGTTGAAGAAGGGGGAGAGCTATTATAACTCAGAGGAGAGAAATAGAAGTTGCCATTCTTTTTTTCCCTTAGTTTCTTCTTTTCTATTTGGTTTGCAGTAAAGAGGGAGGGTGGAGAGAGAGAGAGGAGAATGGAAATGCAGATGGGGTGGTGAAGGAGGGAGGGTTTGTGGGAGTATATAAAGGTTTGAGTTCGGCAGTAAAATAATTGGGTAAATGGGTAAAAGGGAGGATCCACAAACCCAATATGTTCTGCAATTTGGAGGCCAAGTTGAAAAGTGGGTTTGGTTTATTCATGCAATTGGGTTAGTGGGGTTAGGCAGAGCTATACACATTCTGCGTTTACTTGAATCTTTTGAGTTGACCTTACTATTTGAATTTGGCTAGGTGACTTTTTTTTCCCCTCGTCACCTATTTTTCTGTGAGGGAGGCCAACTATCAAGTAAAAGGCATGGAGATGTACAATTTTGGAGCGTTGCTAGGATACATGTATTCAAAAGTTTATAGAATAGATGCTAAGAAATGTGGTTCTCATCCACTCAAATATGTAGCGAGCCTCACACGCCTTGTATAAGCTTTTTTGTACATCTTTTTGCTATATTCGTAAGCATTTTATACAGCTTATCTAATACAACCAATTGGAACTTCAGGCAAAAATTATATGCTCTAAATAGTGAACATGATATCAAGGAATGACGAGAAGCCCACTAGTTTTAGATTAGGTGTCAAGTCAATACATAAAGTTAATACACTTAAATACTACTCATGAAGTAGCGAAATTTAGGATAGCTTTATAAGTTTCTAAGATCTATGGGGGTACAAAGTAGGTGAACATTTATTACTTGAGAGTCAGAAAAATTTAGGGCGACCTTGGCCATCCTAAGTTAGGGGTACCTCTCTGTCTCTGTATACGAGTTATACTTGAGAAACTAAAATAAATCAATTAAACATTAGGTACGGATCTTATCAGTGAATAAACCTAAATTTACGATAATTTTTAAGGGACCGAGGTTCACATTAAATGCTTGCAAAGACATGGACTTGTATGATTGGCCGGTGAGATTAAGAACGAGGGGGAGCTTTCCCTCCTTTCCTGCTTGACTTGTTTGGTTTTAAGAATGCCTGTTTTAAGGATGATTAGTAATTACTCGTCTCTGACCCTTAAATGGCCAATCTAAGAGTGTACAATTAATACGTTTCACTTATTCAGCAAGTTCTAAGGTCTACTCGGAGAATGAATCATTATTTTAACCGAATAACTAAATAAAATGGATATATCATTATCTTCATCTCAAGTTGATGATCACTTCAATTAGAAGATCAATACACATCCTAGGAAACCTAGCCTAGTACTAATGGAAATGGCGTGGGCGTTTCTCCCCTGGGCACCCGCTGATTGCCCAATTAGCTCATCAAACTTCACTATTTTGAACTTTTGACCATATAGATAAAATATCGTGCAAATTTAGATGGCCTATGAATGTTCATATAATTTGATGGTGTTCACAGGCTTTTCAACTATCGTGAAAAGCCATAAAAATCTGCACGATTCAAGAATTTGATGATACTTTTTTTTTTCTTTTAATATATAGATGAGAGCCTACCATTACAATGTATGCAAATTTTTTACATGATCTTTTTATCTGTACGGTTAAAAGTTCAAAGTAACAGAATTTTATGGATTAATCGGGTGACTAACAAATGCCAAACAGGAGAGCCATTTCCGATTCTAATTCTTTATGATAAAATGAATGGAGAGAGTAGACTATGCAATTTTACCCGTTCCACTTGACCATAGGACTCCAGCTTGCGTGACACGTCGAGGAGAGGTTCCAACCCTTCAAAACTTGATCACTTATTCTCAAACCCTAATTACCAAATAACAAGTATTCATGTTCTGAAAAAGATAGTGCTCTATCACTGTTCCGTTCCTTTCTTGGGTAACACTAATAAACTTTGCTGGGCATCCTTCTATCACGAATGCATTTAGGTTTCTCGTTGAAGAATGGCCAAACCAAAGGACAACAAAAAAAAAAAAAGGTGAAAAAAATATTTGACAAGCTAATATAGGAAAATATAAAAATAACATGTATGTAGCACAAATAATCTAACTATAGTACGATGAAAGTGGTAAACTCTGTTTCCGTGGGGGGGGGGGGGGGGAGCTATTGTTTGTCGTTGGCCTCTATGTTAAAATCAGTCGGGGACAAGAGAGGCGGTGGTTTACCCTGTGACGGATCTTATGTAAGGATTTCTCATAAAATCAATCCTGAAGTAATGTGAGGAATTTCGTTCAGAATATTATGTGCATGTTTGCAGCCACTCAAACTAAAGTTTTGAGACCAGGAGGTTAATTTTGTCCAAATTTATTGACGTGGTTTGGTTAGCACAAATTTAATTTTAGTTTGCAGAAAACTAAGTTTTGTAAATGTAGAGGAGGGGCATTTGCAAAACAATAGTTTTGACGAACACAAAACTTAGTTTTGACCATTGAGTTTATTCGATTGCACTTTGCTCAAGTCTCAACTATTTTAATTTGCCGATATTTTTAAGTTATTTTCCCTAAATTTGACTCAGGTGCTTAAACATGCATTTTATACCAAAACTAAGTCTTGAAAAACTCGATTTTAGAACCAAAACTAAGTTTGAACTTGATTTTGCCAGTTTTCTCAAACAATGGTTCGCCTAGAATCCAAGTTGCAGCGCGATTTGGTCCCTTATTTTCCTTCCTTCTGATAACTTAGAACTCCAACTCAATGTTGGCAACATCAAGGCAGAGGAGAATGACGTGCACCATCTCAGTTTTCACGAAAAAATGGAAAATCGATGGACCGATTATTTTTGAAGAAAGTAAAAAAATCACAAACCGACCAACTAATTCAATTGATTGAAAGTTAAAAAACCAAGAGAAAAATCAAATGGTCGATCAATTTATACGATTTTTTAAATAGATATAAATTATATATGTATAAATAATATTTTATATATAGGTATAATAATTTTGAGTTGTTGGTCGATTTATCCGATTTTATTTCATGAATGACTACAAACCGACTGATCGCATTTGTTTTTTATAGAAAAAAGAAAAACGAGATTGAACCGACTAAGAAAAAACAATTAAGTTGATTTGGTTTACATTAATTTTAGTTGATTTTTTTATTTTCTCGTTCTGGTTAGAACACCCCCAGCCGGAGGAGAAGCAATTTGGACCTTATCTAAATTTTCAACCCATGGTGAACTGTATTTAGGACAATATATACTGCCCTAATCGGCTTTGGGGGGCGGGGCGTGACCTAATTCCATTCCCCTTCAATTTTTTTCTTTCGCTTTGGCTCTACAAATAACACCTTCAAAAGTGAGCCTTATCTCGAGAAGAACATTATAAATACAAAGTATTTAGGAAAAACAAAATGCTAATATGGGATTCGTTCGTCCGATGTCCCATCATTCTCAAAGCATAACAAATTTATTTATTAAAAAGAAAAAGTTGAACAAATAAAATGAATAAATAAGATCTTTATTCCTTTGGATAATAACGCGATATACGCAAGCTTATGTACCCAATATAAATTTAGAATCCAAGCTTCATATACTAACACCCACACAGTGGCCAACAAGCAACCCATATAATTACATCTTTAAAACATTTCATCCCACCCATATCCACCATAGTTATATCTATAACCATCATACTCTCCTCGTGAAAATCAATATTAATCTGGAGCCCAATTTAAGCATACCCACACACACCATAGCTGCAGTTAACCCCCGGGGCGCACGCCTTCTCGCACTTGCCGCAGTGGGCCGGATTGAACCCGACGTCGGTGCAAGTACTCCCACAGCACATGTGCCCGAAACCGCACTTCTTGCCGCACGCGCCGCAGTTGTTGCGGTCGCGGAGGACGTTCCGGCAGTGCTTCTTGCAACACTTGAGGAAGCTTTTCCCGTTGTTCACCAAGACCCCGTCGCAGATGTTGTTGTCCGTCGGGTCACACTGCGCGCCTTTCTTCACGGTGATGGCAGCGGCCAGGAACCGCCCGCGCAGCGACCCCGGATGTGCCGTGATCGAGGTGTCAGCCACGTACTCTTCCTCGGTGTCGCTGTCGTTTAAAACAGGGCTTCCGAAGGACAGAGCTGACAGGAAGAGGATGGAGAAGGAAAGGGCGAAGAACGCTGCCATTTTTTTTTTCTTTCCGCTTGTGATTAACGAAGCTGTTGGAGGGATGTATTGAGGGCTGGAGGGGTACACGGCCTTATAAGGGGTTCCAAGGAAAGGGTAAAGGTGTAATTTCACAAGATATTTATTTGTTTGGGGTTATTGGGTTGGGCGGAAATGGAAAAAATCTTTGGCCAGAGAGCAAAAGATGGACCTGGTAAAAAAAAAAAAAAGCAAAGTCACCGCCTACTTGTGGACCCTAAATGAACGATGGCCGCGTTTCCTCATGCTAGTGCTGTAGTCATTTCCTTAATTTGGCTTAAACTGAGACATTATAGTGAATAGAAATCACAGTAAAAGGTAACAGTAAAGTCAATGAAGTCTGCTAAGTTCTTCAGAAGAATCGGAAACATATACTTTGATATAAAATTATACATGCACATTGAGAGGAAGCTGCTCGGTTTTGATCCTCACAGGGTGAAACTTTTTTTTTTTTTTTTTTTTTATCCACGGTAAACTTATTGATTAAGTCTAATCATCACTGAACTCACAATTCTTTTTTAGTACAACATTGCTAGAAATAACAATGGCAACAGAATGCCATATTATCGACTGAGCTTAGCTCAATTGGGGTCTAGGGCTCTCCTCTCAGAGGAGATCTCAAGATTAATACTCTCTTTGAAAGTTAATAAGCAATGCCCACTATTGTAAAATGATATGTCTGAACTAAATAAGACAATTTTTGATATGTTATACACATGAAACACGACTTACTCAGGACCTATTTCTATGGTTGGGTATAGTTCTTCTAAGGGATGAATGGGTCCAACCAAACCACAGGACTTGAGCTAATGCATGGTTTAAAGAATTTGAGTGGCACGCAAACAAATAAGTGCAATTTCTAGTACAGTTGTAGGCGCTCAATCAAACATGTTTAATAAGTATCACGCCATCCTTCAATAGAATTTCATTTTCTTTCCCATTACCATTGCTTTTCTATTCCCACCATCCAAATGCCCCCTGAATGTAAAAAGAAACATCCTGAATGGCAAACTCTTATTCCCTCCACTTTAAGAGAATTCATTACATTATTTGTCATATTTTTTCGTGAACATTAAGGATTTGTTTGGATGGTGGGAATAAGAATTTTCAATTGTTTTGTAACATTAAAGTTGCGTTTGAATGACGGGATGAGAATGTGGACAAAATAACCATTCCTATTCACACATTTGGTTTGCTCAATGATTGAGTGGAATGAAATGAACAAAAATTATAAGAACGCTACGTCAAAACCTTTACGACATCTTGTAATGTCATCGAAATATCGTGACGTCATGTTGGAATTGAAGATGTGAATAATGATTCACAAGTGTAAGCGATATTTTTCTTAAATTCTTAAAGAATAAGAATTTGTAACAATTATAGCAAATTTCTGTTGCACGTTTTACTTTTGATTTTTAATTGCAAAATTTATTTTCATTAAGTTTTTCACAATTTTTTTTATTTTCAATTTATTTCAATATTAATCTTGCCTTATGGCATTCATTGTGAGGAGCATTTCCCTGGCCTATATAAGGCCTCACCTTTGAGCAAATATGGCACATCTCTCCCTTGCTCCCTCTCTTTTTCTCATTTCCATGCTCTTTCACTTGTAGAGATGACGTTCTTCGTGTTCTTGTATTCCTGAGTTTCTGGGCATAGTATGCATGTGCAGTGAGTTCAATTCGATTTTTTGTTAAGTAGTCAAAGAACCGTCCATACTTACAGCCTTTGTATAATGGGGCAAAGCACCGAAAATACTATTACTCTTGATTGCCCACGATAGGCGCAAATCATCTAAAAAGAGCAGCCTAGTTCAAGCCTAGGCTGTTCAATTAATTTGTCAGTTTTTGTTTCATATCTCAATTATAAATTATGTTCAAGGCATGTATGTTCATCAATTCAGAAAAGTCGAAAGATTGTTCGTGACAACTGTTTTCGATTCCATTGAAAATTCAAAGGCAGAACCCAACAAGTACGAGGACTGAAATAATCATTTTGTCACATGCACAACTAACCATTCGCATGGAATGACCATTCCAAGCCTAGGTGCACAACCAAACAAAAGGGATGAGAATGAGTATTTTCATTCTCATTTCTTCAATCCAACGGGTCATAAAGGAAATTGAATGATCGTTTCCTTGCAATCATGATTCCTATTCCCATTCCTTTGTCATTTTATTCTTATTATCCAAACGTAACTCGAATAAGTATTATCAATAGTAATCACCTAATTAATGCTCCTTAATCCTTAAGTACTCGTTAAAGAGAAATGAGTACTCTAATAGTCTTAGGGTTAACATCTATACAAATCACATGTCAAAATACGGAGGCAAAAGAAAAAGAAAAAGTAAAACTAGCACGTCCTGTTTTGATTTTTGTGAACATTTAGTATACTACAATTTTTTTATTGCCCATATAACACACCTCTTAAATATGTCCTGAATTTTGGTTCGATTCATTTGAACCGAAAAATTTTGTGTGATCCAATTTGGAGAAAAAATGAGATTTACTTTTGAGGTACTTTTTCTCTTGAGCCCACTAGAGTTTTTTATTTTGGGTATATTTCCGACTTCACTAGAAGTTTTTGATTTTAGTGTAGTTTTTTTCCAAATACAAGAAAGTGTAACAAGCTCTTTGAGCGTTTTTTATTTTTTGTCAATCGATTCTATTAATCTTGAACTCTTGTAACTTTTTTTGTGATAATGAAATTTATTCTCTTTTGCCCGTGGACGTAAATCACATTAATTAAACCACGTAAATTTTGTGTTCTTTATTTAGCTACTTCTTTGTTTTTTGTTTGTATTGCAATTCATTTATGCTGTTTGTCACAACAACACCAATATTGTAAATCATATAATTTATAAACCTACATAATCAAAATGTTAATACTTGTCCACATCAACAGCCAGCAATAGTAAACACCCATGTACGTTAAATATAGGTGAGATGAAGTTTGGTTATCGAACAGATAAAAAATATTTTAAAAATGGCCCCGCAACGATTATGAACTCAGAATCCAAGCTTCACATACCAACATACTCAGTTGCCAACAACCAACCCATATAATTGCATCTTAACACATTTCAACCCACCCATATCCATTTTATATATAACCCATCCCAATCTCCTTATGAGAACCAATAATGTTTGGAGTCCAATTTAAGCATATCCACACACACCATAGCTGCATTCAACGCCCAGAGAGCACGCCTTGTTGCACTTGCCGCAGTGGGACGAATTGAACCCAACGTTAGTGCAAGTACTCCCACAGCATAGCTGCCCGAAACCGCACTTTTTGCCGCACACGCCACAGTTGTCGCGGTCCCCGAGGATGTTTCGGCAGTGCTTCTTGCAACACTTTAGGAGGCTTTTCCCCTGGTTTGCCGAGACCCCGTCGCAGATGTTGTTGCCCGTCACGCTACACTGTGAGCCTTTCTTCACGGTGATGGCAGCGGCCTGAAATCGGCCGCGCAACGACCCGGGATGTGCGGTAAATGGGGCGTCTAACACGTACTCTTCCTCAGTGCTGCCATCATCTAAAACGGCGGTTCCAAAGGACAGAGCTGACAGGCAGAGGATGGAGAAGAGAAGGGGGACAAATGTGGCCATTTTTGTTTTTACTTGTGGTTAGACTAGAAGCTGATTATACTGAGGAAGGGGCTGGAGAGATATTGTGGGGATGTTTTGAGGGTAGGAGTTGTATGGATTTATAAGGTGTCCCGAGGTGGGGAGGAAGGGTAAAGGTGTAATTCCACGAGTTGGATATTTGCATGGCTTATTGGGTTCGGCGGAGATGGAAAAAATCTTCGCCAAATAAACAAAAGCAACCCCCCTACTGGTGGGACTCTAGAAGAAAGATCTCGGTGTTTTCCCATGCTAGTGCAATGGCCATTTCGCTAATTCGTCTCAAATTGAGATATTATAAAAGGTAAGATTAAGGCCAACGGAGGCTACGGAACACTTATAGCGTAGTTTGTGGAATTCTTCAGGGGAATCGAAACATATACTTTGATATAAAATATATATGCACATTGAGAGGAAGCTGCTCGGTTCTGATCATCACAGGGTGAAGATGGTTACCAATTTGACAACTTGTTTTTCCTATCCACGGTTTGGGGTGTATTCGAACCGAAACTAGTAGAATAGTGAGTTGCTCGATATTTGACAAGATACAAAATCGCTCAACCCCCAAACTTGACTTGAACTCAGTCGAGTATGTCATTTTTTGGCTCGAAACCCGAATCAGTCTAAGCTCGAGCGCGACTCAGCTAGCTCTATTAGAAATTTTGTTTGAGAAAAATATATAACATATACAATAATAACAAAAAACTGAGCATTTATCCAATATCTGGGGACAGCTATCTATGGAACCAGCCACCAAAAATCACACCAAATATTAGCATGAATCCTCTTACACCGGCTGTACGTATATAAAGCTACAGTCTCATTCGGTCCTAGAACACTCACATCCTCTTTTATGACTTGCATCCAATTCTCAAATTAACTACTGCTGCATCAATCACCATATTCCTCCTAACTAGCGCACTCATGGGCCTACGTTGCACATGTTCAAACTACTTTAGATGAATATATAATCACAATGTAATGTTATATACATATATATGATCTACAAAAATAAAGTTATAATAAATTTAATCTAGTAGCATCACCATTTGAATATTATAATATCGATTTTTGTTACCATTTGTATACTCCAACACAACTTGATACACTACTCAAGTAGCCTGAACTATAAAATTTTCTAGTCGAGTCAAGCAACTGCTAAATTGAGCCAAAAACATTAGTGAGGAGCATCGTACCACTTGCGCTGCTGTCCATTGTAGCTACCTAATCATCACAGGACTTACTTTTTTTTTTATATAAATAAACTAGCGTACAGCATGTGCGTATATTGTGGTGGTGACTCCTCCAAACCTATTGATATAGTCTAATCATCACAGAACTAACAATTTTTTCAATACACTAGTATACAACATGTGCGTTTATTATGGTGGTGACTCAGGTTGCTGTCCATGTGTTTTATATATATATATATATATATTCATTTCATGTAAAGGACATTATCAAAATGAAAAATTACTCGGAGAATTCTAATATTCAATAAGTTTTTTGAAACCAGGAAAAGTATAGTTCAGCAACATATTGACTGCAAGAAAAAGCAAACAAATGGTAACAGAGAGGCATATTACTGTTGAAGTAAAAAGGTTTAAGAATATACACTAAAGATCTGTGTTCACTCAGAAATTCTCAAGTATCAATTTATTGCAAAATTCATTTACTCCATAATTGGATTCGGGTTCTCATATAAATTTCTATGGGCATGGCTAACAAGACCCGAAAATTCTCAACGACCTAACATTTGCATACCTTTCACGTATTCTTATGCAAGTGCACGGCTGACGTTTAACAGGCATCACACCTTCCTTCCGTGACTCTCAGCATGGAAAGTGGGCACTGAAAAGTTGGAAAACAAATAATAATGTTTGTTTTTATTTTTCTTTTGGTGGTAAAAACTCATTATTTACATTTATCATTAACTGTAAGAAGTAACATCAACAATGTCAAACTCATATACTTCTCGTCCAGGTTACGAATCAGGGAAAAAACTAAACACCAGCCAACAAAAGAAGATACCCATATACTTTGAATATAGATTAGAAGATTTTAGAGTATCGAATAGATAAAAATCATTAAAAACAGATAAATTAGGGATAACAAATTGAGTAGAAGATCTTTATTTCCTTCAACAAATATATGAACCAATTTTTGCAGAACTACGCAGTTAACACAAAACCCTCCTTCACAGATAAATAATGAAGCAGCTAATCAATATATTATAAACTTGGTTTCTATGAAACCCACTGAAATTTATCTCATTTTTCCATTATAATGGAATTCCAACCCATCAAGTTTCCCTCTATCTACAAACCCCAAGATTGAACTGCTTGCGAATTCAATCCCTCAAGCATAACCATGCACACTACGATTCCACTTGCTGCATTGTGAGGAGTTGAACCCCATTACATGGGTTGTCACTTGTCACATTACAATGTGCAATTCCTTCGCAGTGATGGAAGCAGCCAAAAATTGGCCCCATGACGATCCTAAGAAATGTAACTCTATCCATTAACTGTTCCACTATAAATTCTGCAAGAACAATAGGGTGCCCATAAGGTTTTGCTATTCTTGCAATACCAATGTTGAGTTTTTGGTTCACAAAATTCAATTTTCTTTTTGTAAATTTTTAGTAATTTTCTGATTCCTCATAGTCGAGAAATGAGGGGTCTCTCACATACTCCTGGTAGATGTCTTCATCATCGAGGATGATTGCAGAGACAGTTGTTCCGAAGCATGATCCTGACAAGAAGATGAGGAAAAGTGACAATGATGAGCCGAGAAGCCAGGGTACCCATGGTTTTGTAGATGAAAGGAACGTTTCAGAGTCAACGTGCATAAGTAAATTGTGAGCTACTAAGATGGTGACGAAAGGTGAGGAGGTCAAGGATGTTTAAAGTTGCAGTTTGGGATTACAGTAAAGTATATATTACGTAGTATGGGGGAATGGGGGAATGTAAAGGTCAATTGTTGCTGCCTTGCAAGTTGTATGGTGGGTTGGCTATGCATGGGTTATAAGGTCTGGCAGAACTCTTTTCATATATTATGGGACTGCCAGTGTTTACATTTTTTAAGATAAATGCGGTTGTTTGTTGATAAAAGATGGGTCAGTTAGCAGGATTATATTCAAATATAGTGATAACACAAAAGAGAGAGCTATGGAATATTACCATTTCAACAAAAATGTGCCTTTTGGGGAGGATGTTGGTTGTGATCATCAAGTGCAAGACTATTACCAGTTCAGTGACTAGTTTTGTTCTTTTCCTTTTCTTTCCTTAAGAATCCCCATAATCAGTCAGAAAATGTTTCTAACAAATTAGGTGTTGTCTTAATCTTCATACACTATTGTTAGAATATGTCCTGAGTTTCTCTGTAGTTTAGTATGCAGGACCATCCTTTTCAGTGAAAAATATGGGATAAACAGAGCAAAATCAAGAAAGCAGCACCTCACCCAACAAAAGAGGGATAGAGAGGACATACCTTCATGGGAAATTTATCCCAATATGCTCCAAGGGCGTTTATGGGAGCGGCTACCACTGACCCAATTTATAATCAGCGCTCGTGCCTGCCCAGTAACTTGCGGGCCCTGCCCGCCCAGTCATCAGGGGACCCTAACTGCCTAGTCAGCCAGGACAAACACCCCCCCACCCGGGCCATGCCATCAGTGAGCTACCAAGCCAGGCTGCCTGCCGAAAAAGGGCACATCTAGGATTTATTAGATAATCGCACTTACCGGAGAAGGCAGAAACCCTCAGAAAGACTTGAAATTCTGCCGAGAAATCTCTATAACCTCTGATGTATACCTGATACGGATAGACTCTTGACTCAAAGGGAAACCGAGTTAGAAAAAAAAAAAAAAAGAATTGAATCAAAAGGAAAGGCCACCAGCCAGAATGAACAAAAAAGGGAATTGGCTCAAATAAGAAACCAGCCATAACGATTAGGAAAACAAAACCATAAATAACTTTAAGAACGTAAACCTAAACAGAACTTCACCAAAATCAAACACTCAATGTTCCAAATAACTCTAAATTGTCCCTATTGGTAGCATTACCTCTCATCTATCCCTGTCGTCGAAGACTCTGATACTGGGGATTTAAAAGTGTGATGTTTCTCATAAAGGTCTGCAGGCATTGAGCTCCGCACAGTAATCTAAGTGCTGTCCGTAAGAGGCCCATTCTTCCAGTTCACTGAAAATGTTTGGTATGTGCATGGGCACTACATAATTCTCAAGGATATCTTCAATCTCTTTTTAGTTTAGGAGCAAGAAGTGGTCACATCACATTGAAGCTTCCCGACTGCTAGAGTAATTATGGTGATCTTTGACATCAACATATGGCTCACTCCGTTGATGTCATGCAACTCATGAGAAGCACAGGAGCTGACTTTCTTCAAAATCTTGTGAAATGCAACTTCTTCCTGTAAGCCTCCTTGAATAGTATTCAGGTCCTGCCTGTGTCCATCAATTCGGACTTTCAAGGTTAGTATGATTTTTCTAAATTTTCATTGCCGATTGCATTCTTCCATCTCACCTCATCATATTATATCGAACATGGTTCCTAGGAATTTCTGCTTCAGCAATGGGGAGTGCGCAATGAGGCAAAGGGATGGAATCAATAGGCTTTCAACATTGCAAACGAAGGACATCGCTCAGAAGGACTGCAGCCAGAAATCCTATTAACAGAAAATTCTGGCGTATAATAGGTCCTCCATGTTAAAGTCCAGCAGTTTTCATCCTACAACCTATTGGCAATAGGTAGGGTGGACCCAAAATCTTATTAAATGAATTCCTGATGTGGGATAATGTTCCCAACACACCCCTCACACATGGCACCCATAACTTGGAGGTAACATGGAGCATGCGTGGCAACGCTAGAACCAGAGGCGTGAAAATTGGCCGACTCTAATGCAATGTTAAAGTTCAGGATTTCCATCCTAAAACCAATTGCTCATAGGTGGGGTGACCCCAAGATCCTATTAATTGAATAGTTAGGACTTATTTTCTCGAGGTGAAACAATGTCTTCAACACTCAAAGCTGTGGAATAATGCTCTCAACACTCAAATGGGGGGCATCATGCAAGATCACCCAAACTCCTATTGAAAACTTTGGTTTGGTTGTTTGTCTATGGATGAAAAGCAAAGCAAACCTTAGCTCTGGGCCCGCCCTCACGGATTTGTTTTTTGGGCACCTCCCAAAAGGCATCATACTAATGGGGTTGGGTAACCATATATATTTTGGTTCTTCTTTTCCAATTCTTCCGATGTGGGACTAAGTTTGCATCCCAACACCTTAGTAGTAGCATTTTCAATCTTCCAAAATTGAAGTCTAGTATTCAGCATCGGAGATGATGTTTTTATGCAAGCAACAGGCAGGATCTTCAACACGAAGTCTTAGAGATGTGAACAGGGTTGAAGGATTGGCTCGAGGCCAAAAGAATATCATAAGCTATTCTGGACTAAGAAACTGGTTCAAGCAACAAATGACTAAAAGACGATCATAAATAGAGCTTCGAGGACTTCCAGCAAGATTACAAACTACCAACGATGAAATGCAATAAACACATTATTTATAATACCTGACCGCAAGATTACACTCTGCAATGGACAAAAAAAAATCAAGAATATTTTTAAATAGAATTGTTCATTTTTTCCATTTAAAATTTGACAGGTTAGCGTAGGTATTGAATACTTTTTGTCTATTCTTCGTATTTTACCTTCTTTTCCCTAGCATTAACCTTATTTCCTTTCTGATAATCATATGTACAATCCAACTTCAAGACATAATAAAAGAAAACCAGAGTCTAAACATCATATTTTCAGTACCCACATTGAAGCTAGAAGCGCTAATTGTTTACTTCGTAGACAACCAAAATGAATAATTAAGGACGAAAAGCACGGTTCATTAAAGGACCTGAAATAGATTTCAGTTTCAGAATGAACAAAGATCAAACAGAGAGAGAGCGAGGGAGAACAAAGATCAAACAGAGAGGAGAGCGAGGGAAGAGCCCTAACCTTACAGAGGAGCCATGGAGTTGGACCTGTTCTCGTTAATGATGGAGAGGGGGAAAGAGAGAGAGAGAGGGAATTGGGTCCAAAGAAAAAAAAAAAAAAAAAAAAAACCTAGGCTACGACGTCGCTTCGACCGTCTCAGAAAATTTGGAGGGAATGTTTACGCGCCAAGTGTTTTGACAAGAGTTCAAAAGAAATGAGTAAAGGCCGCACGTAAAAAAAAATTTCCTGCACTTTCCCCCATTATTTGATTTGAAAAATCTAGAACTTTCTTTTTTCAGGTCTAATGGTAAAATAAACCTAATTTTTTTGACATCTTTTCATTTAAGTCCCGAATTTTAAATTTTCTAATTTTTAACCTGAACTTAATAAGTAAAGCAATTTTAACTCTCACTCAAACTTTCATTTAATTTCATTCATCTTTATTGACCAACAAGAGATGGAGCGCTCGGAAAATAAAAAAAAAACAATAACCCTATAACAAATTTTGGAGTATTAGAATTAGATAAACATGAAATTCTGTTTTTCAATATTTTAGCATGAACTTTTTTTTTTTTTTGTGCTATGTAAGCATTCATCCTAATAAAAGTGGAGGGGAGATAGAGTTGGAATTAAAATTGCTTCACTTATACAAGTACAATTTAGAAATTAGAAAATTGAAAGTTTAGGATTTAACTCAAGAAGTGGTGAAAATACTAGATTATTTTTACCATTAAATCTTTTATTTTTATGCTCAAAATCTTGAACAATTAATTTACTTGCATCTTATTTCTCATATTTCGTTGATTTTTAAACCTTTTTGAGATGATTTAACTCTAAGAGCAAATATACACTCAATTCTATTTTATTCATTTTTTTTAGGGTTTAATGGTTTAATATTTTGGACAAGATTCAATGTTTTGTTGTTTTAGATTATATGTATGTATGAAATTAATTTTTCTATTAAAAATTATGACTTTTTTATCTTGTTCACTTATCATATTGTGAACCAAATAGGAGATAGGATAATAACTTTATCCAACTGGATAGCTATCATATCTATATCCGACTAGATTTTATTTCCTCTCCTATCCTATTTGGGCGGCCAAACAGGGTATTAGATCTTTTATTTTTATGCTCAAAAAAATCTTGAACTTATATTTTATATCTTATTCCAATTGTTAGACTTGTGGCTTACGTGGATAAAAAATGCTTAATTTTTCCTAACTTCCACTTGAAACTATTTTATTTTGTATTCTACTAACGTCTTATCTTTGATTGTCAAAGTTTTAAGTGAATGAAAAACTTTTAACATTTCGTAATGTTCATCTACACAATTTATACTACCGTTCTTGGGTAAGAAATTGGAAAAAAATTAAAAGTTCAGGACCTTCTTTAAAATAAAGTGAAAGTTTAAAACTTTTTTTGTCATATATAATTGTGACACCTCCACTTTCATACACTGAACGGGTGTACAAGGGTGCACTTATCTATCGTCCACTAAATGATTCCCTATTATTAATACAAAAGTGGAATCATAAACAACACACTTAATACTATATTACAGAATTAGTCACATCCCAAATAGAAGTTTAAAGCGACCAGACGCATAAAAGTTTAACTATTAATGGCCCTTTGACCCTTACCACCACCACCACTCTCGTACGGCACGTTCGTATGGGACCCACCCAAAAAAGGTTTAAACCATAAGGGTGAGTGTGAATGAACACTTAGTAAGGGATAATCAATTAGGTGCATGATCAAGAAAGTTCAACACAACAAATTCAACATAGTTTAGCTCGAACCATCAACCACTGAGAGACCCATAAGGTCATGAACGGTAGTGTCTGTTCAAACCCAGACACTGGGTCCAACTTTTGTGCATTAACTCAAGCACGGGGTCTACTCAACGTATCGGGGCCTGTCAACCAACCATTACGGCTCAAGTGTGCATTAACCCAAGCACCGGGTCTCCTATTCCTGCTTTCGCAGGTTATTCATCTCAATCAACAGGTTCAAACGCAACATCCAACAACCAACATAACAAGTGGGACCAAATAAATGGGTCCAACCATGTTCAAAATAATGTCTAGGATTTCAACAATTAAAATTATGGCAATAATTGGGTTGATGGATTCAAATGGTTATTCTCAAATGCAGGCAAATCAATAAATAAGGCTCAAATAACACGTACAGCCACAAATCGAATGAACAAATCAATATAGACATGCCAAATAATGTCCGGAACGGCAAATAGCACTCAAATATGAATAGATTCAGTTGAATTCAAGACGAATTAGGATGTTTCAACAAAAGAATTAAAATTCCTAACCGAAGTAAAAGAATGGAATTTCTCCTACAAAGATTAGATCACCCTGGATAGCCTGTGGGATAGGGATTATTTTTTTTTTTTTTCTTCCTCTTCTATGGCTGCTCGCCTCTTTCTTCTTTTCTCTTTTTTCTTTTTCCTTCCTTCTCCGGGCTTCACGCTCTCGTTCTCTTCAGTTTTTCATTTCTTTTTCTTCTCCGCACTCCCGCGGCTCACTTTCTCTCCCTCCCGTTCTTCTTCTTCTTTTTTTTTTTTTTTTTGTCTCACAGTAAGTTAGCCTTACTTGATATAAGATAGTGTATTATATATATATATAAAGTCATAAACTTGCCGGAACTTAGTGCAAAGTCACTAAGTTCCACCTCCCCCGTCCCCACGTGTAACTTTGATAATATATATATATATATATATATATATATATATATATATATATTATATTTTGTAAAATAATACATGTTATATAAATTTTAACATGCAAAATTATTACCTTACGCATTAGCTATGTGTGTAGATAAATAATCACTGCGTCGCACGCCCACCTATTCCAAATTTTCACCATATTTATCATCCTTGAATTATTAATCGGTTCCCAATTTTATCATTTTATCACTCCGATCATTCGTTCAATACAAATATTACATCCATCTCTTAATTTTCAGTCATATATTTACTACTTTTTTTCAAATTAAAATTAAATGAAAATTAGGGGCATCACAATAATGACATTGTATACCATGTCCATATGCTTGCGTAAAATTGTAATAAGGACTCCAACAATGATGACTTGAAGTGCGCAAGACTCAAATTGCTTTACGAGTATGAGTTTGAGTTAAAAATCAGAAATAATAGTGTAGGATTTAAATCAAATAAAGGTCAAAGTACATAGTAGATTTCACCATTAGGCCATGAATAAAAACAAACTAAACACAGCCGTGCTTGCTGCCCTTTTTCTGGTAATGATTTAATGGATAACACTATTCACCCCAATAAATTCATCTCTATCAAATTCTTATACTCGCATAATGAGATGGGTCACACACATAGTGATGAGCCCATCAAACATTGTGAGTGTACAAATTTTTTAGTAATTGATTGATTGATACATCTGATGACCCAAAAATTGAGCTTTTGAAACCTCATGAACAGAAAAGCCACAATGAAGGGGCAAGCAACCTTAATCCCAGGCTATTTAACTTGAATATCAGTATCCCTCCCCAATTGAAGTGGGTTTCTCGTCTCTTCTTCCTCATTGCAGATTTTAGTAGCACATAATTTTTTTATAATAGTTGAGCATACCGTAAATGAAATAGCTACGCTTGAGTCCAAGCAACTCTAACTAATCACTTGAACCAAATAAATTAAAGACAGCTAGTCCCTAAAAATCGAATTAGGTGAATCCAAGCAAAGGTCTCCCCATTTTACGACTTCTTTTATACCACTTTGCTACTAATATGTTCATTGCTCTTTATGCTCCATCTATAGACACTATGTAGCGAAATTTCGGCGTGGGATTATCCAACACATATGTTAATGGAGAGCATGTGTGAGAAAATTTCGTTTAGTACATCAGAAAGGGTCAAAGCCAAAACCTTGTAACACACTCTTCCCAGACAAATAGATTTGTCGCCCTTAGTAGAGGACACAGGCCCCCAACAATTGGTGCACTCCCCACCATCCAAGCTCAAAGCAGGGCTAATTGAGAAACATGTGGATCCCAGTAGGTGGTTCAAACTACACAAACCCATCCCTATTCCTTTTCCCCTTTTCCCCTTTGCCTTGTCTTTGTGTTTTTTTATGGTCGTGTTTCAACTCCCACCCCAAACATCTCCTATCACGCACCGCTCATCTTGCTTTTATTGTGATCAATATTTCTCCAATTTTGCATGCTTTTGCTTTGACTTCTTTCGGCTTTGTTTATTTATTTTGCATATTGTCATTTATTTTACGAAAAAAAAAAAGATATGAATTTTCCATTTTAAAAAAATAAAATTACTTAAGGCTAATCGGAGAAACAAAGTTTATTTTTTTATTCAATATGATTGAAAGTTTGTGTCTGATTTGGTTTTAAAATATCTTGAAGGCCAAAAAAGGAAGAAGTCTTCAATGATCTTGAAATGAATGCATTGCATCAGTCAACCAATTCATTACATATTTTATTATCTCAAGTGTGACTACGAAAATATTATTTCTGATCAGTCACCATTTATACTACTATCACAAAAATATATAGCTGAAATAAATAATATGAGTGCATATATAAGTTCATTATTTTCATTTGTTCCCATAATGACATGAACCGGCATGCACACACTCCTTGTGCTATGCCTAATTCGGGGAATCCAATCTACGTATACACTTATTCACAAATAAATTACACACTAATAGACCGTACAAGCTTAATTGGCTCGCATGCAATAACGAAATTAGTTTTGTCTTTCATCCACCACGCTTTCTTGATCTGAATCCATATCTTTCATAAATCATTCCCCAATTTTGTTTTTTTTTTTTTTTTTTCAATATCTAGGCTCAAGAGTATTGAACCTAACTAGACCCCTCATTTCGCTCTTTTAACCTTGATCTATCATTCCGACCCGATCAAGCATACCCACAAATACCGAGGGTGCAGTTCACCTTAGGCGAGCATGCATTGTCACATTTCCCGCAATGCAAGTTATTGCTACCAACATTCGTACACGTCCCATGGCAGCAACGTTGCCCAAAATGGCACTTCTGGCCGCACCAGCCGCAGTTGTCGTAGTCCCCGAGGGTGTTTCGGCAATGCTTCTTGCAGCAGTTGAGGATGCTCTTCCCTTGATTTGCAGACACCCCGTTGCATATGTTGACATCGCGACTCGTGACATTGCACTGTGCGCCTTTCTTCACGACTGTGCCCGACGTTGTCAAAGATCGGCCACGTAACGACCCGACCCTGTTCAGGAATGGGGTGTCGATGACATACACCTCCACATCGCCAGTCGAAGGTGGGGAAGGCAGCCGTGGGACAATACAAGGACAGGATGAGTTGAAAAAGAAGGGAGATAAATGTGAAGACACTAAGGAGAGGAGAGGTAACCATTTTTCTTTCTTTTCCTCTTCTTTTTTCCTTGGAGATTGGTGAGAGAAGGGTGGGGTGTGGGAGGAGATATATAAAGGTTGGAATCGGGTCATAAAAAGAATGTCCGCAATGTGTGGGGGGGGGGGGGGGGGGGGGGGGGGGGGGGATTGTTGGTTAATGGGAAGGTCCATTCCCTTAATTGTGCATTTGGGACATATTGGGAGCCACAAGTTGAATGGTGGTTGAGTGAAGTCTTTGGGAGTGGGGGCGTGTGCTGTGCAGTTGCCGGTTAAGCGGTTGGGTCAACTTTAGAGATGACTTTAGATATTAATGCGATTTTAGTAATTGAAGAGGGAGCTCGGTCGTTGAATGTGAGGCACTGGGCCCTATCTATCCACGTGCATCCCAAGCACAGGTCATTATGGCCTTATTAAGAAGGTCTTGCGGGATTGTATGCGTCACGTCGTTAAGATTGAAAATTATTGTTGCAATACTTTTGTACCGCGTCATTTGTGCATGATTAAACTTTTATAAAATTATAAACACATATTAATTTATGTTCTTATTTTAAATCAGTAAAATAATAGTAATAAAAATAAAAGAAAAAGAAAAAGTTTAAGGCAAAGCAACACCCAAAAAACCTGAAGAGACGTACTTAGAAAATTAATAAAAGTTTAAACGCCTCGTTGGCGACCTTTTAAAATTTTAAATCAATGGGATTAATAAAGCGAAAAGAAGAACTCAGAATGTACGTGTGCTCCATTTTATAAGGTTTCTTTGCACAAGAGGTTCACGCAGGCTTAATGGAGGGTGCCATGCCCGTGAGCCGTGTTGCCTAACCCATCATAATAAATTAATTGATTAGTGTTGTAGGAGAAAGAGTATAAAGATCTGTGACCCCATTGGATGAGATCATCACCCACAAGCTTTCTTACATTAAACATAGAAGAGATGATTCACTGGATGCATTGAATGTGATGATGTTTTTATAAATGTCCACAGGCTTTCTTATGCGTGTAATGGACACAAGGCAATAATAAAGTTTTCTGGTATGGACACGTGTGTCATATTTTGAAAGAAATAAAGAAAAGCATTACCAAGATGGTACCCTGATTGGTTGAGCATGAAGGGTGAAGTAAACGTGTGAGGACTCTTTGGTTGACGAAGAACTCCCGAGCTCACTCTGTTTGTATGGAATAGAAGAAGCATGAAATCAGATACGGACGAAGAAAAATGTAAAACCTTGGTAAGTTCTGGGGCATGAAATGAATGAAGTCAAATTGAGAGGGTGAATTGTGGATGTTTGTGTTTTGTGGACAGTAGCGTAAAAGGTCGTTGTTGGTGACAATTTGTGTGTACGTAACATTTGCACGTGTGATCTTTGAGCTCGGTTGCTAAGCGCTCATGCTAACCTAAATGGGATGGAATAAATGTTTTATAAAGATAAAATATGAATAACGAGAAGAGAATGTTAAGAAATGTCTCTTTTCAAGGCACGCGAGTTGAATAGGTAAGTAGTAGATATTATATCCGTGGTGATTAGTAATAGCGTACTCCATGTCTACTCACTTTATGGTTTCTTACATGTTATATTCTTATAGAGTACATATTCCATTTCATTCTACTAACCAAGTGAGCGGTAAATTTGTCCTCCATAAGTTACACTTGTTACATGTTGAATCTTGATGTTTGAACTATAGCACATAAAAATTCCCTGATATGGTACATCTGCCATGCTGACCGAAAATGGCACAGATGTTCGGGTTTTCAAATGAAATGCGTGCCATTTCCCAAGAGCCCATTGCCATTAAAAAGCCTGTGGGACTCGTCCACTCCAAGGAATAAAATAAAATCAATATGTAAGGAACAGCTTATTTTTATATTGATAATGGGCAAAATAATTTGTATTAATAGATATAAGTGAAATAAGTGTTCTTAATTCGATCAGTAGCTATAAAAGAAACAAAACGAAGAGATAGTTATTCCATATAAATAAAGGTAGAATGAAATAGTTAGGATCATGAACGAGCAAGTCATTATTCCTTTGTTTGCGGCAATCTACAATTTCGATTATTGACTAAATAGAATTTGAACGTTCATTCTATTTTGGGTTGAAATACTAAGGTTTGACTCCGAGCCAAGTTACGGGTCAAGGAGCCCCATAGCTTGCACCCTTTTTTCTTGTTTTCTTTGCTAGGCTAGAATATTGGGCCTTTGCTTGAAATAGAAATGTAAAGAGACACCAGAAGGAACAGACTTCCTAATAACTTGGATGTGGGGTTGAAGTGAGAGGTGCAAGAAACGTGAGGAAATACTAATTTTCTTTGTTTAACGAGTAAGAAAATATATATATATATATATATATATACCCTGTCCTTATGGGTAACAGATAAAAATTTGTCTTACCGTATGAAATAAACGAGTATTGACAGGTAAAGTTTTCAAAAATTACATTTTCGACAAGAAATAAGTATTTAATTTTAACTTGATAAAAAATAGGTAAAAGATTAAACAAGTACCATTCAGTGCATTTTGATGCATTCTATATTTTTAAGAATATTAATACTCATTTTAGTATATTTTTTATAGTCTAAAATTTTTGGAATTTTCTGGGTATTTTGTGCCACCAATAGTATTGGAGTCATTTGGATTCTTTTTTCAATTTAAATGTTTTGAGGATTTTTCAAGCATTTTGAATTGTAACTTAGTCATGAGAGAGATTTTGAGCTTTCAAGAGTGCTATGCTCATTTTGGCCTTTTTTACTTTCCATGTATTTAGGAGCATTTTTTGAATTTTCTGCTTGCAAGGGAATTTTAGGCATTTTACATTTTAAGAATACATAAAACATTATAAACTTATACAAGAACAATTTAAGAGAATTATGAACAAATTAGGAATTTACAATTTGAAGATGAGCAATTTGGGAAAATGAAAAACAAGTAGTCGAATTAATTGGACCGATACTGTTCATCCACACAGGGGCTTTATAGTAGTAAGATACATAAGTTGACATAAATATCTCGATAGTTCAAAAAAACAGAAAAAAGAAAAGAGATATCGAATCCCGTAGGCTAAATATAAGCGGGTTATGAGAATTAAATATTTTAGTTTACTCTAAAAATTAGGATCGAGTGAGACGGGTAAATCGATTTCGTAGGGTACAAAATCGAAGGAAGGTTTAAGGAGTAAGAGTTCCTAATAACTTGGAGGTGAAGGTTAAGGTGAGGGTGAAGTGAGAAGAGGAGGAAGAAAGGTGAGGGAATATGTCAAATTTCTTTCGGTGTGTGCGGCAACTGGTCTCTCTCAACCTTCACATGCATCCAACATCACCCAACCACTTCTCTTATTTAATTTAAAATTCATGCTTCTCCTTACCTTTCCACGTAATTTTAAAATTTAATTCTCTTTCAATAAGAAGAATATCAAATTAGTACCCAAATTGAAATGCAAGGCAGCTTTTAAACGGAAAGGCCTTTTTGTTATAAAATGTTGGCTTACCCTCGTACGGCTTAGATTGTTTGTTGTTTGTCAAACAACAACGTCAAATGCACTGGGTTTGACCATGAACAATCTTTTGATTCTACGAAATTGACGAATATTTGCTCCTTGTACGGATTCCATAATCGAGAGATAAAATAAAAAACTGATTAAATAATCGGACAGCCTAGGTGCGAACCAGGTCACTCTCTTTAGACGATTTGCCGCCTACTACGGGTAAACTGATTTTCGATGGAATCAGGAACAGTTGACATGAACAATTTTTTGATTTGACGAAATTGACGAATGTTCACTCCTTGTACAGATTCTATAATTGAGAGATAAAAAAAAAATTGATTAAATAATTGGACAACCTACGATTTGCGCCTACTGTAGTTAAAGCGGAGTAACAGTGTCTCCGATGCGTCGCCTCAGGATGCAAAAGCTGAAAGTTTGAATGATTCTTTGATTACTTGATAAAGAATCGAACCGAACTCACTATAAATGCACACTATGCCCAAAAAACTCAAGAACACTGAGAAAGCTTCTCTTTGAGAGAGCAAGCTAAGAGAAGAAGAGAGGAAATGTGAGTTGTGATTTCCTTCTCATAGCTCTTGGCCTTTTATAGGTGTAGGAAAATCTCCTCATAATGACAACCATAAAAACAAAATTAATATTGAAATAAATTCAATAATAAGTGAAAAGTAACAAAAAATTGACATAGTGATAATGAATTCTGTAATTAAAACAAATTAAACATTTGTAACGGAAAATCGTTATAACCATTACAAATTCTTTATTTATTAAGAATTTAAGATAAATAACTCCAACAAAATGAAAGGTCAATATTGGAGAATGTTCATGAAATGTACCTAGCATATATGTTATATGAGATGTACTCTCAAAATTACATAATCTTATATCATTTTTAAAGATCCAATCATATCGATGAAAATAACATGAAATCAAAAGTGAGCCGGTGAAATAATTACTTTTAGTGAGCGCATTAAAATGGGTTCTTAATACTCTGTTCCAAGTTTCTTGTCACTTTTAGTGAGCGCATTAAAATGAGTTCTTAATACTCTGTTTCAAGCTTCTTGTCATGGATTTTGTGTCTATCGAGTTTCAATGAATTGAGCAAAGTCTGGGCCATCTATTGAGGTTCATTTACGAGGCAGTGACCCAAAATTTATCCAATTCCAAAATCAAATCGGGTATAAGTTACTTCCCTTTTTTTTTTCCCTTTCATTTTGATTACAAAGGAGGTCAATAGCTTGAGGAGAAAGGAAAATGAAAATTATTACCTGTTAGATGTAATGAAAACCCAAACTCCCAACCTCTATTATAGGAAAGTTGGTCATTATTGGCTGTGGCTATAATGCTAGTTTCTCAAGAATTAAAACTATGAAAAACGAAAAACGATCAATAACATAGTGAAGTACGCAAAAATTAATGTGCTTTCGCACTATAAAAATACATTATAAAGTGAAGCGAATTACATAAATGGAAATAACTGATGATGAGATATCGGAACATTGGTCATGAACCATCATCATATCACAGCTCAAACAGAGCTAGACAAATCTATATAACTGCTACTAATTAAGCAAGCACGAACTTTATTTAATCGGACGATACTCAAATTTTATAAACTACCATGGCATAAGTAGAGTTCTTAATCAATGGTTGGTACGCTTTCTGTGATTTCCACGTAGGCCTCAGATAGCATGGTTCTATACTGCTCCTTACGTTCTTCTGCTAGCTGTACTGATCGTAGAACCACTCTAGTTTACTCATCCAGCATACCCGCACACGCCGCTCTCGCACTTGATCCCCGGCTCGCATGCATTGTTGCACTTGCCACAGTGCGCAACGTTAGACACGACTTTAACACACTTACCGCTGCAGCAAAGCTGCTCGAAACCGCACTTCCGCTCGCACGTCCCACAGTGATTGCGATCGGAATGCACATTCCGGCAATGCTTCTTGCAACAGAAAAGAAGTTCGTTCTTGGTGGAGGGCTGGCATGTGTTGGTAGCGTTACAGCGCGCACCTTTCTTCCCATCCTCCCGCAGGAACCGCCCCCGAAACCTCGTATTTAAAAACGGCGCGTTGGTTAATTGATCGTCGAAGTCGAGGGCGATGGCGAACCGAGCTGTTAGGAAGAGGGTGATCACAAGGGTTAGAGCTGCGGTTGCGAAGAGGGAAATGGAAGACATTGTATAATTTTTTTAAGTGAGTGTTAAGACCAATGGTGGTAAACGCTATTTATAGACATTGAAGCTTGTTGATATTCAAATAATAATAACAGAAAAATGTATTAAAAACAAACAAACAAGAGACAAGAAACAAAAGAGAAAAGAAGAAGAAATGTAAGGAAAGGAGTGGGAGTTACATTCCCACTACACGGATTACAAAAGTGGGGGAGAGGAAGTTTAAAATTGGTGGTTATTGAGGAGACTTTGTGGGTGGCCTTGGCATTGGGAGTGGTGTTGATATTATGTATTGAAGCTTTGTATTATTATACATTCTTTGATTAAACTAACAGGGGAGTTGTTTCTTGAATTAATAACTCTCGACATTATTGAAGTCGGTTCCTACTTTGAAACATGTGCGCTGCAGAGATAGTTTCAAGCTCACGAAGTGTTGGGCCTGAGATTTTCGTATTATAGTTGGAAAGTGTTTTTCCATTGTAGTTGGAATATGTTTTCCAATTGTGGGGTTTTCAATTGCAGTTAAAATGGTTTTGCCCTAATTTATGAGTATAAATATATTGTTTTCTCTCTTATTCCCATATGATCGATTCTTAAGAGAAACCTTAATAAAAATATTAGTGAGGAATTTTTCTTTGTTGGACGTAACCCTACATTGGGTGAATAAAGATAAATCCATGTCTCTCTCTTTTTTTTAATTATTATCTTTTTTTATATTTAATTGCTTGACAATTCTTACGAAACCATTCAAATGTTAGTTGTTTATATGCAATTAAATCAATGTTTGGCGATGTCCGCACAATGGGCTAAAGTTATTTGTAGGTAGGATTTGTGCGCCGCGCGCTGGGTCTGTGTTGTTCAGTCATCATTGAATGCAGTGAGCCTTTCCATTTTACGCATTATGTAATTCATAATGGGTACATATTATAAGACCCACAAAGCTTCAATTGTTTTACATTTTTTAAGATACTTTTTGAAATGCATCAAGTCAAACGTGAGTATGCAAATAGAACAACACGTAGTGACTTGAGAGCCATTTTAATAAGCGCTCAACTTTTTGTTGTTGTTGTTTTTTTTTATATGTATAGTGGAGCACAATCATGCATTGGGCGGTTGTTTTCGAACACCTGTCTCAAATTGTATGCATCTGGTCGAGGTAGGCATATGGAAGATCTGAATAGAGCCATAGCAAAATCACGAAAAGTTTACGTGTCACGAATCTAATGGAGGGTCCTTCAATAAATGCCAAAATATGCTCTCATAGATTTGTATCGCATAAGCTTTTTGTACTTTTGTTATGAAATTCTTTTGTGTCCATGGCATTATTTGGAAAATCTGCACCAATTTGTGCAAAATAAGAATATCCGAACACAATTTTTTTTTGATACCTAGTGACACATTTGGTTCGCGAAATAAAATTGCTATCCTAATGAAAGAAATGACGAACAACTATTCTCAAAGATCACAGATGGAATAGAAATTGTTGAATAGGCTAGGAGTTCTTATGTTGTTATCCTAGCTGGAGTAAATTTTATTGAACTTTGATGACTTTCATAGTGGTCATTAAACTTTAATTTGTTGTAATGATGCACCACTAAACTTTCAGTTTTGTAACAATTTCATGATTCTAATTAACACCGTTGATAGAGGTACTAACCGTGATGTTGTGGCATCCTTAAATAAACTTACGTGGCATGTATGGTGGCCACTGAACTTATATTGTTCTTTCACAATGGCTACTAAACTTTGATTTGATACAATCAACTCGCTAAACTTTTAGATTTGTCTCAATTCGGTCATTACAAGCATGAATGCAGCAAGCATGACATTATAAACCACCTGTTGAAAATGCTTTCACATATTAGCCATAAGAGTTAAAAAGTGAGTCCCATGACTGCCAACCCCATTACCATTCGGTGTCAAATGCAATGGACTCAAATGATGAAATTGAGACAAACCTAAAAGTTCAATGAGTCGGTTGGATCAAATTAAAATCACACTCCGAAACACACCATCAATAAGATCCATTTAAGATTATGCCTTAACTTGCCACGTCATTAGCGTTAACACATTTACTGGCGGTGCTAACGAGCATTGAGGAAACCGTTCCAAAAGTAAAAGCTCTGAGGTGCTGAGGGATGTCGAACCCGTTTGATTACAACCTTTGCGTTGGGCCAAAGTTGATGATTGCTTTTCAGGCCCAAAACAGAAACCCAAGCGTTTTTACTTTGAAAAGTAGGCCGACACTCCAACCGTGCGGCCCACTCAACGAGCAACGGATCCTCGAAGTTCAAATTCAAATTCCCTCTCAGAGTCTCCCGTTGCTGCGCGGGTCACTGCAACTCTCGATCGATCGATTTGTTCTTCTGCAATGGCGACCGCTAACGCCTTCCTCACAACACCAACGAAGACTGCATCCGACAAGGCCACCCGCGGCGGCTCCTCCGTCTCTCGAAAGCCCCACAACGCAGCCGCAGATTCCTCCTCGGCTCGGTCTTCGGACTTCAAGTCCCGATTCGAGGCATACAATCGCCTGCAGGGCGCCGCGGTGGCCTTCGGCGAGAAGCTTCCCATCCCCGAGATCGTAGCCCTGGGGGGCCAGTCCGATGGCAAGAGCTCTCTCCTCGAAGCCTTCCTCGGTTTCCGATTCAATGTCCGCGAGGTCGAAATGGGCACCCGACGTCCCCTCATCCTCCAAATGGTCCACGATCCCACCGCCCTTGACCCTCGGTGCCGCTTTCCAGGCAGGAACCCCTCTACCGAGTTTGTTAGGGTTCTTACTAATTTACTTTTGTCGATTTTAGGGTTTCAGATTGGCAATGGGAATCAGGATATACGCTTCATAGGCGTCGCTGTTTTTCTTTGAGGCTTAGTTGCGCTTCTGAGAAAGCTCATGAAATTAACTAAAGGATTAGAGGGTTGAACGTTTCATCGTTTTAGTTCCTAGAAAAGCAGTAAATGATATTCTTTGGAGAAAAAAAAAAAACTTGTATAATTTTGTGTTGAACTGAGTAGAAATTGCCTTTCTTTTTTCCTGGAAGCAAGTTATGGAAACGCAAGATTGACTCCCTGAAAACATTTTCTATTACTTTTTTGTGGCCACTAGACAGAATGTTAAGTATTTTTATCGAGATATGGGCAAGTAGAAGCCCCCGTCTTTCTGGAATTTTTTCTTGTACCCTACAACACCCGCCATGAGTCCATAAAATAGCAATCTCAACTTGAAAGTGTAGCTCTCTTCTTATGATGTACTCGTTATCATATACCAATGAACTTAATGCTATTATCCGATAATGACATGAAAAGTGCGACAGGAGGAGGATTCAGAAGAATATGGAGGCCCTGTTGTTCTTGCGTCGGCCATTGCAGGCATTATAAAATCTCGAACTGAGGCGTATTTGAAGAAGGCTAAAAGTGCTGTTTCTCCTAAGCCAATTGTGATGAGAGCAGAATATGCACATTGTCCTAACCTCACCATTATTGATACCCCAGGCTTCGTTCTTAAGGTGGCTTGTTATGCATCCATTGAATTGGAACTTTTTAGACGTAGACATGCTACCTTTTCTTTTTAAAATTGACTTTGAAACTATTTTCCAGGCGAAAGAAAGGAGAACCAGAGAACACGCCTGATGAAATTCTCTCAATGGTCAAGTCACTAGCTAGTCCTCCACATCGTATTCTCCTGTTTCTCCAACAGAGCAGCGTGGAGTGGTGTTCGTCATTGTGGCTAGATCCCATTCGAGAAATTGATCCTACCTTCAGACGAACAATAATTGTTGTATCTAAATTTGATAATCGTCTTAAGGTAATTTTTGTCAAGTTTATCTATATTGGCCAATTATGACTAAATAGATTTAAAAGTAAAATAGTCACGGATCATCCATATAATATACAAAAAGAAACTCCAGATATTTGATGTTTGAATGAGATCTCAATTCCAGCGATGGCAGTGGGTCATAAATCATATTTCCTTGATACTAATTCTTGCAATGTCGGTGATTTAATAAGTCATTGAAATGACTAAATAAAACTCTTATTTTTTCCCTCTAGGAAAATGTGACTGTCATTAATGTCAATCAATTGATTTCAAGAATGTTACTCAATGCAGGAATTTAGTGACCGGTGGGAAGTTGATCGGTACTTGAGTGCAAGTGGTTACCTTGGAGAGAACACTCGCCCTTTTTTTGTGGCCTTGCCCAAGGACAGGAGCACTGTTTCAAATGAAGAATTTCGTAGGCAAATATCGCAGGTGGACTTAGAAATTTTACGTCATCTCCGTGAGGGTGTCAAGGGAGGATTTGATGAAGACAAGTTTAGGGCCCTCTATTGGTTTTAGTTCTTTGAGAGAATTTTTGGAGTCTGAGTTACAGAAAAGGTACAAAGAAGCTGCACCAGCAACTATAGCTCTGCTTGAGCAACGGTGCTGGTGAAGTTACAACTGAATTAGAGAGAATGGACTCTAAAATACAGGCTACTTCTGATATATCTCATCTTCGGAGATCTGCAATGTTGCATGCGGCTTCTATCAGCAATCATGTGGTGTGTAATCGAGTCCTTTTTACCATTGACAATTTTTTTAATAATGGATTTGTACTTCTTATTGCATAATTCTGGTTTTCTGGTTTTCTCCTGATTTCATGTTTACAGCATAATTCACTATATGATTTGTTGGTTTGCAAAGTATCATAGTACTGAAAACATTTCTGTGCTCCAAATAGTTTAACAACGTTTTGTACCCCCAACATGCCTCTGAAGTATAATCAATTATTTTACCTATCTGCAAGCATATCATTTTCTGTGGTAAATTAAAGAGGATGACCTTTTCTTGTACAATGCTGAAGGGAGCTTTGATTGACGGAGCAGCAGATCCTGCTCCTGAGCAGTGGGGGAAAACAACTGAGGAGGAGCAGTGTCGGAGTGGTATAGGGAGCTGGCCTGGTGTCACTGCAGATGTAAAACCACCTAATGCAACTCTTCGGCTCTATGGTGGAGCCGCTTTTGAAAGAGTGATGCATGAATTTCGATGTGCTGCTTACTCCATGGAATGTCCACCTGTATCAAGGGAGAAGGTACTCGTTGACTTAACTGCAGACGTAAAACCAACCAATGCAACTTTGCCTATCTATATATTATTAAGATTTTTCTTTGCATGACAGGTGGCAAACATATTACTTGCCCATGCTGGCCGAGGTGGCAGTAGAGGGGTAGCAGAGGCAGCTGCTGAGATTGCCCGTGCTGCAGCACGGTCATGGCTTGCTCCTCTTCTTGACACTGCTTGTGATCGACTTGCTTTTGTGCTGGGGAGTCTATTTGATATTGCTGTCGAGAGAACACATAGTAGTGAGTCAAACTGTATGCAGCAACAACTTAATTTTCCATGATTGCCTTCTACCTTTCATTAACAACTAGTTTTGAATGATCTTGAGCATTCATACCCTTTTTTTTTTTCTACGAGTAGTTAGCACATTGATTGTTGCATGAATGGGGACACTGTTCATCTACAATTTACTTGTTAGTCAGAGTTCACTTTCCATTTTTTCCAGAAATTTGTATGTTAATTTTCTATAAACTGAGGAAAAATAGGTTCCATATTTACTTTGCAGATGGGAGGAAAACCAGTGACATGGATGGGTATGTGGGTTTTCTTGCTGCTTTAAGGCACTCTTACAACTGCTTCATAAACGATCTTTCCAAACAGTGCAAGCAACTAGTGCGGCACCACCTTGATTCAGTTACAAGTCAATATGCTCTGGTCTGCTATGAGAATGACTTCCAAGGAGGGTTTGGCTCCGGAACCTCTATTCACCAATTTAACCAAGCTTCCACAGGTTCATTATGCTTTGAGATTTCTGAAAAGGGGGCAGCACACCACACTGAGACGATGAATGATCAAGAAAACTTACCTCCAGAAAACAGTGCACAGAAAATCACACCAGGGAAAGGCTCAGAACACAGAGAAGCACTCCGAGAAAGCCAGATGACTGTGCCTGAGACCCCATCACCTGAACAGCCATGTGATCTTTTTGGTGTTAAGGAGCATGGAAATGGTATGCAAATGAAAGCGAGAAAAAGGAATTCCAGAATGACAGGAAACTGCAGAAATGTAGATTCTTTAAGACTCCAAAATGGTGGTGGTCTTGTATTTGGGAATGGAGATAATATTTTGAGGTCAGGCTCTGCTTATTCAGAGACATGCTCATATGCTGCCCAGCATTTTGCATGGATCCGTGAAGTTCTGGTTGACCGAAGTGTGACATCAACTCTGAACTCTGGATTTCTAGCGCCTTGGTAATACTTTATGAAGTTGTTGTGTTTAAAAAAGCATGCGGCCACTTTTTTCTCCTAGATTTTGATTTCATCTTTTAGTTGAATTGGGTTATTGGCCTTTCCATATGCTTTATGGGGATTGGGCATACTCATTTTCTTATCAACATCATTTGCCATATTTATTCCAGACAAGTATACTCAATGATTCCATAGCATGCTTCAATAATATGTTATATTGTGTTTTTAATGGCTATTATTCCTTGGCCAATCATATAGGGTGTTAAACCTTATTCGAGCCTTATAAGGCTAAAAGTATGCCTTAATCAAGGGCTCAAGCTTAGATGTTAGGTAAAATCATTTCTGTTATATTCTTTAGACTGTTTTTACTTGTACAACCTTCATTGCAATCCTCATACACACACTCATAAACACACACATCAACTATATTTGTTTACACGTCAGATGAGGAATTAATTGGGTGACTTGTTATTCATGTTGAATCAGCCAAGATCAGCTTCTGGTGGCCCTTGGCTTGGATTTGTTTGCCGTCAATGATGAAAAATTTATGGACATGTTTGTTGCACCTGATGCCATTGAAATGCTTCAAAGTGAACGGCAGTCTCTCCAGAAACGTCAAAAGATGCTCCAATCTTGCTTGAATGAGTTCAAAAGTGTAGCACGAGTACTCTGATAGAAAGCTTCATTTTATGCAATTATGTGAAAAATCAGTACAAGTTCGAAGGTTTCACATCCAGTGAACAATGACAACATCCATAAACTTCTGTCTAGGTATTTACATGTGATTGGATCATTTCAATTGTTGTGTGTACAGATTATGGTTGATGCGTGATAACTGATTTTATTACTGTAGCAAATAGGCATTTGTTGGGTACCAAACCAGAGAAGACATGGCAATCTATGTGAAGCGTTTTGTCTTCTTTCTTCTCTTTCTCCCCTTTCATCGTTCCGCTTTTTTTTTTTCTTTTTTAATTGTCAAAGCCAGATATCCTTACAATGCATTGCAGAAAACGGAGCGTTGGACTCTTTTATCACACTTGTTTTTTGCTGTTCAGAGCCGGTTTGGGAATAGCATTGAAGAGGTGATTATGAGATGTCATCCACCATAAGCTCCTAATTGCATTTGGTGAAATAAAACAGGTACTTAAATCTGCTTTCTGATCATATAAAAAGGCTGTTATAAGTGGGAATTTCATGATCTCCAACTTAGTATAATGTACATTTCAGCTGATGTGAGTTCTTGTAGTGGGTCTTAGTTTCATCTTGAGAGCTTTATTAGTGGGGGTGAATAAAGTGTTCCTTTGAATTCTTTCCTGGAGAGATTTGTATTCTTCCCTCCCTTTTCACAGCGTAATTTATATGGCCAGTCTTTGGTTATTGGTATAAAATAGGAACTGAGTCATTTACCACCGTCTTTGATAACCAAAGTGAGAAGCACTTGTTTAGCATCTGGGCACCATCTAAAAAGTGATATGTTGTGGAAGCCACTATGTGGCGAGTGAGGGGAGAAAGAGAACCCACAAAAAAGAAAAGAAAAAAAAAAACTTTGGATACCAATAAAAGTGTACAAGCTTTGATTACGAACTTGTATGATAATTCTCTGCATCCACTCGAGTGTTATGCGGAACATTTTCTATGGATGTGGATATTAGTGAGTATTTTAAGTTGGTAGATGTTGTTGTGGACATCAACTTGTGGGCTTGGGCTTCTTCTTCATATCATGAGGTCGGTCCAAGTCTGTATGCAAACAAGTGGCATCATCAAGATGATTTCTTTATAATCTCCGCTGCATAATCATATGTTTGAATGAAAGGAATGGGAATGGATGACCATTTCTTTTCAATGGTTGCACACTCATTGTCTTCTCGTCTAATTTTCACCTGTTTAAACGCAACCTAAGAGTTCAGAAAAGCCTTAGGAAAAAGTCCGGTATACTTTCTTTTTTCCCCTTTTTTTGGTTATCAAAGTTTGGTATACTTTAGGTTAGATTTGGACCAACCAAACATATTCTCCCATTTAATGCGTTGGTGCTACAAGTGATGTCTTCTACTTGCATGATATTTGGTAAGGCTCACCTCATTATGTGAGACTTGTTAGGGATAAGTTTCAAGGGATGAGTTAGCAACACTCCTTTCTATCCAATGTAGACTATCATCACCCATGGAATATGGGGGCGTAGACCATGCCAGTCTAAGGTATGACTTGTTTTAATGACTATTTTTCCCATTTGACTAATTCAGAAGCCATTAAAATGCACTGAAATGGTCCCCTCCCCTAATTCCCCACACTCCCCATTTTAAGTGTTCCTTCCAAGTAACCTTCTCTTAACAGGTAATTAAATCATAATTAAGCACATAATTTGTTAAAACGACTTTGTAAGCTTCAATAACCTGTGTCAGGGATGCATATTATTAGGCAAAAACAAATTCAGGGGCCTCATTTGTTTGGTGTCCAAGGATTCCTTTTGAGTATTGAATCCCCCTACACAGCATAACATGGTGGAGGAGCAATTTCTTTTCCTTAAATCTGAAGCAAAACTTGATTGCAAGTAGAGCTTTCTGTTGCCCTAAATTGAAAGCAACAGTTGCCTGCTAAATGGGTGCCTGTGGGTCAAACATTGGAAAATATGCCAATTGTGGTCTGTGGTGAATGGCAATTAAAGAAGATGGTTGAACAACAAATTGCATGATGCCACTGCAAGTCAACATTTGGCTGCTGTCCACAAACCAATCTGTGAAGATTATCATGCCAGATTTTATTAAAATATAAACAAAGTAGGAAAATGAATGATAGTTGTTGCTTTGAATGCTCCAACATAGGATGTACAGATGGCCCTAAGCAGGTGGCCTAAATTGAAATAAGTTCTAATGTTTGTGGATTGTGGGGAGAATGTGCCTTTCTCTTAATTTATTTCCTCCCCTACCAAGCATGAGTCAAATGCACTTTATTTCTGCTTCTCCCTACTTTTTTTTTTCTCCCACTTTTTTTTTTTTTTTTTACCTAGCATATAAAGTGCTATTATTTATGCATAGCCAATCAAACAAAAAGAAGAAGTGGTAAATCAAGGGGACAATTTCAATTCTAATAATAGGAAATAAGTCTCATTTATTTGGTTTGATTTAGATCTCAGAATAATTATTATTGTTGAAGCCTTATTCGGGTTCATGAACCAAAAAAAAAAAGCCACTCGCAAATTATATTCATATGAAATACTCATTTCAATACACTAAAGGAGAAAATGTTTCTTAGTAAATTGGGTAGATCTAATGTTTGTATTGGTTAAAAATAATTACCATTGAGAGTGGAAAAGTGATGTAGAGGGCCATGCTTCTTTGACTACACAAGCCCTTTCTTGGACTCTCTCCATCCCCCTTTTTTTTGGACTCTTTAACACAAACCCTTTTTTGGACTCTCTCTCTCTCTCTTCCCCCTCCCTCCATCTCTTTCATTTTTTTTTGTTGTTGGCCTCCGTTAACTCTAGACAAATATCTAGTGTTCATCGAGCAACGATACTCGATACTCTTATTCGTATATATTAGCATCCATATGAAATTTGGTTTCGAGTCAAATTTTTTAATTCAATTACATACTTACCTTGATGCGTGTGGATGTTAGTGCTCAGTGGGCAGTAAAAAAATTTCACTCTGCCCTTTCAATAGTAAAACATAGCTTGCAGTGATCTCCTTTATAGAAGTCATGGTCCCCTCTAATCTTATCAATCAATGTGTCCAAGTCTTACCAGATGATACACCATTCAAGAAACTGTTTCAAATTGTTTCCTTGCACCTCCATTTTGCAACCTCATAGGAACACCAAAATCCATGAAATTTCCTAAAGAGAAAGTGCTGTCTATTTTTGTTGCTTTTGAAAGATAAATACAAGGTACCCTTTTACTTTATGCGAACCCTAAACAGCCCTAGTGGCAGTGTCAGAAGTTGGCACACATTCAAAGATCATTTATAATAGGGGTGGGCATAGTTTCAGAATTCCCGAATTTTTCGAAAAATTTTCCGATGGTCCGGAAATTCTATCGGAGATCAGAAATTTTTTAAAATAATTCGGTGTTCGAGAATCGGGTTGGAAATTTTTTTAAAAAAATTTGGAAATTCCTGAATTTTCTGAATTTCCCACATTTTCGTAATCATAGAGTTCTTTTTTTAGGTTTTCATTTAATTCCCTCTAGATCCTCCTTATTTTCTCCTCACTCGAGATATTCGGTCAGGAAATGAATTTCTCAAATTTTTGTTCGAGAAATTTCCGTTTGGAAATTTAGGGAAAAATTTTAATTCTGTCAGGAATCGGAATAAAAAAAGTTTGGAAAAAAGTTAGAAAATGATAATTCGATCGGAAAATTCCCGAATTATCTGAATGAACACCTCTCATTTGTAAGGTCACATAGAAGTACAATCACAATGTGCACATATTGAAGGAGCGGTCTTAGTTTCATTGCATATGATTTGGCTTTTCCATTAAATGCGACGTACGTGTAGTTAAACAAGTATCTCAGGACTTCTAAAAATGCTGGTCGCTTTGTACGATCTTATCATAAATGAGTCTCATGCTTTTATGAATTTTTCGAGAAATGATTTTTATGGTACATATGATATAGTATTGTGTCTCATATAAGTCATTTTCTGCCAAATATATATATATATATATATATATTGAAATTAGTGGACTTACTTGACTTGGCATTACAAAGAAAAAAGAGAGTAATGGAATCTGAATTGTTCTTTCATTTTTACTCCTCCCACATTTTAATTCAATCTAAGCAAGCATCATTTTAAAGATCAAGAACAAGTTTAAGACCTTGAATAAAGAATTATGATTATGAAGCAAAAACTCTAGTCATAAAGGTTAAAAATAAAAGAATATTTCTATTCCTAGACAGCTATGAACAATGACGAACTACCCAGTAAAATCTTTGCAGCAAGAGCCACGAGAGATTAAAAGAAATATATTGCTTAACTTCTTTTTTATTTTCATGGTGTATATGGTGAATATCTCAGACTTTTAATCACTTTATCGTGAAAAAACATCATTATTATAGGATAAAACTTCAAAAGCAAAAGTATAAGAAAGAATTCTTCTCTTTTTCTTTTGTTCTTTACTATGCCTGTGGAGGAGTTGACCCTAAGTTCTGAATTTATAATTAGATCTCTTTTTTAGATGAGTTGACCCCAAAATTCATAGACAATTGTTTGAATTTTTGCAATTTCAACTCCTCCAGAGTTTAATTTAAACACCTGATGAAGCATTATTGTTATGATGTCAACTTGTGTTGCTTGCAATAAATAATAAAGGGAAGGCTTGAATTAAGCAAACTGCATAATTCAACTATGAGAGGTTTGAATTAAGCCTTGTACTTAACTGTAAACAGCTGCTCAAGAATTTTTAAACAGATGCCAATATATATAAAAGTGAAAAGGGAGTGGGTTAGGCCCGTAGATGAAGCTATTGGGAGTCAATTCCATCAAAGTCAATTAGGCCATTTGCGTTTTTTAGAATTTCACAATCCATGGAAATGCTACAAAACAATTCACACCATTATAGGGTAAGAAGAATCCTAGGATGCCATTGTTGGCTTAGTGGAGGTGAGATGCAGCATTTGATCCCCTTCTTATTCTCAATCTAAATGAGAATTTGATTCTCTTTGCCCCTGTGGTTTTTCATATTGACCAAGTAAAGTCTTTAGCTGATCTAGCCTAGATTCGTACCATATTGTGTTATATATGCAACGCGACGGCATAAAAATTATTAGGTTAGAGGACCCACCAGGACAATCGTGACTTGCAATGTTACGTATTAAAGCATAAGTTCTAATTTTAAAAAGGGTCGAGTTGAGTGACTAACAATAAGATTGCGAGTCAAAATTCTTAACATAATTAATGTTTTCACTACTTTTCAATCTCACATGCAATGACAAGTCTAAACAACAAAAGTTAATAAGCCTTTCTAAGAAGCAAGCCTTACAATTATAAACATTCATTTTCTCACTAATATGAGCAATAATCCAGCAAAATGAATCTACACATGGTGACATTATAATATTAGAGGGACATTTTTGAGATAAGTGGACTCAATAAGAGAGGTTTTTTGTGTGCATGGGAGAAGATTGTAATTATGGTTCACAAACTTCAAATGGAAAAGCAAAGAATTTGAAACTGCATACAATATGATTGCACAAATTTACCAAATTTTCCTCAATGCATGCACCATTTGAACAAGATTGACCGGAGATTTCATTGATGACTCGAAGTACAAGACTTCACTGGCTCAGCCCAAAGTACGAGACATATACATATGAGCGGAGGCGGAGGAGGAGGAGGAGGAGAGCTTCAGGGCGGGGCCCATTTAGTACTGAGTTCCCAAATTTGATTGGAGCGTGCAGGACACGCGCTCCACTAGGAGGGACTGGGGACTGATGTTTTCTGAGCAACGTGTGTGTTTTGCAGTGACGGGCACTGAAGTCAATGCCTCAACAGCTTTTACTTCAATGGGGTGATGCCCAAAAATTCCCTGCCATTACGCCCCGCTGATCTTTCTCTCTTTCTAATCCCAAGGGCAGTTGAAGTTTTCTCGAGAACCAATCAAACCCTAACCCCACCACCAAAATATTCTAATAACTTGCACTACAAAAACTTAGATGGGTGACGATGTGGTCAATTTCAACCCTCTAGGATAATGAAAATTTTGATATTTTTACCCATAAAATCACCTAATTAGCTGATAAAATTGATCGATTGTGACAAGAGTTATAACTTACATAAAAATAATGACGTTTTGCTAATATCATATTATTCGTGAGTTTTTGAGTAAATTCGTAGTCTTTTGATTATGATAATTTTGTAGTGCAAGTCATGAATTTCATTTGTATATAACAGAAGAAAGACTGACATATTTCTGTTCAAATCATTAATACTGTGTGGATAACTGAGATGTAATAATTAAACCTGTAATTATTGTCGATAATTTTTTTTAAAAAAAATGAATAAAATAGAATCGTCATTTATATCACAAACCAAATAGAACCTAATTTTATTTTGATGTTTTCAAGAAATCCTTCGTAAAATTGTAATATAAATTACAATTTAGCGTCACACCATTTCAATGTATAAAAACAAAGCGTAGAAGATAGGAAGGGCAATCCCCTCTCACCAAGGCAAGCAAAGACTTCTTATTTTCGCTTAGCCCTCCCTCTCTCCTCTTTCCTACCCACACTCATCTCTCTCTTTCTCTCTCTCCCTCTCTCTCCCTCTCTCTCTCGCTCTCTGTTTCTCCTCTTTCTCTGACCTCATCGGAGGGGCTCAAGAAAGAGAGAGAAACCCATCATCAATGGAGAGCAATTCAAGAACTGGAGAGAGAGAGAACCCATCTCCCACAAACTCCCCCAGCAGCAGAGGAAGCAGCAGCAACAACAATAATGGAGGAGGAGGAGGAGGAGGAGCCCAAATCCAAACTCCGAGACCCATTATGAATCCATCGACACCCAGATCCGAATCCACGAATCCATACCCAACCACCTTTGTTCAAGCCGACACCTCCAATTTCAAGCAGGTGGTCCAGATGCTCACCTGGATCCTCCGAATCCCCCACAGATCCGACCCATCCCAAGAGCTCCCCAAT
This sequence comes from Santalum album, assembly GCA_034195605.1. Taxonomy (NCBI): domain Eukaryota; kingdom Viridiplantae; phylum Streptophyta; class Magnoliopsida; order Santalales; family Santalaceae; genus Santalum; species Santalum album. The sequence continues at coordinate 12,695,560 of CM067259.1, forward strand.
CCCCCCAATTCGAACGGGGGCGCCGCAGAAGAAACAGGGGTTCAAGCTGTACGAGCGCAGGAGGAGCCTCAAGAACGGGCTCATCATAAGCCCCTTTCTCTCCTCCTCCGCCGCCGCGTTCTCCAATTCAGGGATCTCGCCGAGGAAGCTTCCTCCGGCGGCGCCGCCGCATACGACGGAGATTCTGTCTCCGAGCATGCTCGATTTCCCGAAGCTGGTGCTGAGCCCAGTGACGCCATTGTTGAGCACGGACGAATCGGCGTTCAACAACAGGGCGTCGCCGTCGACGACGGGGAGCTACTCATCGCCTGAGGAGGCCAAGGCCATCGCGGAGAAGGGGTTCTACTTGCATCCGTCGCCCCGAGAATCGGAGCCGCCGCAGCTGCTGCCGCTGTTCCCGGTCACCTCTCCTAGGCTTTCAGACAGGTAGAACAACTACTCTCTCTCTCTCTCTCTCTCTCTCTGCTTCAATTGTACAATTTCTTCTTCTTCTTCTTCTTCTTTTTGGGTTTTTTGTTAATTTCCACTCTTGACTATCAACATGAGATCAAATTTTCAGTTGGGGAATTTCCTCTTTGGGTTTCTCTCTCTCTCTGTTTTTTTTTCTCTTTATATATATATATATATATATATATATATATATATATATATATTCATCATCATAGCCTATCTGAAGAATGCATTTACATGATTGGTGGATTAGCTGTTTGTTCCTAGTTTTTTGACTCTCCCTCCTCTTCCTTTCAACATACGCACATCCTCACATGGCTTGACAGATGTGCTTACTAGCTTTTCCCTGGCATTAGTGGTGCACCTTGGAAAATATTATATGTCCAAAAAAGGATATATATATATATATATATGTATATTATACCCATATGGTGGGGGTAAAACCGACCCAACTTATGTGGGTCCTATTGTATTCAATGAAGGAACCCCGTGCTTTCTCACATCTGTTGTGCACTCATTCGATGCGCAGAACATTACGTAGGATGACTTGGTGCTGCTTTTATAAATTCTCTGACCATTTCTCATGATTTTTTCAAAGAATTTGGTCCCCAACTTTTCCCAATTCAAGGGTAGCATGGGATACGTGTCAAGAAAATGGCACGGGAATAAGAGGCTTGGTGATATTAGGAGTAGGAGAACTGGTGTTTCTAGTTTAGTAACCAAATTACACCAAAAAAAAAAAGAAAAAAGAAAAAGGTGTCTCCCCATCTGAAAAAAACCATCACGTGGACCAAAAAATAATACAACTTGATCTTAATATGCTAGCATAATCATGTCTTATATGAATGAACCTATATCTATCCACAGTGAAAATATTCATGCTGCGTGACAAGTTAGGCTAATAGCCCAAGAATCTAGGCATCCAACCAACACTAACTACAGGTAGTCAAAAAATATGTAAGAACAGATCCTTAAAAAAAAGAGAGAGTAAATTCTTCATGTTCTTTGCATGAAGCTGAGTAGATCCAAATATGTGTGTGTGAGAGAGAGTTTTAGCTTTAAACTTGCAATGTGCTCTTACTACACATCCATGGAATGATCATGATGGCTACATAGGGAAGTGAGAGAATGTGGATTTTGTTGTGGTGATGATTGAAAGACAAGAAGGAAAAAAAAAAATCAAAAATAAGAAAAGTGCATCCCATTTTTTTTTTTTTCCTTTTGATATTAGCGAGCATGCTTCTGCCTCAATATCAAGTCTCGTAAGCGGAGAATCGTAATTATAAATATGCAACTATCCCTGACTCGAACAATCTTACTAGCCATTCGAACAAGTTAAATCTAATGTGAGCACCGCAAAATGAACACTGATCGGGAGCGCTAGCTTTGTTGCAGCTGCATCACTAGAGTAGTTTCTCTGCATATCAAAATTGATCTCTGCAATCAATTATGTTATCATGATGCCGCTCCCAGCTCCTCGTCGTGCCTGGGCTTCAACTGTTAACAACTAGACCTTCAAACACATATATTGAACGACTGTTTATTCCAAGAGATTTCGGGAAAAAAAAAAAAAAACAACTGTGATTTTTCCTGTCGAAACAGGAAAATGTGAAATAAATATAAACAAAGGAGGAATTGATTGAGAACAAGACGCAGAAGAAACTGCATGGAGAAGCAACAACGGTCAAAAAGGGAAGGCCTCGCTACAAAACAATTCGCGCTCCTGTTGCTAGCGTTGAAATGTTGCCCATTCATTGTTCATCATACAGATAACTATATATTGTGCCGCGTGGAAGATGATTGGTGCACAAGATGTTAAAACATTGATGTTATTCTTTCTGCTGGCGACAGAAGAAATGTGTCATCTTCCAGACCTCTCTGTGAATGAATTGATTGTCGTGAGCCCGTGATTCTGTGGGAGAAATGTCACCACCTTAGCTCCTGTGGAATATATGTATCCTCCTCCATACCAGGAGCGAGAGTCGCACTGTGGATGTTTCGGCTGAGAGAGAGTCTACCGTGAGATGAGGCTGTTGGCAATGGAGCATCCAATACAAACCAGTGCCTGATACCCAATCTAATGGAAAGTCTGCGTAATCAATCCTCGGTGGTGGTGGGGGTGATCAAGGTATGTTAGCACCCAATCGAACCGACAGATTCTACACGTTAGACATCCCACCAGAGTTCCAGTAAGAATGAGACTACGGAGGCAGGGTAGTGAGAGTTACGTTCATGGACTACAGAGAATGAGAGAATATAAGGTAGTGAGTGTAAATCCTACGAGGGCCGTAGGAGCCTTGGATTCTCCTGATGATGGAAAGGTATTTGAGGATCCGATGATAAACGAGAGGTTCAGGTGTGTCGCGAGTTATCTATGAAGTCCCTTGAAAAATAGACACCGGTGCTTTCACAGAACATGTGTTAATTTCTTCTTACCCGTGTGCGTGTGTAGTGGATTCGAAGGGTTTCTCCCTCGACGCTGGCAAGAACAGGAAAGAATCACCCTTTTAGGACTGTGTTAGACAATAGTAGGTAAAATCTCAAATTTATATGAGCTGAGTCCTGACCAACTCGATAGTTTAAGAGTAAAATGTTCTTCTAATCAAGTCGACTTTATGGATTAATATGAAAACGTAACTTTTAAGGAAGACGATACGATTTTTATTGAAGCTATATCATTTAAGGCATACCCTGTGCTTACCCCCGACTTTTAAACATGAAATAAATTTTATGATAATTCATAGGCAATTTCCTATCGCCTTTTCGATTTTACCATCTAATTCGATGCAATTTTATGCGAGGAAAAAAAAATTCTCACTAAATTTGAATTTTATCACTTCTAAGCTATTTTTTGTTTTTCTAATGTGGGATTAAGGAAACTTTTGATTTCCTTCTTGTTCACTTGATGAGCCAAAAGCCCATTAGTCTGTAAATAAATTCAACATAATTGAGTGGAGAATTGCTGCACGCGACAACGGTTTGGAGAAACTATGTGAAACTTATCACTAATTAAAATGATATAGTTTTAAGAGCAAAGTGTATGCAATTGCTGTTAACCTGTTATGCACCTCTAAAACAATGTGATCTAAAATGTTCCGCTCAAGTGTACTTAAAAATTTAAGTAAAATGACTTCGTTTTAAGGATGTATTAGCACGAGGACCATGCTGTGGCATACCATAAATACTTTATGCTGGTTTTAGTGGTATCGTTTTTCAGTAAGAATATAGTATAGCTCCTTCCCTCTAAGCTATTTTAATATCATATAAATTATATTATATTTAAATTTTCTGCGATGCATGAATTATTTAATCATCAATAAATATAAATTTAACATATATAAGTATAAAGTAATAAAATTTAATGTGCAAAACTTAAGGGAAATGAGAGTCCTAATGCGTAGAAGAAGAACAAAAGTATTAAAGAGAAAGCGTTAGGGAAAAAAAGGAAAGCATTGAAGTGATAAATCCTTAGTATATTCCCTCATCACCCAATGTTGATGACTTCTTATTAACTTTTACCACTTTTATTTATTTACTTGTTTCACCTCTCTCACCCCGTTATCCCTGTCCCCCGGCCCCCAACTCTCGTAGGCCAATTAAGATGCAAAAATGAATAAAAATTGTGAAAATTAAATAGAATATGTTAATGAGGGATACATTGTCCATTTTTTCATGAGAGATTTATGGAATTTTTTTCCAACAATAAGATGAAGCAAAAGATATTAGTTGGGTACTTGTATCACTCATACAGATCCTTCCCATTAAATTACTGATATGACCCAATTTTAGTAGTTTTTTTAAGGGTCAAGCAATAATAATAAAGCAAAAAAAAGAGTCATATCAACAAATTCAGGTGAAGGGTATAGTTAGAAGAGTAGGGTCCACCAACACATTGCCCTGGGATTCCCTTTTTTTGGAAAAGTCTAGCATTTTTCCGATTAGAAAGATAAGAAAATGGATTATGCACTTGGATGCACACAATTCGCATGCATGCAGCTACCTATATAGCAAGATTATTTTGCTAAAAATTATAAGCATACAGCAAAATATTTGGCCAAATTGTGGCTTGATCTTTGATAAGAGTTATATATCTAATCCAACCTTTACTATTGGCTAATTACAACCCAACTATTTTAAAAGAGGTGTAGATAACATCCGTTAAAAGTTCCATGGTCCCTTAAAGTTCCTCTCAATTTTCCTCCCTAGCTTCTCCTATCTAAAACCCCTCTCATCGTCACTCTCTCTCTTCTGCAACCAAATACTTGGGCCCCTTCCATAATTTGTACACGATTGCCCTAAAAAGCTATGGTTTCATGTGATTCTTTTTCTTCTTTGTGTTTTCTACAATTTCTTTGGGATATTGTTCTCTCTTGAAAAGCAAGTATGTTTCTAGAACAATTGTTCATTATATGGCATTTCTTTTGTTTTCTCTCCGATTATATCACAAATATGAATGTCATCTTCAATTAGAAAGAGATCCGAACATTCGTCCATTTATCAATATTTCCCCCAATGTATTTCACATCCCCACTACAATTGACATATCCATTACAGTGAACAACCAATATAATCCTATTTATATCACCTAACCTACAGCATTCTTGTCAGAAACCAAAAGAAATGTTAGAAACATACTTATTTTTTGAGAGAGAGTAATAACCCAAAGATATCGCTGAAGACCCAAAAAAAGAAAAAAAAATCGCATGAAACCCTAGAAATTTTGGGGGAATCATGTATAGATTATTGGAGGAACTCTAGTTTTAGGTTGTAGAAAAGGAAAGTGATGATAAGAGGAGTTTTAGGTGGAGAAGCTAGGAAGTAATAATTGTGTAAAATTTTAATAAATCATAGAAGTTTTGACGATGTTACAAGAATGGGTTAGATTTGCACCTCTTTAAAATGTTGAACTGTAATCGACCGATAGTAGAAAATTGGACTATAATTGATCGATAGTAAAAATTGGATTATAAAGCATTGTTTGGCCAAATTTTTTCAACAAAAGCTTGTTATTTTCGGACGTACGCATGCAAATTCTGTGTGTCCTCTTTCTTTTCGTTAGAAAGACCATCTCTGTTCCTTCATCACCCACTCTCCCTCTCACACACCCTCCATGACCACGGGGAACCGACCGCGGATACAAGCTCTTCACGGCCAGCAGATAATCTACATTCTTGAGTTCCCAACCAAGGTCGTTCTTTCCCCTTTCACCATTGCTTATGATATTGCAGGCTCTGCTCCTCGCGGCGGCTTTGATTTTCCCGGGTTCGTTTCCGAATTCGCAGGCTCGACGACTTTCATAAGCTCTCGCTAATTCATCAACAACTTGTGTTTGCCTCGTGTTGGTGCGGATGGGTTCTTCAAGTTCTTGCAAATTGAGGGGGCATGTTAGTGGTGCTTAATATTTTTGTTAAGCGGGTCACCAAGTGTTTGTTTTAATGTCTCTGTAGGATTTTATAACTAATGATTTGCTATGGCTTTGACTATGTTTGTTGAATCATTAGTCAAATTAGCAAGGCTTTATAACGTGGTTAAGTTGGTCTGAGGGTTTGGTTCATTCATCATTAGTCTGGGTTTGAATCAATATTCATATGATGGGGTCCTTGCCAAGTCAGAGCGGTTCCATTTTTCCTTCTTTGAAATTTTGAGATAATAGACACATAAATCTGATTTGAGCATTGTTTAGAAATTACACATTGTTTGTTGTTCCTAGAAATATATACATTTATTAAGGTGTTCTCTTCTTAACTTATCTGATTCAGTTGACTTAGGAATCTATGTGGTTCGACCAACTCCTAGATGTGGTAAGACTAGTGAAAACCTGGCTGGGATAACTTGCAGGAACTAAGAAAACTTCTCATTATAAGTTTTTATTCTAGTGAAAATGTTGAAGAGAGAGGATTTCACTGGAGAATTTTCTTGATATTAGGCTACGGCCCATTATGTGTTTTTTTACTAGGTTTTGACCTATTCTTTTTTCCATCTAACCTGAACTATAATAATAATAATAATAATAATAAAGTGTTTTGACCTTGTTCCTTGTGAGTTTTATCAGGATTATAACTGTAAATTAGGTTTATTATAAAATAATAATAATAATAATAGTTAGTTCACAATATAAACAAGTGATATGACTCGATGGCTTAGAATGTTGCAATTTTTTCCTTTGTAGGTTTGATTCCCAATGGAGCAAGCATATTAGTAGGCATAAAATATAAACATCAGTGGTCTATCCGAGTGGAAAGTACACAACCCTCAAATTCTTGCACCCATTATGTTAACTTAGCTATTGAGTCAACCTTCCAGCTGGAGCAGGTTAGGCCAGTTCGTGCAGGGTTGGCCAGGTTTTGCTTGGTTGAACCCATTCAAAATGGTTCTAGATTGCTGCTGCAGCAGCCATGGACCAGGTTCTGTCCAGTTATTTGATCCATTACAAGTTGTGAAATTCTCGTTAAAACAGAAAATTCTAGAAGCCTGACCTGTTTTCTGTGGGTCAGTTCTGGAGCATGGTGGCTTTAAATTGTTGAATCAGTTCAATCCGAAACACACAGACAAACTTGCAGACTGATCTGCAGAAGTGGACCATTCACCATTTCCATGCCATTATCACTGTGTTTAGAACAATTGCAGTAGCAAATAAGCTCTCATAATATGGTCTGAGAATCCCTTGCAAGGATGATTGTCTCTGTAGGAGAGCATGCATGTTTGTATCATTTTATATAGATTACTTTGGTATTTCTGAAATGGCTGTACCTCAATTTGATAGTACTGTTAGATCTGCTTGTCCCTTACAGCAATGATGCAGCAAGGTTAATCCAATAGGTTGACAATGTTCTTAAGCTGTTAAGATGGTCCTTTAGTTCCAAGTTCCTATTACTCTTACAGATAATTTTTACTATTGGCTACTGTCTTCGTTGTGTCATTTGCAGCTTCTCCCATCTAAATATGTAATGGCGTTATTGCACTCTATGCGTAACATTTTCTGTAATGTACTTTCGTTAATTCTTTCAATTAACAGTATTTTATTTGCAGGCCTTAATCTCAGTAGATCCTGGGCTTGCTAAAGATGATCCAGTTATGGTAAAAAAAAAAACATCCCTTGCTACAAGGCCAAGAAGGCTCTGGAGGCAGAAGCCATGAGGCTTGATCCTCCACCCCAACCAGAAAGTTGGGGTGTGCAGATCCTGTATTTATTCTGTCTTTTTCGATTCTTAATTACTGATGACAATGTGTATGCTTTCATCCAAGAAAGCTCAACGAAAGAGGAGTTTGTGCAAATCACGGGAAAATGGTCTAGCTCGAATTGTAAACAACCTAATCGTAAAGTTTTAGAAGGAACTGAACCTTCCCCTGAATGAATCTTCTTGGAGCACAGAGGGTGTCAAGGATCCAAAAAAGCTATGTGAGATGACAATTCTTCTTAGTGCCCAAAGAGAAATTGCTGATAATTTTTTGGATTCGCAGCAGAAAACAAAATGGCGCCAAGAAAAGGTTTGTAATAAATGAAGATTGTGGGAGTTTGATGAAATGACATTTTTTATGTTCTTTAGTAGAAGTTACTTCTTTTCTAAGTAATATTTGTTTCATTAATGCATAATAGACTCGCTTTCTTTAATCTTCAATTGTCCAAAACTGCAAACTTTGTGACCACCCATGGAATTTGTCTTTATGTTTTGTAAAACCTGATGCAAAGAATGCTTCTGGCATCCTGTAGAATACATCTAGTCATTTAGTTCTGAATTTTGTTCTTTACTGGACTAGACACACTAGAAACAGCGGCTGCTCCGGCTCACATGGTAAAGAAAGGTTATGTACTTGATTAAAGTGAGGATGCATGCCCCTTGCAGTTTATTTCCTTTGGTAAGCAATTTTTGAAATATGCCTGCTGAAATTAAGTACATCTCACTGTACTGCTTGAATCATCCAAATGAAACTGCTTTGTTACAATACTCCTACTTCTGTTCTATTATCAGTTGAGTGAGATGCTGGAAGAGGTGGTGTGGCCACACATTCAACACATTGACAGTCTGATCCTTTCTAATTCAATCTCAAAATGAGGATCATCAAAAGGTTTCCTTCTTCTCCCCTCTGTTCTTCTTTGTTGTTTATTGTGTTTTTGTTATTGAATTCAGTAGGCTTGCACATCTGTTACGTGAGTATTTAGATCTTGTTTCATTCTTCTGTTGTTTCTTGAGGCTTCATCAGGTCTTAGAACTAGATCCCAAAAATGGGGTTGGCTCATAAACCAGTCATGAGATCGGATCACAATTACCTGGATATTTTGTTAATTAGAAGGTAGGGCATAGAATGTTGACCTCAATTTATGTTTCAGTTAAAATTACTTAGTTGTCGAGCTTGCCAGTGTTTACATTTGCAGTACATTGGCCTGATCCAATAGTGTCAACCCACTTCCTTTTCTTCTCCAATGAGGAAATTATTGAACCGTTTCTTGCTTCTTTGCTTCTTGTAATGCTATGCTATTAGGAGTTGAAGAAATTCATCTGCGAGAACCAATCCGATCAGATCCCTTTAAAAGTGAACTTGTGCTTGCATTCTGTCAAAAGCTTGACTTAATAAACTATAAACAGTAGGGTTCATGTTCCTTTAGACTCTTTAATTCCAAGACCTCGGCCAATACATGATTTAATTTTTGTGAACGTTTATTTTGATTGCGGACGAGGACACAGAAAAGGAGGTGTTGCTTCTTTTGATAAACAGACTTTGGCCTATACTCATGTCATTTGCGAAAAATGGAATGACGACCGCGATACTATGGTCTTGATATCCTCCTTGTTGCGTAATGGAAATGAGAATTCACAACTGTGAAATCCAACTAGAAAACAAAACAAACCAAGCACAAGAGAGTTCGGTAACCCAATTCAGTTCCAAGAAAAACCTACGTCTGGGGCTGAGAGTGGTGGCCAAACCTTCTGATATCACTATAAATTTTTTTTTTACAAATTAGGGATTTAATCTCACAACCTAGGAGAAACTCTAAGAACAAAGACAAAGCTCTCAAAGCAAAAAAAATATCACAGACTCTTTAAAACCCTTAGGAAACCGTAACCAAAATGTCCCTTAAATTATTGGTTCAAAATAGCCCGAACACGGCGTCGTGGAAAACATATTTTCTGTGTGGCAGTCCATTGCCATGACATTGCAGTCTGATTGCCGATGAAATACGAAAACACAGGGCTGCTGGACGTTGGCAATTGACTGCATCTGAAATTAAGCCAAAACACAATACTCCTCATGACATGGGTTAATGCACGTTGATTGCTACTCAAAACTTAGTTTCGTTTAAATTTGCTGATATTTTTCTTCCCAAGGCTCTCGTTTGTGTAGTTTTCATATTGCGTTGACTTTTTAATGAGATTTAGACACTTCTGGGAAGTGATTAGGGTTGTAGAAATTATTGCAGGGGCCCTAGAACTGCTTTGATAAGAGGTTGTGCGTTCGAGTCCCCCCAATGATAAATTAAAAGGGGTCGTCGGAGATGTGGATGAGTCTGATGTTAATAACCATATACTATCAGAATGATATAGAGCTTGATCTCTCTTTATTCAATATATTCTATACTTGGAGAAGGAGAGTACGTCGACAGGTTGTAACAGGGAACCCGTATGGGTTTTTTGGTAAAAAACAAAGCTAAGGCGAAAAAAAAAAAAAAATGAAAAAAGGCAAACAGGATGGGAAAAAGCAAAAGAAAAAGAAAGGAAGCAGGAGAATTATATGTAAAAAGAGAACAGAAATACCTAGATTGTCTTTGTTATTTTTATTACTATTAATCTTTAAACTGGTAATATAAACAATAGGAATTTTCAAAGTGCTCATTTGGAAACGTCAAGGAGAATATGGCCTTTAAAATATTCCAAAAACAAGCTAGCAACTAAGTAATGGGCTCCTTTTATTTCATCAACGTCAAACAATTCACACAACACCCATCAATAACCTGACAATCATGAGGGACGGGGAGTACCATGTTGGAATGGCAATTTCAGAGGTAACAATCAACAACCATATGCAAATTAAAATAAATAATAGGAAATGTTCACTCGTTAATAATCTCTCTTTTCTCAATCAGCCGGTGGCACGGGCACATCGTGTGATGGCGTTGCATCCACGCTTGTAAGGATTGGCTCTTCCGCTAGCGCCGCAGTTATAATACGACCGACCGCGACGGTTGCAGGGCACGTTGTTCTTCCTCATCGCGCCATAGCTGATGTGCCGCTGGCCCCTCGCGAGCCCTCGTCGAACGTTCGCCGACCCCGTGGCGATGAATGCATGTCCTGACATCGCGGAACACTGTCCTTGCTCGATGCAATCGACGTCTAGGAGGTCATCCTCGAAGCTTGGAATGGCCAATGCGGCCACCACCATGATGAGAAGGAGGAGGAGCAAAACCGGCCCGAAACGAAGAGCCATTGGGCCACCGGCTTACCCCGACGAGGACGACGGAGGACTCCAAGGGGGTGAAAAGAAGAGAGGAAAAGCGGGTGGTGGTGGTGGGGGAAAGTGAGGTTTTTGTTTGGGAGAGATAAGAGGGTGGTGAGGATGGAATTGTGGGGTTAGGGAGGGCTATGTGACTGAGTGATTTAACGTGATTTACGTAAAGGGACGGGTTGCATGCATGGGGATAAAAAGCGTACGCCCGTTTATTTCTCCTCGTGTGTGTGTTTTCTTTTTTTGGTTTGTTTGCTTTCTTGGTGTGCAATAAAAGTAAAAACGAAAGTTATTTATTAAGTTTTGTCTAACTCATATCTTCTCATCCCAACGGTTCTTATTAATGGCCAGAGTCTAAAAATGGTGGTCTCTTTCTCTCTCTCTAATTGCAGATTGACTCACTTGAACGACCCTAAAAATGGTGCTCTCTCTCTCTCTCTCTCTCTCTCTCTCTAATTGCAGATTGACTCACTTGAACGACCCTAAAAATGGTGGTCTTCCTCTCTCTCTCTCTCTTTCTAAATTGACCCACACGGAATGACCCATCTTTGACTCATATCATATATGTTATATATCATAGCGTAAAAGTTCCTTTACCTATTTAAAAAAAAAAAAAACACTTAAATTCCTTGAATTTTTTTAATTGCCTTTTTTTCCCATTTAAATGTAATAACCAAAGAAAAATGCATTTATCATGTATTTTATCATGTAATGAAATAAAATAAGGTATTTATTCACAATTTGTATTCCATAAGAAAGAAAGTATAAAAGATAATAATGCTAACAAGATAAATAGCATTTTAAAGTAGCAATACATAATAATTTTTTATCATTTATCAGCCCGTGATGGGTAAAGAAAGTTAATTCAAAAGATTAAGAAGGTATCAATATTAAAAATAAAAAAAGATGTCACAATCCCTTTTTTAAACAGGTGAGAGGGTATTATATCTTGCACCCTAGATTATATAAGAAATGGATAAGCTAGCAAACTTTTATTATAAGTGAATATAGGGCCATGACAAGAGAGTTTAAATTTAAAAATGCAGAGTCAAGTCATAAATTAGGTTTGGCTGGGCCTAAACTTGGGGCACTAAGCTACAAAGGGTGTTTGGCAGGGAGTGTGATTCTTTGGACCAGTTGATTACATTTTTAGGTTTTAAATGAGGAAAATTATTTCTTTCGAAAATCTGTCAAAGGTCGTACTGGTTCATTATGTCTCCACCATGTTAGCGTAATTCAAATGGAACTGAGAGTTGGAAAATGTGCAACACTCAGAATAGAAATTAAAGAAAACATAACAAAGCTTGCTTTATTGAGGCCATGTTCTCACATGGAGCAAAAGAACACAAAAGCGAGAATTACTTTTTCACGGACAAAAACTCTCCCCACAGAAAAAGGTCTTCTTTCAGCTAGTTGAGGGCATTTGGAAGCAAAGCTTTGCATCAATAGTGATTTTGCTATGATAATTTTCCTTTGGTGGAAAAAAAAAAAAAAAAAGAAGAAGAAGAAGCAAGAACAATCTTATTAAACAAAAAATTATTTTTCAATTAGGTAATTATTGGTTTAACTCCTTTTATAAAAATTCAGTAAAATTTCAAAAAAGAAGCAAACACCATGATGCTAAATGGCTGTGAACTTGATCAATCAATGGAGCACTACACTTGCCATGGTCATCCCGAGAGTCTGTCCATATGTAAGTCTTTTTTAAGGAACAAAATCATTCATTTCGCAAACTAATCGTAAACTATCATTATTCTTATTTCAGAAGCCATAATTCTACTTTCATTTTTCATGATATTATGCATGGATCAGATATATCATGGGGAATCGGTCAGAGAAATTGTCTTTTATAACGAAACCTGATAAGTAAAATTTCGAGTGAGTGTTTACATAATCTTATCTAGTTCGAAGAAATAATTCATCGAAGTAATGAGTCATCGTTGATATTGACACAGTCTGAATCGCCAAACGTTTCAGAAATTATTTTTCTCTAACTCATAACCCGTAATTATACTTGAAAATGCTGATCCTTAATGAGTTCTTCCACATTTGCTTAGCCTAGTAGAGTATACACTCATTCAGAAAAGCAAGGAGGAGCCACTCTTCCAACCTGAAACATGGAAATAGATCTCTTGACTTGTGGTTGCACGTAATCTAATATTTCTCTCTCCCAGGCAGTCGGTCAATGCGTTTGTCAGCATGCTCTCGACGCGTGCAAAACGAGTGCAGTGAGAGAGAGAGAGTTCATCATCCTTTCTTGATACATCATCCATTCAAGAGGCCCTCACACACACGAGAGAGAGAGAGAGAGAGAGAGAGTGTGTGTGTGTTTGTCTTCCACGTCCTATCTTCCCACATCATTTAAGGAGACCCACATGGTGCTACGTGTAGGATTTAGAGGGCTTATTCATGTTGCACTGACGTTGGCTTCCTATGACCGACCGGATCAACCATATCTGGTTGCAAGAAACTTCAACTCTATCGCGCAACCCTTCCAAGGAAGGGATTCGACCATTAAATCTGTGCCACTCATTTGCACGTGATTGGATAAGAGATGCCCCACACCCCAGTACAGATAGATAAATGACGATGAACCCTTTAAACTGTCCAAATTACGTAGTAATCAATGCATAGCTATTACAAAAGGATTAAGTTCATGGGACTACCAGAGTTTGCTTTTTCACTTAGCGTGGCCATTATTTTAAGGACACGTGACGACTTATGATCGGCTTGTCTCGACTCGTGCGATTATAACTTTATTATTAAAAGTTCAAGTAAGATAAACTGGCCGTCATGATTTATAACCTCATCTCAGAGAAAGGGTTAATCATACTTTGCTATGCATAGCAATTTTAAATTAAGTAGCTCAGGCCACGGTCCACCAAGTGTTTGGTACAAGCATCAAGTAATAAATTAGGCTATTTAGTTGAGCCGTTTCATCGCTTGTAACTTGATTATCTTATTTTACATGTTAGTCCCAATAAATGAATTCAAGGCAGGTCATGAGGGAAAAAATAAAAATAAAAGAAGAGGTTAGAGGAAAAAAAGTTGTCTTGCCTTAAAAAATTAGAATTTATCATCGTTTCATCCCATCCCCTCATCATCGCCAAAACTCATTTTTTTTCTATTCCCTTTCATTCTCACATAAAAGGTTCAACCTTTTCCTATTTCTTCTTCCTCTTCTTCTCTATTTCTTTTCATGTTTGTCTCTTTTGATAGGTCTTTTCTTCCTAAAAAAAATTAAGATTTCTTTGTAAAATTGTCCAATTTGCTTACTCATTTTTTATATTTTCATAATTAGATATACTCAACCACAACGCAAGTAGGTCAATAGATTTCCCTCAAAATGAACAAATTTACTTGTTCAAAATTTATAAATTTTTCAAAATTTCTTTTTTTAATGTTAATATGAATTTGAATCTTTTTGATATGTGCTGAATATTATAGATATATCCAGATTTCTTTTCTTGTAATTATTTCCTATAAGTATTCTTTAAATTTTTTTAAGAAAAAATTATTAATTTCTTTTTCATTTGATTTTTTTTTTCAAATTGTTAATATATAATTTTTGATGAGAAAATTGATTAAAATATTGAGAAAAAAAGGATTCAATTCGTTTTATATGGGAATTATTTATCTCCATCCCTAATTAGTTTAGCAAATGATGATCGTGAGTATTTGGCCCACCATTAATTTTGAATTGAATGAACATTACGCATGGGGCCCCTGTCCTTCTTTACGTCTCATCTTGTGCGGAAATTTCCTAGATGTATCGCAAGAAATTAAAGCCAACTTGGGTTGATTATGCCATTAAGGCATCATCAATGAGACACGTGGTTGTCCTCTCATTTTGCCCTTTTATTCGTTTTAAAATTAAAACATTAGAACATATGTACATATGTTTTTCATCCAGAGGAGCTAGATTTCTTTCATGTTATGGCAAATTTTTGATGTCCCGGGGAGCCTAAATTAAAAAATATTTCAATTACTATAAGCTATAGGATCAATGATTTATTAAGTCTAGAATTAAAAATTAAATTTATAGCAGGAAATTTAGAAAACTTTCGGGTGACCAGAAGAGGCTTGAGCTCATGCCCATCTCCCCGTATAAGAGAGTGTTCATTCTATTTTTTATCTTTATTTTATCATTTTACTCTCATTTTCATTCGTGAACGTGATTATAATTGAGCAAATCACTAAAACTAGTGTGGAAGTCTATTTTGATGTCTATTTTCTTTGTAAAGGCATTAGCCTGTGGGGCACCAATAATGACGGTCCCCGTTTTTCTTTTGAACGTTAGCTACCCACTTTTAATGACATGCATGAATGGTGCCCTACGTTGCCAACTCATGGCTCCGTTTCACCCGTTCAAGTGAAAAAAAATGGGTCCATATGCATTAATGCTCCTCCCCATAAGCTTTTAGTAATAATTATTTATCTGTGGCGGGGCCATGCACAGTATCTCCACATGCATGAGTCGCATTTTATTTGTCTAACCATTCAAATTAAGAGAGATCTCACATCTCCCCTAATTTGTCCCCCAATTTTAACTTATTAAATGGACTGTGGCATTAAATTGTCACAGAGGATGAGTGTCGGTGACCCTTTCAAATATCTACTAATAAAATATTCCCTGATTAATGACTGCCAAAGTAGTAAAAATGTTGGTTAAATGGACGAAAACCATTTTACCTGAGATTATTTTCCTTTAATTAATGAATCTAAGTATCCAAGAAGTAATCACACACCACACAGTTCATGTAAAACAAGTATGCACTCCAGGTAAGTTTTTAAGAGCTTAATTCTTACCCAACATTTTGTACCTGAACGCTTTTTGTATATCAAACCAGAAGGTAATTTTAATGTGACCGATTTTCTTTCTTTTGCAATCAGTTTCGCTTCAGCACCCTGTTGAGAGAGGGCGTGATATTTTTTTTAAATTGGTCACATGTGATATGTGTTGAAGATATCTTGTATCCTATTATATATATTCTAAATAGATGCTACGTGAACATGGACCGTACCTTACGGGATAAAACTTGTTAATCCAAAAACCTCTAAATATATCTTATAAAGACAACGATTTAAATATTTCAAAGTCGATACGTAATTGTTTAAGTAATGCTTAAACCCTAACAATATGTACGTGTCAAATGGGAAATTCCATCCAGCTGGACAAGAAATAAAATTGGAGAATCAAATATTATGTAAAAGTTAAGCATTAATCAAGCAACCTAATTTTTATTTCTAATTTTTTGTGTTTTAGCATTAAAGGAAGAAGGATGAAAAGACGATCGTGCCATTAAGGGGCCACCACACCTATAATTTTCAGACTAGGCGACGCTCCCCGACCGGGAGTCCATGCCCCATGTGATGTGGGATTTTGGATCATTTTTTATTTATTTATTTTACCCTCTGTCTCTTTTATTCAGAACCAAATGAAAATGTTCTGTTAGTTTTTTTTTCTTTTCCTTTTAATTTATCAACAGTTTTATATGCTGTTGAAATGCTAAATAGTGAAACAAAATGTAAGAAACAATATATCAAGAGTTGCATGCTTTGACAAATAGCCTTACATTTTGATCATGTGGGAAATATTTAGATGCGCATTGCTTTTTATTATATAACTACTTTGTGATAATCTTCGATTTCGGTGAAGAATTAAAGGAGAGAATGATTTTGATTATATCAAACAAAACAATTTCTACCGTGAAAAGAATGAAAACAGATTAGAAAATCTTAATTGCATTGAAAACATAAGATTAGTAAGCAATGGAAAAAAAAAAAAGAGAGCGTGTGAATAATCAAACATAAGATTAGTAAGCAAATATAATAATATATGATCATCCCACGTAGGAGAAACAAGACTTCCCCCAACAAAACAATGGAAAAAAAAAAGGAAAAAAGAAAAAAAAAAGTGTATGGATGGTGACATAGACTACGAGGAATTTAATAGAAACATAAGAATCCACAAATGAACAAACCCAGCTCTTCTAAATAATATGACACAGTAAGCTATCAAAAATAAATTCAAAGACCCATAGCCACGGAGAACACAATCGCAACGGAGGCTGCAAAAACGCGGTGAGGGCTCAAAACCGCGGCGGCGCGTGGGGAAGAGGATGGGCTTGGTCCCGGCGACACCAAGTTCGACGGCGTTCCTCCGGGAGACCCCGCCGGAGCACCCGGCGGCACCCCCGCCGGAGCACCCGACGGCACCCCCGCCGGAGCACCCGACGGCGAGGTAGAAGGGGCGTTTGTTGGGCTGATCGCCGCCGGAGAAGGTGATGTCGGCGGAGTACTCGATACCGGGGCTGAGGACGGAGATGTGGGCGCCATTGCCGGAGCTTTGTTCGACGGGGAATAAGCCGGCGCCGGGTAAAAGGCCGGAGAAGGCGACTTCGGGGAATTCGCCGGCGAACCGGAGGGACTCTTTGTCGACGGAGAGTACGCAGGCGCCATAGAAACCCCCGGAGAAGGCGACTTCGGTGAATTTGCCGGTGAACTGGAAGGACCCTTCGACGACGGAGAGTACGCCGGCGACTGAGAACCTGCCGGAGAAGGCGACTTTGGTGAATTCACCGGCGAACCGGAGGGACTCTTTGTCGACGGAGAGTACGCCGGCGGCGGAGAACCTACCGGAGAAGGCGACTTCGGTGGAACCGCTACATAAGGGGGATTGGCCGACGGAGACGTGGGACCGGAGACCGGAACAGGAGAAGTTTTAGGAGAAGGAGAGGTGGGACCGGAGACCGGAACAGGGGAAGTTTTAGGAGAAGGAAAGGTGGGTGTTCTCTTCGGCGGCGAATAAGCCGGCACCGGGGATCCGGCGCCGGGGGTTGGTTTCGGGGCCAAAGGAGGCGCCTTTTGGGAATTCCTGACAGCTAAAACCACAATGATCATCTTTAGATTGTAAGCGCAACTGTCTCGATTCGCGCTGATGAAGTAGAACGGCCCCGATCGGTCGAGTGTGAACGCGGAACCGCTCACCATCTTGATCGGATTATTCGTCTCACAGTTGTTGTAATTATCTTTGCTCACCACCAAAACAGAGTCCGACCCATTCTTGCTCTTGAATACTACAACCCCAAATTTAAAATAAACAAAAAATCGATCAAATCAGAAACTCAAAACCCAAATCCAAATTACTGGAAAAAGGAAAAGAAAAAAAAAACAGTGATTACAGAAAGTGTTGTGCTAGGCTTACAGATAGTGTCGTTGACTTCGAATCTCTGACGCTCCGCCCATTGAATTAAGGCATTAGAACCTTGAGTGCCCGATGAAGTCCACTGGACTGTGAATTGGCGAGCCTCCGACGAACACCACACACCCAAAACAGTGAAGAACACCAAAAGAAGGCTAAAAGGCCTCTGCAACTCCATGGGACTTCCAATTGAAAAAGAAAAAGGAAAACACGAACAGAAACAGAGTATATGCGTTAATTTATACAAAACACAGAGAAAGAGAAAATCACAGAGATCTTTCAGAATCAGAACCCAAAAGGGGGGGGAAAGGATTTAGAGCTTAGAAAAGCTTAGAATGGAGAGTGACCATCGCGGGTGGGATTGAATTATATAGGGAGGCTTAAGGCGAGGGAGTTACCGTTTGAAGCCTCTGGGGAAGCGTGTCAATAGATCTCCCTTAATCAATTAGCAGTGTCTCTGTTTCCATTTATTTCTTCTGATATTATTGGCGTCCTTTAGACGTGGCAGATCCTGGGAGACTTAACAACGGTGCAAGAGACCATTCAATAGGGCACGGGCTAGGATAGGATGGGTGCGGGACCAGCGAAGAGCCGTAGGGGTTCGATTGACATTGTCGGTGACCGATGACGTTGACCGTTTCGGGGGAGTGATGAGATTCGATCCTCACCGTCGCATGCGATTGGTTTTGATTATTGGGCCTTGCATGGGCTCAAATGGAGGCCCAGGCCCAAAACCACTTGGGCTCCTCGCCGACGTTGAGACGAAACCGTGTGCCGACAATCACGAGTTTCTTTCTTACACGAACGTTAGATTTTACTTTATTTTTTTGTTATTATTAACTTTGAAAAAGGCCGGACAGGGAAAAAAATAAATAAAAAGAAAAAAGAAGTGAAGATGTTAATGTGAGGTTGCTAATTTATAGCCACTTTCCCTTCAATAAAGTGTTACTTACTTTAAGTGCTCTTATTTTGTCCCTGAGATCACGGGTACATAAATTAACCCAGAATTAAAACAATGATAAAGTGAAAATTACCAAATTGGAGCTGTTCCTAATTTAGATCCATCATTTAATAAGCTCTTTAAATTTTTCTCCCAATGAGAAATAATTGCATTAATGAATCTTTACAAAGCTTAGAACAACTCCGGCAAAAGCGCTTTTGATTTTTTTTTTTTGAAATTCATAAATGACCACAACGTGAACCAAAATGGATAGAACTGGTGCAAGAACAAACAAAAATGCCTGAGGCCATGAATAATTGTGCGCTTCATTACAGGACTGTGTTTTACCCCTGTAATTAAGACGGTCATTAATTTTTCTTTGCAACAAAGGGGTGTTTAGCAGTGGTTTATTACCTAGTCAGACAATCTCAAATACCTACTCAAGAGTTAATCAGCGTACTAAATATTGGGATTGAGAGTTGGGGGTCAAAAAAAAAAGAAAAAGAAAAAAGAAAAAATGAGTTCTATATAGTTTTCATGGAGACAAAAAGTGAGAATTAGAACATGCAATCACGTTCTACTGAGAAATCTGATTTTCGGTCTATAATCATTGGATTTGGAAGCCCCCAAATTGAGGGCCTTTTAAAAAAAAAAATTTTATTTGATTACCTTACGGTAATAATTTTTTCCCATGAGTTATCCATCCCACCTAAGATTTTTTTTTTTTTTTTTTGCGCAAGACAATTTTATTTTAAATGTTAATTGAGTGTATTTTTTTAGGCTTAATTGTAAAAATAGGCTTTCACCTCTTTTTTTTTATTTAAATCCTAAGCTTTTAATTTCATGATTTCTAATCTAAACTTATATTAGTGAAACAATTACAATTCTCACCCTAACTTCCATCTAATTGCATCCAATTTTCTTAGTAATTGTTTACAAGTTTAGGATTATTCAAGTTTCAAAAACATTAAATTCTGCTATTCAACGTATTAACATTGATTTTTTCTTTTTTTTTGCTATGTGAGCATCCATACTAATAAAAGTGGATAGAAGTTAGGGTTGAGATTGAAATTGCTTTGTTAACATAAATGCAGGTTAAAAATTAAAAAATTAAAATTTTAAGATTTAAATCAAAAAGGGATAAAAAAAAAATATGGAATTACTTTTACCAGTAGGCCTTATTTTTATTAGGGCAAATTACCCCAACCTCGTCCAAGGATTTTAGGTTACTATACCGTACGGCTCCATGTTATTATTTCTTCACCACACCTTACCAAAATCATTCAACCCTAAAATCTTTTTCATTTTTGTAAAATGCATTCCATTAAATTATTCAGCTTCTACGACGCGGCATACGTGCGCAGAGTATAAAATTAACAATAAATATTTTATATATATATATATATATATAATGCCTCCCGTAAAATCATTAGACCTCACTATCTCACCCTTCAGCACATGCTCCACGCTACTCGTGTTAATGCCCCAATGAAGCAAAGACGGACCTTTTCAAAATTGAAATTCTCATCCAACGATGGATCGAGTTAGGGTCCGATTCATCCAGACCCATTTTATGCCCATCAATTTTTTCTTGAGTTTAGACCTAACCTATTTAAACAATAGGTTAAAAAACCAAACCCAAACCCGCTAAAACTATTGGGCAAACAGATTTACTATAAATCCGTTTATATTTTACTATTTCTTAATCCATACCTGTTTATAAGACTTAAATTTTAATTTATTATTTCTTCAATCCTTATTCCATTTTTTTTCTACAGTTTATATGGTCTACTCGGCATCTTCCACACTTATTTTGAAATCTCCAAAACAATATATCAATGGACAGAAGACCGTAATATTAGATTAAAAAAATCATAATGTAAATAAAACTATACTCTAGTTGACTTTGTATCTTATATTAAATTAGATGGCTTCTATCAATAAATTTGTATTAACTTTAGTTGGTACTATTCTAAATCACAGGAAGCAGATTAGAGCTTTAATTGCAAATGAAGCATTATGCTATTTATTAATTAAAAAATTATTATTAAAAATCAAAGTGAGAAATAAAATACAAACATAAATAATCCAAATAACTTTTTTCACTCATTTATGAAAGTTGTTATTACACTTTTTTTTCATTGAAAAAAAAAATGGTTGTATAGGATTTTTTTTTTTTAATATCTAAATGGATCTAAGGTAAAGTATGGATTTCACCGGGCCCAACCTTTATACAATCTATAAATAGGTTTGGATTTGGATCTGGTTCTGGATTCATATATAATAGACCCAACCTAATTAAATGGGTATGAAACAGGTCGGATCCGCGTCTACATCCAACCCATTGACAGGCATACAACGCACACGTGAAGAGTCTTGGAGAGCTTAAAAATGTTTACAACTTTAATGTCTCTATGCATTTAAGCTCCAGGTCTAGATCTTATTTTTATATATGTATATATTTGCACTCCTTCAAGACATGAAGACCCTTAATCATTCTCGCAAACCAGTACTGTACTTTCCTTGTCACTGCTTACAGGGAGCTCCAATCTGCTCCATTTGGTGCACAGCGCAATTATCAGCAATGTTCCGGCCTGACACGAGAGACCACAGATTAAGCCGATCCACAAGCCCTGCTCGAAAGCAAAAAGCATAATTAGAGGGGAACAAAATTTGAGAAAACACTTGTAGGGCTCACTGAGATCACAAAAAGCGATTCGCAGTTGGATTACCTGTTCTACTTAATATGAGACTCATCCAATTAAGAATGAGGCCCCATCCAAATGGTAAAAGTTATATTTCTATTTGTCCAACAAAGATGTCAATAGTACATACGGTAAACTTTGACCATACTAGTTCATAGGATTTGAATAGAATTTTTCAACGATCAAAATCTCTTATTGCATTCTTCTGTCAGTCATGCATGTATTTGATCATATAATAAAATCTGCTCGGTTGCTCGCATTAGCATTTTCCTACACGCGAGTCCCTTCTGTTTTTAGTTTTGCATTTATATGTGAATGTGAAATCTATGAATTATTGTGTTTACACGAGGAAAATGAATGTACACAAGAACTTATGCGATAATACATGTCATTACCTTGGCATAGACATTGAACTTGAATGCAAGCAGGCATGCAATTGGCATGCCGATAAGATAGAAGGTCGACAAATTAGCATACACAGCCAAATGCTGCCAACCACATCCTCTGGCCACCCCTGCGAATACCCAAATTATTCTTATTAACCAAAAAAAGAAAAAATGGGCTGATATTAAACTACAACTTATTTTCCACTAAAATGGAAGGGACGGAAAAGGAAGAAGAATTAGCGCGAAGTATTAACCTGATAATACTCCTTGGACAGAATCAAACAGAATAGAGATTGCAAGTAGAGGTGTAAATGATGCGAAAGAGGTAATTATGCCAGCACTGTCACTGAAGAGTCCAGCCCAAATATTATGGCCGAAGACTAACGCCAACACAACTGCAAGAGCAAGAAGGAAGGACAGCTTGAGACTGACAACCATGGCATTCTTAGCTCCATGCAATGACCCTTCCCCCAATGCATTGGACACCCTTGTGCTGTTCATAATGAATCCGCATTTGTTTTAATTTGAGTTGGGGGATAAAGAACTAAACGCAATACAAAACCACAGAGAAGTTATTCTACACACTAACCTAGCAGCAGCGCTTAAGCCGTAAGTAAGCATATATGCAATTGCTTCCGTGTTTACACTGAGGCATACACCAATAAGAGAGAAAACTGAACATTTAGAACTTAGGAGTAAGAATAAGCTGGAAAAAGTTAAAAGGACAGAACGCAAAAGATTGTAAACACTCACCATATTGCAATCAGGGAAGTAGTATTTTTTGAGTTTGGCAACAACCCTGCTAATAACACTAGAATCTCAAAAGCCCAGTACTCCAAACTGAAAAGCATAAACAGAACCTGTCAGAAAAAAATATAATAGAGTTCACTTTCTGTTAAAGACTTACGACTGATAAAGTCCGGAGGTTTTTATCCCCAAACCAATTGGCACTGAGTAGGTGATCCCTAACCACAAACTTATTGAGTAACAACAAAGCTGGTGGGTTCCCAATATGGGATTACATCCTCAATATGCCCCCTCATGTGTGGCTTTATTTGAGTCAAACACATGGATAATTTATATTGGGTGACATGTAGAAAGTGTGACAACAGTTAAATAAGTGGTGGATTGTCTACTTTGATGCCACGATAAAATTTGGAGGTTTGAATCCCAAAACCAACTGCCATGGGATGGGTCGGCCCAGGACCTTATTAGTTAATTGCAAGGCTGGTGGGTTTTCCCAATGCGGGATCCACCTGAATGATAGATCAAGCATCTAACTAGAAGACAAAATAGTTTAAATCCGGATTCACTTGCCACACCATTGCCGCAGAGGGCAGCGCTAGCTTCATGTTTGGAAGAATGAAACTGAAAGACTCGAGTGAAAACCCCTTCCAAGTGTGCTTAAATTTCTTTGCGAGAATCACATATGTTGCCAGCATGAGGAACGATATCCACGTCGAAATGGAAGCCGCCAATGGGGCCCCAGTGAACCCAAGACCTGCCCAATAAACCAACACATATGCAATGCCCAAGTGAATGAGCAGAGAGAGCATCGAGCACACGACAAGGGGCATAACAATGGATTGCGTCTGAAGAAACCTCAGTATATTATTAATGAAGCCGTATGCAAACAATCCGGGAATAAGGTACTTCATGTAGAGGCCAGCTGTTTTTGAGATGTCAGCTTCTTGATGAAGGATGTTTAGTATCGGCTCTGTGCAGAACCATAGAATGGATACGAGTATGGACAAGACAAATGATATGATGCAAGAAGCCTGCAGATAGATTCCCAGCTGCCCATATAGCTTTGCGCCAAATCCTTGCCCGCAAAGCGTTTCGAGTGCCCCACTTAGGCCTGTCTATAGCAAGGGGAAAGAAGAACAGTCATCAACAAAGGGTAACAAGAAAAAAGAGAGTTAGAAACCTGCTCTGAACTCTGCAATTAACAGAAAGTGAGAACTATCTAGGAACCTCTATACAAATTCTTGCCCCCATGGTTCACTGAAATCAAAATTAAGAACAAGTTCTAGACCAAACGCTACCATTTTTGGTGCAGAGGAATGGAATGGAATGCCATTGTGCATGGCTTTAAAATACAAATTGAGCATAATTTACTAAGCTCAGGATCGTCCGTAATTCAAAAGAGAGGAATAATACTCTTGACTACAGCAAAAGTCAAGCATGGGAATAGGCAAAAAGCTTTTTGTCAGCGTGATAATACTCCTCATGGTTAGTGATGGTAGTGCGAGTACTCTTTGAAATTCATTCAATTCCATTGCAAAGTACCTGACCCAACATAAACTTCTACTGTTTGAATAGCATTTAGTAATTAGGCATCATTAGCCTTTGGTTCAATGACATCTCATCCCCTTGTAGGTGCAAGTAAAGGTTGCGAGTTCTAAATCGGTTGGGTCCATGCACGTGGAATCAAAGAAAAAGTGGAAATTAGATGAAATTACCAATACAGAATAGGGTATTACCAAATATAAGACTTGAATTACAACGAGATGACCAATTACCAAAAAAAATTACAACGAGATGACCCGTTCTCATCCCTAGCAAAAATGGAAAAAAAATAAAAATAAAAACACTCACATCTAAATCGGTTCTTTTCAACGAGGACACCAAACAAACAGTTGGAATGCAACCAGATTCTGTACCACCGAATATGATGTGATCATAAATGAAATGAGAGAGAGAGAGAGAGAGAGAGAGAGAGAGAGGAGTGACCATGAAAGCGTAGCCGGAGACAGTGGCCCAAGAGTTAGCAAGGGTGGCGCCGGCGAGTTGGAGCTCCCCAAGGTGCCCCGCGAACATGACGGAGATCAGGGGAATAGCGTAATAAGCTACGTTGGTGAGTATCATCGGCAGCGAGAACAAAACCTGCAGCTTCGCCTCCTTCACGTCCAACAACAACGCTCCTCCCTTTCTCCACCATTTCGTATCCCCACCCCCACCCGACTCTGACTCTATCAAAGGAGCCGAAGCATCTGAAGAAGTTGGTGCAGCAGCAGCAGCATCTGAGATCATAGTGTGAGCCAACTCTGTAGTTACTTGGATTGACAATCTCTTCGCCTACAGATTATTGTTCTTCTTGTTGTGGGTTTGAATGGAGTGGAGTATGTATGTCATGTTGAAGGGGTGAGGCGGGTTTGGCTAATTACAGCCGCCTGGATTGAAGTTGATTGGGCTCTTGAGAATCATTTGCGGCATAAAAAATAGTCCCCAAATGCTACACGTTGCTCGCACTACTGCGTGGTTGTCCAACAGAGTTCGGATATGTTCTCCTGAATTTTCGAAATAGTCTCCAATTCTTGAAATTGGATTATTCCAGTAAATTTTTATATGTATTTTATTTTTTTATATTTATCAAATTCAATAAATTTATAATTTTTTAAATTTTCATAAGGTTTTTCCTCATTCTACTCGCTTGCCATAATAACAACAGTTGTCATGCTCCAACTTCACATCAAAAATCGTAACATATCATCCCAAAATTATTTTCTTGGTTATTCTTTTTAGGTAAAAATTTTACATTTTCAATTTGGCGACGTGTTTACGATACACCCAACCATGATATAAAATGCTACATAATTAAATGGGCGAAATTATAACGCCCCAATCCTATAAATATCAACATGATGAACTTTGGGTGATTCTTAATTGTTCCTTAATCAAAATATTCCCTATAAAAAAGAGCAACATAATTTTGACCCGATTAATATTTTCAGGCGAGGGATGCGGGAAGAATACTTATATCAATATATAAGTAAATAGGTTTATTCCTAGTCACGAGGGACAGGCTGCTTTTGACCCCGTAATGTGAAATTTTGTCTGAAGCTGTTTTTATTCTTTTTTTTCCTTTTTCAAATGAAAAGGAAGAGAATTTTGAATTTACTACTTCTCGGTGAAGTGTAAACCTGGGCCCCACAACAAGGGCAGGTAATTTCAAGTCCGCTAATTAATTATATATTTATAATAACATCATCCTCCACTACACCCACTCCATTCTCAATCAGCCACTCCCCACAAGGGATCAATCAGCTATCTGCGTTGATGTTGTCTGTTGGCTGGTTCTCTCCAGCAACACAAATTATGTTGTTTCATTCCGAAGAGCTCTTACTTTTCTCAGTAAAAAAGAAATAATAATAATCTAAAAAAGGGTTGTATTGAAATTATTTCTGGTGATAAAAGAAAATCACTGAACTGTTTCAGATTACTTTCTACCTATGCTTAAATTTGAGACAGCACCCTATTTCTTCTTCACACTGATGTCCATGTTTGGTCTACCAGTAAACAATAGGAAATCTTGTTACTGAAGAAGCCAGCCCAGACACCATGATCACGTACTAGGGCCAAAACAATGGCACCAGAAAGAAGAATGGAAAGCTCAAGAGTCACACCCATGGCTTTCTTTAACTCTTTTGGATTGCCTGCGCCCAACTCATTGTAATCATTTTCCTTATCAATATTTAGAACAAAGTGCGGACACAAACTCTTTAACGGCATGTTTGGTTTATGGTAGTACTTATTGCTTTTGAGGTATATTCTTATGGCATAACTATTCCACTTCATGCGGCTCATGAGTTCTATTCATATAGAATAACTATTCCATTTCCACTCTATTTCATTTTACCAACCAAATATGCTGTAATGAATTACTGTGCTTATTGACCTTGTTGCAGTACTGAGACTGTATACCTTTTCTGTGGCCACACCATGTTCACGAATAAAAAACAGTTGAGAATTAAGGACAACCCTAGAGCAGGGGGCGAAAAAAGGGAGAACATACGAAAAGAGAAGGAGAAGTGAACTATACTGTACCACATTGCAATCAATGAAGTACTTGTTCCTGAGTTCGGCACAAATCCTGCTAGCAACACCAAGGCTTCAAAAGCCCAATGCTCCAAACTGGCAAGGAATTCAAAATGCGCAATGTGGATTACACACTATAAGCATGAGAGGATGGATTTGGAAAGTTAGATTTATTGCAAGTTACTGACAATCTAATTTGGCGGAAAATAATTTAACTATTCCATATATAAGCTACATTCCATATGAAATAACTATTTCATTCCTGTCTAGTTCTATTTTTTAAATTAAACATGTCATTAGTATATGACTGTACGCATGCAATAAGTTAACATATAATCGTAAAAGAATGAGAGAGAGGGGGGGGCGGGGAAGAGCTACCATGAAAGCGAAGCCTGTTACGGGTGGTCCATGAATTGGCAAGGGTGGCACCAGCAAGCTCAATATCGGGCGACATGGCCTGCAAACATGACAGATACCATTCTGATGGAGTAATAAGAAGCATCACTTAGAATCAGAGGCAATGAGAAGAGAATTTGTGGCTTGGCCTTCTTTGTGTGTCCAAGATTTTGTTCCAGTGCTTCCTCATCTTTGATTTCCGTACTTTATCGACCCGAGTGTGGGAGAAGAAGTGCTTTCTGTTTTAACTTTTCACCGCATTTCTTGTTTCTGACTTTGTCCAACAGACGCTAAAAGCAAAAAAAAAAAAAAAAAATGAACCAAAGTATAAAACAAAAACAAAACGTGACACGGAAAGATTCAATTTATAGCTGTGGCTCTACTTGATGTGCTGGAAAGCCAAACCAAAACTGCTAAGTCTTGCAGCAGAGCTGATGGTGTTGAGCACTTTGAATAGGAAAAAGAGTGGATGTGCGAGTCTTACGTTTTCTTTTGTGTTTTTGTTGTTTGGGACGCTGAAACGGTTTTTCTTTATCCATGAGAAATGAGTTTCGATGTATTCGAGAACAGCTAATGAATGGAATGCGTCCGTACAACTGCTGGTGGCTTAAATCACTGAGGAGGAAACTGAAATGCCTGGAACTGTGGAGATGAACTAAAATCTTGCGACATCTCAGTGACCAAACGGGCCCCGAAGAACTTGAGAAAGCATGGTCACGGCTGCTTAGGTAAAGATTAATCATTTGTGTACAATTTAGTTAGCTTCTGGCCATCACGCATGTACCCATCAACCGCAATGAAAATAAACTTTGGCGACGAGGAATCCCATACTTTAATACTAAAATAGCAACCAATGGATACTCATCGCCAAATTATATATGATTTTCTCTGGGTTCATTTAGTGAGTACCGTCGGATCTACTATTAGAAAATCTAAAACTACTCAGTTTTAAGGATCATTAAGTGTAATAAGTTAATGTTCAGCAAGGATGAAACAAGAACAGGTTTTGGTGCAGAGGGAAAGTAACTAGACGGTAGTTCAACTCTCTCCGGACCTGTAAATACACTCTTTCTTTCAGAATGGGTTAGAGGAAATTGAGGATGATGAATGAAGCTTGAAATAAGGAACCTTATTATGTTTCTCGAAGGTGAGGGAACGTGGCATGTGCAAGGAAGACTGGGAAGTAAGTATCAGGGGAAGATTTAGCCTTTGTCCTCCTTCACAGTGGAATTTTTAAATGGTCATATACCTCATCATGCCTGCTTCGGGGGTTAATCTTTGGGTAGACTGTACTTAAGTAGGCATAATGATTGAGACTCTTGTAATGGAGCCAGTTCATTCGGAGTTTATGCTGAATAGAAACACACACATCTGCAAATCTTCAACAGCACAAAGAGGAGGAAATAAGCATAGCATAGCATACAAACAACATCATCTTTAATAGCAAGGCAATAAATCACCAAACAAGCAGTGAAGCAACCCCCTCAGTTTCCCTTATTGGCTTCGTACACAAAAGAAGAAACATCAATTGGAAAGTCCACCAAAAGAGCCCATGCGTGAGCATGGAAGATGAACCTGCACACTATTTTCTCATGCATTCCACCTACAGAGAACCACTAAGAGTAGAAAGAGAATTATAACATGGAATGAACAAGGCAGTCGGTCTCATCCTCGGAACGTCGCATCACAAAATGTCACTCTTTCTTGGGTTGCTCCGCCTTCTCTTCCTTGGGCTTTTCCGCCTTCTCTTCCTTCGGCTTTTCCGCCTTCGGTGTTGGCTTAGGCTCCTCCTTCGGCTTCCCCCCCTTTGGCTTCATGAAGCAGAAGCATGAGCAACATGGGCACTGAAACAAGAACTTCATCTCCCTCCACCTCCTCCTCCCTTGCCAGTGTCTCTCAGGAATCCAGC
The DNA here is from genome assembly GCA_034195605.1 of Santalum album. Lineage (NCBI taxonomy): Eukaryota > Viridiplantae > Streptophyta > Magnoliopsida > Santalales > Santalaceae > Santalum > Santalum album. Next base: position 12,724,808 of record CM067259.1, read on the forward strand.
GGCCAAGAAACAGAGTCAACTACAGAGTTTTTCTATTAGAATTGTCGAGCTCCCAGCCTGGACTCCATTTGGGTCACTTTCTCATCAACCATTCATGTTTGCTTAATAATGTCAGCTTTTGGACTTCTAGCACACCCTCAATAGCTAGGCTGTTAACTCTGTGGGTCATGAATTTTGGCAACTTATTGAATATGAACGTGGCCTCTTTTCAACTTTTATTGGCTGTTGGTCCCACAAAGATTCCTGAGCTAGCAAGCAATATCACAAAAGAAGAATTGGGTGTTATCACTTCCACAACTTGTTTGATGTGCGTCACTAAGGGTTCAAGAGATACAGACGTTGTGACCGCCCGATGAGGATCGGACGACGTCTAATGGCCGGGTAAAATTGCCAGAGACAAAGGGCGTAGGCAATGGATCTCATTGTTCGAGTTATAAAGTTTTTCTCTTCTATGCGTCTCCAAAATCAACCAAAGGCAAAGTGAGGAACCCAGCTCTTCAAAGCTGGGGTCCCCTTATTTAATGTTATGATCCATCCTCGCCTGGTAGGACGAGGGCAATCAACATGGAAGATGGAGGATGATGTGGGACCTTGTCCACATGCACGCATATGCTTGCCATGATTTCATCCGCCTACCTTAAGGGCCCATCAGACTAAAGACGATGTTCTTCAAACACAAATAAAGGGAACAAATGGATTCAACATGTTGTGTAAATACTCGAGTTTCATCTTGTTCATGGTAATGGAATAGATTGAGCCTATAGTCCTTTTCGTACTCCATAATTAGCACAAAACTTTCTTGGATGTTTTCCGGTGATCCATTCCTAGGTCAGCCTGGTGTTGACGACAAAAACCCGTTAGTAAATCATCCTGTCGAGTCTAAATATGATACTCCTTCCCAAATTCCCTTCTTTTTTATCCAGGGAGAGAGGGGAAGGAATGCTATTTCAAACTTCAAGCTCAGAGGGACAAGAAGATCTACTGAAACACATGCACTTTAAATACCATGTTGCCCCATCGCCCCTTCTGAAACTGACCGTCTCAAATTTCCAGAAGATCATCTTCAGTAATTTTTTAAACTGTTGTTATTATACTCACAAACAACTCATTTAAAGCATAATACTCGGTATACGCAAGCATGAACGTGTGTTATTGAAAAACAAACTGACCCAGTAATGGTTTTGTCCCAGCTTCATTCCCGCACTAGTATCCTCGTATAATAATCGGGACATGGCCCCTCAAAGTCGAGGTGATTTCTCAGCTTTGGGTACCGCATCGTAGTTGTACACTCCAACACCTCGTTTCTTACCGAGGCGGCCAGCATCAACATACTGAACAAGAAGTGGGCAAGGAACGTATTTACTGCCCCCTAAACCATCTTGTAGAACTCTCATAATTGATAAGCAGACATCAAGTCCGATAAAATCAGCAAGCTCGAGAGGGCCCATTGGATGGTTCGTCCCCAACTTCATTCCCGCATCAATGTCTTCCTTTGTTGCCACCCCAGTGTAGAGCGTAAAGAAGGCTTCATTTATCATTGGCATCAGGATTCGGTTTACGATGAAACCAGGATAATCCTGAGAGCATATTACCGTCTTTCCAAACCTGCATATTCAGAAAAAGTAAAATTTAAAAGATTTGAGATTAAAAGTAATATCTTTTCCATATAAAATGAAAAATAAATAAATAAATAACAACAGAGCAAAATAATCACATTATAGTCATACCAACCCCAATAAAAGGGAAAAAAAAAAACAAAAATAAATAAAGTGAGAAATAATGCAGACGGCTCGTATCAATAACCTCTCTGCCAGAGCTTTGGTTGCATGAAATGTCTCGTCTGACGTGTCTGCACCCCTCACAATCTCAACCAATTTCATGACAGGAGGAGGATTCATAAAATGCATGCCAATCACCTGCAAATAACAAATTTCTTCTTTCTCTGTGTTAGAAACCGTGGATTTCCAGTGCAATTTACAATACAAGCACCCATAAACTCAAAAAATGTCACTGTTTAAAGTGATTTAAAACAACTTTGTGTGCAAGCATAGGAACAAACACAGTAATTAGTTCAGAACAAGAAAATCCTTTGAACAGGTTACTGACAAAATAGTTCCTCCAAGCACTCTAATCAGAAGATCACGTCAGATCTCCCGATTCGTTATCCCTCAACGTGCAGATTTGTATTGTGTCTAGCTGAATAAAAGAAGATGTCCACTTAACCCGATCCTTCGGAAGTGCTTGTGCACCTCCCTTTCAACATTGTTTAAGCACGAGTTTCATTCACCCTATATTGAAGTTACCTCTTTATTTATTAAAGTCTTGCACAAAATTATACTTAATAACAAGCAGAATCCAACAAATTACAAAGTTTAACTGGTATATTCTACTATAGGCACATCAAACGATTTTAACGAACATCAATATTTTCCACTCAGCCACTTTATTCCAGTTTCAATATGGAGATCAGTTAGCATCCCGGGGATCAGTTAATGAAATAGTACAAACAAATGGCACAAGTCACACCACAAAAACGATTACTACAAAGTGATTTAGTCAGATTAAGCATAACCTGGTGTGCTCTACCAGTTGCAGAAGCTAGACGAGTAATGGATATGGAACTCGTATTAGATGCCAAAATCGCAGAAGCTTTACTGAGCTTATCTAACTCGATAAATAAACTTTTCTTCACATCCTCAGATTCCACAATAGCTTCAATAATGACATCTGCAGAGTGAAGATCTCCCAAATTTGAGGTACACCGTAGATGTGCAAGTGCATCAACACCTGTTGTCTGTAAAATGGAGATAACAAAGTTGAAGAGTACCAATAAAGACAGCACTAGCTTTCATGTGTCTACAATATATGAAGGGAAAAAAATGATTCATTTGTTAATGTATTCAATTCCTGCAAATAATATCTTTGAGACCATGAGAATGAGCCTTGGCATAGCCAGCAAGGTTGATCCTCTGTGACCGGATGTCAAGGGTTCAAGTCCTGGAACATCTTTGCTTAAAATCAAAAATTAATGATGAAAGATTAATGATGATTAAGCCAGTCAGGATACTTGAAAAAGTTGATGCTTACAATGTTTACATTGATAATGAAGGTACATAACCTGAGTATAATCCTAGTAATGATCTTGTTAGTTTTTTGTTTCATGATTTAGCCAGTTATTCTAATCCTCAAACTATGTGAATTAACAGAATTCTTAAACGTCAGCCGGTGACTGTTTTAACTGATTCAGGTAGCAGTAATAATTTTATGGATGTTAAGATTGCAAAAAGACTTGGCTATCAAGTCGAGCCATATGAAAAGTTTGAGGTGAAGGTTGCAGATGGAAGAACCTTAGTTTGTCAAGGCAAATGTACAAAAATAACATTATCTATGCAAGAACAGGAAGTAGCAACTGATTTCTTTTTGTTGACATTGGAAGACTATGAAATTGTTCTTGGAATTGATTGGCTGAGAACTTTGGGAGATAATGCTTGAAATTTTGCAATACTCATGATGAAGTTTATGCTTAATGAGAAGCAAGTCGTTTTGAAAGGAAAACAAAGTGGATATATAACTACGGTGAGCAACCATCATATGGAAGGTATTCTGCGGCAAGAGCGTCCAGGTTATTTGATGCATCTTAATAGGCTTGAGGAGCCCAAACATGCATCAGTTCATAATGAGGAGCTTGAGTTGCTGTCGTCGAACTTTCTAGATATTCTCGATGAACCAAGAACTTTGATTCCACAGCAAGCACACAACCATTGCATTCCATTATTACCGGTAGCACAGCAGCAAATGTTAGACCATATCACTATACCCTATGTTTAGAAGGCAGAAACTGAGAAAAAAGTCCAAGAAATGTTGGCCTCTATAATCATCAGGCATAGTGTTAGTCCCTATTATTCCCCAGTTTTATTAGTGCAAAAGAAGGATGGAACTTGGCGGATGTGCGTGGACTATAGAGCCCTTAATCGCAATACTGTGAAGGATAAGTATCCTATACCGGTGGTGGATATGGTGCATCACCATATCATGGTATTAGAGAACTTAATGAAGATTAATTTGAATCAAAGGAAGTAGAGGAAGATATAGCTTTTGAAGGCTTGAATGAACATAGGATGATATTTATAGAAGAAGGTTCTGAGGATTGCTGAAAATATGGTGTCATGTAAAATGTGAAATGATAAAATTTATGCAATTTGTGATACTTTGATATGCTACTTTAATAATATTTTATGAATTTATTCAAATAGTTGTATGTAAATACTAGTATTTTAAATAAAATTAAAAAATCCACCTAAGCCGCCTAGCCCTCTAGTCCCGTCCAGGCATTAGCCAATAGGTCGAGCGCCTAGGTCCGCCTAACGCTTTTTAAAACATTTTAGAACATTGCTTTTTTGTTTCCTAACTAGTGTAGGACTTGGTCCTGATTAAGTTTCCTAATTAGTATAGGATTTATTTCCTCGATTGAGTCAGAGTCAGTTATGAACTCTTTTCTAGATACTTTTCGTTTCTCATACCTCAAAGAGTTCTATAAATTGTAATGCCCTATGGGCTTATCAATAAGAGATTTATAAATCGGAGCTTTAGCAATTTGCAGGCCAGATCCCGTCAAAGTGATCAAAATCCCTTAAACTCTATTTTTCTTTATTATTCCCCAATTTTATTACCTAGGGCTCTAATACATAGACACAAAAGAAAGCAAACTGGGCCGTTAAACATGATCAACTAGGCTAGTACGTAAGGTGAAACTTACAAAACAAATCAATCGAGCTTATAAAAACCCATGAAAAACCCAGAATACCAAGAGAATCCTAAAACCCCCGAAAAAAAGGGTCCAAACTAGCAAATCGAGATGTAAAAGGCTGTTTGATTGGCAGAGAAAACCCCTAAACCTGAGAGATGTGTCCTTTGGAGACGAGACGTTGGATGGAGCTGGAGATGGTTTTGGAGGCCGTGGAGAGAGCGCGTGAATCGGTGTCGTGAAGCCACACATCAAGGCCGTTGACGGCGGCGAGTTGAGCGATTCCCGATCCCATCTGGCCGCTTCCCACCACTCCCACCGCCCTGATTTCCTCCATCTCCTTACACGCCGCCGCCGCCACCTCCGCGGTCAACGGCTCCGCTTCCTTGTGCTCTCTAGAAGGGCTTTGCGTATGAACTAACCGATCTCACCGCCCCATTGCGTCACCCAAAATTGATGTCTGATTTTCAAATTTAAAGTTTATGAACTTAAAAAAAAAAAAAAAAAAAAAAAAAAAAAAACAGAGGTGCAATATTAATTTTTATATAATTTTATTGGGGGTAGACCTCTCATTTAAAGCTTAAATATTTAAAATATTTAAATAATTTATATCTCTCGGTTCAATTAATAAACTTGAAATTTTAAGTACTAGAACCAAAAAATTGTTTTATGATGATATAGAGAACCTATATATTATACTACAATACAATAACTTTTTCCCTTTATTTTACTCCTTTGATTTTGAAATTTCTACCATTTTGACTTCTGTTTTTCTAAGTGTCTGTGGCAAAATTAAGTGCCCATTTTTTTTTTCCCCTTTCAAATGTCCAATGGACAATTAAATTTTATAAATTTCTTCTCAACTTAAAGAAATTTTCTGAATATTGAGTTGTAGTAGCCTTTTCCTTTTACTTTTCATTTTTTCTTTTCCATTCAAGAAAATTGTACAAGTCTTTTGATCAGAGCTAGTGGAACTTCTGAATTATTTTCTCTTTATTATTTTTGTCTGATAGCGATATGGTAATCAATTTCTAAGGTCTCCTTTGATGAAATTTAGCATTAAGAATTGAACTTTAAATGTTTATTTGGATTATTTGGATAGAAACTAGACTTTCTAAGAAAATTTAAAACATCTAAAATTACTATACAATTTTACCCTCAAAATTTTAAATTAAGAAATAAAAGCCGGTGAAGTTTAGTCCACTTTCACTCCCTCTCATATCTACTCACGCGAAAGGGATGGAATATTTTCATGACATAGCATTGTATTGAAATGATTCTACTCTTTCCCCTTTCAACGGAAGATCATTTTAGTAAAATATTGTACCCTTCGATTACGAGTAATTAGTGAAATTTTAAATTTAGTCATGACTAATTCAATCAAAGGTGTTCAAAGGTAATGGACTACCTTTGAATTGCCTTACCTTTAACCAAATTAGTAACTGGGTTAATTCGGAGCCACGTCGAAGCAAACATACGGGCCCTAACACGAAATTCATGGACAGTTGGGCCCGATCTTGGGCCTGCTCCTACCTCCTCTCTTTCTTTCTTTTTTCCTTCTTCTTTTTTTTTACTGGCGCAAAAAAATAATAATAATAAGAAATAAGAAATAAAAGAGGGATAATCCGTAGCATCTCCCTTAACAGATTAAAAGCCCAATGAAGCATGTCTTCTCTACTATGATAAAGGGAAATGGGATTTTCGTTCAATCAGCTCGATGCTTTTCTTAAAGTTTTATTTATAACCTTCGACCTTTCTTTTTCAACACATGAAATAGTTGAGTCAAGGGTCAAATTCAATCACTTATTAATAGCAGCTATCTTTACTGATATCATGGCATTTTTTGTGGCAGTTTTTTTAATTTCTCTCAATAATAGAAATCCCTTTTAATAATAGTAATTATCAATTCCTATTTTTACTCTACTTGCTAAAATCATTTCTTTATAGTTTCCTTCTTATTCACTTCACACTATTTCAACTTCTCATAACAATCTTCTTTTAGAGGTTCATACATATGCACTCCTTTAGAAATTGTTCGAAAAGCCGTTAAGCACGCGCTTTATGGCCAGCTTTTATTAAGGAGAAATTTAAAAATATTGTTGATGGGAGATAATGAATTGATATAGGGAATGTGTTTCCCTCCGGTTCATTGGGTATGGTCTAATAATTTTTTAAATAATTTTAACTATAAGGATGGAAATAACACAGAAAAATATATAAGCATATTAATTTTCATGAGGTCTGGAACTGCTAAACCTATTCATCTTAAGACTTTTTGCTTCTCCTTTTTCCACTTCCCATGGGAAGCTGGGTTTCCATGTTGGTATGGCCAAGCATGGCCATAGGAATGGGCGCATCATGACATCGTAAGACTTAAAAAGTCCAATATAGTTTTTCAACGTCATTTTCTTCGATATTTAAGATGTATAGGTTCTAAATCTCATGAAAATTAACATGCCTATATATTTCTATATATTATTTCTATTCATACAGTTAAAATTATTTAAACAATTATAGAAAAATAATAAATTGCACACACGTACCAGAAGGGATCAGCTTCCATTGATCTCAGCCCATGTCGTAGTCAAGGAAGAAATTACAAATCGAGCCATAGTAACGTGCAATGTAATTTTGATGAAAATTAATTATATTTTAACAGTAAGAGATAAATTATTTATTTATTTATTTATCTTTTGTGAATCCAGTGTGAGTTTATAGCGGTACTTATCGTTGGATATCATACCCTGCATTGGAAAAAAGATAATATCATCATAAAATTCGGCTGTCGAATTTGTTGACGTAAAAAAGGCCCATAATCATGATGTTGTCGCTTTAGGCAACGCCATCAATAAAATTCCTTGGCTTTGTTCATGGCGCAGTGTCAGTTCGGGAAAATTCATAAAAAGCAAAAATTGCTTTTTTGGATAGACTTTAAATTATAACTTTCTTGAAACATAAAATGGAGTGACACTCAAATGCACATAATTTGCACATATTCGTTCTCAAAATAATATTATTTTATTAAAAAAATATAAGTGCATTGTGAAAGCTTTTAGTAAAATAAAATTATTTGCGACGACAAACACATACATATTGCGTGCACTCGAGGGCACTCTCTTTTTTCTTTTTTAGAATGTTATTTTTATCTTTTATCAGCATGTTTTAACTTTTTAAAAAGCTGTTTTGGGGTTTCTAAAAATCTACGCAATGTCCATACGTTCGGTCGACAATAACATTTTCAACTGAAAATATGTAATAAAGATTCTAAATCCAGCCCTTTTCCTCGTTATCTCACTTTCTTCCTTCGTCGAATTTACCTAAAACTGTTTTTCTTTTACGCTTTCTAGAAATTACTCATGGTCTATATGTTGACACAAAGGATCATTTTGAACTTGAAAACCTAAAATTAAATTTCAAACCTAGCCCTTATTTTTTCTTTTTAACTCCTTGTCTCATGTTTTTCCTTCCTTGACTTTTCCTAAGACTATTTTTCTTCTATGTTGGGGCGGTTATTTTAAGACTTAGTTGGTAAATAATCATTGCTAAATTTGAAAGTAAATCGAGGGCCCTTAGCAAATGTTGTGAAATGTCATTGTTTTCAGGAAATAATCTTTCACAAAGTTACATATATATATATATGAGTGGTTGAACAAATCCAAATCCATCATCTCCCTTGTCTACCTTTTGGTGGGTAAGCATTAACCCACAAAGACAATGTAATAACAATGGGTCGCGTGCTATTAGACTCATAATTCATGTCCATTCTTTTCATTAAAGAAGAACTAAGACAAGAATAACACACATTCTCTTTGCACACCATAATCACTTTAAAAATTATAGAATCACTTCAAACTGTTCTACATGGGTTCCCCATGAACTAGTTTGCATTATATTAAGCAAGCAAATTTCTGTGTGGGTGACAATACCATCATTCATGTCGAAAGTAAATTAAAAAGAAAACACTGACGAACGCGACATCGGGTTTCTTGACTTCTCATGTGAGCCCCATTCATGCCTGATATAAGGGGGCCACAATCTCATGCGGAGGGTCGATAAATCCGACATCAAGTTCCTTAATACGATTAAAATTAAAAAGTGTTATTTTAATAATTTTTATGCCGATGTGCGAAAAGCAACCTCAGAATAGTTATTGTCCTCCATTAGTCTCACAAATAACTAATAAATTTTATTATGTGTATATTGAAAGGACCTTAAATAATCTACATTCTTACTAATTTTTATATAGCTTTAAGATATTCAAGGAATTTTTTTTAGATGATGAAAATTATAAAAATTCTTAATTGTTATTTTTTTTGGTAAATTGAAATTTTTGTAATTGTTATAATGTTCATATATAGACGTATTTTTTTTTTCTATTCGGAAGATGAAAGTCATAAACATCTTGAAATTAGATAAAATTTAATAGGTTGATGGATACTCTCATGTTGGTTCAATATGCAGGATTAAAATTCGAAGGCTATTAATATGTACCAAGTTATTTGACGGACAAGTACCCATCGGACAAGTCGGGATCCCACTCCCAAGTGACCTCATACTTTCCTAATAAAAAAAATATTATTTTTATTTATTTAAAAAAAAAGTTAGATTTAATAGACTTGTATGTAGCCTATGAGTTTAAGAAACAATTCTAATTATTTTTATTATTTGAAAAATAGAGAGACTAAAGGTCAAAGAAAATAATAATTAAAATTATTTAAGTTACAAATTTATAACTTTTTAAAATTCTACTGATTCATGTCAAAGTTTTGAGGTTGGCCCATCAAATATATTTATTACAAGAAAAGTAGAGCGTGAAACTGACGAGATGCATTTGGCCAACGAAGCTCACCCTGAATTGGCTCTACGACCATCTTAAATGGTAACCGCTGCCTAATTATGAGTTCAGTAAATGCCCACGCTTACTATCTCGCCTAGTATTTATGACCTCTGCGCGAACTGAGACGTTTGAAAAAGAACAAAGGAGTGCTGTTTTTTTTTGTTTCTTATGAAAAAAATTACACCGACGTCGTTAAAGTTTGACTAGAGTCATGAAATGTACCTTTTAAAGTTTTTCGAATTTAACAAATAGTCTCCTAAATTATGAAATAATATTCAATATTCTTCTCCTATTAAAATTTCCATTAACTACTAATAGTTCATCCTTCTAATTATATCAATGTCCTCCCAAGTTTGTCCAAACTCTCGAATTCATTCCTCAAGTTTACCCAAAATTTTAAATTCCCCCTCAAGTTCTATATGAACGTATAAATCCTTCAATTCAATATATATATATATATATATATATGTTTATCAAAGTAAACTTGCAATAGTATTATAAAAAATCAATAGATCTTTCTCATTGTAAATGTTTTGAATATTTGGACTCGAAAGATACGAGATTTATGCAATCAAATTATATAAAAATTTACATGATATCTTATATTTTCATGCTTATTCATTCCATGCTATTGGAATTTACAAAATATGTAGGTAATACAAACATTTTTTTTTCCTTTGGGACACTAATTTTAATTTTTTATTCAAGAAATGTAAATTCAAATGCTATTTTTAGTGAAATTCTACTATTTCAAGTTTACTTTATTATATTTCATTTTCTGTCAAATTATGAAGATCATATTCTCAAATTGAATTTAAAGGGGGAATCCAAGATTTTGGGTATGGTTAATGGGGCATTGGTATAATTAGGATGATGAATTATTAGTAGTTAGGGGAATCTTAATGGAATTGGGGCATCAAGCATTATCGCATAGTTTAGGGGACAATTTGTCAAAATTGAAACTCTGGGGGGCATGGAACAATTTTCCCTTTTTTTAAAAAAAAATATATTTTTTGGAATATAAAAATAATATTTATTTTAATAATTTTATACATACAGACTATTTGCTAAATGCTTAGGGAATTGATGAGGTGGTGGAGATCATGTAAGGGAGCAAAATGAAGGTGTTTGAGAATTCTAATTTTTGGTGCTTCCATACATTTTTTAACATTTCAACCATTTTCATTAGTATTTTTGTAAGCGTTTTCTACCATTGCTCTTTTTTATCAAATATAACAACTTAAATATTCACAAAAATTCACTTATAAAAATAAAAGATAAAGGAGCCATTTATATGGGATGACAACACCACATTTGTCACAGGGCAATTTAAAATTATCCCAATATATCGTGGATCATGATCCTCTCCATCCAACAATTTTTGGTGCAATTTTTCCTTCTTTTTTTCTTTTTGAGATTTTTTTTTTCCTACTAAACTAGACTCCTAAACCGTCCGACCTATATAGGTCCAAAACAGTCAGGCTACAGCTATTGGTCTGACCCCTCAAATGAGCTTCCAACTAAATGAATGGATACTATAAAACTGCTCATAGTAGGAATTAAACTTGACTCATGTCTAGACAAGTCCAACGCCATTACCACGCAACCAACCCCATGGGGGCTATTTTTGAGATATTTTCAAGAGAATGCTTTTAGCTAATTTTAACTATATTGATGAAAATAACATATATAGACATATGGGTATTGCCAATTTTTATAAGATTTGAAAACGAAGAACAAATATTCATGAAAGAAATCCCGAAATAATACAAATAAAAAAAATCTCAAAGTAGTGTACAGATCTAATTTTTCATAAAATAAGTGTTAGTCTCGCAATAGTAAATTGTGAGACTCCTTTTTTTTTTTTCCTTGATACTGGTCTCACAGTACTTAATTGCGACACCAATATTTTATTTTCTTTGCCTCGCAATTCATTATTGTGAGACCTTTTTTTTGGGGGGTCTCACAATAATGAATTGCGAGACTTTTTTTTTTTTTTGTGGTCTCGCAATCTAGTGTTGTGAGAACTTTTTTTTTTCCACCTATTTGTAGTTCCTATTTTTTATTTTTATTTTTATTATGAAGTCCCACTTTACGAAAATATTGAAAATACCACATGAATACAAGAATTCATATGTGCACCAACTAAATACAATAGAAAATGATCACAACCTGATCGCATAAGCTGCTTATATGTGCGTTGATAGTGTCCTTGTTTGTGATACCTAGAGTGTTCACGAATTCGACTAGACAAATTCATTTCATTTCGGATTCTTCTAATTTTATGATGGCTACAGCCAGTTTGTTTCGATGTCAGATCTGGGAGTAGACAACTGCTAAAGTGTTGCCATTCAGCGGGGTAAACGGACACCCATAATGACGAGTCACACGATCGCTTTAATTTGGGTTCCCAAGCCTTTAATAATGCATCTGCCGAGAAATAGCATAAGACATATTGGAAAGGGTTAACGGATAAATACTGACAAACAACATGTGAACAAGGAATTCCAAATAAATCCCACTTACCATATGTATGGTGATAGTTCTACATTAATATATGTTGTCTGTTTCCCCCTTTGCGAGGCTGTCTTCACTTCGAAGATGCCACAACCTCGATCAAACATTGTAACCCTACGAGCGGAGGCCTTCGAAGACCTATGTTCCAAGATCTCTTATTATGCCCATGAGTTGGCCCTTACTTCCAATATAACTCCCACGCGGAATATTAAAGAAGCTGTTTATCTTATAGAATGTCCATTCGATGGCCACGGTAATTGGTAGGGCTCTTAGGGCTTTCAATACTACATTGAAGCATTCGACCTTGTTAATCATTAACTCCCCACACCAACAACCGCCGTTAGCAAATAGGGTCCACTTCTCAACATCGATAACATCCAAGTATTTGAAAGCATTCGAGTCTATGTCCTTTATACGGTCCATATAATGGTTGAATTTCACCTTCTATGGCATAGCTCTGATGGCTTAACATAATTTCTTCAATAACCTACCGGCAAATTTTGTTGAAAAATTGCTGTGAACATGCTGCGGACAAAATTCATGAAAGATAAAGGGCTCCTGTAGATTATATCACTCGTCGTTAATGGCCACCAAAATAGAGGGTGCTCAATTCGAAATCAAGTACACTTCGGGTCGATCAAGAATGATATGTCGTTGAACCTTCTGCAGAAACCATCCCCATAATGACGTAGTTTCTTCTTGGACGACTGCAAATGCAAGTGGATATACTTGACGATTTTCATCGGTTACTATGGCCATGAGGAGCTTCCCTTTATATTGCCCAACGAGGAAGGCATCCTCTACCTCGATGACTAGTCGGCAGTATTTCCAGCTAGCTATGGATGACTATAACACCGAAAACACATTCCAACGCATACCTCTACTGGGCATTGAGGGGTACGATTTGGCTGCAATATTACTGATAGACCCCGAATTGTATTGTAGTAACGCCAAAAAAAACTTTGGCAGTTTGTTGAAAGATGCGTCCCAATCTCTAAAAACGGCCGCCAACTCCTTTTGTTTTCCTAACCATACTTTCTTATATATCAGCGTGTAATCATAATGCTAGTGTGCATCATCAATTATGTGGCTCACCTTGTAGCTTGGTCTTTCCCTAACTTTTTCTCTTACAATCTTGGAAATCATAAAGGAATTGATGCTTCTATGATCCTATTCACGGTTGGGTATGTCGCATGTATGGCTACCAGCATACTACGTGATCATCCAGCCACCTTCCTTTTGTTCGAATATTGCTCGTAATTTCCATGGACATGCTGTAGTATGTTGACATGTTAGCTTCACCAAATTTTTGTTCCACTCCTTCGTACGATACTCCTTTGAAACGCGCATGTGGTAACTATTAATTGTGTACTTGAGCGTTTTCTTGGAGTTAAGCTGTAATCCTACCTCTAGCTCGTCAGTGTTTGGATTAAATACTACGGGCGAGGGCTCGTCTTAAGATGCCGCCCATTCCTTTGGCGATGAGAAGAAATTAGCACGAGGCATGTGAAATGAGACACCCTCCTCGCAGTCATATGTGTCATCGTCTTCTTCATTGATTGATAAGCGTTCAATATTTGCTGCGGCGATATCGACCTCAGGAGTAGGCGCGTGTTCATAATTATCATAGGATTAGTTATGCGATAGCTTACCAAAGCATTCTTCCTGCAGGGGTGGTACAATGCTTAGCCCAGCAAGTAGTTGACCATAATACCCGAGTGAATCGAGTTCTAGGGCGAGAATTGCCTCGAGCTGAACATAAATCTGCCAAGTATGAAGGCAAGGATAATTGGATCGAAACAAAATGTAGCTCAGTACACTATCATTCTGAATCGGTGTTGCTGAATGGCTTGTATGTGCCCCTCCTCCAAGCGTAATAGGACACTTAAATAAAAGATTAAGCTTGTAGAGCCTCGAATCGACTGCCATCAATGGATATGACTACTCTGTCAGAGATTCGAGCGTTATGTTAGGTTATACTAGGATCATCTATGATGTGTCCACTTCATAATTGCTACTGATTTTTGGCTCTTCAATGATTCAACCACCCCAATAAAATATTACAAGAACGAGGGGTGATGACATTTTGAAGATTGAAATGATTAATATAAGAACTGGTAGAAGAGAATTAGTAAAAATCTTGAGAGAGGAAGAGTGTAGAGCACATTGGGAGTATGACAAAGAGTGGATGGGGGAGGGGAATTTAAGGGCTGCGAGTAAGGTTTAGACTCTCAATAGCAAATTGTAAGTCTAATATTTGCAAGAGTTTTAAGTTGGTCTCCCAATCTACTATTGTGAGTCGGAATTCCTTAAATTTTGAAATTCAATCTCGCAATAGAAAATTGCGAGTTTAATATTTATAAAATGTTTCAATTTGGTCTCGCAATCGACTATTGTGAGTCTGAATTTCCTTAATTTTGAAATTCAGTCTCACAATACTAGATTGCGAGACCACCAAAAAAAAAAAAAAAAAAGGTCTCGCAATAATGAATTGCGAGCTCAGAAAAAAAAATTGTCTCGCAATTGAGTATTGCGAGACTAACACCTATTTTGGGAAAAATTAGATCCATACACCTACTTTAAGATTTTTTTTAATTTGTATTATTTCGTGATTTCTTTCATATATTCATTCTATGCATTGAAAAATGGAGGTTTAAAAACTATACTAAGTTTTCGAAATAAGTTTTAAAGTTCTAAATTTTTAAATTGTATGAAAATTGACATATTTATATATTTTTGTATGGCATTCACATTTATAGGATTAAAATTATTTTAAAATGCATTTAAAAAATTGAAAAATTGCACCACGAATTGCTATCAAGTTCCACATATCACGGTTATTGAAAGGTTTGAGTCCATCTGAAAATACTTTATGAATCTTACCCTAAAAGAGCTCAACACAATTTGATTAAATATTTTTATTTTTGATTGGACCCAGTAATTCTCGAAACAAACATGATTCTTGTCACCATCATTATTTAATGATGACTAATCTCGACACTTGGTTGAATTATGGCAAAATGAAATCAAAAGCATGTTTGACAAAAAGAAAAAAAGGGAGCAAAATTAGGTGGAGGATCACTAGCAACATGGAGGTGCCTAATTATTCCAAAACACCCCATTGGGAATCAGATGGACTCACTCAGAACCTGCAAGTGCAAGTCTATTCCTCACACATAGTGGTGATGATGATGATGATGATGATGATTCACTTATTCACTCGCCATTATCAGTGGATTCAAAGCTTTTCTTTTTCTTTTCTCTCATCTTTTCGTAGCCTCGCACGCGTATTTACGCCATTATGGGAATGGAACGCAAGTTGCTTTATTTCTATTGTTTGCTGTCCTTGTTAGACCGCACTTAAAGCCTTAGCCAACCTCATCACATCCTCTAACCTTCTCCACTTCCCCCCACCTTTTCTTTTATTTATTAAGGACTTCTTCGGTGCTTATTTAGTTAATTGTTTTAAAATTATTTATTACCCGTTTAAGTAAAGTCCCTTCCGTGAAATAACAGTGAACCTTTTACAAAAAATATTGACAGAAAACGATAGAAAAATATTAATGATCACAAGGTTGAGTACAATAATCTATTAACCAAACGGGAAAAGAGGACCCCCTCCTTCAAACAGATGCTAAATTGCGAGATTTTATGTATAATTTTATTGCACTCGTGTTTAACATGGATAAAGGAGCAAGAGTTAAACTCCCTGGCCAATAAGCAAATAATATCCCCAACAATAACTGAAATCCCCTTGAGGAGCGTGGGACACAACTGCAATAGCATCAATGGCTGGCTTGAAGTCTGATTCGATGATTATGTTGTGGGAGCCATTATGATGTGCAAGTAGGAGAGAGTGCCGAATAGCTAAAGCCTCTATTATATAGGCCTTTGCAATGTTAGATAAGAATTTGAGGGTACGAGATTAAGATAGTTTTTTGAAATATGCAAATAAAAATAAGTTGTGAGAACATGATAAAATAGTAGACAAGTTTCTTTAGCAAAATTGGACAATAAAGTCGACAGATGATTGCACTCATCTCATTATATAAGAACAAGTTGTTACAACTATGAGAAATGAAACTTAGGAACCGGTAAATTCTGGTTGAGAGTATTTATAGGTTTGAGGCGTAAGGTTATGATTTCATGAAACTTATGGTAAAATTATTAAAGAAGCTATTAAAGCATATTAAAATAGTTAAAAGATTTGTACGAGGGAACAGTCACAAGCATACGGGCGTCTGGATAGTTTACCTTTACAGTCATAGGAGATTTTTTTATAATGGCAATTGATGAGGCTAGTAGACATCTGCAGGATAAAATCTCGTGGTGCAAGATATGTGTGGATGCAGCCCCCGCGAGCAACTCAGTTGGTCCCCAGCAGTAGAGTGAGACCAAAGACTCAGGATCAAATCCTAACTGTCACAAGGCACCAGGCAAAAAATTCTTCTGCTAAAATAGGGACTGCTGAGTCACCACGATTTGCCTCCTCCACACTGATTGGGGCTAGGTGTGAGGGCCCTCAGGGTGGGGGTTCCACCTTTTGAGACCAAAGATATGTGTGGATGCAAGATTGATTCATAAGACTAGAACATACATATACAATGTCAAATCGGGAGTTGGGTTAGAATTTTGAATCTATCTAATACGGTGATTATTCTTTTTTTAGTATTTCGGCGTGTTTACTTGTCAAATAAAATTCCGATGAATATACTTCCTCTCAATCCAAGACAATAAGAGAAATTTGAAAAATTATGAGAAAATAATACACAAAGTACTTAGATATGCTCCAATGAAATCTAATGATACCACTTGAAATAAAAAAATTAAGGAAATCGATTTGAAATAGCCAAAAGTATGGTGATGTTAATTAATGGAGCCGGCGATTGAGCGAAGGGTGTAACTTATTTTCCAAGTCTGACCACGTGAACTTCAGATTAAAATTTAGTCTATTATTAATATTATTAAAAAAAATATTGCTATTATTAGCATTGTTCAATGCCACCTTACAAAAGTATTCAGATGTATGAGCCATTTTGGAATTGTGAATAGAGAACCTTATTTAGTGTTTGGAGCATTTAAAGCGAGAGAGAGAGAGGGAGAGCGCTTGCTTCTCAGAAACAGACGAAGCAATGAAGTAATTGAGAATCACACGCTACTGTGACTTGTAGACCGTGAACAAAGAAAAAAGAAAGTGAATATTATACTCCCCAAAAGTCAGCCCGCTTTCTCTCTCTCTCTCGGGTTTCTTTTCAAATCACTCCTCTTATTTTCCGCCATTAAAAAAGTAAGCTCTTCAATGAAGAGAGGAGAGAGAAGCCTCACCTTTCTGACTTTGCAGTAATGGTGTTGTCCACTTTTTTATTTTTTGTGGTTTTTCTAAGGTGGGGCTTCTCCACTGCTTGATTTGATATAATCTTTTCGATCCTGTCTTCCCTTCCATATTGGGAATTAGAGAGAAATCAGTGCAATGGTACGAAGAATATGAATTACTCGTCGATTCTCAAAACGTATATTTTAAATTTGTCACTTTGTTAATTTTGCGAGGTCAGAAAAAGGGTGGTTCGCAGGGAAAGTAGAGACACTAAATGGAGGCTTTTGATACAACTGTGACTTCATCTGCAAGCGACATTAGTCAAGTGTTGAACTCTGGAAGGGTTTCATTGCTTGTGGGTCTGTGTTAGAGAACTTTCTCTTCCTCCTCCTTGCTTTCCCCCAGAACAAAAAATAATTATAATAATATGGCCAAGGGATCAGACCCATTTTGTTTTAATCTCTTCGTCTTGAGATTGGGTATTAGTAAATGTGGCTTCACTTTCAAGTTCTCCAAATTTGTCTCTCTCAGTTTCTGAGGATTTCTGGGATTTTGGGGATGTGGGGTTTCTTCACTTGTGTATGATGAGGGGCCTGCAGGATTGAGCTGAAGGATCTCAGTTGCTCTTCGTTTCTTCACTTGTAAGTCTTTACTTTCAAGCTCTCCCCTTGGTGTATGAATTTTCTGGGACGTGAGTACTGAAACTTCTGAATTTCTGAGTTCTTCATATGTAAATCACGTTTCTGTTTATTCGGGGGCGGTTTTCCTCTTGATTATTGTTCTTACTCGTGTGGTATTTACTTTGATTTTTCAGAAATGGTTCTTCTAGGGTTCATCCCGGTGGGTTTCCTGAACTGGATATTCCTAGCTGGCTTATTGTGTTCATCGTTGCGATTCGAAACCCTAGCCATAGCTTGTGAGCCCAACGATTTGCTGGCGCTGAAAGAATTCGCGAGAACCCTAAAAAGTGGGTCGATCATCTCGTCTTGGTCCGATGATTCCCTCTGTTGCCAATGGGACGGCGTCGTGTGCGGCAACGGCAGCGCGGGATCGCCGGCGGAGAGAGTGATTCAGTTGATTCTCCCCAGTAGGGGTCTGAGTGGTGCGATTTCTCCCTCTTTGGCTCGTTTGGATGAGCTGAGATTGCTTAATTTGTCATGGAATTTCCTCGGGAGTCGATTGCCGGTGGAATTCTCCGATATGCCGCAACTCGAAGTTCTTGATCTCAGCTACAACATGTTGGAATCCCTCGTCGATTTGAGTAACATCAAATCGATCAATATCTCTAGCAATCTGCTGAAAGGGAGTCTGATTGATCTGGGGCGGTTTCCTAGTGTCCTCGAGTTCAACATGAGCAATAATTCCTTCACCGGGCCCATTGATTCCCGACTCTGCAGTTCACCGAATGGGGTTCGTGTTCTCGATCTGTCAATGAACAACCTGGATGGAGGGATTGAGGGGTTGGAGAGTTGCGGCAAATCTCTCCGCCGGTTGCACTTGGATTGCAATTCTCTTTCAGGTCATCTCCCTGATTCCCTATTTGCGATGGCGGCGTTGGAGCAGCTCTCCATCTCCGGCAACAACTTTTCCGGCGAGATAAGTCCGAAACTGAGTAAGCTTTCCCGCCTTAGAACTCTAATTCTCTCGGGGAACCGATTTTGGGGTCCCCTTCCGAATGCTTTTAGAAATCTGTCCGAGTTAGAAATCTTAATGGCGCATTCAAATTCGTTATCTGGGAATTTGCCTATGAGCTTGTCATTTTGCTCAAAGCTCCAAGTGCTCAATCTTCGGAACAATTCCCTAATTGGTAGAATTGATCTGAACTACACTAATTTGCCTAGTCTCAGTACCCTCGATCTCGGCACGAATCACTTCACTGGTTCCGTTCCGAATTCCCTCTCAAGTTGCCGTCAACTGAGAATCTTGAGCTTCCCCAAGAACGACTTGACTGGTCCTCTTCCTGAGGGTTTCGCAAACCTTACGCACCTGTGGTTCCTCTCGCTATCGAATAACACCTTCACGAATTTATCCCGCACACTATCCATCCTGCAGAACTGTAGAAACCTCACTACTGCCATCCTCACAAGGAATTTCATGGGAGAAGTACTGCCGGAGAATCTGGATGGATTCGAGAGCTTAAAGATCCTCGCACTAGCAAATTGCGCCCTCACGGGCAAAATCCCAATTTGGCTACTGAATTGCAGGATGTTACATGTCCTTGATCTGTCATGGAATCACTTAACCGGAAGTATCCCTGCTTGGGTCGGCAAGACGGAGAATCTGTTCTACTTGGATTTCTCGAACAACTCCCTCGCTGGAGAAATCCCCAGAACTCTAACAGAGCTGAAGAGCCTTACTTCTGCGACTTACAATTTCTCAGACCTCTCTTCCATAGGTATTCCCTTGTACGTGAAGCGAAGCTCGAGTGTGAACGGTCTGCAGTACAATCAGTTCTCCAGTTTTCCCCCATCAATATTACTGAGCAATAACAGGATTAACGGGACAATTTGGCCAGATATTGGGAACTTGAAACAGCTCCATGTACTGGATTTGAGCAGGAACAACATTTCCGGCACGATCCCAAGCTCAATTTCTGATATGGGGAACTTGGAAATCTTGGATCTGTCATCCAACAATCTTCACGGCTCCATCCCATCATCGTTGAAGAAACTTACGTTTCTTTCGAGATTCAGCGTGGCTTATAATCACTTGCAGGGAGAAGTTCCGACAGGGGGCCAGTTCTCAAGTTTCCCAAACTCAAGCTTTGACGGAAACCCGGAACTCTGTGTAGCAACAAATCCTTGTAGAGTCAGTGTTGGCGCGGCGGGGAGAAAGCCAGAAGCTCGATCAGGTTCTAGCCGCAAATTTGGAAGAAGAGCCATTCTCGCAATTGCTCTCAGTATCGGCATAGGGATTGCTTTGCTCTTAGCAGTATTGTTGCTGAAAATGTCGAAGAGGGATGCTGAGAATAGAATTGATTATTTGGACGATGAATTCTATGGCGGGCCACAGAGATTCTCCGAAGCACATCCCGGGTCGTCGAAGCTGGTTCTGTTTCAGAATTCAGAATGCAAGGATCTGACTGTCGGGGATCTGTTGAAATCCACGAACAATTTCAACCAAGCAAACATAATCGGGTGCGGCGGATTCGGTCTCGTTTTCAAAGCCGTCCTCCCGAATAACTCGAAAGCTGCTGTGAAGAGGCTCTCCGGAGATTGCGGTCAGATGGAGCGTGAATTCCAGGCCGAAGTGGAAGCCCTGTCGAGGGCGCAGCACAAGAATCTGGTCTCTCTCCAAGGATACTGCCGCCACGGAAATGACCGGTTACTGATCTACTCTTACATGGAGAACGGAAGCTTGGATTACTGGCTACACGAGAGGGTCGACGGCGAATCGTTCCTCAGTTGGGGCGTTCGGCTCAAGATCGCACGAGGAGCTGGCCGCGGATTAGCTTACTTGCACAAGGTTTGTGAGCCGAACATCGTCCATCGCGACGTAAAATCAAGCAACATTCTTTTGGATGACATGTTCGAAGCTCACTTAGCTGATTTTGGCCTCTCGAGGCTACTCCGACCGTACGACACGCACGTGACCACCGATTTGGTGGGGACATTGGGATACATCCCGCCGGAATACGGTCAGACGCTGACGGCGACATTCAAAGGCGATGTTTATAGCTTCGGTGTGGTTCTTCTCGAGCTCGTAACAGGTCGGAGGCCAGTGGAAGTTTGCAAAGGGAAGAATTGTAGGGATCTGGTTTCGTGGGTGTTTCAGATGAAATCAGAGAGGCGGGAGAAGGAGATTGTTGATTCATTGATATGGGACAAGGAGGATGGGAAGGAGGAGCTGCTGGGGGTGCTTGGCATTGCCTGTAATTGCCTAGACCCCGATCCGAGGAGGAGACCCTCCATCGATCAAGTTGTTTTGTGGCTCGACAATGCTGGATCGATCGGTACTGCTCGGTAATCGAATTTTTGTTTAGCATTATGTAACACTGAAAACTATATATATATATATATATATAACTGTAAAGAAACACATCCAAAGATTTGTATGATGACCTTGGTGTTTCTAATACGAGGGTTCAGTATGGTATTGGCGATTGGTTTGATCTTTTGTTTACCTGTTTCAAATGATCTGTGTCTTCCACAATAAAGAAGCAGAATAGAATGTCCAAGATCTAATGCATGTCCCACAATTCTTTGGTACACTGGCTTCATTTTATTGTGTGTTATGATAATCTTTGAAATTTAATGACTGAGATGAAGCTGCAGGGTTCTTTCTGCCCATGGAAAGAGGAGGACCAAACCCATGTTAAATTGTGTGGGTACTGGCTAGCTTAGTCGGTAAAGACCCGTGGATGGAACCAAGTCCTTCCTACTTAAACTCGGGTGAGATGGTGACACGAATCTGTCATAAATTATCTCTGTCGGTTGGTGCTGAGTCGGTTGGTGCTGAGTCGTCAAGATTTGAGTCGGGAGGCCTCAATTTGATGGAAAAGAAATAGAATAAAACTCAAAAGTTAAGTAGAGGTGAATTTATAATTAGGTTGGTGGCTTTTAAATTGAGTTATATTATATATACGTCTTTCACATTGAAAGTAAAATAATGTATAATTTAATATTATTATTAAATTAAAATACCAATCGAATAAATTTTATCGCGATATCTTTTTAGTACGGAGATAGTGAAAGCTGTGCATGAAGAATTTTCCTTCCATTGACATAAATTGAATCATAAAAAAACAAAAAAAAACCACAAATTTTGAAGGAGGGAAAGGGATAGTTTTGGCATGAAGAAGATAAAGCATGTAGCTCAAAATTGAAAGGTCCAGATAATTTTGCAACCTCCTCACTCTCAATTGCAGATAAAACTCCTCCAAAACCAGAAACCCTAAAGCCCCTAAGACTTGAAACCGAAAAAAAAGCCAGAGAGGAAAATGTCAATCTCGGCGCCGTTTGGAGCAACCTTAATCTCCTCGCACCCAAATGCTTCTCTTCCCACTGCAACCAAGTCATTCCCCGGAACTACGGCGGCGGCGGGTGTGATAGAGTGCTCGTCGCGGCCGCGGAAGAAGGCGACGGCTCACCATATGAAGACGAGGCCTCGCAAGAGCCAACCATGGGACATCAAGCGCGGCCCCACTGTCTACGCGCCTCTCCCTCCATTGCCTCCTGATTGGACCCTCGTTTCCCCCGCTCCTGATTCCTCCGATGCTTCTTCTTCTTCTCTGGCTGAAGAAGACCCGGTCCCTTCTCCGCCATGACCACTCAACGTACTTGGAGCTAACAGTTGTCAGTTTTCCAGTTTCTATGCGATGCTATGTTAATCCTGTTCGTTGTTGCGTTTGAATCTCTGTTTGGCGGTGTTTTGTTCAATCGATCTTCAGTATGATCAGCGTCGTTTTTGTGTACTGAGTTTCTGGTTTTCTCGTGGGTTTGATGAATGAAGAATAGTTGGGTAGCCCTGAACGTGTTTGATGTTAGTCCTAGCTGAAATTGGTAACCCGAATAGAATAGTGAGAATGGAGAAATATTACATTTTTAAGTAAATGATATCCACATGAACCATCTGCAAAATGAGTAAGGAATGCGTGTAATCTCATGGAGCACGAGAAGAATAGGTAACCATTAGCAATGGACATCGAGTGGATTGAGTATTTTGTGGTCAGGATTTGCCCATTTCATTTGGTGGATTTTTGGGACGAGTCTCTTTGAAATGATTCATTTGCAGAGTGCAAACTCATGACTCCTGGTCTTTTTGAGAATTATTAAGCAAGAATGGAAAAGATTTAGTTGAGTAGTTGATCCTCTCTAACAGGGAAGCTTTTGTGCGTTTAGAATATAGTTGTGTAACCATAGGTGCTTTGAATGAAGAAAATAATAGGGGGACAATGTTGGTGAGTCTAGGGGATTTGTCGACATGTTCAGATGGATCCACAAAACTAAGGCTGAAACATCAAAACATGGGTGGTTCTCAATCTAGTCCTTAAACTTTCGATTTGAACAATTTATCACATAAACTTCTCCATCCTCAAACAAGATTTGAGCAATTTATCACATAAACTTCTCCATCCTCAAACAAGTTTGCGTGTGCCCTAGGATTTTGCAACTCTCCCCTTGAACCAGAATCTTATGCATTCCCCCCAAGAACTGCATATTGTTAATGGCATTGTACGATCTCCTCCTCCTCCTCCTCCTCCCATGACTTGTCCTCTTCAGTAGATCTTGAATTCACCCAACACAAATTCCTCGTCAGATTAGCCGCAGGTCCTCTGTGAAATGGAGACACTGTCCATTTATAGGACTAGTGCTGAAATTCTTATAATTTTAATAACTTTTCAAACAATGAAATTTAAAATAGCTTGATTTGATTTGAATTAATTTCCGATCATCGAATTTGAACTTTAAATCAATGAATGCAGGTGAAGCAAAACCTATTGCAGGCAGTGACAATATGATTAAAGATGAAGATCATGGTTTTTTTTTTTGGGTACGAGTGAGTGTTAGATCATGGTTTTGTAGAAGTTTTTGGTTATATTGACTTTTGCGACGATGAAGCTGGCCGTTGGGATCACAACTGGGCTTGCTTGTTGCTTCTTGAATTTGTGAAGCATTTGCTTTTCTTCCCGAGACCGTGCCCCGCTGCGAATCCGAATGATTTTGACGAGGATTCATTAGCAGCAGAAGAAACTTCATGACACAGAAAGGCTATTGTTTCCAACTCTTGCGCACTGGTGTTGGGAAACTTGATTACAGATATTAATTACAAGGTTTTATATAAAAATTTCTCCACAACTCAAAAGAATTAGAAAGAAAATAAATAAATAAAAACTATGCTATATTAATAACCTGGCCAACTTTTAGGGTGGATGAACATTACTAGCTTACTCGGATGGTAGTAGGATGGGCGAATATTCTAATCTACTATCATAAATGTGGCAAGCTGCGACATTCTGTGGTGTGGAATTCAGTAGGAGGCCAAAAAGAAAGAGAAATATGCCTTTACTTCATCGGACTGATCCTAGTTTTTAAAAAACTACAGGGATAAATATGTCATTAAAAAAGGAACCAATTACCAAGAAGGAAACAGAAAATGAGCCACAGGGTCAATGAAGAAATGAACTGTTTACGTGACGAATGACGCCTGGAAGACCTGGATATACCACACCTACACAACAGGTCTTCATTCGCAAGCATGAAGAACGCAGAAGTTCGTGCGTGTCGGCCTCCAGCAGCTAGCAGGAATCACGCATGGCCACGTACATGGTAGTCGACTATGCAAATAGCATTTTACCCCGCAAATGCTTTCATTGCGTGACAAGATTTCCTGCATTTGTGAGTGCCGCTTCGTTTCTATATTCAGCGCTTCTTGGGGAACATTTCTTGTACTTGGTTTGCACCAGGCTCAGGAGGAAGTCCGTAAATATGTGCTCATACCCAGGCATTTTCCCATACCCTGCCATAATTTAGAAACCAAAGTGAGGCACACTGCATCAATCACGCTGACAGTAAAAAAATACAATTTTATTCGTCAAGGGAAGACTCGATGATCAGTTGATGTGCAAATATTGTCAATTACAATCCTGTTGACTAAGGCTGGACTTGATATACTCTTAACACAACATAAATGGCATCAAGCCACGTACAACATTTTGCAAACAGATAGAATGAGGGCTTGCATTTCGTGCAGCAGATGCACCTGCAAATTGCTATTTGAAGGAGGATGACGAAGTAAAATTTTCAAATATGGGAAAAACAATTTAGCAGGGAAAAAATACAAAGGCCAAAAGACTGCTAAAGAAGGCTCCAAGAATAGCATAAAATAGTAATAGTATAGGTACTCCCTTACTAACCAAGGAAGTAAAAAGCATAAACATTGTAAGATAAATAAAAGATAGCAAATATAGGTGGTTTTTAACTAACCAGGGAAGTAGTTAATGTCGATGACATAGAAATGATCACGAGTTCCATGCTCCCGGATAATATCTAAGTTGAACAGCCGCAGACCCTACAAACATAGCACGTTTGTGAGTAAATCAAGGATAATCCAGTGCTAATAGAACACATGGCGCCAAAAAAACCAAAATGAAAAATGGAATATGTACCAGCCGCCGACGAAGCTCCCGGGCAAGTCTCTCGAGTAGTGGTCGAGGAGGAAGCTCTGCACGAAAAGGGAAATAGGATAAGCTATCAGGATAGCCCTGCAAGATCTTAAACCCATGTTCAAGCCTCCTTACAAACAAAATCCGAAGGAAAGATATGACTGAACTGCTAAAAAGGATTCTTCAACTCAGTTTCCTCCCACAATGATCCCATGAATATAACCACTCATTTACATAACCCAAGTGCAGAAAATGTAAGGGGGAAAGTGGCTTGATCAGACCACTTCATGAACATGGAATATAAGTACACCAAGATATGCATCTCACCAGCAACACAAGGGTCCAGATCAGCATCATCTGCAGAAGCTGCAGCACAAGAAACCCTTGGAAAACGAAATACACCAGCATTACTTGAGAGCTCAGGTTTGCTGACATTGGGTAAAGAAAATCTCCTCACCACTTTAATAGCTTCCCCCACTACATAGACCTTGAAGAGAACACCTCCTACAACCATAAAAGGAAGTCACTCGAGATAAATATACATTTAAAAAAAAACAAAGGTCACTTGAGATGAATATATGTTTTTCTAAAAACCCAAAATCACTTAAAATGAAGAAAATGTTTCTTAAAACAAAAATGCACAACACAAATTGCAGGTTGCATACCATGGTTAACAAACTCCTGAAGAACGAGTGGAAGTTCAAGTTTTCGTAGGGAGAACTGGTCATAAGCAAGTGCCAGTTCGTGGGACTTTGCACTTCCATCATTATCTAAGGGTTTTACCACTGAAAAGATTCAAGCATATAAATTAATAAGAACACAAAAGTTATGGGGCAGCAGTTTATTAAGAAAAGTTAAACCTCAAAATCTAGTCAATAGTTTTATAAGAATAACCCTGCCATACTCAAAACAAGAAACTTTACTCGGCTCCCCCACAACCCTACAAGATAATTTGTATTCTCCTTGCTTAGGGGAAAAGTTCATTGTCGTAAATAAAAAATAAAAATCCTAATAAAGCACATACTTATCCAAAGTAAAAGTTAAAGGAACTTGCAATATTTTTCATGAAATTTCAAAAATAATAAATAGCCCACGTTACATACAGTCAGGCTTTTCCCCTGTTCTAGGGATATTCACAGAGATTGCAAAACTTTTCTTTTATAATTCTGTTTTTTTGAGTTTGCATTTGCTGTAATTTTCAGCTTTAGCCCTTAGATATGAATTTCTTATCCTCCTTGCTTGTGTTCTTCTCCCCTTCTCTAATATATTCTTTGCTTATCTATAAAAAGACAAAAGAAAGAAACACACACAATTAGGCTTCCAACTTGCACTACCAACCAAGGATGCATCCACACCGATACTATGACGACAAGACACACGACATGCAATTCTTCAAAAAATGAACAATTTTGACACAATGACCGGCTCGCTATTGATATATAATATATATATATGTAAAATACTCTTTTTCATTATACATATATATAATCAAAAAATAAAAAAGAACCAGAAAAGAAGAGAGAGAGAGAGAGAGAGAAAGCTTGCAGCTATGGAGGGAGGAGATGGCCACCACTATGCAGATTGCATTTTCAATGAAGCGATGGGTTTGATTTAGGGTAAAGGGAAAAGAAGGAAGGAAAAGGAAAGGAAAGAAGAGGAAATAATAATAATAATGATAATAATAAAAAGCATGTTAAATCCATTGGCCACATCTCTCGGATGTGTCGGAGCCATTGACCGCGTGTCCTAGATGTGTCGGGAGCATGTCACGTGTAAGACAAAGCCATTGACCACATGTTCAGGATGTGCTGGGAGTGTGTTGGTGTCAGAAGGCTGTAGGCCACTGGTATGCAAGCCATTTTAGAGTGTCAGTGCACCATAGCTGCCAACCTATATTATCACATTCTACCAGCACCAGTCGCAGTGTGGTTGCTTGACTATACAAAACCTAGAAGGGGTATAAAGATATAAGTGCAGCAGAAACAAATGCACGTAGGTACATACCAAGAGGTAGCATGAGCCCAGCTTTGATTACTGCATCCGGAATAGATGATGCATCTCTTTTAATAACCAATTGCCTTGGAACATCCACTTTACCTGAGAAAAGAACTAGATCAGCATTACAAGGCCCAATGAGACCTTAATTTTGTAAACCATAACTCATGGACTCTGAGCTTCTCAGGAAATATCAACCAAAGAGCTCTTAAGTTTTCAAAAATAACTGGGCAAAATTACCATAGGAATCAGACAAATTCAAATCTGCAACATCCTGAAGCATGGACTGGCGATTTTGTAAATGTTGTATGGCATCTGGTGGGTCAAGAACTGTAACTTCTGGATATTTTCGTCTATAATCCTTCAAAATAGGTAAATTTAAAAGGATAAGGATAAACTGAAACTGGTACACAATACTTACAAAAGGCAAGCATCATCCTCCACTGTGGATGGATCCCAATTATAACTAATTGGGGGTAAATGGATACATATAACTCACCAACAAAAATGATTGCTTCACTCAATGCAAAAGAATTGAATTAAGAAGTCGACGACGAGTGTTAGCAAGCTTGAGAAAAATGAGGGCATTTTGGATTTAGATTAGAATTCCTCTCTCCTATGTCTATATCTCTAAGTGAAACTTTTCTATGATTTTTCAGTTTGTTAAACTGGTAGAAATGGTTCACTAAATAGTGTAACACACTATAAAGAAGTCAAGTCCATAAACATATGCAACTTGTCCCCATTTGTTGTGATGGTCTAACTTAATACAGATGCAACCCAACATTACAATTAGAAAGACAAAGCCAGAGACCAAACTGTAAATTGACATAATTCTACAATTTACTAAACTAACTGTATCAGCTAGTATTTCAAACAATCTTAGCCATTAAATTTTTAAATGAACAGCTTGTTGAATGAGTTGAGTCGGCTATAATTCAAGATGTGGTTGCCATGGAAGCTTAGAAACAGATTAACAAATAACAGCAAATTAAAATTCTCAGTTGGCTTATCTGCAAGCGTTAATAATTATAAGCAAGCTGGTTCCTTGGAATAATCAATCCAAAAATAGAGAAACTATCTAGTGGTTGTTCATGCAACATTTAACCTTGTAGCCAAAAACATTATAAATAGATCACATACTGATCTTTTAAGCCATGCATGAGTCGAAACACATAAATTTTGACTTGTACAATAGAGTACATATTACTATCGTCAGCATCCTAGACATTCATAGCAATCAAGTTGTTAGCGTACCCAGAAATCCAGAAAGGAGCAAGGAAGGGTAATTCGACAACCTAGTCCAAGAACATAAATAATAACAAACACTGTAAAACAGAAATACCAGATGAAAAGGTGACTAAGATTGGGTTAGCCATCTCCCACTCGGCTGATAAAAGGGGCTACGACATAATCTGGAAATGAACCATTCAAAAGGGAATAGAATCGTTCGCAAGTATGCTTAGGAAACAGCAGAAAAAAGCTAGAATGTCCATGGAAGGAGAAACATCCTCACTTGCTGGAAGGCTTCGACCTCAACTATCGGGTCATGATTCATGATGGCTTCTGCAATTTATGTCAGACATGAATGAGTGTTGAGAATTAAGAAATTCTGTTGCCCCTACTCAGCCTCATTGCATATTTGATACCCAGCAATGCATTTAATATCACACAAGAACAAAACATCAAATATCATAAAAATTGACATGGTGCCTTAACAACCAATCAGTTTAAATTCCAAGTAAATATGGAAGCTTTGTAATTGGACCAACCTCAAGAATCTGGCGCCACTCTTTTCCAGATAGCTGCATGAAATATAAGAAAAAAATAGAAAATTGTCAGAAATTCATGTCCTCATTAACATGACCTTACGCTAAAAGATGCAAATATGTCACCTCAATACACCAGCGCAATGTATTCACACTCACGAGAACATAGGCACACAATGGTGAAAGAGAAAAGAACGAGTGGGCCTACAGTGCCCCGTGGGGGGGGGGGGGGGGGGGGGAAGTACGCTAACCTTATGCAGCACGACATCAAATGGACCTTGATCTGAAAGAGGTCTGTTATAATCTATAGCGACAAATAATATCCCCCTATTCCTGCACCGTGCCAAACACTTCATAAGTCACCAACTGAGAGGCACAGCTCACTAATAGATCAAGGAGGAGGCAATACAAATCGAAATACCATTTCTCACAACACCTCTAAAGCCCCCCCAAAAAAAGGCATGAAGTTAAACTGGACGCAGTATATATAAATCACACAAGGAGGCAAATATAAGATTCCGTGCACAATTTTCACACGCGAAATAATTATAAATACTCAAACTCCAAAAAGAAAAGTAACTACTACATTCCTTTACCAAACAAAAAATAATAATAAATAAATAACTACTACATAGACATTTAAAAAAATAACATTTTTAAATTAATCTGATCTTGTACAAAATCATGTAAGAGGTCATTAGTTCATGAACTACAGCTGGAGGGGACAGTAGAGAAAAATTCCTATAAAAATGAATCTTATTCATGGAATCTGAAAACAGTGTTTTGGACCAAAATATCAGCCGAACATCTGTCAGATATGTTAGAATATTAAAAGCAATTAGCACAGCAAAAATTTCTACGCGTACCTTTTGAGGACAGCGAGAGCTCTGAAATTGCATTTGGGGATTCAATACTTTCCAAAATATATATTATTTTTAATATGCGTTAAAAGGAAAGGACGCAAAATTAGAAAATTGATATAAAACTAGAGTTCTGAAATCGAAATTATTATTCTAAGATTCGGATTTTGCACTTAAAAATCATCCATGTCTGATTTAAAGCTAAAAAATTTCAAAGATGACGAAACTGGATCAAAGATCCTGGCCCCAACAAGTTCCGATTCAATTCACAAAATAAACCTAAACTCGACAGAACAAATCCATGGGGCGAATTTAAGAAGAAATAGAACAGAATAGTGGAATAACAATGGGTGATAATATTCTCAAACTCTGGAATCATAATCACCCCGCTAAAAAATAGAACTAGAGAAGCACGGCCGTGATTGTTGTTGGTTTTACCAATATTATAAGAGTAATTACAGAAATCACTAAATTACCTAGCCAAACCCTTAAGCTTGGGTTGCAAAAAGCTCTTCGTCTTCTTGGACGTAAGAGCATAACCCACGACAATTTTCACGGGTTGCATGAACCCTAATAACCCCATCATCGCATAAGGCGCATCAACCAGCACCATTTCGTCCTCCCTCTCGTCCTCATTCCTACAAGCAGCAGCCTCCTCCTCGAACCTCATTCCCTTCGTCACAACAACGAACCCTAACCCTAATAAAAATGAAAAATCCCCTCACCTTCAATTTCCTCCAATTTTTTGGGTCAAAAAGAAACGAAGAACGACCTATTCGACTCGTAAATCCTTCAAAAGCAAGAAAGAGGTGAAGAAACTCGGATCAAACCCTAGGATTAGGGAGGGATTCTCGGATTTGGAGTTGATGGTTTCTTCAGAGACTAGATTGAGCGAGAGAGAAGAAACGGAGCTTGCAGAAGGAGAGTCCAAAGGGGAGCGTCGGTTAAGAAAGAGAGCGAGAGAGAAAGAGGGAGGGGGCTTATATAGTCGTCTAAGGTTCGGCTGCTTAGCTGTCTACAATTACTGCCTAATTAATGCATTCATCAATCCACGCGCGGAAGTCACGTCGTTACGTACTCGCTCAACTGCGCGTTACGTGAGATGGTCTCGTTCAAGGACCATCGCGGAATAAGGAATAAAATTCCCAAATAATATAATTTTAGGAAGGAATTCTCAAATTATATGTACAAAAAACTTATTTTTTTAGAATAAGTTTTCCTTTTGGTCACATAATTATTGTGTGACTAAAAAACATCATAATTTAATCATCTAATTGTTAATTACGTGAATATTGTAGGTAGCGGTGGGAATTGGGTTGTCGATGGAGAGGGATTTTATGATATATAGCTTGTATATTTTTTAATGTGTTTTTGAAAATTTTGAACTGTATAGATAAAAACACACAAGTCTATCAATTTTTAACTGATTTACGAGGGTTGTGGTGGATCTCAAAATTTTCATTCAAAACATAAAAAAATTCAGACTTAAAAACAGTCATGAGAATTTCTATGCTAAAGATGAATAGGATTTACATTTCAAAACACTTGAAAATTAATGGACATGTGCATTTTTGTATGTTGTTTCCATTTATACGATTCAAATTTTCAAGTGGATCCATGGTGCAGTTTCCACCATTTATTTTTCAATGCATTTTTGAAAAATTTGAACCGTATAAATGGAAACAACATATAAAAACGCACATGCCCATTAATTTTCAAGTGATTTGTAATGTAAATCCTATTCATTCTAAGCATAGAAAATTTCAGAACTATTTTTAAGCCTAAATTTTTTCCTGCTTTGAATGGAAATTTTGAGATTCACCACAACCCTCGTAAATCACCTAAAAATTAATAGACTTGTATTTTCCATGTATATGGTTCAAATTTTCCAAAAATGCATTTAAAATAGTACAAAGTAAACCATGAAACCTCTCTCCATCAACCCACCTCCTCACAATGGTCACGCAATTAGCAATTGCCTAACAATATTATAATATTTTTTGATCACGCAACTAGCAATTGTGTTGAGTAGGGTTATCTTTGCGAGAGTTGGATGGGTTAGTGGACCACTAGTCAATCTTACCAATGCTAGTACTGAATATCAATTCTATTCTAGATCATTGATAATGGATGTGAATCCTTTTAATTTGAAAAGTCATGAATTTATGAAATTAAATAATTCTAATCACTGTTACAATTATATATATATATATATAATTGAAAATAGAAAAAAAATTGTATATTTAATTTCTAAACTTTTGATTCTATTAGCATTAACTACTGACCATTACTAAGAGATATCATTAATATAGCACAGTTTATGTGATCACCGAAACATTAATGTAAATTTACCCCGTGTTATTGAACACGGCTCACGCACCTAATAAATAGTCGGATATTGCACATGAAGCATTTGAAGGCTCTAATATCAAAAAAAAAAAAAAAAAAAAAAAAGGAAAAAAAAACGGTGACCGTTTTTGAATTTTCTTTAAGCTTAACCTTCCTATCTACAATTTCAAATAAAAAAATTATTAACTACAAAATAAGAATGTCAGATGCGTATTGGACGCCCAATGGTTTATAAAGAAGAGGGAGATGTCAAGGAGCTTGTTTTTGAAATTCCCATAAAGAAGCCCTTAATTCTTACTGTTCCAAAATTACCCCCAATCTTTAAGGTGCCCAAATTGATATGAAAAATTCATTTTTGCTTTTCTAGGAAAATCTCGGGGATGGAACGAATCCCTAACATAAACACTGAATGTACTTACTTTCATTTGTAAGAGACCTACACACTCGTGTGTGTTTGGTCACTCTTTTAAGAATATCTTTCGATGATGTTACCATAATTTTTTTTTTGGGTAGAGGAAAAAAATAAAGTAAAATACAAGTGATGTTATCTCGAAAAAATGTCATTATTATAATACCCTAATAAAATCAAATCCAATGCTTGAAAATGGATTAAGAAAGAATGATGGGTTCCAATATTACCGACGGGTAGGACGAGTGTAAATTTTTAATTTAACAAATAAGTCCCTTTCAATGATCATTGTCCATTAAGCATTTTATACTATATATAGAGAAAACGTCTATGGGGTTGGATGTGAAATGTTCACACATTGGCGTTTTGCATGATGTGGATCATTGATATTTTCACACCTACAAATTGGGCCCGGTTCGGTCTTATCTCGGACCGTTTCATGTTCATACCCTCTATGTGGCTGGCACTCATTTTCTACTTTCCTTTTTTCTTTAAAAAAAAAAATGGGGGATGTGTCTAGTCATCCCTTCCACCACCGCCCGGAGGTTGTTAAAATTAATGCTGAAGTCTCTCTCTACCCAGGCAGGTCCAAGAATGACATTGGAGCGGTGATTCAAGGCTATCAAGGTTACATCCTTTCGGTGGTAACTTTTCCTCAAGGTCCGGTGAAATCTATACATTTATTTGAGGGAAGAACTATTCTTTTTGGTCTTCGCTAGGCAGGGGATCATGGTTTCTCAATGCTGATTCTTCATTTAAATTCCTTAGTGGCCTTGACTGAAGTTTGAAGTAAAAAGATGAGCCTTGCACCTTTTAGCTACCCTGTGTATGAGATCCAACGTGTTGTTTTCTCCTTTTATTCTTGTATTTTTAGTCATATATGTAAAGAGAGCAACATGGTTGCCGACTTATTAGCTAGGATCGCTCGTATTGTGTGTGGGTCAATTCATTTCCTCCAAACTTATCCTTGTATGCCTCTTTGGATATTTCTCATTAATATATCGCCGCTTATTTGATAAAAAAAACAAAAAAAAAAAATTGGATTACCACCTCACCTTTAGATAAGGTAAAAAAGTTAATCGCCTGCTTTAGTTCGACCTGTTTAAAAAGGCCCCTAAAAAGATCAATTCATCAACCCACACGCCCTTAGTTATGCCTTGAAACATTTCATTAAATATATCTCCACTTGTCAAATTAAGTCATATGTTAATAGTGCGAGGAACAAAGCTTTATTATAATAGACATGCATATAACATAAAAGTTGAGGCAAGTAGGTTTAGGTGTATTCATTTTTATCAATGGGGGAGGAGTTGGGTTGGGAATAGATATGGGTGGATCAACATCTTGAAACTTCAGCATCTCAATTTTCTATTGTATAGGAACGGATATGGATGGATGGATGGATGGAGAGTGGACCAATATCTTAGAACTTCAACATCTCAAACCTATTTTATACTATTTATTACGTGGCCTCATTCTTTGGTGGAGCATGCATGGTGGCATCTATTACTTCTTGTTGTGATGAAATCATTGGTTGGACTCCTCTTTTCTTACCAAAATCCACCAAAACTGTCTTCACATGTCTAATATACTAACTGTTGGCAAAAGAAGATGAATATAGGGAATTAGATGAATGTATCAAACCATTACACCAAAAATATCTACACAAACTCCTACACAGTCCAGCCATGTTTTGGCTCCCCATTTAAATAACATATAAAAAAAATATAAGCATATTAATCCGGACAATGAAACTTTGGCACGATTTTTAAAGACCATAATGTCAAAAAAAAAATTTAAATCACTGAATTATATAACTAAAAAAAGGTCAAATCCACCCATTTACTATGTGCTTGTGCGAAATAAAGAAATGTCGTAAAAAAAAAAAACTAGAAATGAATCATCATTTTGAAAATGATAACATTGTTTTATGGCCAAGCGAAGTTAAATGACTACAAATCTGAGAGTGGATAATAGTGGGCCTCACTGTTATTTTCATATTTAGTGTGATTCTCCACTATGGCCATTAAGATGGATTTATAGAGACAAATGTGTATTTATCTCCAAATTTGGGGGGCGCAATTAAAACATGCACTGATAGTGATGCACAGTAGCCATTGATTTTGAGCTTGTTGGACACTACTGTTCCTCAGTAGTCCCCCCCAAAAGCTTTGTTTGTTTTTATTATTTTCACTTCTTTCTGTCGGTGCCCAGTGTCCACTGTGACCCCTTCTTCGTTTGAACTGCTAAATGGAAGGATCCTGTTAACATACATGAATGATAAATTCGAAGCGGCACAGTTTTTGTATGTGAAGGGATTAAGTTCATACAAGCCATATTTACCATAAAAAGTTCACACAAGCCATTAAAGTTGGTTATCTCGTGCGATTTGACCACCGACGTTTAAGTTCGATCAATTGAAAGTTATACATATGACTAATTCAACCATCATCTCTAAGTTAGTCACGTTTGTGATTTAAGTGGTTCAATGAATTATTTTGAGCAAAGAAGCCAACTTCAGTCCCCTGAATGAACTTAACACTATATATATATATATATATATATATATATATATATATATATATATATATATATATATATATTTGTGTTTGAAGGCAAAAAAATTTATATTGTTTCAGAATTTAACGAAAATAGTGCGATTTACCAGGAAATGGCAGCGGAAAAAGGGCTTAAACAAACAGATATAATTAGAAATAAAAAATTCTAATCTAATCTATAATTATTCTAACCCACTTGGCTTGAGTCGGAACTCATCTTGATTTGCATGTAATTTGTCTAACTCACTTAATTATCATTTCTAATTTAAATTTTTAATATTTTTACTGAAGATTGATTTGTTTGTAAAAATATTAAAAAAAATAAAAATCATATTGACAAGGTAAACCCATAACTTACCGATTCTTATAATATAATCCAAACTCTCGAGTCACCGATTCTTATAATATGAGCCGATATGCAAAATCAGCTTTATTTAAAACTTGTGTTTGGCTCGTTGAATCCGCTGAATTACCACCTCTGACGAGCACACATAGGGCAAAAAGGGAAAGGAGAAAATGGTAGCCCCCGCCCATCGACGTCGCGTCGTAAAAACAGCACCGCGCGCGTGGAGGAGAATGGTACGGTGGAGAATCTGGACGCAAGCTCTCGCAGCAATGAAATGGGAATGTACTCCAGAATCAAAAACATTGCACTAATATAATAAATTTTCCTGAAATGACGTGTACACATTGAGCTACTTCTCTATTTGATTTTTCTAATTTATCTAATTATTAAGAGGTTATCAATATCATGAATGAATATATATATATATATATATATATATATATATATATATATATATATATATATGTTCACGTGACTGCATCACTGTACGCCACATGATTCTTTTAATACATGCCCCTCCCATGCATGCATTTTGGTGCACAGATTCCTTATACTTTTTCAATACTCTGCAATCTACTCCTCGATATCTTAAATTTGTGGCATAAGAATCCTCCACGTGGCTCAAATTTATAAATTTAAATCCCAAGCCTCCAATCGACTCAATGTCACTCATCCCATCCGTGCTCAAACCTCTGGACAAATATCATCCTTACACACTTATTTGAATGTCTAAATTAAATTTCATTATTATTTGACACTTAAATTTGACCATTTGGCAAAATTAAACCTTATGCCCTGTTTTGAAGGAGTGGAAATTTAATAAATATTTTGAAAATCTATCACTAAATTTAATTAATTTATTTGATAAAACATGCTATTCGAAGCACAAAATTATTTAGTTTACTATTTTTTAACCTTATAATTGCATATCCACATAATTTTGACACTCATTCATTTTTTTTTTCTTTTCTATTTAAATTCTCCCTCTTCATGCTTCTTATTTTCTAATACTATCTATGAGGCTTATTATTGAAGAATAGTTGGGATAGCAATAGTCGGCCCTGACAGTCAACTTAAACTTTCGCAAATGCTGGTCGACAGTCAAGTGACTGTTACCGTCTTACCTTTTCTTTGATACTTATCTTATTCTCATGCTTATCTATCGTGTGTTTCGAATTATAATTCTTTTTTTCCTTAAATTTTAATTTTAACTTACAATGATTAATTGTTAAAAGACTTGAATGTAGTGTGTTCTACCTCTCCGACAGGAAACATCTCGAGCCAACCAGGCAAGTAATAAGAGAACCCATTTTCAACAGATGAAACAAATGGTAGAGTCGAGAGAACAAGCAAGGGGGCGTAGATAGGTCACAGG
This sequence comes from Santalum album, assembly GCA_034195605.1. Taxonomy (NCBI): domain Eukaryota; kingdom Viridiplantae; phylum Streptophyta; class Magnoliopsida; order Santalales; family Santalaceae; genus Santalum; species Santalum album. Next base: position 12,761,985 of record CM067259.1, read on the forward strand.
AACCAATGAGGAACATATTCCTAAATCATACATTTCATAATTAAATGAGTGTTGCACTACACTCAAGGCTCGAGAGAGCATGCGGGGCATGCATTTCGTATTTTAGCGTTATTATAGCTCACGCCATGCCTAGGGCGGCTCAAACAAGCCACCAAAAGGGACAAAGCAAAAGAATCAACTTTTTTTAAAAGTAAATTCCCATGTCTCTACTTTGACTGCAACAACTCATCCCATCCATGCCCGGACAGCATTATTGCTAGAAAGTGCGCATTATGTTTATTCCTTAAAATCACGAGGCGGAAGTATATGAGAAATAACTCTTTGAAAAAAATAGTTGGTTGCCTGCACACACCCACACCTGCCCCGTTCTAGATATCAAGTAAATTAGAGGCCCCAAATGCGAACTCAAACTCAAGGATTCATATTACCAGTTACAACAAATAGGCATGCCATAATAGAACGATTCGTCTATGGTCTTGCTTAAATACGAGTTTGATTTGAGGGAGAAACTTCAGAATCGCCCTCAATATTATCCTTTATTCGAGTGAAACCCACTACCACAGGCTTTTGCTAGAAAAGAAACTTAGGAAGCAATTGAGAATTGTTACAAGAGTACCTGCCCAAGGCGACAATGCTCTTTGCCAGCAGTAGGCTGATTAAGACGCTTCGATCCAGTCACGACAAGCTAAGGGAAGTCTCTCGACGCGCATTAAACCGAGGCAGCAACATGGGAAACTACAAATGATGTCTGATTTATTTTGACTTTAAAATATGGAAAGTTCATAGATTTGAATCACTGGCTATAGTAGGTGATGATAGTATGCTAGTGCTATCACCAGAGCTTCATTTGGTAAGACCATGCTGAGAATGGGAAGAACAAACCTCTACACCAAGCCACTTGAACTTTGATCTCAACAGCCCTGTTCTTTAATTTCGTCCATGCATCACTCAAACTCCCATCACCTGATCTGTCAAACAAGACAGTTAAAATAACAAATGACTTGAGAATGGCATGACAATGGCTAATAGGACAGCTAAGCAGAACCATGCGGGGGAAAAAATGGTTTTGAAAGCATTGAAGAAAAAAAATAAAAGATAATACAAAAGGAAAAAAAAAAAAAGAATATGAAAGAACCAGACACAATTTCAGAATTCCAGGGCAAGAAATAAAAAGAAAAGCAAGCACCAAATATGAAGTCAAATAAGAACTGTGGAAAACTGCAGGTTCCATCGATAATTTTTCAGCAGCTCACGTTTGAAACCATGCTAATAAGTTTTAAGAGATCAATATGGACTTGGGTAAGCACTATATTAAACTACAGATGTAAATGCCCCCGCAAAGCTGCAATTCTATCAGACTACTTGGAACTCTGGTCAATTGAAGAGACCATGCCGCAGGGGTAAGGACGCTTAAGAAATATTTTGGAATAGGGTACAAAAGAATAATTCATGGTTATCATAAGGTCAAAATAATGGTGTTGTTGACTCATCAATAAAGAAAGAACGCTGACAGTGAAACATAAAAAATTACAGCACAGAATTTTTGGTATCATGACAATCTGATGTAGAAGCCCCACAATGGTAGCCCATCTACAAATTTATTTCCTTGCTTGAACATTCAGTAATTTATATGTTTACATTGCCTTTAGCTTCCTTTCATGCTGGTCAGATATATAGGTTCTGAAACGGATCTGATCTGTGTCAGGAATGGAAAATCTAGAAAACAGAACAATTGTATGACGAACAGTAAAGACAAAGGTTTACATAATAAAATTTTGTACAGCAAAGTGAGATGTATTGAAACATAGAACCGAATAATCAACTTGTTCTAAAGCACTAATAAACAAGTAAACATTGACTTAAGTAGATATCACGTTGGCAGTGCCAAAGATCTAAACATCAAGAGGGAGAAAGCTAAATACCCATCTTTAAAAATAATATAGCACAAGCTTTTCTGTGTCAGCTTAGCATAATATGCATTGAGGAAGTGGGTTCCTCTATTCTCCTCTTTAAAATGAGAATCTTTGTGTGTGTATGAAGAGAGTACAATAGCATTTTACCACAAAGAATTATATAATATGGTATTCAAAACTCATCACCCCAAGAAACCTGTATTTTTAGGTTACTAAGGAATCCAAAATAGCATTGTGCATAGAATTATTTGTTAAACATATGTTCAGTTACAAACTTATAATAAATATGTATAAATATTTAGTTTTTCTCATGTTCAATGTATCCTGGTTATTTTGAATGCAACTTTGGTACTTGGTTTTCACCTCAGCATTCAATAATTACTATAATACAACTTGTTTTCCATTTTATCAAACAATGCAATAGTTCTATACAGGGAACAGCATATTTTGAAAATTTTCTAAGAGGAAATTAGAAGATTTCTCCCCAATACCCTCTGTCCTCTCTCTGCCAATCTTTACTCCCTATTAAATGTAACTAATTTAAGATTTCAAAAGATTATTCCAAATACTTTAAGAAGCATAACTTATATCACTGTTTGACTGTTCTACAAACGATATTGTTGTTAATTCAAACTTCAAAGAGATTTGGTCCAATAAATTTTTTTTTTTACTCTTCAAACTTTATATTTTCTTTGTAATTTTCATGATCCAAACATCACATAAATCTTCCTTGTCTTTCAGTATTTTTTTATATTCCTGGCAACTAGACTCTAATCAAACCTTTTTTTTTTTTTGGGGGTAACATAATGGTTTCTATTCTAGGAAAGGTGTCTTAAAATTTCCATACAACGTCACCTCGGAACAAGAGAGCACAACCTGCTGGTTGATAATGAGGAGATATATGACCAGTTTGGATGAGCTTATTTTCTACTTTTCTACTGAAAAAACTCCTTCCAATAAAAAGTAGGCAGCAGGCAATTCTCCAAAGAGCTCAAAACTGCTTGCCGAAAAGTCTAAATATGCTTGCAAGTTATATTAATCAGCTTCTTCAAAAAGCTCTTTTCTTTTTCTTTTTTTCTTTTTATTTTTTATTTTTTTCTTTCTGAAAAGCCAAAAGCAACTTTTCATCAGCTCCTACAAACTAGGCCTTAGGGTTCAACTCTTGCTACTGACGTGATTTTTCTTTCAGATTGAATTCTACCCCAAAGAGCCAGGCACAAGCCGAGCTCGAGCTCAAACTCAAACTCACTTATATTTTGTTGAGCCGAGCTTAAGCACACCAAAGCTCCGGCTAGTTGGCTTATTTTCAGCCAGATGATCGGCAACGATCACCCGCACCAAGACACTTTTACTGCCACAGATATGGAAAATAATAACTTTTGGAAATAGCAAGATAAAATAAATGTTAAAGGTGAAAGTGAAAAAAGTGCCTTGATGCAGGTACTGGACTTGAAGCATCGATAACTAGAATGTTTGCTGGGAGACTACAAGCCCCATTGGAGTTAAATATTGAATGCACTACCTTGTTGAAATTTTCAACAGCAAGGTGCCTATGTTCAGATGTCAAACTGCTTTAAGTAACCTGAAAGAGAGCAACAAATACAGGTAGCCTTTACAATAATCATGCATTTGTTTCCCCCTTTCTTCAAACCTTGGACCATGAAAATAAAGCAAGATATGAAATTTGCGTAGAGTCGGTCATCAACTGTATCGATTTAACTTGTTTAAATATGGAATGCAGAAATTTAAATTTATCAACTCTAAACTTCTAACTTCATATGCTTAATCAGCACATTGACAGACCATACTTGGAATGTCACCATCCCAAAATGGATACCGCTAACATTTAGATTGTTAATTTAAACAATCAAGGCCAACATTAATCTCTAGTGCTCGAACAAAATCTAAGGCCCTTTAAATTGTGACATGGAAAACTCCATTTCAATTCATATTACAGAAATAACATGACTGGAATCCTTGAAATGCAAGTAAGCCACTTAATTTTCTGAAGAAAGACTACAACCGGGCTTTAAATATTTACATGAAAAACTAAGCTTTCGAATTCAAATGAATGTGCATGAAAGATACTTCTATAACCATAAATATAAAAGATACGAAATCGAACTTAACTACTGAGGAAATTAGTTGTAAATGCTAAAATTGCACAGTATATATGCAAAAGATTACACAGCATTTGAAATCTTAATTTGCCAGGAAGAGAATATTTTAGTAAAAGACGTGTCTGAAAACATAAGTTGCCAATTTGCTACAACAGAAATTTATATGCTAGTATCACGCTATTCGAACGTCTTGAAACCATTTCAAATAATGAAGTACTAATCCAAGAAGAGGATGTCAAAATGTTTCTCGTATACAACAAAAAACTAGTAAGTAATGAAAACCCCCTAATTTAACAAAGACTAGAGCAGATGAAAAATGGTCAGACGGATCGAATTTAAACATCAACAACGCAAGAGGAGTTCAAATAAAGAAGGGAACGAAGTGAACCAGATCCACCATCTTGACCAGGGCCACGAGGCGCGAATCGAAGTGGAACTGAATGCGATCCGTACAGGCAGGGGGAGGGAACCCGGTGCCTGGTCTTGTCTCGGAATACGTCAACGGCGAAGAGAGGACCTCGTGGGGGTCTCGGGCACTCTCTCTGTCTTTGCAATCGTTTCCCTTTGTTTGCCACAAAATGTCCTAATTTGGGAACGGGTGTCGGTGGGGGAGCGCAACGGTCGGGAAATTAAGGGTCTGTTTGGATGTAGCTTAAAACGGGATAACAATTCATATAAACTAATCCAAACGCCGCATTTTGCCTTTTAATTCTCGCTCACGTGGATCACCTGAATTTAAAAAGATCTTAAATTTATAAATTTATATAATTTTAACTATTTTTTTGCACTACCTTTAATTTCTCTTTCTATCTCTTTCTATAATGAATTATTAGGATTGTCCAATTTTACAAATTCATGACATTTCAAATTTAGGTGATCTCAATCTTCTCTCTCCTTTTGTCTCTACAATTATCTTGATATGCTATTTTAAGGCTCTTTTTATTAATTCTTCTAGTATAGATAAAAAAAAAAAACGCATGACAATACATGGCCTTATATCAATTTAATGAGATTTGAAAATGCGAAACACACTCATTATTGTTCATCTAAGATTAGCCAATTCAATGATTTGTAAAAATTGTGGTGATTTTTAATGCATAAAATGAGTAGATTCTACGTTTCAAAATCTCAATAAAATTGATATGCCTATATACTTTTATATGTTAATTCAATTCACACGATCAAGATTATTTTAAGATGTCTTAAAATTGCTTTGGAATGAGAAATTGAGAGAAATCGGAATGAGAAATTGAGAGAAGAAACAGAGAGGATCTTGATCCATATTCATCGATGTGAGAAGGCTAAAACAGATGAAATTATTTCTTTTTAAAGGGCATTACCTTAATCCAACTTAAATCAACTCCACATA